>JAMWYP010000006.1:1745881-2945881 GCA_025563575.1 Acacia pycnantha
GAGACTAGGATACCGGATGGTGACGCCTATATCACAAAATTGGCTGTGCTTAAAAAGATAAATAAGTCTGATTGGTTTGGGAGTTTTTATGGTTGTACTATTGAGTAAGAAAACAGGAAAATGATCGTAGTCGAAGAAGATATTAGTAAAAAGATTGGCTGAGCTTAGAATCCTTCCTAAACATTTCAATCCCCCAGTTGCCTACACGCAATGCTATAGCCTCCATGCTGCATAACTCTCACAAATGTTATAGCATAAGCACTACTTGCAAAGCTATTCAGTTAACCCACAGTCTAATCTACCGAAGCTCTCATGTCTGACAGGTACAATCCTAACTTACTTCTCCCATATATATCTATGGTGATTTTCTAGTTAAGTTGTTCATTATAATTCAAGGTGTTACGGTTATGAGCGATAGACCCATTCCTGAAACCTATAATAATAGGTCAAGCCTTGCACAAGCCTGCCTAACAATCACTGTTTCTCATATGTCTAGCCCCGACTCCCTCTCAGTAAACCAAGACCACTGATCTAGCCCTTAGCTCTTGCTAATCTACAAGTAATTAAATCACTGATAAGCAAAATGAATGTATCGAATTAAAGACTAGCAATTGGGTTCATTCTACACTTAGGAAATCATCTTTGCTCAGCCACAAAAAATTTAGTTCTTGACTGATGAGAGAATCACTATACAGAGTACAACAGAATAGCCCAAGATCAAAAGATTAAAATAAATCAAGAAGAAAAACAGAAAGCTTAATAGAGGTTCGACGGCGTGGAAGAAGCCCTGTCACATCACAGCTCCACGTCTTCTTATCTCCGTCTCACTAAGAGGAGGGTTGCTGGGTTCCCCTGAAGTACTTGTGCCTTGTAACTTCTCTCACTCATCTTTTCGAGTCTAGCCGTAAAGGTTGGATTTTGACTCACTATGACTCCGACGCTTTTAGGGTTGGCTCTTGTTTCCTTATATAGTCTGATTTACTTGCTATGTATATTCAATGAACCGGGCCTTTCCTATTATGTCGAGGTCCAATCTGAAAACAAAAGGAAATCACCAAGAGGGGGGTGAATTGGGGATTTTAAAACTTTTAACACAAAAAGAACTTTTCACCCAAGCTGAAGCTAAACGTAAAGAGATAGGGAAGAAAAGGTTGACACAAAAAGTTTATCCTGGTTCGGTCCAAACTCTTGACCTACGTCCAGTCCCAGACTCTACGGGTTTTTCTACTTATCACTCAATTTAGATACACACACTGCTTGAAGGACTATCCTCTCTAGGATACACCCCCCTTACAAGTTGTAATGAAATCCCAATCTCCAAGTCCCATTGACTTGAGATTATCACAATGATTGAATAAGATGTATAACGACCTCTCTCGCGAGAAGATATTGATAAACACTGAGGCTCTTTGTATCTCAAATACAATACAAAGAAAGCTGAATGTATAAGTAACTCTTGAGCTTGCTTTTCGTTTTACGCTTAGTTTTTCGCTTCTTTTCGAAGTTTGTAACTGCATTCCATATATAGTGGTCAATTGCTATGTGGACCGTTACTTCTCAATCTGCATGTTCTTCACTTGAAATTCAAGTTGATGAGGATTATAGCCGTTGGGTTCGAATTTCGGTGATTGATTTCCGGACGCCGTGAAATCTTCTTCATTGTAGAGTTCGATTATCGCGTGAAATCAATGTTTGATTGATCCGACTAATACACTGAAACTTTACGGATTTAGAGTGGTTAAATATAGATATGAATCCTCTAAATGAATGTAATCAATTCGCATAGAAATGGTAAATTTGTAGTTCAAACTAATCGGGATTAAACCAGAACGATCATTTGTGTCTGTCGATCAAAACTCGAGTTCGCCAATTGAGGCTCGAGTTCGTAAGGCACTTTTGAGTATCGAGTTCATCTTACGTGAGGAGCAAACTGCAGGAGTTTGATGTAAACTCGGAGTTTGATGTAAACTGCGAGTTTGTAAATTGTCTCATCATGTAAACTCGAGTTGTAAAGGTAGGCTCGAGTTCGAATCATTGAGAGCATTTTATCGGGCGGCACTGACATAATATTTCTCAAACCGAGCGTGGCTCGAGTCCATTAGTGATTAGGCTCGAGTTTAACACTATTCATGCCTAAGAAATTTGATCATTCGAAAGTGTGGGAGTTTGAGCACAAATATGAACTCTGGAGTTTGTGCAGTTGCTTTACTCTTTTTCAATGAAGGGCTCGAGTTCATAATGACAGGCTTGAGTTCGAGTTTATTTATTTCAGGGCTTATCGGAGTGAACTGGAGGTTTGAACTTAAACTCTGGAGATTGTGAATGAAGAAGAACTTGGAAGCTCTGCGCAAGGAAAACTCTCGAGCTTGCAATAACAGGCTCAAGTTTACCCATTTGGTAAACTCTTCTTTGTTTTGTCAAACCATAGAGTAAACTTAACACAAAAGTATTAGGCTCAGTCCATATACTTAGGCTCGAGTTTTCATCAATGCCATAGAAATAAGCAAACTCTACACAAAATATAAACTCTGAAGTTTAAAGAGATGATTTTCAATTGGAAAATGTTTCCCGCGGAGAGCAAACTCGAGCTTGTCTATCTGAGGCTCGAGAGTTTACTCATTTGTAAACTCTTTAACAATATACCATGGAGGGTTAGGTGGAGTTTAAATATTCGGGCTCGGAGTTCGCATCTTGAGATAGCTCGATATGCTCTGTTAGCATAAAAGAAACTCGAGCTTGCCTATCTAGGCTCGAGTTTGGCGATGACAGAATGTTTTTGACTTATTTGTCTTATTAAAACATTCATATTTGTTTACAATTGTTATTAATCATCAAAACACATAGAGAACTAACACAATCGTGTCTTCCCTATTTAATCCTGGTAGATTGATTTTGCTGATACTGCGGGATTCTTCAAATCTTTAGTTTTGATAGTCCGCATCTTCTATTCCAATATGTCAGCAATCTACCAGTTACAATCTACATTATGTTTCCTGAAATAACCTTGACAAAGATCAGAACAAATGCCGCATAGCATTCCATCACTTACTCTACTATAACATTAGAGAAGCATTGTATTGTGTTTCGAGGAGGCTGTCCCAATGCTATAGCATTGTATTGGCCATGCTATGCACCTTTTGTTGGAAATTATGCCCTAGGGGCAAGTCATTGTACTTTAGACATTTATGTTATTTAAATTATTCTCCTTTAGTTATCATTTCATTTGCATGTTTATAGTGATAACTGATCCTTGGATATATCTTATAAATTATCTTAAATGTCCCTGATTGGTCATCTCTGCGGGAGTGAAGATGAAATAAGATCAGTATGACTTTAATGAGTATGGAGATACGAGTCAAAGTCATAGGCACTTGTAAGAGTACAAGGTGCTGGATCAACCCACTATGAGAAAGCTGCATGGAATAAGTCATAAGCTTTTCTCATGTATAACTGCGTCACAACGCCCTTTGACCTGAGATCATCATGGATTCCTACATGATGAGTCGCTGGTCTTTGACCCAATCAAAAGTCACCTTTGACCGGGTGATGATAAAGGCTTGGATCGGGATCAGTGGTTTTCATGCAGAGAAATGTGAATGGTCAAGATGGAATTTGTCCCTCACATTTGTAGAGAGATAATACTAGGCCCCTCGATGAGTGAGTCTGAGAGATGTATGGCCATACTACGATGGAAAGGAGTTTCCATTTCAATTGTTAGACTACTCAAGAATCAAGAAAGTAATGGTCAAGAATAGGAAGTTGACATTATCCATGCCTCATCCTTGACCAAATTATCGCGTGACAGAGGGGATGTGACATGGTTGTACGATTGGTTGTATCGTATCATCGATCCCCATATGAATTTGGTAGTCGCAATGTCTTGTTAGAGGCCGCTTGCGACTTGTGGGCTAGGCGTGCATGGCCCATTTGCCAATCTCATGTGGGCCTGCAAGGTAGCACACAAGAATAGCCCAACATGAGCAAAAGTGTCCAGATTCATTGAACCTTAGATATGTCTAAGATTTAATGAATAATGTATTTAGTCTAGGATGTATATATATACATACACACACACACACACACATATATATTTTGAAATTAATATAATAATAATATTTAATAAAGATTATAATATTATTATATATTATTTTTTTGTATTTAATTTATTTGATAAATTAAATATCTAAAACAAATAGAGATATTGTATCTCAGATTTAATTTTTGAATAAAGATATCATATATTTTATTTAAGGGTTAAGGTGCGGATTTGCCAACAAACTATTACCCAAGGAGCGTTTGGCACAAAAAAGAATTGAGGGGACCAAATTGGCCAACGAACTATTAAAAAGTGAAGAAAAACACAATTTGGTGCAGATTTACCAACGAATTATTACCCCGTCACTGTCTTGGTGTCTCCGTCTTCTATTGATTGTCACAGTATTAGCAACGCCGGCGTCTCCAAAGCTTCCATTGTTGTTGGGTGTTCCACTCACCCTCTTGAACTCATCCAACAGTCTATAACTTTCGACCGGCACGTGTCTTGCACCCTAGTTGCATCCCTCCTATGCCACAAGTAGCAACCGCCGCTGCCACAACGCCTGCTTACATGGGTCTCATCTCTGTTGGTGTTTGCCTTATCCAACAATAAGGCTTAACCGCTCTTTTCTCTAGCGTCTCCGCCACCGTCCTACGCCAGTGCCTCATATTCTAACGTAATTGTGATAGTTGTTTTTTTAATAGTTATTTGGTACTTTTTTCACTTTTTAATAGTTCGTTGGCCAATTTGGTCCCCTCAATTTTTTTGTGTGCCAGACGCTCTTGGGTAATAATTCGTTGGCAAATCTGCACCTTAACCCTTTATTTAATTTAAATTGAGATATAGTACCTCAGATTTAATTAAATAGATAGATATCATTTCTCGGATTTAATTTATAGAGATAAATTAAATCAGAAGGCTTTTAATTCGGATTAAATAAATAGATTAGATCTATCAGATAGATTTAATTAATATATTTTTTAATCCAGATTCAAAATTCGAATTTCAAAATTAATGAGGATTAATTTTGAATATAATACGCCTACCGAGTTTAGAAAAACCTACGGGACTTTTGTCAAGCGTATTAGAAAGCCGCGAGAATCGCTAGAGAGACGCGAGAATACTGAAGGTGCTAGCATGCTGCTGTCTGCGTTCGAGGTTATTCGTGTGGATACCGGTAGAGTAAGGAGATTCTAAGAGTCGACTTCTGCTGATCGAGAAGGTAGCCCACCAGTCCAAATAGTCTGGCATAGGTACGATTCAGATTCTTTTAACCTTGATTTAAACGCCATTGATGGATCCTCCAATGGGATTCGTAAGTTTTTAATTCCGCTGCGTGTACGGATCCCAACACCTTCACACAAAATCTTAAAACTCGATATTTTCTTAGCACATGTTTAGGATGCGTATGCAATTTATTCAGGTTTGTAAACTTCATCCTTAAGTTCCCTATATACTTAATTAATGCCTTTTTGCTCAGATTTAATGCAATTAAGCTTATGTTCACCATACAATTTAGTTATAGAATACAGGGAAAACATGACATAAATAGCGCTTATCACATGGCTTTAGCAATTTGAAAATCTTCTTTCTATTCATACCTCTTATAGTCCTAGCATAGTTAAGACTTTCTATTTCAACATAAACCTAGCTAATCATTTGGATAGCAAATGTAATATGATAGAGGAAAGAATTATAACTTTTGGTAGGGGCCAAAAAATTCTCATTATTGAAAATTCTATCAATTCTTTATTAAGAATCTCAAATCCCCCTCCTGTTGTTGTGTTAAATTATGACAACAAGGAAATCTTTCAAATCTTAAGACCTGATGAGTCTATACTTGATGTGCCATTAGATACTTTATCCTTTCCTCCAGTTGTCATGCCCCCAATGCATAGGGCTCTCTGGTACATCTATTCAAGATATCTCATGCAGAAGGGTAAAAACTTTACATACTTTGCAAAAAGGGATTACCCCATTTTTACTTCATTGATAGATGAGGTGTCTCACAACATAGGGCACTGGGTCTTTCAAGAGATGGCCAAGTTCAAATTTGCTTCTAAAAGAACCTCTACCATTCCTTTCCCAAACCTTTTTTCACTTATCTTATTTCAAGAAAAGGTTTGGTAGCTTGCTTTGGATGAGGATCCAGTAAAGCCTTAGATGTTTGGTAAGTATCATCTCAATATGATGAGAATCTCCTTTGAAGAAGGCTCGGGGAAATCAAGGGCCCCTACTAGGTCAAGGGCATCTCAGTCTAGGATGAATGAAGCTCAATCTGCATCTGTTCCTGTTCAGTCTTCTCAACCTACACTTCCCTCTAATTTACAAGCTTTAATCAAAGTCATAGTGAAGAAGGCAATCTCAGACTTGACAGATAGGATTGAGAATGAAGTTAGGAGATTGATTCCTAAAGTAACCAAGGGTAACAGTGACTTCGTGGATGCACCAGAGGTACTTAATGAAAAGGTGGAGAATCTTGTTGGTCATATTGAGGATCATTCAACTAGCATTGGCTCTCTTCATGTCATGATGCAGATACTCAATGACCAGATGGACAAGTTACTCAAATCTCAGCCTCTTGTAGCTGATCTTAGCTTTAACAGTAAATTTGGGTTGGGCATTCCCTCTCCTTCTCCTATTATTGCTGGCCCTAGTCTTAGCATTCCTTCTACTACTCCTGTCTCCATTCCTACCCCTCTTACTTCTTCTCCTATCCCTTCATCTCCTACTTTCACTTTCACCATACCTATCCTCTCCACTACCCTAGCCATTGTCCTAGTTCCTCCTTCTCAAACCTCAACTGTTAGGATCTCTTCATCTGCATATATAATTGATTTGTTTGATGAACACCCTTCTGCTTCCTCCACTCACCCTCAGCCAAATTCACCTAGCTCTCATCACTCTTATCTACCTACACCTCTGTTAGGTCCTTCTGTCTCTTCCCCTCCACCCTAGCCAGAGCCTCCTGTCTCTACTCCACCCTATCTCACATTAGCCCATTACTCTCCAATTCCTTTCCCTCCTTTTACTTCCCTCTCTGATCCACCTATTTTTAGTGATGACAAAGGGGGATAAGAGAAATAGTGGGGGTATCAGTTTATAATTGAGCATATCAGTTTTAGTTGTATTTTGTTGCATGTGTTTTGATTATTATTGTATTTCAATTGCTATGTATTTTGCTGTTGGGATCCGTACACGTAGAAGAATTAAACTTTTACGAATCCCATCGGAGGATCGCTCAATAGCATTTAAATCAAGGCTTAGGGTTTCCGAATCTTACCTTTGTCAAACTACTTGAACTGGTGGGCTACCTTCTCGATCAGCAGAAGTCGACTCTTCGAATCACCTTCCTCTACCGGTATCCACACGAACAACCTTCAGAAACACGAATGGAGGCGTGCTAGCACCTCTAAACTATGTGTCTCTCTATTCTGTCTCTAGGGTTTCTTGCGGCTTTCTAATACGCTCGACAAAAAGTCACGTAGGTTTTTCTAAACCTAGCAGGTGTATTATATTCAAAATTAATCATCATTAATTTTAAATTTTGAATTTTGAATCTGGATTAAAAATATATATTAATTAAATCTATCTCATAGATCTAATCTAATCTATTTATTTAATCCAAATTAAAAGCCTTTTGATTTAATTTATCTCTATAAATTAAATCCGACAAATGATTTCTATCCATTTAATTAAATCTAATAAACTATATCTCAATTTAAATTAAATGATATCTTTATTCGAAAATTAAATTCAGATACAATATCTCTATTTGTTTTAGATATTTAATTTGTCAAATAAATTAAATACAAACAAATATTATATAATAATATTATAATCTTTATTAAATAATATTATTATATTAATTTCGAATTTAATATACACACACACACACATCCTAAATTAAATACAGTATTCATTAAATCTTAGACATATATAAGACGATAATTTGGTCAAGGATGAGGCATGGTGAAAGTCAACTTCCTATTCTTGATCATTACTTTCTCGATTCTTGAGTAGTCTAATTGAAATGGAAACTTTTTTTTCCAGCCGTTACTATGGCCATACATTTCTTAGACTCACTTATCGAGGGGCCCAGTATTATCTCTCTACAAATGTGAGGGACAAATTCCATCTTGACCATTCACATTCTTCTGCATAAAAGCCATTGATCCCGATCCAAGCCATTGGATTTACCCACTATGAGAAAGCTGCATGGATTTAGTCATAAGCTTATCTCATGTATAACCGCGTCACAACGCCCTTCGACCTGAGATCATCATGGATTCCTACGTGAGAGTCGTTGAACTTTGACCTAGTCAAAAGTCACCTTTGACCGGGTGATGATAAAGGCTTGATGTGGCCATACTACGATGGAAAGGAGTTTCCATTTCAAGTGTTAGACTACTCAAGAATCGAAAATGTGGTCAAGAACAGGAAGTTGACATTATCCATGGCTCATCATTGACCAAGTTATCGCGTGACAAAAGGGCGTGACATGGTTGTATGATGAGTGTGTATCGTATCATCGATCCCGTATGAATTGGAGCCAATTGCAATGTCTTGCTGTGGAGGCGCCTGACGGCATGAACATTTTTTAATATGTTAGTTCTCTATGTGTTTTGATGATTAATAACAATTGTAAACAAGTATGAATGTTTTAATAAGACAAAGAGTCAAAAACATTCTGTCATCGCAAAACTCGAGCCTAACTAGGCAAGCTCGAGTTTCTTTGCAAACAGAGAGCACATCGGAGCTATTTCGGCATGACAAACTCGAGTACGAATAAATAAACTCGAGCCTAAACTCCCATGGTATAGTAATAAAAGTTTACAAATAAGTAAACTCGAGCTGTATAGACAAGCTCGAGTTTGCCTCTGCAGGAACATTTTCCAATTGAAAACCATCTCTTTAAACTTCGAGTTTATATTTTTGTGTAGAGTTTGGTTATTCCTATGGTACGTAAATTGATGAACACTCGAGCCCAAATATATGGACTCGAGCCTAATACTTTTGTAGAGTTTACTCTATGGTTTGACAAACGAAGAAGAGTTTACAAAACTAGTAAACTCGAGCTGTTATTACAAGCTCGAGTTTTCCCCTGGCAGAGAGTTCCCAAGGTTTCCTTCATTCAAAAACTCCAGAGTTTAAGTTCAAACCTCCGATTCACTCCGATAAGCCCGAAATAAATAAAGTCGAACTCGAGCTGAGATTATGAACTCGAGCCCTTCATTGAAAGAGAGTAAAGCAAATACACAAACTCCGAGTTCCTATTTGAGCTCCGACCCACACTTTCGAATGACCAAATCTCTTAGGCATGAATAGTGTTAAACTCGAGCCTGCCTGGTTCGTGAAATATTATCTCAGGTGCTCGCACGATAAAAAGCTCAGTGATGATTCGAACTCGAGCCTACCTTTGTGAACTCGAGTTTACATGTTGAGACAATTTACAAACTTCAGAGTTTACATCAAAACTCCAAAGTTTGCTCCTCACGAGAAGATAAACCGGATACTCAAAGTTCCTTACGAACTCGAGCGACTTGGCGAACTCGAGTTTAAAGCGACTGACAAATATGATCGTTCTTTGGTTTCATCTGATTAGTTTGAACTACAAACTTACCAATTTTATGCGAGTTAATTACATTCATTTAGAGAATTCATATGTATATTTAACCACTCTAAATTCAGAATGTTTCGGGTATTAATTGGATCAAACAAGGCATTGAATACACGCAACGAATCGAAAAGATTTCACGCGTCGGAATTCAATCGGCGAAATTCGAACCCAACGGCTATAATCATCATCAAGCTGAATTTCAAATGAAGAACATACGAATTGAGAAGTAACGGTCACATAGCAATTCACCACTATATAAGGAGCAGATTACAAACTTCGGAAGACACAACAAATTAAGCAGAAACGAAAAGCAAGCTCAAGAGTTACATATACATTCGAGTTTTCTTTACGTATTGTATTTGATATACAAAGAGCCTCGGTGTTTATCAATATCTTCTCGTGAGAGAGCTGTTATACAAACTATTCATCCATTGTAATAATCTCAAGTCAAGGGGACTTGGAGATTGGGATTTGATTACAACTTGTAAGGGGAGAGAACTCCTAAGAAAGAAGAAGAGTACGATGACAATGATAAAAAGCTAGTTACTCTCAACTTGAAGGCAATCCACATGTTGCAAAGTGCTCTTGGGCAAAAGGAGTATTTCAGAATTTGCACTTTGCCATCTGCTACGCAAATGTGGGATGCTCTTGAGATAGCCCATGAAGGAACAGTGCAATCAAAGAAAATCGTATCAATACTCTCATGGCTGAATATGATTTATTACGGATGAAGCCGGAGAGTCTATTGGCGAATTTCAACTCAGGTTCACTCATCTAATCAATCAACTCACTGCCTTGGGAAAAGAATATGAACAACCTGCCCAAGTGAGGAAAATACTAAATATTCTCACCAAAGAATGGGAAGCCAAGGTCACTGCAATTGAAGAATCTCGAGGCGAATCAATGGCCTCTGTAGCAGCATTATTTGGCAGCCTCTCTGAGTATGGGGAAGATCAAATTCAAGAAAGGGCTAAATGACATCAATGTCAAAAACAAGGGAATAGCTCTTAAAACCATCAAAGAGGTGAAGTCAGATGACAATGAAGAATATGAAGATGAAGATGGTGAACTAGGAATGATGGTCAGAAGATTCAAGAAATTCTACAAAAAGGACCAATCTCACGAAAGTTTCACAAAGGAAATACTAGCACTTGAAACTAAGAAACCAATTATATGCTATGAGTGTGAGAAACCGAGGCCACATCAAATCAGAATGTCCTCAGCTGAAAAACAAAGAAAAGAAATTCAATAAGTTCAAGAAAAGAGCTTATGTGTCAGCTATATGGGCCAACGGCTCATCTGATGAAGATGAGGCAGAAGAGGAACAAAGTGCGAATCTCGTCTTGTGGCTCAAGAGGAATCGGACAACGAAGAGGTAAGTAATTCGATTTACCTTATGATGAATTATCTTCAACATATGATTCTCTTTATCTTGAATTTAAGAAAAGCGCAAAGAGCTCCTATTTTCAAAAAGAAAAATCAAACTACTAGAAGAACGAGTTCAAACGATTCCTACATCTGTTTCTACTTGTGAAAAGGAAAATTATACTTGTTCTAATCATGATACAAAACCAACTTATAATGAATTATCTACGAATATAAACTTGTTCAAAATGATTTTGATGAACTTGCTGAAAAATATTTTGCTTTAAAAAGGAAGAATACAACACTTGAACAACAAGTAGAAAATCTTTCGGTTCGGAAAATCTCATATGTGATGAATGTCTTATTCGAAAAAGAAAAATGAATATCTTACAAAGACTCTTGAAAAATTCACTAGAGGAAGTGAAATGCTTGAAATAATTTTGAAACGACAAAGATTCACAAATGACAAATCGGGAATTGGTTACAAACACGATTGTGACAAAAAGAAAGGCAAAAAGAAACATGGACAAAGATCTTACATGAATTACTTTCAAAAATCTGTCCATACTTCAAATCCTTTTGCACATTGCAACTATTGTAATAGAAAAGGTCATACCACTTCTTCATGTTTTCATAGAAATGATAGAAAAATTAAACTGTAGGAAACTACCAATGGGTGCCTAAGGGATCCTATATGATTCCTAAGACACAAACTAACCCAAAAGGACCCAAAGAATATTGGGTACCTAAAAGATGATGTCTCCTTTTATGCAGATTTGTCTTAGAGCATCAAATCCCAATAAGTGGTACATTGACGGTGGATGCTCAAGACACATGGTGGAGACCAATCCAAGTTTGCTTCAATCAAACATAAGGAAGGTGGCAAGGTAACATTTGGTGGAAATGAGTCAGGAAGAATTCTTGGCATTGGCAAAATTGGAAACAGACAATGGACCTCAAATCAAAGATGTTTATCTTGTGGATGGATTATGTCACAACCTCCTCAGTGTGAGTCAAAGCACGGACAAAGGAAACCTAGTCATCTTTGATTCAGAAGAATGTTTGATTGTAAGTAAGGATGCTCTCTCCTTAGATAGTATTAAACCCAAAGCATTATTTAGAGCTCCAAGAGAAGGTAATTGCTACACTCTTAATTTGTCTAAAAACAATTTCGATTCGAAAAATGCTTTGTTGGTAACTTAGATGAAGGTTGGTTATGGCATAAACGTTTAGGACATGTTAATATGATTCAACTTGATAAACTACGAGAAAAAGGAATTGGTTATTGGTTTACCAAAACTTTCTTTTAAGAATGATATGATCGTGATGCATGCCAAAAAGGTAAACAAACCAAATCTTCTTTCAAATCAAAAAGCGAAATATCAACTAATAGACCTCTTCAATTACTCCATATGGATTTAGTTGGACCAGCTAGAGTAAAAAGCCTTGGTGACAATCTTTATACATTGGTTATAGTAGATGATTTCTCAAGGTTTACATGGGTCATTCTTTTATCATCAAAAGACAAAACATTTGATCAATTTATTGTGTTTGCCAAGAAGGTCCAAAACGAGAAAGGATTCTCTATTGCAGGTATTCGTACGAGATCATGGTGGAGAATTTGAGAATCATGCCTTTGGAGAATTATGTGATAATATGGGAATCAATCATAACTTCTCAGCTCCAAGAACCCACAGCAAAATGGAGTTGTTGAAAGAAAGAATAGAGTGCTTTTGAAATGGCAAGGTCAATGCTAAATGAGAACCAAACATCTCAAGTGTTTTGGGGCGATGCTATGAGCACTTGCTTGTTACATATCAAACAGGGCATATCTCAGGAAGAAATTGAACAAAACTCCTATGAGCTCTACAAAGGAAGAAAACCCAACTTAGCTCACTTACACATCTTTGGATGTAAATGCTTCATCCACAATAATGGTAAGGACGACTTGGGAAAATTTGATTCCAAAGGCGATGAAGGTATATTCTTGGGTTATTCAAGTAGAAGTAAAGCATATAGAGTGTATAATACCCGAAATCACTGCTGTTGAAGAATCTATGCATGTTGTTTTCGTGAAACCAAAACTAACAAATCCTTGGATGATGATGATGATTTTCCTATGACAAACCAAACTTCTATTTCAACAAATACGAAAATGCTTTGCAAAAAGATTAAAAGCGAAAAACATTGTGAAAATGCTTGTGAAAACAGTGTTCAAACTCAACCAAAATCATGGAGATACGGTAGGAGTCATCCTCTGGATCAAGTGATAGGTGATGCAAATCAAGGAGTAAGAACCGAGAAAAAGCACTTTAAATGAAGTTACTTTTTCAGCTTTCATTTCTAAAATTGAACCCTCTAAAATTGATGAAGCCCTTTCGGACAATGATTGGGTTATAGCAATGCAAGAGGAGTTACATCAATTTGAAAGAAACCAAGTTTGGGACTTGGTACCCAGGACCTAAAGACCATCCGGTCATTGGTACTAAATGGGTATTCAAGAATAAATGTGATGAATCCGCCATAATCATTCGTAATAAGGCAAGGCTAGTTGCAAAAGGCTATAATCAAGAAGAAGGAATTGATTATGAAGAAACTTATGCTCAGTAGCAAGATTGGAAGCTATAAGAGTTCTTTTAGCCTTTACTGTGTTATAGGATTCAAACTTTTTCAAATGGATGTGAAATCCGCCTTTTTAAATGGTTTTATACGGGAGGAAGTTTATGTTGAACAACCTCCGAGGATTTCAAAATGAACATCATCCAGATCATGTTTATCATCTCAAAAAGGCCTTATATGGTCTTAAGCAAGCCCTAGAGCTTGGTATGAGAGGTTAAGCACTTTCCTTCTTGATCAAGGATTTGTTAGAGGAAAAGCGAGATACAACTCTCTTTATAAAGAAAAATAAACTTGGTGATGTCTTAATAGCTCAAATTTATGTTGATGACATTATTTTTGGTGCTACTAATGATACTATGTGTGAAGAATTTGCCAAGACAATGCGGGGAGAGTTTGAGATGTCCATGATGGGAGAACTTAATTACTTCCTTGGACTTCAAATCAAGCAACGTCATGATGGAATTTTCATTTCCCGGACCAAGTATTTGAAAGATCTATTGAAAAAGTATGGTCTAGGCGAGCGTAATGGAGCGAGATACTCCTATGAGTTCAATTGCAACTCGGATCTTGATGAAAAGGGACGACTTCAACATCACTAAATATAGGGAATGATTGGATCATTACTCTATCTTCTGACAAGCGCCCGAGATATTCAATTTAGTGTTGGAATGTGTGCTAGATTCCAATCTGCACCCATGGAGTCTCATCTTGAACATGTTAAAAGGATTTTTAGATATCTTGCGATACGAAGACTCTTGGATTGTGGTTTCCCAAAGATCAACCAGAACACTTGGTAGCTTATGCGGCTCGAGATCATGCGAGGCTACAAGCGCGACGAAAAAGCACCGGTGGCCAATGTGAGTTCTTTGGAGGTTCATTAGTATCTTGGTTCAGCAAAAAGAGACCACGATGGCTGTGTCATCCACTGGCTGAGTATGTTGCTGCCTCAAGTTCTTTGTGCTCAAGTTCTTTGGCTCAAACAACAATTGTGTGATTTGGGAGTTCATCTCAAAGAAATCCCAATTCTTTGTGACAACACAAGCACAATAAGCTTGGCAAAGAATCTGTTCAACACACTAGAACCAAGCATATTGATGTTAGACATCACTTCATAAGAGATCATGTTCAAAAGAAAGATGTCAAAGTCATGTTCATCCCAACTCACTTGCAACTTGCTGATATCTTCACCAAACCATTAGCAAAAGAACAATTTGTGTTCATAAGAAGAGAATTGGGAATGGTAAATCCCAATGAGTTGTGAGTAATCTCTACCCAATTGAATGTTAGTTATGTTTTTGATGTTTATTGTTTTACTAACTTAAGCATCGGAGTATGTAGATATGTTTTGTGCAGGATGTGTATTGAAATCTATATTCCAAACCATCGACTGCAAGTAAGCTGTCACAAACTCGAGCCTACCAAAGTTAGACTCGAGCTCGGGAGAACCAGAGAGACGCAATTATCTCGAGTCACCAAACTCGAGCCTATTAGTTAACGGACTCGAGTTCGCGGGAGACAGAGAGCAACCCATCTCAGAGAATCTGACAAGACTCGAGCCTATTAGTTGAAGGACTCGAGTTCGCGGGAGACAGAGAGCAACCCATCTCAGAGAATCTGACAGACTCGAGCCTATTAGTTGAAGGACTCGAGTTCGAGGGAGACAGAGAGCAACTTAGTTCAAGAACCTGACAGACTCGAGCCTGCAAGTTGCTAGACTCGAGCCTAGCAAGAAACTTCAAGGGTTCACACATACACTCTTGAACTCCAGGTTAGTACCGTTACACAAACTCGAGCCCGCACTTATGAACTCGAGTTTGCGTCAATAAATTTCTTTTAAAAACCCGACTGATCTTCACTGAATATCACCCTCGAGCCTAAACCTAATTTTCTCCCAAAAATCTCTCAATCTCCTCGACGAAAACCAAAAAGCATGGCTTCCAAACGATCTGCAACTCAAGATTCCCAATCCTCTGATCATCAAGAACCCCAATCCGATCAACCGAAAGTCCCTCAGCGTCCCCCCAGAGCAAAATCGTTTCCCAAACGATTCAAGCACGGAATTGACAAGCAAATTCCTGGAATCCCTTTGACCCATGCTACCCCTATAACCACAGTCAAGATGGACACCCAAAAGAAACCCTCAACTGCTGAAACACCACCTAGAAGGGGCAAAGAGAAGGTCTATAAAACTAGAAAGACCAACACGAGTCCTCTTGCAACCGGTCAGGGTAGCTCTCAAGCTCAATCATCCTCCCATCATCAACAACACTCTGTTCCTCAGGTATCTAGAGACACCCCAGCCTTATTTGAAATTTACAATCACTCTTCTATTCCTAAGGGATTCGTTAGTGAGGCTGTCACTCTCACTGGTGAGGATGCCATAAGATTCAAGGAGAATTATGAGGCTAAGAGTTTTGTCCTTTGTCTATGTCAATTTAGATACCTTAAAAGAGGAATGTAGCCTTGATCTCACCCATTGGCTTCGCCAATTTGAACCTCTTATATCCATTAGAGCTTCCTATAGTCCATCCTTTGTCAAAGCCTTTTACCTGGTACATATACACTAGAAATCTCGTCCAAAAAGGAGGTAACTTCACCCATTTTGCAAAGAAGGACTTTCCTATCTTTGCCTCTATCATAGATCAAGTTCCTCACAATATAGGAGATTGGATCTTCAAAGAGACTGAAAAACCAGCAAAATTTGGTCAACATATCCTGAACCTTATGAGGATAAGTTTTGATCAAGGTAGTAATCACTCCAGAACTCAATCAAGACCTGCTAGATCCAAAGCCAATCAGGCTAGAGTTCAAGAGGCTCAGAGTGCACCACCTCCACCACAATCATTCCCTTCTGATTTGGATGAAAGAATCAAGACTTACATTGCCCAAGTTATTTCTGATATCTCTTCCAAGATGGAATCAGGATTCACGCAAGTGAAGAAAGGATATGAGGAGTTGACCGATGCCCAAGAAGATCTAATTCTTGAGCATGAAATTATCAAAGACAAAGTTCAAGGCCTCCATGACCAAATAGGGGATCACTCGGTCGGCATTTCCACCCTTTTGGTGTCTATGGCTAGCCTTCATGACAAAATGGACAAAATCTTACACCATCGGTCCTCTCTTCTGCCGCCCTAGCTCCTCGGACCCTCCACCTACTTCGCACCCATCCCAATCCAATCAACCACATCCATAGCCCCTGAACCATCTACACATGATCCTGCTCTTCAGCCAACCTCTACCCCATCTGATCCTCCCTTGTTTGCTGATGACAAAGGGGGAGAAGAGTTGGAGTAAAGAAGCAGACCACGTTTCTTAATGTTTCGATCATTTTTTGGTTATATGTATATTTGAAACTCTAAATGTCATTTTGTAATCTATTGGATACTTTAGCTTATGCAATACGACAATATGAATTATGCAATGAACAATGCTTATTTGATTCATGTTTATGTCTGCTGCTAACTCTGATCATCAGAATCGATCTCTAATGTTAAAATCCAATTCTGATGCATTTTCACTGAACATTTATGCTTCACTTGATTTCAAATGATCAAACAAATGTTTTTAAAGAAGTTAATTGTTTACAAGTGTTGTCATCATCAAAAAGGGGAGAATGTTAGTTCTCTATGTGTTTTGATGATTAATAACAATTGTAAACAAGTATGAATGTTTTAATAAGACAAAGAGTCAAAAACATTCTCTCATCGCAAAACTCGAGCCTAACTAGGCAAGCTCGAGTTTGCTGCAAAGAGAGCACATCAGGCTATTTCGGCATGACTGAATAAATAAACTCGAGCCTAAACTCCCATGGTATAGTAATAAAAAGTTTACAAATAAGTAAACTCGAGCCTGTATAGACAAGCTCGAGTTTGCCTCTGGCGGGAACATTTTCCAATTGAAAACCATCTCTTTAAACTTCAGAGTTTATATTTTTGTGTAGAGTTTGGTTATTCCTATGGCTGTAAATTGATGAACACTCGAGCCCAAATATATGGACTCGAGCCTAATACTTTTGTAGAGTTTACTCTATGGTTTGACAAACGAAGAAGAGTTTACAAAACAGGTAAACTCGAGCCTGTTATTACAAGCTCGAGTTTTCCCCTGGCAGAGAGTTCCCAAAGTTCCTTCATTCACAAACTCCAGAGTTTAAGTTCAAACCTCCAGTTCACTCTGATAAGCCCTGAAATAAATAAAGTCGAACTCGAGCCTGAGCTTATGAACTCGAGCCCTTCATTGAAAGAGAGTAAAGCAAATACACAAACTCCAGAGTTCCTATTTGAGCTCCAGCCCACTCTTTCGAATGACCAAATCTCTTAGGCATGAATAGTGTTAAACTCGAGCCTAAACACTAATGGACTCGAGCACCGCCTGGTTTGTGAAATATTATCTCAGTGCTCGCACGATAAAAAGCTTCGGTGATGATTCGTACTCGAGCCTACCTTTGTGAACTCGAGTTTACATGTTGAGACAACTTACAAACTCCAGAGTTTACATCAAAACTCCAAAGTTTGCTCCTCACAGACGATAAACCAGATACTCAAAGTTCCTTACGAACTCGAGCCTGACTTGGCGAACTCGAGTTTAAAGCGACAGCAAATATGATCGTTGCTCGTTTCATCCTGATTAGTTTGAACTACAAACTTACCAATTTTATGCGAGTTAATTACATTCATTTAGAGAATTCATATGTATATTTAACCACTCTAAATTCAGAATGTTTCAGGTATTAATTGGATCAAACAAGGCATTGAATACACGCAACGAATCAGAAAAGATTTCACGCGTCTGGAATTCAATCAGCCGAAATTCAGAACCCAACGGCTATAATCATCATCAAGCTGAATTTCAAATGAAGAACATAGCAATTCACCACTATATAAGGAGCAGATTACAAACTTCGGAAGACACAACAAATTAAGCAGAAACGAAAAGCAAGCTCAAGAGTTACATATACATTCAGTTTTCTTTCTGTATTGTATTTGATATACAAAGAGCCTCGGTGTTTATCAATATCTTCTCTGTGAGAGAGGCATTATACAAACTATTCATCCATTGTAATAATCTCAAGTCAAGGGGACTTGGAGATTGGGATTTCAGATTACAACTTGTAAGGGGAGTGTATCCTAGAGAGGATAATCCTTGAGTACGAGTGTGTATCGATTTGAGTGATAGTAGAAAAACCCGAGAGAATCTGGGAGTGGACGTAGGTCAAGAGTTTGGACCGAACCTGGATAAACTTTCTGTGTCAAGCTATTCTTCCCAATCTTTTTACGTTCAGCTTCAGCTTAGGTGCAAAGTTATTTTAAAAGGTTTTAAAATCCCCAATTCACCCCCCTCTTGGTGATTTCCTTCTGTTTTCACAATATTGGCCCACTGCCAATCTCATGTGGGCCTACAGGGTCACACACAAGAATAGTCCAATACGAGCAATAGTGTCCAGATTCATTGAATCTTAGATATGTCTAAGATCTAATGAATACAACATTTAATCTAGGATGGATATATGTGTGTGTATATATATATATACATAATTTTGAAATTAAATAATAATAATATTATTTAATAATGATATTATTATATAATATTTGTTTTACATTTAATTTATTTGATAAATTAAATATTTAAAACAAATCGAGATATTGTATCTCAGATTTGATTTTCGAATAAAAATGTGATATCTCATATTTAATTGAGTTGAGATACAAGTATCTCGATTTAATTAAATAGATATATATCACATCTCGGGTTTGATTTTCGACAGATTTAATTAAATTATTTAATCCAAATTCGAAATTCAAGGACTAATTGATATTAGTCTTGAATATTTTAATACGACCCAATTAGGGTTTTAGAAACTCTATAAATGGATATTGATCTAAGTCGTATTAAAATGATGAACGAATAAGCCTCAAAAGAAGTCCTAGAGAGAAAACCGAGAGACACAAAGTAAGAAGGCGCTAGCACGCTGCCATATGTGTTGGAGAGCTGTTCGGTGTGGATACCGGTAGAGGGAGTGGATTCATAGAGTCGGCTCCTAGAGATTGATCGAACAAGAAGGTGTTAGCCCACGTGTTTGCAAAGGTCGATCAAGAAGGTGTTAGCCCACGTGTTTGCAAAGGTCGCTCACGAGTTCGCATAGGTACGGTTTCTCTAACAAACCTTGATCTAAACGCCGCTGATAGATCCTCTCTTTGGGATTCGTAA
This sequence comes from Acacia pycnantha, assembly GCA_025563575.1. NCBI lineage: Eukaryota > Viridiplantae > Streptophyta > Magnoliopsida > Fabales > Fabaceae > Acacia > Acacia pycnantha. The sequence continues at coordinate 1,765,729 of JAMWYP010000006.1, forward strand.
AATTAATGGATGAGATTCTTTTCGCTGCGTGTATGGATCCCAACAGTGGTATCAGAGCCATGTCAACCGTACGTTTAGATTGGGTTTTCTATGTGTGAATATATGTGATATATATGCAATAATCGAATCCTATATGCGTTGAGATCGATATACGTCTAAAACCGAATCTGTGGATGCGTTTAAATTGATATATGTTTACCGAATCATGTATGATTTAAAACGTATTCTCCCTACGGGTACGCGTGGTTCTGAATCGTTCAGGATCACACTGAGGTCGGACGTTCTGAATTGTTCAGGATCTATGGGGTTTGAAATTTTAAAAATTAATTTCGAAAATCACGTTTTTTTTCCTAGAAACAAATTTCAAAAACAACATGTTATTTTGAAATTAATTTCGAAAATCACGTTTTTTCCTTGACCCCGCCTGCTAACCGACTAGCGGGACCGCCATAGGGACCCCGGCTGATTGTTCATAAATATGAATTTAATATAACTTGGTTGAGAAGTAGTCAACTCCAATCAATCAAGATATGAATTTGATTCATCATATTAAATTCAATCAATCAATCAAGATATGAATATGATTCATGATATTAAATTCAATTAATCAATTAAGATGTGAATTTAATTAACTCGATAATTTAATCACGATATTTTTCTTTCATATTGTATGAATTAATATTTGTTGTGATTAATTATTCAAAGTTGTTTGGGTATGGTGAACAACATGGCTCTAGAATTTACAAGTGTTGTATTATTTAAATATGGCTGCGAGCCATGCCTCTCTCTAAATATTCTTGATGTACATTCTCTTCTCATCTCACTCCCCTCAATGTTAAATGAGGTTTCTCTTGATGTATTTCTCATTTTATTATTTAGAGAAGTCCCTCATTGGCTTGAGAGGATTATAGGTTAGATGAGCCATGTTGTGTCACGGTTTTTAATTATGTTTTGATTTGATCACTGCATGATTAATTTAGAGTTTATATGAGATACAATCGTGATTGCATTCATATAAGTAGAATTAATAGGATTAATTAGATTATATTAAATATACCCTCTAAATAAAATCTTAAGTCGTAATGCCGCCAATTAATGAATACTTGTCAAAACCTCGATCACCCATTTGTATGTTCCACCAAAGTGGATGCACTTGAGTTATCTTGGTGAGACAAGAGTGGGTAATGGTGATACTCAACATTCATTATTGTCTTGACTTAATTGAGATTATCAAAACGGTTTTGGATCTCAAGGCATTAGATGGGATTAAATGTGCCGAGTCATCTGATGATCGAATCCTATAAAGATCTAAGAGTTACATGTGATGTAATTGGCAAAGAGGTTGCCTACCTAAATAACTTGATTTTTAAGCGTCCTGCCAAAGTGAACTTAAATTTAAGCCAAATATGGATCTTAGCCCACTAATTATAATGAGGGTTGTTAATTCAGTGGGAGATTATTAATCAACTTTGCATATCTTTTAGTTGTAGAATCATATCGTCTAGTAATACTGCAACACCATCAATGCGATCGGTCCTTAAGAAGGACGAACTCGATGAGACAAAGTTTCTTGACATGTTTGGGAAGTTAAGCGTTGATCCTAAACACGAAAGAAATGAGTATCTCACAAATCAACCCATTCCTTACGAGCCTGTAGCCAATACTCCAAGATTTCACAAAGATGCTTACTTGAATCATCACGATGACTCTATGGATGTAGGATGCCTGATGCCTGCCACTATGGTTTCATATCTTGATAGAGATCTAGAACTTGTGGGAACCTCTGAGATGATTGTTCATCCTATGGAAATGTTCCAAACAATGAGCAAGGCAAGAGGTATGAGACCACAAAGGCCTTATTTTCCTGTAAGATGGCTGAAGGTGCATCAGTTAGTCCTCATGTGTTCAACATGAAAGGCTACATTGATCACCTTGAGAGGCTTGGATTCCCCATGTCCCAGGAGTTAGCTATAGATGTGATCTTGAACTCACTCCCAGGAAGTTATGATAACTTTGTCATGGATTACAACGTGAACAACATGGAGGAATCAATTTCTGAATTGCTTGGGATGCTCAAAACAGTTGAGCAGAGCATTAAGGAGAAGCCCATCACTGTTTTGTTGGTTCATAAAGGAAGGGGTAAGAAACCGAAAGCCAAGAAGGCAAAACCTCCGAAGGATGGGGTCTGCTTCTTCTACAATGAACTTGGTCATTGGAAGAGGAATTGAAAACTCTACATCGAAGATCTGAAAAGAACAAGAAGGATAGAGGGGCTATCACTTCACGTATCTATGTCATAAATATTCACTTTTCTACTTCCTCAACATGGGTATTAGATATTGCATGTGGTTCTCACATTTGTATAAATGTGCAGGATCTCAAGGACAGTTGAAAATTGAATGGACATATCTATGACAAAAACTACGAAAAGGATCAAGTCAAATGATTTGAATCCGACCTACCTATGGCACTGTCGTCTAGGCTATATAAATGAGAAACGCATTTCAAAACTCCATAGAGATATGGATTTCTTGACTCATTTGATTTTGAATCATTTGATACATGTGAGTCTTGTTTATTGGGAAAGATGACAAAGGCGCTTTTACTGTGCATAGTGAGAGAGCCACCGATTTATTGGGCCTCATACATACTGATGTGTGTGGACCAATGAATACATCTGTCAAAGGAGGTCATTTGTACTTCATTACATTTATAGATGATTTTAGTAGATAGGGATATATCTATCTAATGAAACATAAGTTTGAATCTTTTGAAATGTTCAAAACATTTCAGAATGAAGTGCAAAATCAACTTGGTAAAACAATTAAAGCACTTCGATCTGATCGGGGTGGCGAATATTTGAGCCAAGAGTTCATTGACCATCTTAGGAGTTGTGGGATCATCTCACAATTGACTCCTCCTGGAACACCACAATGGAATGGTGTTTCTGAGCGGAGGAATCGAACTTTATTAGATATGGTTCGATCCATGATGAGTCAAACAGATCTTCCACCTTCCTTTTGGGGTCATGCCCTAGAAACAGCTGCGTTCACACTAAATCGTGTTCCATCAAAGGCAGTTGAAAAGACACCATATGAGATATGGACTGGGCAGAAACCCAGTTCGTCATTTCTTAAAATTTGGGGATGTGAGGTTTACGTTAAACTGCAAGCCTCTGATAATAAAGTGTTTATTATCCGAAATGGTATCTTTTGGAAAAAGAGTTTATCTCTAAGAGAACCAGTGGGAGTAAGGTGTACCTCGAAGAAGTTCGAGAGTCACAAGACAACGTAGAACCACAGATGGAAACCGGAGAAGACTCACAACAAGTTGTTGAGCCCTGCTCAAGTAACACAAGGCCCACGAAGGTCCGATAGATCACGGCTACAGCCTCAGAGATATGGATTTCTAATTACTGGAAGTGGTGATGTTTTGCTCATCGAGCAGAATGAGCCAACTACCTATCGAGAAGCCGTGGTGGGACCAAACTCCGAAAGATAGCTTATTGCCATGAAGTGTGAAATTCAATCCATGTACGACAATGAGGTATAGACCTTAGTCGAGCCACCTGAAGGTGTAAAAACCGTTGGGTGCAAGTGGGTTTTCAAAGAGAAAACTAACATGGAAGACAAAGTAAATATCTTCAAGGCATGACTGGTTGCAAAAGGATTCACTCAAACTAATGGTGTGGACTATGATGAAACCTTTTCCCCAGTTGCAATGGCCAAATCAATCAGAATCCTTCTTGCCATTGCATCATATTATGACTATGAAATATGGCAGATGGACGTCAAAACAGCCTTCCTTAACAGAATGCTCCTTGAGGATGTGTACATGACACAACCTAAGGGTTTTGTGCATCCAGAGGACTCTGGTAAAGTATGCAAGCTTCAAAGGTCCATTTATGGATTGAAGCAAGCATCTCGGAGCTAGAATCATCATTTTGATGAAGTAGTCAAAGAGTTTGAATTCATTCAAAACATTGATGAACCTTGTGTTTACAAGAAGGTTAGTGGGATCACAGTTGTATTTCTAGTGCTTTATGTAGATGACATCCTACTTATAGGGAATGACATTCCTACCTTGCAGAGTGTCAAGTCTTGGTTAGGAAAGTCTTTCTCAATGAAAGATTTAGGCGAAGCCACTTACATCCTAGGGATCAGGATCTATAGAGATAGATCCAAGAGGCTGATAGGCCTAAGTCAGAGTACATACTTAGACAAGATACTGCATAGGTTCATTATGCAGGATTCTAAAAGGGGTTACATGCCCATGTCTCATGGCACCCATCTCAATAAGGACCAGTGTCCTCGTACACCTGATCAAAGAGACCGCATGAGTAAGATTCCATATGCCTCCGCTATTGGATCTATCATGTATGTCATGTTATGTACTCGACCAGATGTCTCATTTGCCTTAAGTATGACCAGAGAATATCAAAAAGATCCCGGTGAGGATCACTGGACTGCTTTCAAGAATATCCTAAAGTACTTAAGAAGGACTAAGGACTTATTCTTGGTATATGGTGGATTGGAAGATGAGCTCTGTGTAACAGGTTACACAGATACGAGTTTCCAAACAAACCAAGATTATCAGAGATCGCAATCTGGATATGTGTTCATTTTGAATGGTGGTGCGATGAGCTGTAAGAGCTCTAAGCAGAGCACTGTAGCTGATTCTGCAATAGAAGCTGAGTATATAGTAGCATTTGATGCAGCTAAGGCCGTTTGGATCAGAAAGTTCATTACTGAACTAGGGATGGTTCCTACCATCTCAAATCCAATAGACTTGCTTTGTGAACAATAGCGGCGCTATTGCACATAACAAGGAGCCTAGGTCACATCAAAGGACCAAACACATACTCAGGCGATTTCATCTTATCAGAGAAATCAATGATAGAGGTGATATAAAAATATGAAAAGTACCAGGAGAAGACAATGTTGCTAATCCTCTTACTAAGCCGCTTGCACAAGTAAACCATGAGCGTCATGTTAGGACAATGGGAATTAGAGTAATTAATGATTGCACCTAGTGCAAGTGAGAGTCTGTTGGAAATTATGCCCTAGGGGCAGATCACTGTACTTTAAACGTTATCAATATTTAAAGTATTTCTCCTTTTGTTATCATATTATTTGCATGTTTGTTATGATAACTGTATCCTTGGACATATCATATAGATTGTCCTAAATGTCCCTGGTCGGTCATCTATGCGGGAGCAAAGATGAAATAAGACTGGTATGACTTTGATGAGTATGGAGATACGAATCAAAGTCATAGGCACTTGTAAGAGTACAAGGTGTTGGATTGACCCACTATGAGAAAGCTGCATGGATTTAGTCATAAGCTTATCTCATGTATAACCGCGTCACAACGCCCTTCGACCTGAGATCATCATGGATTCCTACGTGAGAGTCGTTGATCTTTGACCTAGTCAAAAGTCACCTTTGACCGGGTGATGATAAAGGCTTGGATTGGGATCAATGGTTTTCATGCACAGGAATGTGAATGGTCAAGATGGAATTTGTCCCTCACATTTGTAGAGAGATAATACTGGGCCCCTCGATGAGTGAGTCTGAGAAATGTATGGCCATACTACGATGGAAAGGAGTTTCCATTTCAATTGTTAGACTACTCAAGAATCGAGAAAGTAATGGTCAAGAACAGGAAGTTGACATTATCCATGCCTCATCCTTGACCAAGTTATCGCGTGACAAAAGGGACGTGACATGGTTGTATGATAGGTTGTATCGTATCATCGATCCCCATATGAATTGGGTAGTCGCAATGTCTTGCTAGAGGCCGCTTGCGACTTGTGGGCTGGTACAATATTGGCCCACTGCCAATCTCATGTGGGCCTACAGGGTCACACACAAGAATAGTCCAATACGAGCAATAGTATCCAGATTCATTGAATCTTAGATATGTCTAAGATCTAATGAATACAACATTTAATCTAGGATGGATATATGTGTGTGTATATATATATACATAATTTCGAAATTAAATAATAATAATATTATTTAATAATGATATTATTATATAATATTTGTTTTACATTTAATTTATTTGATAAATTAAATATTTAAAACAAATCGAGATATTGTATCTCAGATTTGATTTTCGAATAAAAATGTGATATCTCATATTTAATTGAGTTGAGATACAGTATCTCAGATTTAATTAAATAGATATATATCACATCTCAGGTTTGATTTTCGAATAAAGATGTGGTATCTCATATTTAATTGAGTTGAGATATAGTATCTCAGATTTAATTAAATAGATATATATCATATATCATATTTGATTTTCAAATAAAGATGTGGTATCTCATATTTAATTGAGTTGAGATATAGTATCTCATATTTAATTAAATAGATATATATATCACATCTCAGATTTGATTTATAGAAATAAATTAAATCAGCAGGCTTTTAATATGGATTAATTAAATAGATTAGATTAGATCTTGGATGATTTAATTAAATTATTTAATCCAAATTCGAAATTCAAGGACTAATTGATATTAGTCTTGAATATTTTAATACGACCCAATTAGGGTTTTAGAAACTCTATAAATGGATATTGATCTAAGTCGTATTAAAATGATGAACGAATAAGCCTCAAAAGAAGTCCTAGAGAAAAAACCGAGAGACACAAAGTAAGAAGGCGCTAGCACGCTGCCATATGTGTTGGAGAGCTGTTCGGTGTGGATACCGGTAGAGGGAGTGGATTCATAGAGTCGGCTCCTAGAGATTGATCGAACAAGAAGGTGTTAGCCCACGTGTTTGCAAAGGTCGATCAAGAAGGTGTTAGCCCACGTGTTTGCAAAGGTCGCTCACGAGTTCGCATAGGTACGGTTTCTTTAACGAACCTTTATCTAAACGCCATTGATAGATCCTCTCTTTGGGATTCGTAAAATTAAAAATGGATGAGATTCTTTCCGCTGCGTGTACGGATCCCAACATATATATATCTATGTGTGTGTATGTATTATTAAATTTGAAAATAATAATGATATTATTTATTGATAATAATATTATTATATATAGTATTTAATTTATTTGATAAATTAAATAACTATAATAAATTGAGATATTGTATCTCTGATTTAATTTTCGAATAAAGATATAGCATATCAGATTTAATTTGAACTGAGATATCGGATCTCATTTTAAATTAAATATAAGCATATCATATCTTGATTTAATTTATAAATATAAATTAAATCTGAAGGCTTATTAATTCGGATAAAGTAGTTGGATTAGATCTGTTAGACAGATTTAATTAATATTATCCAAATTCAAAATTCGAAATTAATTGGATTAATTTTGAATAATTTAATACGACACATTATTAGGGTTGTAGAAACCCTATAATAGATGCTGATCTAGTCGTATTAAGGAGACGAATGAATTAGACGGACGCAAACACAAAACCCTATAGAGAAAAAGAGAGAGAGACGTGGAAAGATGATTGCCGTATCTCCCAAAATAACCAAGTTCGAAATTGATTTGCAGAAATAGGGAACCTGGGTCGTTTCCCCAACGAACTTGCAGCGGGTTTGATTAACAACAATAGTCAAACAGAACAGTAAAATTGGGGGTTTTTGATTAACAGATTAAAACAAAACGAAATAACATAAACAGAATGAAATAAATGAATGAAACAATAATCAAATATGCAGTAAATGTAATGACAAATGATCAACCCAACGTCCAGATTCCAGAAACTTCCATCATTGAACGAAATATAACTAACTCATGTTTGGTTCCGGATGAACCGAAATCTCTGTATTCATCTGGAGAATCCCTCACCTAGACGATCGCCTAGAATATGTCTGAACAGTGGCGTCTCACTGTGCAATCGCACAGCAACACTGTAACCTAGTCCGAACTCAGTCCTTGGGATGAACCAAACCGAATATTAAATCTAATATTTGAACTATTTCCAGAAATCGAATCCGATAAGATGAAAACAGAATTGAATAAGTTACCGATTAAGCACAAGCTCTCTGGACGAATCATGGAATCCTCAACGTTGGGTCAATCACAGAAGTTTAGCCGATCATGGCTGGGAAAAACGAAGAACGGACGAAGAACACGAAGAACGCGAAGAACATGTGAAGAACAGTTGAGAGAATGTAAAAACTTCTATTTTAATCCACTCCAATGTAAAAACGTGAATGAATAATCTGTTTGTGGCTGCTGCCTTCTTAAAATAAACCTAAAAACGAAATGGGCTCTAATGGTTTTAGCCCAAAACAGAAATAAAATAAAAATGGACTTTTAATTACAAAATTCGAGTCCAAACAAAATCCAGAATTGTTCATCTGACTTCGGCTCCAAAATCGACTGCCCTCTTGTCCGAATTTTCTCTTTATGTCTTCATAAAAATTGTAGCTCTCTTAATCATCTGAAATATGAGACAAAAATGAGGCAAATCCGATGTCTGGTTCAAGAGTTATGGTAAAAATAGTGAAGCAATATAAAACTGGAATTTTATTATTAAAAAGGGCTAAAATGCAATCTAAGGCCCAAAGCCCAAATGAACATAAAAGCCATTATTTATTAACTAAAGAGTCCTAAATTATTAATCAAGAGATAAAAATAAGTGTATAAAATATTCAATTATCAAATTCCCCCACACTTATCTTTTTGCACTCCTGAGCAAAATCTAAAGAAAAAGACCTAAAAGAGAAATTCTTCTTTACTAATAATTGCTAATAATGCAAAAATTGAATTAATGGACAAAAAGTTCCAAAAGACCAATCAATCAAGACCAGAATCCCTTCATCTCAAATTACAGTTCATGGTAGTCTCAATCAATGATGCTAATCACAAAAGATGGTCTCTCAAATGATTCGCTCAATCAATCAGTCTCTCAAGTGTTTAAGGTAAATAAGTGTATCGCTCAAATTCTACTCAAGAAATTTGTTCTACCATAAGCTTGCTCAACTTCTACGTCTCCACTACTAATAACAAATACATGCACAAATCAAGAGAGCTTGTTATTAAAGGTTGTAATGGGGCTAGGGTAAAGGTAGGTAATAATATGGAATGAAAGGCTAAGCACCAAAGAAATCAAAAAGAGCACTGATTAACACAATCATTCTCTCTATGTATGAATTTTTTTTTTTTTATATATCTCCTTTCTTTCTATGTATTTTCTTTTCTTTTCTTTCTTTTCTGCTTGTTTTCTTTTCTTTTCCTTTTTTTTATTTATAATCACAATGACAACATCAAATATCTCCCCCCACACTTAAACTGTTGCACTCCTGAGCAACCCCCACACTTAAATACAAAACCTAGGTGAAACCAATGCTCAATAAATTTTCAAGGTGCGGAATAGAATGGTTTTACGCTTAGGCTTGTAATGTGGCTTAGAAAATAATGGGTCAAAAGGCAAAAATGGGCTAGCAAAGGAACCATAATGCAAGGGAAAGGCTATTTAGCCAAAGTGGGGAAAATAAAAGAAAGAAAACAAGCTTCCATCATACTTATGCATGTAAGTGAAAAGTGTAGTTTCAAAAAGAAAAGGAGCAAGTTCTAGAGAACACAAATCATGAGAGATGCACACATGAAAGAAAGAATGGCAAAAGATGAATTCCATTCATGCAGGCCCAAAACCTCACAAGGTCAATACCAACTTAGGCAATCAACAACATCAAATCAACTACCAAGACTTGTAATCGAAGAGTCAAGAATTGTAAACCAAACAGAATGATTCATTAAAACCAAAATGTCCACGTTCATAATATGTAGCAATCATAGAAAGAAAGATTGTATTTATTTTCAAAAAGCAAAGTAGAAAAAGGAAAACAAATAAAAGAGAAAAAGGGAGAAGAAAGAAGAATACTCCTCAAGGGTTTATGGAGGATAAGTGGCATCAATGAGGAGAATCTCTGCTTCCTCAGGCTGCTGTTGGGATCCCTCATGAAATTGCTTGAGGCCATGCCCATTTACCTTAAAGGTTCTTCCTGTGGGTGGATCACATAGTTCAACAGCACCAAATGTAAATATGTTAGTGATCACAAAAGGGCCATCCCATTTAGATCGAAGCTTACTAGGCATAAACTTCAGACGGGAATTAAACAGAAGAACTTTCTGGCCCACAGAAAATTCTTTCCTCATAATATGCTTATCATGGAATGCCTTAGTCTTTTCCTTGTACAACCGTGAACTCTCATAGGCATCCAATCTAAGCTCATCTAACTCTTGCAACTGCAGCTTCCGTTCCATTCTAGACTTAGCCAAATCCATGTTACATTGCTTAATGGCCCAATAGGCTTGATGCTCCAACTCAACCGGAAGATGACATGCCTTACCAAAGACAATCCGATAGGGAGACATCCCAATTGGAGTCTTGTAGGCGGTGTGATATGCCCACAAAGCATCATCTAGTCGCTTACTCCAATCTTTCCGGGTAGAGTTGACAGTCTTCTGAAGGATTTGCTTAATCTCTCTATTTGAGACTTCAGCCTGATCGTTGGTCTGAGGATGGTAAGCTGTGGAAACTTTGTGAAGCACTCCATACTTGCGTAACAAGGAACCCATGCTTCAATTGCAAAAATGGGAACCTTGGTCACTAATAATAGCTCTAGGAATGCCAAACCTGCAGAAAATGTTAGACCTAACAAAGTCCACCACCACAGAAGAATCATTAGTCCGGGTGGCTTCCGCCTCAACCCATTTCGAAACATAATCAACAGCCAGCAATATGTAAGTGTAACCATATGAAGCAGGAAATGGACCCATAAAATCAATACCCCAAACATCAAATATCTCACAAAACAATATAGGGTTTTGGGGCATCTCATGCCTACGAGAAATACTCCCCGCCCTCCGACGCTTATCACATGACTTGCAAAACAAATGGGCATCATGAAACAGGGAAGGCCAAAATAAAGCACATTCTAACACTTTCCTAGCAGTTCTTTGGGGTCCAAAGTGACCACCACAGGCAGAAGCATGAGCAAAATGCAATATAGAGTGAAACTCATGATCAGGCACACATCTCTTAACTACTTGGTCACTACAAAACTTCCACAAATAAGGGTCATCCCAAACATAATATTTAGACTCACTTTTCAATTTTAGGGTTTGGACCCTAGTGGAGTCTACAGGAAAAACACCAGCTACCAAGTAGTTAACTAGATCAACATACCATGGGATCTTACCTTGCAGCTGTAGAAGCTGCTCATCAGGGAAATCATCCCGAATAGAAGAGGGGTGAGAGGGAGAATGGGTGATACGAATCAAGTGGTCAGCTACCCAGTTTTGTGCTCCACTTCTATCTCGAATCTCAACATCAAACTCTTGGAGCAATAACATCCACCGAATGAGTCGTGGCTTAGCATCTGTCTTTTTCAACAAGAACTTTAAAGCAGCATGGTCAGAGAAAACAATTACTCTACTAGCTAGCAGATATGACCTAAACTTATCAAAAGCAAATACAATAGCCAACAACTCCTTCTCAGTAGTGGTGTAATTAGACTGAGCAGGATCCAAAGTCTTGGAAGCATATGCAATGACATGGGAGGCTCTATCAACCCGCTGTGCTAAGATAGCACCAACCGCATAGTTGGAAGCATCGCACATCAACTCAAACGGAAGGTACCAATCAGGGGGCTGGATCACTGGGGCTGTGGTAAGGCAACGCTTCAAGTGATCGAAGGCCGCCTTGCATTCCTCATCAAATACAAAGTCAGTGTCCTTATGCAGAAGGTTGGACAAGGGTCGAGCAGTCTTGCTGAAATCTCGAATGAAACGTCGATAGAAACCTGCATGACCAAGAAAAGAGTGAACTTCCCGCACAGAAGCGGGGTAAGGCAAAGCAGTAATAACATCTATCTTAGCAGGGTCTACCTCAATCCCTTTCTTAGACACTATGTGTCCCAAGACTATACCTAACTCAACCAAAAAGTGACACTTCTCATAATTCAGCACAAGATTAGACTCAATGCACCTATTCAAAACTCTAGATAGATTAGCTAAGCATGCATCAAAATCAGACCCATATACAGTGAAATCATCCATAAAAACCTCCATGCAGTCCTCTAGGAACTCAAAGAAAATACTCACCATGCAACGCTGAAAAGTGCCAGGTACATTGCAATGGCCAAAAGGCATCCTTCGGTAAGCATATGTCCCAAAGGGGCATGTGAAGGTCGTCTTCTCCTGATCCTCAGGAGCAATATGGATCTGGAAGTATCCAGAGTAGCCATCCAAGAAGCAGTAATGAGACTTACCACCAATCGCTCTAACATCTGATCAATGAAAGGTAGAGGGTAATGATCCTTGCGAGTGGCTTGGTTGAGTCTCCTATAGTCAATGCAAACTCTCCAACTATTTCGAACTCGAGTAGGAATGAGCTCATTCTTCGATTGGCTACTACAAGAACTCCGGACTTCTTGGGAACCACCGGACCGGGCTAACCCATCGGCTATCGAAATGGGATAGATGATGCCGGCTTGCGAAGCTTAGTGACCTCTTTCTTCACCACATCAAGGATAAGAGGATTAAGGCGTCTCGGGGTTGCCTCACCGGCTTAGAGTCCTCTTCCAACAGAATCCGATGCATGCACATAGAAGGGCTAATGCCAACTATGTCAGCTAATGTCCATCCAATGGCTTTCTTGTTTGCCCTCAATAAGCTTAGCAGCTTCTCTTCTTGATCAGGCAAAAGATTATTTGCCACAATGACTGGCAACTGTTCATTCACCTCCAGAAATGCATACTTCAGGTGATCTGGAAGGGATTTCAACTCTAGTTTAGGCGGTTGCTCAGTAGAGGGAAGAAGCTTGGGTGGTTGTTTCAACAACTCTGATGTCATCACACTGGAAATACCTGAAACCACATTCAAAGAACCACAAGCAGAAGGACTGTGTCTATACAGCTCAATGTTAACATCAGAATTCAGTTCATCAAAATCAGAAGTAAGCTCATCAAAATCAGAATCAGGATGCACATTAGGATCAGGATGAAATTCAAACTCAGAATCAATATCAGAATCTACAATGAATGTAGAATCACCAAGCAAGTCATAGTCACCAAACAATGCAGCCTTAACCAAGTTAGTACAAACAGAGCACCATTCATTATCAGCACATGCAGAAATGGGAGTATCACTCTCAGATGAAAAATTAGGATAATCAGCATACCAATCAGTAAGAACATCATCCACAGCATCATCAATCACATCAATACAGAAAACAGAATGCTCTTCCCTAGGATGTTTCATGGCATCAAAGATATTGAAATTCACAGATATATCACCAAACTCCATGGAAAGAGTACCAGAATGCACATCTATCTTAGTCCTAGTTGTTTTCATGAAAGGCCTCCCTAAAATGATTGGTGACTTACTACTAGGAGACTCACCCTCCATATCCAAGATGTAAAAATCAGCAGGGAATATCAATTCATTAACTTTGACTAATACATCTTCAACTAAACCAGAAGGATGGGCATTACTCCTATTAGCTAACTGAACAATAACACCAGTTTGATGCAAGGGACCAAGACCAAAAGATCTATAAACAGATGCAGGCATGACATTAATAGAAGCACCTAAATCTAGCATGCAATCATCAAATCTATAGTTACCAATAAGGCAAGGGATAGAAAATGTCCCTGGATCTTTACATTTACGAGGCATGGTAGGCTGGATGAGTGCCGATACATTCTGGTTCAAGCTCACTCGTTCATTCCCCTTCAGTCGCCTCTTGTTGGTGCACAATTCCATCATAAACTTGGCATATTTAGGATTTTGTTTGACTGCATCTAAGAGAGGAATGTTGATCTCTACTCTTCTGAATGTCTCAAGTATATCCTTCTCTTGTGCTACCAACTTCTTGGATTGAACTGCTCTCTGAGGGAAAGGAAGAGGAATAGGGATGTCTTCCTCTTCACCTTGCTGCACTTCCTTTTTATTTTTAGAGTCAATCTTCACAGTTTCTGACTCTTTTCCTGATGTGGAAGGCACATCTGCAGCTGGTTTAGGTTCCTCCAATTGTTTGCCAGACCGAAGGGAGATAGCACTCACATTCCCCTTAGGATTAGGAATTGTTTGTGAAGGAAGAGTGTTATTCCACTGAGGTTGAAGCTGCCGCTGTGGAGGTGGACATATGGCCGGTCGAGGAGGTGGCGCCGACAAAGGCAAATGAGGTGCGATCGCTCGCTGGAAATTATGTGGTCTCGTCTTGTCTCTGCTGGTAATTCCCAGACTCGCCGATCTTTGGTTACTCGATTCGATTTTGGTTCCAAATGAAGTTGGGGTGATTTCTCCAACCAGGATTATAAGTATTGGAGAAGGCATTATTCTTTGGTATTGTGGCTTTCCTGGAAAAACACCCACTGCAGCTACTGACTGGTCTTGGTAAGTAGGATCATGCAAGGTAGGGCAAGAGTCAGTAGAATGATAAGGGTCAGAACAAAACCCACAGGAGTACCCTTGCTGAGGAGGGGAAGACTGTACTGTCTGTGTCACTGCCAGCTGCCTCACAAGGGAGGTCAGATCATCAAGTCTAGTCTCTAATCTTTGAGAATCATACTGGACTGGAGGTGCTTGAATATAGTAAACAGGAGTACTATTGGCCCTGGTGCCAAACTACTGAGAGTTATCTGCCATAATGGTTATCAAGTCTTGAGCTTCTTCAGGGGTCTTGTTACTCAAAGCCCCACCACTAGAAGCATCCACCAACCCTTTGTCTACCGGTGATAGACCATCATAGAAACAGTTAATCAAGTCCTTTTCAGATATCTGATGGTGTGGACAGCTCACACATAACCTTTTGAACCTCTTCCAATACTCATGCATAGTCTCCCTAGTGACCTGTTTAATGTTGCCAATTTCCTTCTTGATTGCAGTTGCTCTTGAGGAAGGGAAATATTTCTCTAGAAATAACCTCTGAATATCAGTACAGCTCCCAATAGATGAGGGCTGAAGGTACAACAACCAATCCTTGGCTCCACCGTCCAATGAGAAAGGAAAAGCTCTTAGCTTGATATGATATTCATCAATGGCATGTGGTTTCATTGTGCTGCACACTACATGGAATTCCTTCCAATGCTTAATGGGGCACTCACCTGCAAGACCATGAAACTTAGGCAACAAGTGTATTAGACCAGATTTAAGCTCAAAGTTAGCAGCAAGGTTAGGATATTGGATGCACAAAGGTTGATAATTGACATCAGGTGCAGCCAATTCCTTTAAAGTATGACGATTTGCCTGTTCTTCTGCCATAATGTCTGAGTTAGCAAAATTGCTACTAGAATCAGTGAAAACAACAAGACTATCAGAAATACTATCAGAAGCACAATCAGAAAGATCAACGGAATGGACACAATCAGAATGGTGAGAATCAAACTCAAATTGAGTATCCAGTTCAATGTCCAGTTCAGTATTAATCCTATGACTTAGCCTAACAACTCTTCTAGCAGTAAGAATTGTTCTTTCTATTTCAGGATCAAATGGCAACAAATCTTCTGGATCAGTAGTATTCCTGGTACTCATGCAGCATAGACACAAGGCAGAATTGGCAAACACACAGAATTACGAAACTGCCACCAAAGTGGTAAAAAGCAGAATCTCAGAATTACAAAAATGCCACAAAGAGTGGTAAAAAGTAGCAAAACACTAGAAGAACACAAAAACAAAAACACAAAAGCAAAAACCTATGCTAGAAATTGGGTCCAAACAAGTCCAAAGACCTGGTTTGAGTGATCAGAGTCAGAAAATTTTCTGTCTGACCACCCGAACCACCTAAACTAAGCTATTTACAATACTGTTACTAATCCAACTGATGTAAATTCCCCGGCAGCGGCGCCATTTTGGGAAAGATGATTGCCGTATCTCCCAAAATAACCAAGTTCGAAATTGATTTGCAGAAATAGGGAATCTGGGTCGTTTCCCCAACGAACTTTCAGCGGGTTTGATTAACAACAATAGTCAAACAGAACAGTAAAATTGGGGGTTTTTGATTAACAGATTAAAACAAAATGAAATAACATAAACAGAATGAAATAAACAGAATGAAACAGAATCAAATATGCAGAAACAGAATGACAAATGATCAACCCAACGTCCAGATTCTAGAAACTTCCATCATTGAACGAAATATAACTAACTCATGTTTGGTTCCGGATGAACCGAAATCTCTGTATTCATCTGGAGAATCCCTCGCCTAGACGATCGCCTAGAATATGTCCGAACAGTGGCGTCTCACTGTGCAATCGCACAGCAACACTGTAACCTAGTCCGAACTCAGTCCTTGGGATGAACCAAACCAAATATTAAATCTAATATTCGAACTATTTCCAGAAATCGAATCCGATAAGATGAAAACAGAATTGAATAAGTTACCGATTAAGCACAAGCTCTCTGGAAGAATCATGGAATCCTCAACGTTGGGTCAATCACAAAAGTTTAGCCGATCATGGCTGGGAAAAACGAAGAACGGACGAAGAACACGAAGAACGCGAAGAACATGTGAAGAACAGTTGAGAGAATGTAAAAACTTCTATTTTGATCCACTCCAATGTAAAAACGTGAATGAATAATCTGTTTGTGGATGCTTCCTTCTTAAAATAAACCTAAAAACAAAATGGGCTCTAATGGTTTTAGCCCAAAACAGAAATAAAATAAAACTGGACTTTTAATTACAAAATTCGAGTCCAAACAAAATCCAGAATTGTTCATCTGACTTCGGCTCCAAAATCGACCGCCCTCTTGTCCGAATTTTCTCTTTATGTCTTCATAAAAATTGTAGCTCTCTGAATCATCTGAAATATGAGACAAAAATGAGGCAAATCTGATGTCTGGTTCAAGAGTTATGGTAAAAATAGTGAAGCAATATAAACTGGAATTTTATTATTAAAAAGGGCTAAAATGCAATCTAAGGCCCAAAGCCCAAATGAACATAAAAGCCATTATTTATTAACTAAAGAGTCCTAAATTATTAATCAAGAGATAAAAAGAAGTGTATAAAATATTCAATTATCAAGACGCAATAATACTGAGGCGCTAGCACGCTACCGTCAGTGTTGAAGGTTGTTCGTGTGGATACCGGTAAATGGAGGAGACTCACAAAGTCAGCCCCTATTTGATCGAATGAGATGGCACCACGCTCAAGACGTGCGACGGTCGAGACACACGAGGCTCGAGATGCGCACCAGGCTGAGTCGAACCAAGCCCTGAACCCTCCGCATAGGTATGATTCGGAAACCCTAAACCTTAAACTAAACGTGGTTGAGTGATCCGCCTAAGGGATTCGTAATAATTTTTAATTCCGCTGCGTGTACGGATCCCAACATATCCTAGTGAGAAGATAACTTCGAGTACAGAGTGTGTACCTGATTCTGAGTGATAGTGAAAATCGCAGAGTGTCTGGGGACTGGACGTAAGTCAAGAGTTAAGACCGAACCAGTATAAATTTGCTATGTCTTGATATTCTTTCATCTCCTCTGCTTTGCTCTGTTTTTGTGTTCAGTTTCAGAGTATTTTTAAAAGAATTTTAAAATCTCCAATTCACGCCCCCCTCTTGGTGATTTTCTCCGCTTTCATTTATGGTTTATTTCTATATTTGAATGTCAGATCATCGAATGGGAAAATCTTTAAGAATGTCAATGAAGAATGTTGGCGACCATTGAATAAATCAAAGTTGAGATTAACGAAAGAACTCCAACACTCAACGGTCATATTCATTACTCTCTCAGTGGTACATTTAAGACTTCCAACGGTCATTAATTGTCTTCACCATATTTAAGCTGAAGCATTCAATACATTCCAGCAACCGGAAACACAAACGCTCCGATAATCAATACACATTTACTATTTCATACCTTTGTATAATATCTTCGGATATATAATCTTCAATGTTTATCAATCTACTCTTTTAGAGAGTTTTTTATTGAATCATTATTCTTGTATGAATCTCAAAGTTATGGGACTTTGAGATTGGGTTATCAGATTACAACTTGTAGGGGGAGTGAATCCTAAAGAGAGGACTACTTTTGAGTACAGAGTGTGTAATCGATTGAAGTGATAGTAAAAATGCTAGAGTGTTTGGGGACTGGACGTAGGTCAAGAGTTCAAACTGAACCAGTATAAATATCTTGTGTTCATCTTTCTCCTACTTGAAAGACTTGGCTATCACCCAAGAGGGGGGGTGAATTGGGTGTTTGATTAAAAACTTAGAACTTTAAGAAACTTTCTGCAACTTATTGAAAGTAGTTTGAATGATAGTAATAAGTTATAAAGTGATAAACAATCATTCAAACATATATAATGGAATGTAAGAGATAAGGGAAGAGAATATGCAATCTGTGATTTATACTGGTTCGGCCCAATCCTTGACCTACGTCCAGTCCTCAAGCTTCACTTGAGATTTTCAATCCACTATCTTCTTTCAACTTGATTACACGTTCTGTACTTGAAGTAATCCTCTCACTAGGACTTACTCCCCTTACAAACTATAATCAATACACCCGTTTGATTACACACTCTGCACTCAAGTAATCCTCTCACTAGGATTCACTCCCTTACAAGTCGTAATCAACACAATGTGTTTCCACTCAAGATCACCCAATCTTGAGTAACTCTAAGGTAGAATGATAGGATGTTTACAATGATTCTTCTCTCTCAGAAGTGTATGGATAAACACTGAAGTACAATACAAAACATTTCACTCTCTATGATTTATAGACATTGAAAATCATAGAGTAAATGATATAAAGATCAGAGTAATAGCATGTTGAAGATGTAAGCTTATTCTCTGCCCTGTGTTGTGTTTTTCTTCTGTTGCTCTTTCTCTATTTATAGATACTTTGTATTGATGTTGTGGGAGGCATTCGTCCATTGAATTTTGGGGCTTTTTTTGATTTCCAACTTTTGCTCTGCATTGAAGATCATGACCGTTACGTCATTTAATGACTTTCCTCTATTTGTTCAGGGAATCATTCTGAGTAATGGTTGTAGCAATTGTTTCCAAAACGAAGGACTTCATCTTCTTGACTTTTGCTTTGATCATTGACGCGTGAAATCAATGCTCTGTTTTTTATTTTCTGTCAATCAAGGATTGATTACCGTTGTGAACAGTAATCGTTGCATATCCATTCTGATTTAATCCATTCGAAATTCTAGCTGTTGGGAGCATTTATGATGGATATAGCTGTTGGGAATAATTCTGAATTAAATGATAATTATTCAAGAATTAATGTCTCCCAGATATTCAGGTGCTTTATTTGGCAGGAGCCTTGTTGTCTGCCTTGAAGAATGGTTGAGTATCTTTCTAGGTGTCATCTACTTGCTTACATCCAGATGATAACTTTAAAATAATATAATTGAGCATTTGTCCAAGTTCCTCGTTGAAATCATCATCTTTTCATTTCGAAAATGTGCAGCAAAGTTCATCTTCTAGATCTTGATTTCTATCAAGATTGATGTTCTCTCAAGCTTTAATAATCTGAAACATGTACACAAATGATATAAATAATGTTAAGAATAAGTATAAGTCATTTGGGTAATCATGTGGATGTTCTTTGATGAGAAACGAGACTTTGAACTGCTGATTTTCTGCATCAGAGACATGAACTCTGTTAGTTCTCTATGTGTTTTGATGATTAATAACAATTGTAAACAAGTATGAATGTTTTAATAAGACAAAAGAGTCAAAAACATTCTGTCATCGTAAAACTCGAGCCTAACTAGGCAAGCTCGAGTTTGCTGCAAACAGAGAGCACATCAGGCTATTTCAAAGCATGACAAACTCGAGTCCGAATAAATAAACTCGAGCCTAAACTCCCATGGTATAGTAATAAAAGTTTACAAATAAGTAAACTCGAGCTGTATAGACAAGCTCGAGTTTGCCTCAAGGGAACATTTTCCAATTGAAAACCATCTCTTTAAACTTCAGAGTTTATATTTTTGTGTAGAGTTTGCTTATTCCTATGGTTGTAAATTGATGAACACTCGAGCCCAAGTATATGGACTCGAGCCTAACACTTTTTTATAGAGTTTACTCTATGGTTTGACAAACGAAGAAGAGTTTACAAAACAGGTAAACTCGAGCCTGTTATTGCAAGCTCGAGTTTTTCCTTGCGAGAGCTCCCAAGTTCTCCCTTATTTAAAAACTCAGAGTATATGTTCAAACCTCCAGTTCACTCCAATAAGCCATGGAATAAATGAAATCGAACTCGAGCCCGAGATTATGAACTCGAGCCCTTCATTGAAAGAGAGTAAAGCAAGTGTACAAACTCCAGAGTTTGTATTCATGCTCCAGTTCACACTTTCGAATGACCAAATCTCTTAGGCATGAATAGTGTTAAACTCGAGCCTAATCACTAATGGACTCGAGCCTGCCTGGTTTGTGAAATATTATCTCAGGTGCTCGCACGATAAAAAGCTCAGTGATGATTCGAACTCGAGCCTACCTTTGTGAACTCGAGTTTACATGTTGAGACAATTTACAAACTCCAGAGTTTACATCAAAGAGTAAATACCCTTTTTGGTCCCTAGA
Organism: Acacia pycnantha; assembly: GCA_025563575.1. NCBI lineage: Eukaryota > Viridiplantae > Streptophyta > Magnoliopsida > Fabales > Fabaceae > Acacia > Acacia pycnantha. The sequence goes on from JAMWYP010000006.1 coordinate 1,786,246, forward strand.
AAAAACACGGATGCCCTTTTTGGTCCCTGAAAAAAAATAAGTCACTTTTAGTCCCTAAAATGGAAAAATAAGGTCCCTTTTAGTCCTTTTGATCATTTTTTTTGCACATTTTAATCCCTCAGTAATTCCCAAAAAAGTCCTTTTTAGTCCCTAAAAATGACCAAAATGACATTTCTTTTACTCAGGGACGAAAAAGGGTAAAATGTGTTTTTCCAGGGACCAAAAAGGGTATTTACTCTACATCAAAACTCCAAAGTTTGCTCCTCACAGAAGATAAACCAGATACTCAAAGTGCCTTACGAACTCGAGCCTGACTTGGCGAACTCGAGTTTAAAGCAACAGCAAATATGATCGTTACTGGTTTCATCCTGATTAGTTTGAACTACAAACTTACCATTTTTATGCGGATTAATTACATTCATTTAGGGAATTCATATGTATATTTAACCACTCTAAATTCAGAATGTTTCAGGTATTAGTTGGATCAAACAAGACATTGAATTCACGCGACGAATCAGAATGAAGAAGGATTTCACGCGTCTGGAATTCAATCAGCCGAAAATCAGAACCCAACGGCTATAATCATCATCAAGCTTAATTTCAAATGAAGAACATGCAGAATTGAAGTAACGGTCACATAGCAATTCACCACTATATAAGGAGCAGATTACAAACTTCGCAAAATACGACAAATTAAGCAGAAACGAAAAGCAATCTCAAGAGTCACATATACATTCAGTTTTCTTTCGTATTGTATTTGATATACAAAGAGCCTCATTGTTTATCAATATCTTCTCGTGAGAGAGCTGTTATACAAACTATTCATCCATTGTAATAATCTCAAGTCAAGGGGACTTGGAGATTGGGATTTGATTACAACTTGTAAGGGGAGTGTATCCTAGAGAGGATAATCCTTGAGTACGAGTGTGTATCTGATTTGAGTGATAGTAGAAAAACCCAGAGAGTCTGGGGACTGGACGTAGGTCAAGAGTTTGGACCGAACCAGGATAAACTTTCTGTGTCAAGCTCTTCTTCCCTATCTCTTTACGTTCAGCTTCAGCTTAGGTGCAAAGTTATTTTAAAAGTTTTTAAAATCCCCAATTCACCCCCCTCTTGGTGATTTCCTTTTGTTTTCATTTGGTATCAGAGCCAGGTTGTCTATTTGAAGGATTAACATCCTAGACAAAAAGATCCAATGGAAGGAATTCTACCCGATGGAGCCTCAATCAACAGACCCCAGGTTTCAATGGAGAACACTACTCATTCTGAAGGCTAAGTTCGGGGTCTATGTAATGGCCTCTGAGTTTGGTTTATGGAGGGTCTTTGAGAAAGGAAACTATGTTCCTTCCTCAGTTGTAGCTGATGTCAGAACTCCCAAGAAAGAAGAAGAGTACGATGACAATGATAAAAAGCTAGTTACTCTCAACATGAAGGCAATCCACATGCTACAAAGTGCTCTTGGGCAAAAGGAGTATTTCAGAATTTCCACTTTGCCATCTCCTAAGCAAATGTGGGATGCTCTTGAGATAGCCCATGAAGGAACGGCTGCAATCAAAGAAAATCGTATCAATACTCTCATGACTGAATATGATTTATTATAGATGAAGCCCGGAGTGTCTATTGGCGAATTTCAACTCAGGTTCACTCATCTAATCAATCAACTCATTGCCTTGGGAAAAGAATATGAACAACCTGCCCAAGTAAGGAAAATACTAAATATTCTCACCAAGGAATGGGAAGCCAAGGTCACTGCAATTGAAGAATCTCGAGGCGAATCAATGGCCTCCGTAGCAGCACTATTTGGCACCCTCTCTGAGTATGAGGGGAAGATCAAATTCAAGAAAGGGCTAAATGACATCAATGTCAAAAACAAGGGAATAGCTCTTAAAACCATCAAAGAGGTAAAGTCAGATGACGATGAAGAAGATGAAGATGAAGATGGTGAGCTAGGAATGATGGTCTGAAGATTCAAGAAATTCTACAAAAAGGACCAATCTCACGAAAAGTTTCACAAAGGAAATTCCAGCACTGAAACTAAGAAACCAATTATATGCTATGAGTGTGAGAAACCAGGCCACATCAAATCAGAATGTCCTCAGTGAAAAACAAAGAAAAGAAATTCAATAAGTTCAAGAAAAGAGCTTATGTGTCAGCTATATGGGGCAACAACTCATCGATGAAGATGAGGCGAGAAGAGGAACAAAGTGCCAATCTCGTCTTGTGGCTCAAGAGGAATCGACAACGAAGAGGTAAGTAATTCGATTTACCTTATGATGAATTATCTTCAACATATGATTCTCTTTATACTGAATTTAAGAAAACTGCAAAAGAGCTCTTATTTTCAAAAAGAAAAATCAAACTACTAGAAGAACAGGTTCAAACGATTCCTACATCTGTTTCTACTTGTGAAAAGGAAAGTTCTACTTGTTCTAATCATGATACAAAACCAACTTATAATGAATTGTCTACTGAATATAAACTTGTTCAAAATGAATTTGATGAACTTGCTGAAAAATATTTTGCTTTAAAAGGAAGAATACAACACTTGAACAACAAGTAGAAAATCTTTCGGTTCCGAAAATCTCATATGTGATGAATGTCTTATTCTCGAAAAGAAAAATGAATATCTTACAAAGACTCTTGAAAAATTCACTAGAGGAAGTGAAATGCTTGAAATAATTTTGAAACAACAAAGATTCACAAATGACAAATCGGGAATTGGTTACAAACCCGATTGTGACAAAAGAAAGGCAAAAGAAACATGGACAAAGATCTTACATGAATTACTTTCAAAAATCTGTCCATACTTCAAATCCTTTTGCACATTGCAACTATTGTAATAGAAAAGGTCATACCACTTCTTCATGTTTTCATAGAAAGGATAGAAAAATTAAACCTGTAGGAAACTACCAATGGGTGCCTAAGGGATCCTATATGATTCCTAAGACACAAACTAACCCAAAAGGACCCAAAGAATATTGGGTACCTAAAAGATGATGTCTCCTTTTATGCAGATTTGTCTTAGAGCATCAAATCCCAATAAGTGGTACATTGACGGTGGATGCTCAAGACACATGACTGGAGACCAATCCAAGTTTGCTTCAATCAAACATAAGGAAGGTGGCAAGGTAACATTTGGTGGAAATGAGTCCGGAAGAATTGCTGGCATTGGCAAAATTGGAAACAGCAATGGACCTCAAATCAAAGATGTTTATCTTGTGGATGGATTATGTCACAACCTCCTCAGTGTGAGTCAAAGCACAGACAAAGGAAATCTAGTCATCTTTGATTCAGAAGAATGTTTGATTGTAAGTAAGGATGCTCTCTCCTTAGATAGTATTAAACCCAAAGCATTATTTAGAGCTCCAAGAGAAGGTAATTGCTACACTCTTAATTTGTCCAAAAACAATTATGATTCGAAAAATGTTTTGTTGGTAACTTAGATGAAGGTTGGTTATGGCATAAACGTTTAGGACATGTTAATATGATTCAACTTGATAAACTACGAGAAAAGGAATTGGTTATTGGTTTACCAAAACTTTCTTTTAAGAATGATATGATCTGTGATGCATGCCAAAAAGGTAAACAAACCAAATCTTCTTTCAAATCAAAAACTGAAATATCAACTAATAGACCTCTTCAATTACTCCATATGGATTTAGTTGGACCAGCTAGAGTAAAAAGCCTTGGTGGCAATCTTTATACATTGGTTATAGTAGATGATTTCTCAAGGTTTACATGGGTCATTCTTTTATCATCAAAAGACAAAACATTTGATCAATTTATTGTGTTTGCCAAGAAGGTCCAAAACGAGAAAGGATTCTCTATTGCGGTATTCGTACGGATCATGGTGGAGAATTTGAGAATCATGCCTTTGGAGAATTCTCGTGATAATATGGGAATCAATCATAACTTTTAAGCTCCAAGAACCCCACAGCAAAATGGAGTTGTTGAAAGAAAGAATAGAGTGCTTACTTGAAATGGCAAGGTCAATGCTAAATGAGAACCAAACATCTCAAGTGTTTTGGGCGATGCTATGAGCAGCGCTTGTTACATATCAAACAGGGCATATCTCGGAAGAAATTGAACAAAACTCCCTATGAGCTCTACAAAGGAAGAAAACCCAACTTAGCTCACTTACACATCTTTGGATGTAAATGCTTCATCCACAATAATGGTAAGGACAGCTTGGGAAAATTTGATTCCAAAGCTGATGAAGGTATATTCTTGGGTTATTCAAGTAGAAGTAAAGCATATAGAGTTTATAATACCCACAATCACACTGTTGAAGAATCTATGCATGTTGTTTTCTGTGAAACCAAATCTAACAAGTCCTTGGATGATGATGATGATTTTCCTATGACAAACCAAGTTTCTGTTTCAACAAATACTGAAAATGCTTTGCAAAATGATTTTGAAACTGAAAAACATTGTGAAAATGCTTGTGAAAACAGTGTTCAAACTCAACCAAAATCATGGAGATACAGTAGGAGTCATCCTCTGGATCAAGTGATAGGTGATGCAAATCAAGGAGTAAGAACCAGAAAAAGCACTTTAAATGAAGTTACTTTTTCAGCTTTCATTTCTAAAATTGAACCCTCTAAAATTGATGAAGCCCTTTCAGACAATGATTGGGTTATAGCAATGCAAGAGGAGTTACATCAATTTGAAAGAAACCAAGTTTGGGACTTGGTACCCAGACCTAAAGACCATCCGGTCATTGGTACTAAATGGGTATTCAAGAATAAATGTGATGAATCCGCCATAATCATTCGTAATAAGGCAAGGCTAGTTGCAAAAGGCTATAATCAAGAAGAAGGAATTGATTATGAAGAAACTTATGCTCCAGTAGCAAGATTGGAAGCTATAAGAGTTCTTTTAGCCTTTGCCTGTGTTAAAGGATTCAAACTTTTTCAAATGGATGTGAAATGCGCCTTTTTAAATGGTTTTATACAGGAGGAAGTTTATGTTGAACAACCTCCAGGATTTCAAAATGAACATCATCCGGATCATGTTTATCATCTCAAGAAAGCCTTATATGGTCTTAAGCAAGCTCCTAGAGCTTGGTATGAGAGGTTAAGTACTTTCCTTCTTGATCAAGGATTTGTTAGAGGAAAAGCAGATACAACTCTCTTTATAAAGAAAAATAAACTTGGTGATGTCTTAATAGCTCAAATTTATGTTGATGACATTATTTTTGGTGCTACTAATGATACTATGTGTGAAGAATTTGCTAAGACAATGCGGGGAGAGTTTGAGATGTCCATGATGGGAGAACTCAATTACTTCCTTGGACTTCAAATCAAGCAACGTCATGATGGAATTTTCATTTCCCGGACCAAGTATTTGAAAGATCTATTGAAAAAGTATGGTCTAGTTGATCGTAATGGAGCGAGATACTCCTATGAGTTCAACCGCAACTCGGATGCTTGATGAAAAGGGGTGACTTCAACATCACTAAATATAGGGGAATGATTGGATCATTACTCTATCTTACAAACAAGCCGCCCAGATATTCAATTTAGTGTTGGAATGTGTGCTAGATTCCAATCTGCACCCATGGAGTCTCATGCTGAACATGTTAAAAGGATTTTTAGATATCTTGCTGATACAAAGACTCTTGGATTGTGGTTTCCCAAAGATCAACCTGAACACTTGGTAGCTTATACTGACTCAGATCATGCAGGCTACAAGGCCGACGAAAAAGCACCAGTGGCCAATGTGAGTTCTTTGGAGGTTCATTAGTATCTTGGTTCGCAAAAGGCGGACCACGGTGCTGTGTCATCCACTGAAGCTGAGTATGTTGCTGCCTCAAGTTGCTGTGCTCAAGTTCTTTGGCTCAAACAACAATTGTGTGATTTGGGAGTTCATCTCAAAGAAATCCCAATTCTTTGTGACAACACAAGCACAATAAGCTTGGCAAAGAATCATGTTCAACACACTAGAACCAAGCATATTGATGTTAGACATCACTTCATAAGAGATCATGTTCAAAAGAAAGATGTCAAAGTCATGTTCATCCCAACTCACTTGCAACTTGCTGATATCTTCACCAAACCATTAGCAAAAGAACAATTTGTGTTCATAAGAAGAGAATTGGGAATGGTAAATCCCAATGAGTTGTGAGTAATCTCTACCCAATTGAATGTTAGTTATGTTTTTGATGTTTATTGTTTTACTAACTTAAGCATCGGAGTATGTAGATATGTTTTGTGCAGGATGTGTATTGAAATCAATATTCCAAACCATCGACTGCAAGTAAGCTGTCACAAACTCGAGCCTACCAAAGTTAGACTCGAGCTCGAGAGAACCAGAGAGAAGCAATTATCTCAGGTCACCAAACTCGAGCCTATTAGTTAACGGACTCGAGTTCGCGGGAGACAGAGAGCAACCCATCTCAGAGAATCTGACAGACTCGAGCCTATTAGTTGAAGGACTCGAGTTCGCGGGAGACAGAGAGCAACCCATCTCAGAGAATCTGACAGACTCGAGCCTATTAGTTGAAGGACTCGAGTTCGCGGGAGACAGAGAGTAACTTAGTTCAGAGAACCTGACAGACTCGAGCCTGCAAGTTGCTAGACTCGAGCCTAGCAAGAAACTTCAAGGGTTCACACATACACTCTTGAACTCCAGGTTAGTACCGTTACACAAACTCGAGCCCGCACTTGTGAACTCGAGTTTGCGTCGATAAATTTCTTTTAAAAACCCATTGCTCATCTTCACCGAATATCACCCTCGAGCCTAAACCTAATTTTCTCCCAAAATCTCTCAATCTCCTCGACGAAAACCAGAAAGCATGGCTTCCAAACGATCTGCAACTCAAGATTCCCAATCCTCTGATCATCAAGAACCCCAATCCGATCAACCGAAAGTCTCTCAGCGTCCTCCCAGAGCAAAATCGTTTCCCAAACTATTCAAGCACGGAATTGACAAGCATATTCCTAGAATCCCTTTGACCCATGCTACCCCTATAACCACAGTCAAGATGGACACCCCAAAGAAACCCTCAACTGTTGAAACACCACCTAGAAGGGGCAAAGAGAAGGTCTATAAAACTAGAAAGACCAACACGAGTCCTCTTGCAACCGGTCAGGCTAGCTCTCAAGCTCAATCATCCTCCCATCTTCAACAACACTCTGTTCCTCAGGTATCTAGAGACACCCCAGCCTTATTTGAAATTTACAATCACTCTTCCATTCCTAAGGGATTATTTAGTGAGGCTGTCACTCTAACTGGTGAGGATGCCATAAGATTCAAGGAGAATTATGAGGCTAAGAGTTTTTGTCCTTCTGTCTATGTCAATTTATATACCTTAAAAGAGGAATGTAGCCTTGATCTTACCCATTGGCTTAGACAATTTGAACCTCTCATATCCATTAGAGCTTCATATAGTCCATCTTTTGTCAAAGCCTTTTATTACTGCATGCAAAGTGACAATTTATTGGATGAGGATAGAAATCTAGTTGAGGAAAGGATTACCACAACCATTAGAGGAAAACAGATTACCTTCACTGCTGCATACCTTAATGCCCTCCTCCAAATCCAAAATCCCCCTCCTGTTGCATCCCCAAACTATACCGATAGGCAGATATACTCACTCCTCAAACCCGATGAGCCTGTCCCCGATGGTTTAGAGATTCTAAATTTCACTCCAGTATCAATGCCTCCTAAGCAAAGAGCTGCCTGTTACATATACACTAGAAATCTCGTCCAAAAAGGAGGTAACTTCACCCATTTTGCAAAGAAGGACTTTCCTATCTTTGCCTCTATCATAGATCAAGTTCCTCACAATATAGGAGATTGGATCTTCAAAGAGATGTTCAAATTTCGTTTTCATGGAAGGAAAACATCTCAAATACCCTTTGCTAGTGTTATCTCAGTAATCATGTTCCATGAAAGAGTATGGTACCTACCCAGAGCCAATCAGTCTAGAGTTCAAGAGGCTCAGAGTGCACCACCTCCACCACAATCATTCCCTTCTGATTTGGATGAAAGAATCAAGACTTACATTGCCCAAGTTATTTCTGATATCTCTTCCAATATGGAATCAGAATTCAAGCAAGTGAAGAAAGGATATGAGGAGTTGACCGATGCCCAAGAATATCTAATTCTTGAGCATGAAATTATCAAAGACAAAGTTCAAGGCCTCCATGACCAAATAGGGGATCACTCAGTCAGCATTTCCACCCTTTTGGTGTCTATGGCTAGCCTTCATGACAAAATGGACAAAATCTTACACCATCAGTCCCTCTCTTCTGCTGGCCCTAGCTCCTCGGACCCTCCACCTACTTCTGCACCCATCCCAATCCAATCAACCACATCCATAGCCCCTGAACCATCTACACATGATCCTGCTCTTCAGCCAACCTCTACCCCATCTGATCCTCCCTTGTTTGCTGATGACAAAGGGGGGAGTTGGAGTAAAGAACCAGACCACATTTCTTAATGTTTCGATCATTTTTTTGGTTATATGTATATTTGAAACTCTAAATGTCATTTTGTAATCTATTGGATACTTTAGCTTATGCAATATGACAATATGAATTATGCAATGAACAATGCTTATTTGATTCATGTTTATGTCTGCTGCTAACTCTGATCATCAGAATCGATCTCTAATGTTAAAATCCAATTCTGATGCATTTTCACTGAACATTTATGCTTCACTGATTTCAAATGATCAAACAAATGTTTTTAAAGAAGTTAATTGTTTACAAGTGTTGTCATCATCAAAAAGGGGGAGAATGTTAGTTCTCTATGTGTTTTGATGATTAATAACAATTGTAAACAAGTATGAATGTTTTAATAAGACAAAAGAGTCAAAAACATTCTCTCATCGCAAAACTCGAGCCTAACTAGGCAAGCTCGAGTTTGCTGCAAACAGAGAGCACATCAGGCTATTTCAGCATGACCAGAGAGCTCCCAAGTTCTCCCTCATTTAAAAACTCCAGAGTATATGTTCAAACCTCTAGTTCACTCCAATAAGCCATGGAATAAATGAAATCGAACTCGAGCCTGAGATTATGAACTCGAGCCCTTCATTGAAAGAGAGTAAAGCAAGTGTACAAACTCCAGAGTTTGTATTCATGCTCCAGTTCACACTTTCGAATGACCAAATATCTTAGGCATGAATAGTGTTAAACTCGAGCCTAATCACTAATGGACTCGAGCCTGCCTGGTTTGTGAAATATTATGAGTAAATACCCTTTTTGGTCCCTGAAATAACACGCACTACCCAATTTGGTCCCTGAGTAAAAAAAATGTCATTTTTCGTCCTTAAACAGTAAAAAGAAGGTCCCTTTTAGTCCTTTTAGTCATTTTTTGTGGGCATTTTAATCCCTCACAAATTCCCAAAAAATCGTTTTTAGTCCCTAAAAAGGACCAAAATGACATTTTTTTTACTCAGGGACCAAAATGGGTAGCGCGTGTTATTCCAGGGACCCAAAAGGGTATTTACTCAAATATTATCTCAGGTGCTCGCACGATAAAAAGCTCAGTGATGATTCGAACTCGAGCCTACCTTTGTGAACTCGAGTTTACATGTTGAGACAATTTACAAACTCCAGAGTTTACATCAAAACTCCAAAGTTTGCTCCTCACGAAGATAAACCAGATACTCAAAGTGCCTTACGAACTCCGGCTGACTTGGCGAACTCGAGTTTAAAGCAACAAAGCAAATATGATCGTTCTTGGTTTCATCCTGATTAGTTTGAACTACAAACTTACCATTTTTATGCGGATTAATTACATTCATTTAGGGAATTCATATGTATATTTAACCACTCTAAATTCAGAATGTTTCAGGTATTAGTTGGATCAAACAAGACATTGAATTCACGCGACGAATCGGATGAAGAAGGATTTCACGCGTCTGGAATTCAATCAGCCGAAATTCAGAACCCAACGGCTATAATCATCATCAAGCTTAATTTCAAATGAAGAACATGCAGAATTGAGAAGTAACGGTCACATAGCAATTCACCACTATATAAGGAGCAGAAACTTCGCAAAATACGACAAATTAAGCAGAAACGAAAAGCAATCTCAAGAGTCACATATACATTCAGTTTTCTTTCTGTATTGTATTTGATATACAAAGAGCCTCAGTGTTTATCAATATCTTCTCGTGAGAGAGCTGTTATACAAACTATTCATCCATTGTAATAATATCAAGTCAAGGGGACTTGGAGATTGGGATTTGATTACAACTTGTAAGGGGAGTGTATCCTAGAGAGAGGATAATCCTTGAGTACGAGTGTGTATCGATTTGAGTGATAGTAGAAAAACCTGAGAGTCTCGGGACTGGACGTAGGTCAAGAGTTTGGACCGAACCAGGATAAACTTTCTGTGTCAAGCTCTTCTTCCCTATTTCTTTACGTTCAGCTTCAGCTTAGGTGCAAAGTTATTTTAAAAGTTTTTAAAATCCCCAATTCACCCCCCCTCTTGGTGATTTCCTTTTGTTTTCAAACGCGAGTTTGCTTAAGTAGGCTTGAGTTTGCAAGGTGTCAGGTTCAGCTTCTGCAAGGTGCAAACCGGAGGTTCAGAGCAAACTCTAGAGTTTTTAACATTTTTGGGATCCAGGCTCGAGTTCGCACTCATAGGCTCGAGTTTGGGTCTCTTCAAAATCATCTTTTGCTCTCTGTTTTGTCTAAACTCGAGGGTGTCACTTATAGGCTCGAGTTTGGATGATTTTCGCGAACTGGTAGCTCTCTGTAACCCGCAAACTCGAGTCTGCCAACTAATAGGCTCGAGTTTGCTTCACTTGATAGCAAACTTCCAACATCCTGAAAATACAGTCTACTTTCGAGGGCCATATCTCCCTGGTCTGAACTCCTTTTTGGTTGGTTCAACTATCGATTTGAAATCCCTTTGAGTCTACTTTCCAATGCCACTGATTTCAACTCAATTGGATTCTTCGTTTGTGATATACACTCAAAACATTGAAGGTTGGTCATTTGTGTGACGTGGATTTCACTGTCAACTTCATAAATTCATAGCTCCTTCATCTTAACTCCTTTTGGCTTGAATTATATATCAACATGACGGCTTGGGAGTCTAGTTTCATATGCCACTAGTTTCACCTCAATCCGATCTCTGGTTTAGGAGATATCATCGAATTACCAGACGTCGCCCAAGTGAAATGCTGAACAGAGTAGCTGAAATGCTGAAGACCGCTACAGGCTCGAGTTTGTCAACTAATAGGCTCGAGTTTGCCTTGTCCAGAGACACCAGAAATGCTGAAGACACTACAGGCTCGAGTTTGCTAATGATGGGCTTGAGTTTGGAGTTCCAAACCGGAGGTTTGAGTTCTAAGCTCGAGTTTGACTTGTCCAGAGGCGCCAGAGTTGCTGAAGACATTACATGCTCGAGTTTGCTAATGATGGGCTCGAGTTTGCTCATCTTGGAACTGATTTTTGCTGGTTTTAACTCGAATTGATCCGTTCCAATTCCCATATGATCTTGGAGACTTCTAGCATCAATATAAGAACTTGAGTAAAGATATTCCACCGCATTGCAAGTTCTTCCTTCTTCAATTTCTTCTCTTCTTCTAGATTATCCCCCAAAATCATTTGATAACTTCTTGCTTCCTTGATATTATAATATTCTCATTATATTGAGCAAGAACTTCTTTCTTCAATCAACATTCTCCATCATAAAACTTTGCATCCAACATATTGAGCAAGAACTTCTTTCTTCAATCAACATTCTCCATCATAAAACTTTGCATCTACATTAAATATAATAATTAGTCAAAATAAAAGATAAATGTAGTATGCAACCTTTTTACTATTAAGAATGACATCTATATAAGACATCATCAAAACTAATCAAAACTAACACTACTCACTCTGTTAAGCTCTGCTTTCGTGAGTGAACTCCAGAGGAAATCAAAAAAAAATTAAATCACCCAATTCACCTCGTTGGTGATATTTTGTCTTTCACAAAGTTATGCAAGTTGATTCTCAAGATTATGAAGGGACACTTGTTAATTTTGTATGATGGCATCATTCTTGGCCATATACTCCTTGAGTAGGCTTTCCATGGAAGATTGATAGGTTGAATCAACACCCTACTTCCTTGCTTGCTGGTTGAACCCTGAGGGATTCGATGATCTATTGGAGTACGAAGGGCATGTTGAAGGACCGACAAGTTGTTGGCCTTAAGAGTTCCAAGAGAAATTTGGGTGTTGTCGCCATCCTGGATTATAGGTGTTACAGTAGGTGTTATTGGTGTTGCTGCCCCTGTGTAGTTGTTCACGTAATTGACAAATTCAGGATTAATAGAACACTGAGAGTAAGAATGCTCTCCACCACAGTACACACAGGCTACTTGGGTAGGTTGTATCGATGAGGTGTTAGCAGGGAGGCTCATTGACTTGTCATGTTGGTTAGTGAAAACACTTGAATAATAAGGGCTGTCATCACATCAAGTTCATGAACTCCAACTACAACTATGGAGGGCAAAAGTCTATTTGCTGGCTACTGGTGACTATTTATGGCCATTCGTTCCAGGAGTTCATATGCCTCATTGTAAGATTTCATCAGTATAGAACCACTGGTAGATACATCGACTGTGAATCGTGTCTGTGCGTCTAAGCCTTTATAGAATGTTTCCAGCTGCACCCGTTCTACCAACTCGTGTTGTGAACACTTTCTCAGCAAATCCTTGAAGCGTTCCTAGGCCTCATATGTGGACTCTCCATCTCTTTTTCAGAAACTGGTAAAGTCTTCTCTTAATTGGGCGTTCTTTGTTTTAGGGAAGAACTTCAAGAGGAATTTGCCACCCAAATCATTCCAAGATGAAATTGAATAGGCTGGTAGGGTGTTCAACCATGTCCTAACTTTATCACGGAGTGAGAATGAGAACAATTTGATTTTGAGGGCATCAACGATGACTCCAGGGATGACAAGAGCGTCACAAGCCTCCATAAAAGTTTTGAGATGAAGGTGAGGTCTTCGGATGAGAGTTCGCCAAACTGCCCTGTCACGTTTAGCATCTGGAATGTGACAGTTTTGATTTCAAACTGGCCGGTAGTATTATCTCGTAGAGTGATTGCTGAGTTAAGCCTATTCAGATTAGGAATTCCAAACTTCATGATGGCTCGATTTAGGTCAACACTGTCATGGTTTGATGGTGGTTGCTGAGGGATCTGGTTTTCCCCATTGAGTAGGCATTGCTCCTCTTGATCTAGATCTTGATTGACATGTGCCTTCGCCATGTGTGCAAGGTCACTAAGGTGACTCCTTCACCTCTACTTTCTGCGCCTCTGTTTATAGGTTTGTTCAATTTCAAGATCGTGCGGCTCAATATTAGCAGAGGGTGACCTGCGCATAAACTACAAAAGGTACCTGAAAAATCAGAGATAGAGAGAGTGAGTTGACTGAGGTGAAACACACACGACTTCGATGCCCTTTAGGGTTCGTCGTCTTTTCCTCTTATAGTCAGGTTTGCTTGCGGTGTACGTTCAGTGAGCTGTGCCTTCCTAAATCTGTCAAGTCCAACTTTCCAAATTCGGTTGATTGATTCTGTTGATACTATGGGATTCCTCCAAATCTTATCTTTGATCCTTCGCATCTTCTAATTCAATACGTAAGCAATCCAAGCGCTGTCTAAACGTCCATCTAATAACCTGCACTTAATTTCCTGAAACAACCTCAAGGAAAAGTCAAAACAAAAGGCACATAGCACTGCTTCACTTACAATGCTATAGCATTCTGGTTACATTGTATTGCGGGTACATTATGGGTTACCCAATAGCATGGTATCGGCTATGCTATGTGCTTTCACAATAAACCTCAAACTTTCCTTTTCCTTATGCACATGTATAGGATAATTATGCAATTACCATGATTTATGAGATTCATCTTACATTTCCCTACATGCGTGAATTATGACATATTTGCTCAGATTAGACACATTTACGTTCATATTTACCATACAAAACAGTCAAACATTATAGGGAAAACATGGCTTAAATAGTACTCATCAACGGGATTCTGCAAATATTTCTTTCGATTATCTACATCTTCTGGATTTAGCTTTAGTCAATCACCGTCTCCACGTGCGTCTGGGTGACCTGCCTTAATTTCCTGAAAACTCGCGAGGAAAGGTTAAAATAACTTGGCACATAAGTCTGCATCATTTACAATGCTCTAGCATATAATTTAGTCAATCACCGTCTCCACGTGCGTCTGGGTGACCTGCCTTAATTTCCTGAAAACTCGCGAGGAAAGGTTAAAATAACTTGGCACATAAGTCTGCATCATTTACAATGCTCTAGCATATAGGTCACATTGTGTTACTGTTGCATGTGTGGGCTTACCCTTGCAATGTATTATCTTCCTTATGCACTCTCACGGAAAACCACAAAGTGGTCTTTTCTTATGTACATAAGTAGAATAATGATAAGAATGCAACATTTGGTAAGTTCTATCCTCTATTCCCTTATGTGCATGAATTCTCAAGTATTCTATTAGATATTAAAAAATAAAGCTTAGATTCAGCATTCAAAACAGTCAAGACACATAGGGAAAACATCGCATAAATATCACTCATCAAACTCCCCCACACTTAGCCTTTTGCTCTCCTGGGAAAAAAATAGCCATAGAGCAAGAAGTAAACTCGCAGCCTATGCTCTTGTCTTAGGGATCTGGTATCCTATCCTTGTATTAAGTTCAGAGTTCCCGTGTAAACAATCCCACTACCCAGTACTAGTGACTTAGTGCAGAGCATTGCTCTAGTGAGAGGGCATCATAAGACTCTCGGATAAGGTGTTTTGTTCTCTCTCTCACATGGGGGGACTTGTTTCTCTCTGTCGTGCTAGTCTAGAAGTTCTCCACGTTTGTAAGATTTCTAAGGCTATTTTCTCGTGGTTGAACTTGACTGGATCAAAAGGACTTTTCAGGTTCTAATGTGTGGAATATTAGTGTGTGGGTTGTTAGTTCTCTATGTGTTTTGATAATAACTGACAATTGTAAACTCAAGTTGAAGTTTGTCTTTAATAAGTTGAAAAACTTACTGTCAAAGACAAACTCGAGTTTTGCTTTGAAAACTCGAGTTCGGACTTGACAGAGAGTAGCTCAAGTTTTTGTAAACTTAGGCAAACTCGAGTACCTTAATGATAAACTCGAGTTTGAGCCATACAGAGAGCAATCAAAGTTTTTCAAAGCAAGACAAACTCGAGTTTGGTTTTGGTAAACTCGAGTTTGTGCTTGGCCGAGAGTCTTAATGCTTTTCCAACTTAAGCAAACTCGAGTTTGATATGCCAAACTCCAGTTTGCACTTGGCCAAGAGATTTCAAAGTTTTTCCATGTTTTGGGAAAACTCGATTTTAGCATAGTAAACTCGAGTTTAGTCTTGACAATGAGTTTTCAAAGTATCCTATCTTTGGCAAACTAGAGTTTGTATTCAAAAACTCCAGTTTGCTCTTGATAGAGAGTTTTCAAAGATTTTCATCTTTAAAAGAAAAATTGAGTTTGTTTTAGAAACTCGAGTTTAGAACTTGCATAGAACATCTCATTGTCTCTAAAGATTTGAAAACTGCAGTTTGTCTTTGCAAACCCTAGTTTTTTCCATACAGAGAGTCTTCCATTTTTTCAAATATTTATGGAAACTCGAGTTTAATATTGTAAACTCGAGTTTATGCCAAGCAGAGAGCTTTGCTCTATTTGAACCTTTTGGAAACTCCAGTTTGCATTTGTAAACTCTAGTTTTGAGGTTTTGGACTTAAACTTTTTTTTCATCATAAAAGTTCAAAACTCGAGTTTTGAACTTAATGACTCAAGTTTTGATCCTACTCAAAAACTTGCTTCAAAGATCAAAGAAAACTCGAGTTTAGTTTTGTAAACTCGAGTTTAGGCTTCTGAAGCAAAGTTGCAAACTCCAGTTTGGATGAACAAACTCGAGTTTGCATGGTTTGAAAATCAAATTGCACAATCTTGTGAAATCTTCATGTTTGATCTAGATACTTCTTATCATCACTTATTACTATTCCTAACTATGTTTAATGAGTTTGTTAGTGAGTTTCAGATGATTTAAAGAGTATTAAATGAAGATTTAGCTTAAAGCAAAAAGTGACGTCACCACTTTAAATGCAAAGGCCAGAAGACTTGCTTTCTTTTGGAAAATAATTCTCTACACGTTGCAAAGGGATTAATGTTTCTTTTCCCTAGCTAGAAGCTGCTCTTCCAACGGATTAAATTCAAAGGAAGTCAACCCTAATCTTCTGCGCAACTGGATTAACTGAAGAGTAGAGAGAGAAGAGACCAAAGTGTTCCTAACAGCTGCTCCAATGTCTCCAACGGTTACATTGATCAATCCAACGGTCATTTAATGCTTTCTTCATATATAAGGAGTTGCATTCAAGTCTTCTCAACAACAAATCTTCAGAAAATGAAAATCATTCAAGTTTTCTCTCTAGGATTTCTTTCGAGGCCTGTTAGTTCGTTCTTATAATACGACTTAGATCAATATCTCTTTATAGAGTTTCTAAAACCCTAATTGGGCCGTATTAAAATATTTAAGAGTAATATCAATTAATCCTTGAATTTCGAATTTGGATTAAATATACTAATTAAATCTGTCCAACAGATTTAATCTAATCTATTTAGTTAATCTACATTAAAAGCCTGATGATTTAATTTATTTCTATAAATCAAATCTGAGATATGATATCTATCTATTTAATTAAATTTGAGATACTATATCTCAATTCAATTAAATATGAGATACTATATCTTTATTCGAAAATTAAATCTGAGATACAATATCTCAATTTATTATAGTTATTTAATTTATCAAATAAATTAAATACTATAATAATCTCATTATTATTTTCAAATTTAATAATTAATATATATATACACACACACACACACATCATTGATTAAATACAGTATTCATTAAATCTTAGACATATATAAGATTCAATGAATCTGGACACTTTTGCTCGTGTTGGGCTATTCTTGTTTGCGACCCTGCAGGCCCACGTGAGATTGGCAGCGGGCAAATACTGTATCAGCCCACAAGTCACAAGCGGCCTCTAGCAAGACATTGCGACTACCCAATTCATATGGGGATCGATGATACGATACAACGTATCATACAACCATGTCACTTACCTTTTTGTCACGCGATAACTTGGTCAAAGATGAGGCATGGATAATGTCAACTTCCTGTTCTTGACCATTACTTTCTCCATTCTTGAGTAGTCTAATAACTGAAACGGAAACTCCTTTCCATTGTAGTATGACCATACATTTCTCAAACTCACTCATCTAGGGACCCAGTTTTATCTCTCTGCAAATGTGAGGGACAAATTCTATCTTGACCATTCACATTACTCTGCATGAAAATCACTGATCTCGACCAAAGCGTTTATGATCACCCGATCAAAGGTGACTTTTAACTAGGTCAAAGATCAGCGACTCTCATAGTGGGTCGATCCAGCACCTTGTACTCTTACAACACTACAAAAAAAGGACTTTCAGTGGCAACATTGGGCGGCGACTTTTAATGTCGCCGCGGAAAGTCATACTTTCAGTGGCGACACTCATATGTCGCCGCCAAAAGTATGTTTCAGCGGCGACAAAATGTGTCGTTGCCTAAAGTCTTTTTTTTTTAATTTTTTTTCTTTTTTATTTAAGTATGACTTTCAGCGGCGACAAAAATTGTCGCCGCGGAAAGTCATACTTTCAGCGGCGACACTCATATGTCGCCGCCCAAAGTATGTTTCAGCGGCGACTAAATGTCGTCGCCGAAAGTCTTTTTTTTAAATTTTTTTTCTTTTTTTTAAGTATGACTTTCAGCGGCGACATAAATTGTCGCCGCTGAAAGTATGTTTCAGCGGCGACAAAATGTCGTCGCCGAAAGTCTTTTTTTTTCTTTTTTATTTAAGTATGACTTTCCGCGGCGACTAAAATTGTCGCCGCTGAAAGTCATACTTTCGGTGGCAACTCTCATATGTCGCCGCCAAAAGTATGTTTCAGCGGCGACAAAATGTCGCCGCCGAAAGTCTTTTTTTATTTTATTTAGAATATATATATACAATAAATATGTTTATTGATGTAATTTATTATGAGAAAATAAATTAATTTTTGGGATTATTGTGAGATAAAGAGAGTTTGAGAGATAGTGTGTTGTGCATTTGAGAATCAATTGGGTTATTGATATCAATTAATAAATAATGATAAAAAAAATAAATGTGAGGTTTTTTTTAAAAAAACAAAAGAAAGTTGTTATTTTTATCGGGTGGGATAAAACCAAAAAGAAAAAGTATATCCCATACCAACTTCACACTTTACAAAATTGAATTGAAATAAGAGTCATTTTTTACCAATATTAACCTAAATCATAATAATTTTCCTTAACACTAAAATGTGAGATTTTAGATAGTAATTTAGTTAATATTTCAATTTCAATTTTTTAATTCTTTAATATAAATCAGTAATATTATTTCTCTTGTTTAACAAGCAGCATTTAAATTTCATATACTTCTATGGATATTTCAGAAAAAAGATGTAAAACGCACTTAAAATTTGATAAAACAGTTTAGATCAATATAAAAATTTCCAAAAGAAACCTATATATATGTGTGTGAAAAATATAGTAAAATTCAAACTTAATTAATGTATTTACCAAAATATGTCCTTTTTATAGTGACATACATTATAAGTTTTCTTTAAAAAAATTGTTAGTGTTAATAAAATGAACTCTTTGCTGAAAATATTGTAGATTTTTATTCAATGATAGTTAATATATTTGAACGAATCATATTTTGTTGTATTAAAATTAATTTTGATATATGCATGGGAAACATAAGTTAGGGAGTAATAAAACTCATTAATGAGGAGAGATGGGAGGGTATTAAAATTATTTTACCCATATTTTAAAATCCTAAATTGGGTTAATGACTCAATTAAAGATTTATTAAATTTACCAACCCAATTTAGAATTTTTCTATTTTAAGTAGTTTTATATGGGATTTTCCCTATGTTTTAATTTATTTATACTAATTAATCTATTAATTTTTTTAAAGAGTAAAATACTCTTTCTTAATCTAACCACCTTTCTATTTTTCCTTAATTACATATATCTCTCCATTATTAATTGGGAAAAGCCCATATAAAGCTACTTGAAACAGGAAACTTTTAAATTAGGTTGGTAAATTCAAAAAATCCTTAACTGAGTTATTAACCCAATTTGGAAATTTAAAATGTGTGTAAAAATACTTTAATCCCCTCTCATTTCTTCTCTCCACTCTTAAAAGAGTTTTATTGCTCTATTACTTTATTACTTTACATATCAACACTAACATAAAATAAAATAAAATATGATCTACTAAATCAAAGGATTTTTTTTAGTATTCTAAAAGGGTCATCAAGAATAATTCAATTGAAAAAAAGAAGAAGAAGAAGAAGAAGAAGAAGAAGAAGAAGCAACGTGACACATTATGTGCTTCACATTATGAGTTAAAAAGTGAGAATTTGAACCCTTTCTCTATCCAATTTGATTTTGAGTTGAAAATATACAGGCACTTCATCATTATAAGCTTCACATTATTTTTCTTAAATTTATCGAAGTTATATTATTAATTTATTATTTTTCTACTCAAAAATTTGTTTAATTTGTTTTTATATCTAGATTTGTGGGAAAAACCATGCCCCAAAAACATTACATATGCATTCCCTCCTTTTATAAAGATTACAACATATTTCCCCTCCAAAACTTTCACATCTCCCTCCATTAATTTTAGGGCCTTTTTTCAGCTTCATTCGTTCAATTGCGCGCCTCGACCTCTTCTTCTCTGTGCCATCACCTTCTCTCCCAGCTTACTTTCTCAATGTCGCTCGTCGCTCGTCGCTCGCGCCCCTTGGTCGCTCGCTCACCGCCAAGATCCGAGTCCCAGCGACGCCGGAAGCCGCCTTCGTTTCAGATCTGACTTTCCTCTCCCTTCCTCTTTAATTGCAGATCTATTGCAACGTTGTTTTCTGGGTTTGTTCTCTGGCTTGTTTGATTTTCTGGGTTTAGGTGTTTTTTTTTTCTGGGTTCTCGGAGAACGACCGCTTGAGAGGTCGGCGGTGGAAGGAGCTCCTTCTTTGTCTGCACACTGACAAGTACTCAAGCAGGCATCCCTTCATTTTTGTTTTGTGTGGGTATCTCGCATCTCTCTCCATTGGTCTAATTCATGTTATTGGGTATAATTCATGACTTCTTGAGCTGATACATTGCACGTTATCGGGTATTCTTACATTTATTCAGTTGATGTAACGGATACAGAAGCATAAAGAACTTATTAATGTTTTATAAATTAGTTGTTGTCCTTTTATTTGGTCATTCAAATATAACGCCTTCTATAGACTTTCTATCCTAGCAGAAGTTTTTGATCTTATGTTTTATCCTCCCTTGTTTATAATTCCTTACAAACGGTCTCAGTGAAACTAAAACATAGAAAGCGATTACATAGGTTATATCATATGATCCTTCTTTTTCCCACCTGTCAGGCAGTTGTTCAGTATAATGTGAATTATGACATTGCAGGAACTAAAATCTAGGAGAATGAGAAATTAAATCCAAATATCTGAAATGAAAAAGTAAGCCAGAACCATGTACTTTGTAATAGAAAATGCTTTACAGAGTCTACTAGTTGGTCCAGTCCCCTAAGAAAAATGGATACTGTAATATTACAATTAAGTGAGAACATTCTTTAAAAGAAAATTTGATTGAAACGAATAGCATTTGATCCTAATACTAGTTTAGAAATGAAATGAAGAGAGCCTTTAATTTTTATTTTTTAGAATTCACTCATAGACTTCCTTTCATGTTCCACTTTCAATCCTTCTTGTGCTCCAAATGAGCTTGAAAAACAGTCATCATTCAGGTACTTAAATAGATTTGGTTTCATGGATTTTCACTGATTTAGCCGTGTTTCTAAATGGTGATAATAATCACTGATTTTCACTGATGACATTTTTTGTAGTTCTGTTTTTTGGAAATAAGTGACGCCATTAATTTACTATGTCTTATTCTTCTCATATTGCTATTGAAGAGAGGAGATGGATAAGATTCTTCAGATTGCCGCTGTGTTGTATGATGTTCTGAAGGCAATGGTATCTCCAAAAGACATTGAAAATAAGGTTTGATTTTCTTGATTAGATTCCTGTGAGTTTTTGTTTTTGTTTTTAGGATACTTCTTAGGCATTGTAAGGACCCGAATTAAGGATGTTCTTTTATCACCAGACAAGAGAATATGCAATGGATGTTGAGAAGAAAAGGGGACAATGTGAAAACTAACATTCTTCCATTGTATGCTGTTGGTGTTAAAGATTTATTGTATTCTTTATCATATTATGATATTAGATTCTGATTTCATAATCTGATGAAGATTTATCCTTTTAATTTTTATGCTCTTATTATTTTACCTTTCCTAAAATAAAATAAAAATCCGTCTCTAGTAGTTTGTATGTTTGAAAGTACATGTAATGACAGTTTTATCTCTGCCAATAAGACAATCTTCATGAAATTTAACCTTTCTTGTGCTTGACTTTTATTTCTTCTGAAAATATAGATCTAAGAGCACTTAATGCTCTTTGCAAGGTGGGAAATCTTCCAATGCCTATAATTCATCCAAGAAATGATTCCTCTGGTGGTGCTTCCAGAGTGCCTATGGAGAGATTTAAAGAAATTAATGACATACTTGACTGGCTTTCTTCTGTTTTTGGGTGAAAATCAGCAAATCTTCCTTTCATTACTGGCGCTTCGCTCTATCTTCAGCTTCTAATGGCGATGGTTACTGGTTATGTACTTGGCAGATAAAAGGTACAAAATTTTCAAAGAAGCACAACATCAAATTTTGATATTGAAATTTTATGCTATAATATTCTGCTGTTGTAATGAACCTATAAGTTAACATAGGATCCTTGCACATCTGCTTGAAATTTGGTGTTGAACTTGAGAGCTTCTTGGCTGATTCCCATACACATTGTGATACTTATTGCAAATTGTCCAGGCTTGTGTGAAGACAAGTTTTAAGCATTTTTCTTTGCTCCTGGACAAGAATTGGTTTCTTGCTTTGATTTTAATTCATAAACATTCCGACTTGCACATTTTTCTTGACTTTTTGCATGACATTTTCTTTTCTGGAACCCACGGACATGTTGGAGGTTTATTTTGAATCTCCAAGTTAACAAAATATGTCTTGTTATTGATTAATCAGTATGAAGATGTAGTTCAAAGCCTAAGCTGCAATCAAATGGCTAATTCTTTACTTAGAGACTAGAGACATACTTAATAACTCAAGTAATATGTTATATTTTTCCAAATGCACATCAGATTATTTCCTACATCAAAGTGTATCCATATTGTTAAATTACATTGAGTTGGTTGTTAAAAATTAGGTGCTACACAATTGCAAACTCACAATTGGAATTTTTTCCATTTAATTTTTTTTAAAAAAAATGACTTTCAGTGGCGACAAATGTTGCCACTGATACCTCCATTTTTTTTAAAACAGACTTTTAGCTGTGACTTTTGTCGCCGCTGATACATGTTTCAGTGACAACTTTTTGTGTCGCCGCTGATACATGTTTCAGCGGCGACAAATGTCGGCGCTGATACCTCCTTCTACTTATTATTTTTTAAAAAAATATACTTTTGGCGGCGACTTTTGTCGCCGCTGATACATGTTTCAGTGGCGACTTTTTGTGTCGCCGCTGATACGTGTTTCAGCGGCGAATTTTGTCGCCGCTGATACCTCCTTTTATTTATTTTTTTAAATATACTTTTGGCGGTGACTTTTGTCTCCGCTGATACATGTTTTAGCGGCGACTTTTTGTGTCGCCGCTGATACTAGTACTTTCAGTGGCGACAAAATGTCGCCACTGATTGTCTACTTTCAGCGGCGACATAAAAATGTCGCCGCCAAAAGAATCGGCGACAATCGTATCAGCAGCGACAAATTTTCGCCGCTAAAAAAACCTTTGGCGGCGACATTTAGACTTTCAGCGACGACTTTTGTCGCCGCCAAAAGTCTTTTTTTTGTAGTGCAAGTACCTATGACTTTGATTCATATCTCCATACTCATCAAAGTCATACCGGCCTTATTTCATCTTTGCTCCCACATAGATGACCAACCAGGGACATTTAGGATAATCTCTAAGACACATACAAGGATATAGTTGTCACTATAAACATGCAAATGATATGATAACAAAATGGAGAAATACTTTAAATAACATAAACGTTTAAAGTACAATGACTTGCCCTTAGGGCATAATTTCCAACACTTCTTCCCTTACTCTGTTCTGCTCTGTTTCATCTTTATCTAAACAGAGCATTTCGAAAAGATTTTTAAAATCCCCAATTCACCCGCCCTCTTGGTGATTTGCTCCACTTTCATGGGTGATTTATGCGAAGACAAAACTATGCTGTAGCAGAGTGTCAAGCAAGTTGTTCCCATATGTAGTTATGATGCTGTGTCTGAGCATGCCCCATACAGTGGTGATGCCTTATGCTGTCAACTAAAGACAATTTTTTTTTTTGGCATCACCTTGTTACGATTTTAGGCACTATGGGCGTTTTGCTACAACATTGGCATGCACATTTCTTTATCATCTGCTTGTCTGACATATGCTATAGCATTATGTAGATGGCTCAAGGGGGTGACAATGGGAATACGATCAAGGGGTTTGTGTATGGATTGAGTGGGCGAAGATTGAATTCCTTTGTCCTATGCAGTATGATTCAAGTGTAAGGTATCAAAACTAGAGAAATCAGACAAACTGAAGAAAGTTCTTAAACTAGCAGGCATGCTCATAGATTGATGAAAAATAAGGCTCAACATTTCCTTCCATGCGACTAAACTCTATTCTCTCCCTCACTGTTACTTTGCCCTATACTGATTTATCCAGTACTGTCAGTTTCCCAAGCCTACATGGTTTATTTCCCTTAAGACAGTTCTATTCTACCAGTTCATTCAGATATGAGCTCCACTACTATAGTTGTTTGTTCACGCTCTAAATACAAGTTTGAAAGTTCAAAAATTTTGTTTCACCCAAAATAGCAAAGAGCTAACCTAACCATTCAAAATTCAAGTTTTCACACACATAAGCACACATACTAGCACATATAGCCCTCCCGCACATTGGAATAGTGCAATGTCCCAATTGCAACAAAAAGCGAGAGGAGGGTACAAACGAACATCCAACTAGGAAGGTAAAAGAACATGGAGACAAAACAATGATTATATTGTCACAAAGTCAAAAGGCCCGGCCGCTAGCCAACAGGGTGAAAAGAGTGGGTGACAATAAAAACAAAAGAAAAGAGCGGGTGCAGGACTGGTGGCGGTGTCCTCCGTTGATGAGGGGGAAGACGATTGGTTGACGAAGGGAATGTCCGGGTGAGAGCCGGAGAGGGCGATGAGCAGTGATCAGGGCCCTAAAGTTCATCCACTGGGTCTTCAATTCCGTGCAGAGTGTTAGTTCTCTATGTGTTTTGATGATAACTGACAATTGTAAATTTACATGAAGTTTTCCTTGGTTAAGTTAAAAATGCTTTAAACTTGTTCTGTAAAATCCCAATTTTTCTAATAGTAATTAAGAGCTATTAGGATATGATTTATTAAGTAATATGAGTTTAGAGAAGATCTAGAAGTATAAAATCACGAGTTGAAATAATAATAAATAAATAAATATATTATCAATTTTGTTTATTAAAGTTGATTAACTAACAATGATATTGATAAGAATAATAAGGAAAAGAAAATATGTAGAAGAAATATCTTCATGAAATAATCTGATCTATATCTAAATAAAAAGAAGGGTTAAGGTGCAAATTTTCCAACGAACTAAATTTATATGAAATTTCGATGCGTGATTCTCACCCAGAAGTTGCATATGGACCTTGATGAGTTCAAGAGGGTGAGTGGAACACCCAAGAACAATGGAAGCTTTGGAGAAGCTGACGTCGCCGACACTATGATAGTCAATGGAAGACAGAGACACCAAAACAGTGACATGGTAACAATGATGGGGTAATAGTTCGTTGGCCAATTTGCACCTCATTGTGTTTTTTTTTTCACTTTTTAATAGTTGATTGATAATTTTGGTACCCTCAATTGTTTTTTTGTGCCAGATGCTCCTCAGGTAATAGTTCGTTGGCAAATCTGCACCTTAACCCTAAAAAGAAAGAGATAAGAAAGAAAATAATTATATATTATTATATCTTTTAAAATAATATTATAAGGGAGTCAAACCCTAACCCTACTCTTATAAAATCCTCTCTTCTCCTCACCTTACTCAGACTTCTACGCCGCATCCCCACACTCTTGGCTCAAGTATTCTTGTCCTATTCCATTATGTCTAGTTGGTCGCCCCTGTTTTCATTTCTTTTTCATTGCACAATGTCTTATCAAAGTCATGGCCACTTGTAAGAGTACAAGGAGCTGGACCGACCCACTATGAGAAAGCTGCATGGATTTAGTCATAAGCTTATCTCATGTATAACTACGTCACGACGCCCTATGACCTGAGATCATCATGGATTCCTACATGATGAGTCACAGATCTTTGACCCAGTCAAAAGTCATCTTTGACCGGGTGATGATAAAGGCTTGGATCGGGATCAGTGGTTCTCATGCAGAGGAATGTAAGTGGTCAAGATGAGATTTTTCCCTCACATTTGTAGAGAGATAATACTGGGCCCCTCGATGAGTGAGTCTGAGAAATGTATGGCCATACAACGATGGAAAGGAGTTTCCATTTCAATTGTTAGATTACTCAAGAATCGAGAAAGTAATGGTCAAGAACAGGAAGTTGACAATCTTCATGCCTCATCCTTGACCAAATTATCGCATGACAAAGGGGACGTGACATGGTTGTACCATAGGTTATATCGCATCAACGATCCCCATGTGAATTGGGTAGTCACAATGTCTTGCTAGAGGCCGCTTGC
Source organism: Acacia pycnantha (assembly GCA_025563575.1). NCBI lineage: Eukaryota > Viridiplantae > Streptophyta > Magnoliopsida > Fabales > Fabaceae > Acacia > Acacia pycnantha. The sequence goes on from JAMWYP010000006.1 coordinate 1,812,193, forward strand.
GACTTGTGGGCTGGTACAGTATTGGCCCGCTGCCAATCTCATGTGGGCCTACAGGGTCGCATACAAGAATAGCCCAACACGAGCAAGAGTGTCCAGATTCATTGAATCTTAAATGTGTTTAAGATTTAATGAATACTTATTTAATCTAGGGTGTGCGTGTGTGTGTATTATTAAATTCGAAAATAATAATGATATTATTTATTGATAGTAATATTATTATATATAGTATTTAATTTATTTGATAAATTAAATAACTATAATAAATTGAGATATTGTATCTCGGGTTTAATTTTCGAATAAAGATATTGCATATCAGATTTAATTTGAACTGAGATATCGTATCTCATTTTAAATTAAATATAAGGATATCATATCTTGATTTAATTTATAAATATAAATTAAATCTGAGGGCCTATTAATTCGGATTAAATAGTTAGATTATATATGTTGGACAGATTTAATTAATATTTTTTAATCCAAATTCAAATTCAAAATTCGAAATTAATTAGATTAATTTTGAATATTTTAATACGACACATTAGGGTTTTAGAAACTCTATAAGAGATTCTGATCTAGTCGTATTAAACAGATGAATGAATTAGACATCCGCAAAAAAAAACCCTAGAGAGATGAGAGAGAGAGAAGCAAGAATACTGAGGCGCTAGCACACTGCTGTCAGTGTTGGAGGCCGTTCGTGTGGATACCGGTAGAGGGAGAGGACACGCGAAGTCAGCTCTTGTCTGATCAAACAAGAAGGCGCTAGCCCACGTGATCAAGAAGCACGGATAATAGATGCCACCTCGTTCGACATGTACGACGTCTGAGGCACACGAGGTTCAAGGCGCAAACGAGAATGGAACGTAAGCAAGCTCGCATAGGTATGGTTCTGAAATCTAACCTTGATCTAAACGCGATTGAGCGATCCACCTAAGGGATCCGAAAAAGGTTTGTTTTATTCCGCTGCGTGTTTGGATCCCAACAATATTTTCACTAAGCCTCTGGCCAAGGAACAATTCATGTTCATCCGATGAGAATTGGGAATGGTAAATCCCAATGAACTGTAAGTAATGTTAGCTTAATTAAATTAATTATGTTTTGATGATTAATTAAGACTAACTTAAGCATCGGAGTCTCTAGATTGTGTTTTTGCAGGACTCTGTTAAGGTAAGAAGAAACAAAAGTAATCAGAGTATGAATTGGCTCAAGCCTGTCCCAGCGATACTCGAGTCAACTCAAAGTCAAACACCATCTTTATCGCCAAACTTGAACTATAACTCAAGCCAGAACAAAGCAACCTCGAGCCTCGTCAAGACAGAAAGATAAGCATTTTGAGAAAGGTTTTTGGCTCGAGCCAATGGTCTATAACTCGAGCCAATGGTCTATAACTCGAGCCAACGCAATTCTGCTGAGAACAGACATAATGAACAACCTCGAGCCTCCCTGACCAACCTCCAGTTTGAGACAAAACTCGAGCCAACGAGAGGTGGCTCTAGCCTACGAGCATCAGCCTTACACTCCAGGTTAGTACCTTTCTTACTTAGACTCGATGATAATTAAATATTCTTTCACTTATTGTTTGTATCTCTTGGTTAATAATTTAGGAATGTTTAATAGAGAAATAATGAGTTTTATTACTTGATTGGGCTTTAGGCTTTTAATTAGATTAAATTCGTTTTTGGTAATAAAATTCCAGATTTACAGTGCTTTACTATTTTCGCCATAAGTTTTGATCTAGATATCAGATTAGCCTCATTCTTCTTTTTTTTAGATGATTCAGAGAGCTACAATTGTTATGAAGACTTGGAAGGCTGATTCGGACAATAAGATAGACGAAATTGGAGCTAAATACAGACGCATTTTTCTAGATTTTTATTTTGCCCGAATTTTGTAATAAAAGATCAATTTTTAGAGGTTTTCTATTTGTTAGAGATTTCATATTGATTAGAGGTTTCCTATTTGTTAGAGGTTTCCTATTTTTTTAGTCATATCTCCTATATAAGGAAGATTAGATGGTGGCTACAAACATATTCTCAATTATGCTTTATGAGACTTTTGGATTAAATTAGAAGCTTATTATTTTCTCTGAATTGTTCATCATGTTCATGTTCTTCTTCATCTTTTTTTCAGAGTTTTGACTAGCCATGCTTGGCTAAGCTTTTGTGGTTGACCCATGGATTGAGGATTCTGTGAATCCAGAGGGCCCACACTTCAATCGGTAACGTAATTTGTTTCTGTTTATTTTAATCGGATCCGATTATGATTGTAGAATGGGTATTATATTTAATACCCAAATTGATATCCCAAGGACATAGGTCGGATCGGGTTATAGAGAGCGTTGTACGATCGCATAGCAAGCTCGTCATGAGTTTGATCAAATGCTAGGCGATCGTCTAGTCAAGGGAGTTTCTGGATAAACGCAAAGATTTTGGTTTGTTCAGAATCAATCATGAGTTCGATTATTATGTTTTTGTCCGATGAAGGTTATGGAATCCCAATTCTGGGTTAATCATTTTTAATCTGATTAATCTCATTTTCTTATATTCTATTCTAGTTTTGCTTCATTTTAATTACCTTGAAAAACTCCCCCATCCCCCATCCTGGTTACTGTGTTACTTGTTTACTGTTGATTTTGGACCCACTGTGAATTCTTTGAGAGAAACGATTCAGGTTTCCTATACTACAAATCTTTGAATCCTGGTTTTTTTGTGAGGGCTCGGCAACTCTCATCAAAATTTGGCGCCGTTACCGGGGAATTTGCATCGGTCTGATTACTGACAGTAAAGTAGTTTTATTTTTTATTTTTTGGTCTCGGCGGGATATATTGGGTATTTCATAAATTGTTTGACTTACTCTGATTGGGCTGATTTTTGGTGAGTTGAAGGAAAATAGCATTTAATTAAGAACATAGTGCTATAGCACTATGGTCTTCGTATTTTATCCAAATTCCATCGTTTAGACTACTTTTTCAATTTTTTAATTTTTTAAGTTCATTTTCGGGTCCCACAATAGTGTAGAAGTTGTTCTGTGGTGGTCCCATAAATTTTAAAAATCATTTGATAGTGTTTCTAGATTTGTTTAGGTTAATTTCTAAACCTTCTAGGGTCTTAATTTTATTAGTTAGGTAGTTATCTTGTGATTCATTGAGAATTAATTGTATTGAACTTTCATGACTTGGTTTTACGACAATCATAATCTACCTTTCAATTCTCACACTTTTGTAGGCAATCAAGAATGTCATGGTCCATTCCACCACCCATTACATGAACCACACCACCAACCTCCCTTTCAACAATATCATCAACCCTCTCACTTATGGGACCACCACAAAACAACTTCTACACTATTGTGGGACCCAAAAATGAACTAAAAAATTAAAAAAAAAAATTGAAAAAGTGGTCTAAACGATGGAATTTGGCTAAAATACGATCTTAATTAAATGCTATTTTCCTTCAACTCACCAAAAATCAGCCCAATCAGAGTAAGTCAAACAATTTATGAAATACCCGATATATCTTGCCGAGACCAAAAAAAATAAAAATAAAAATAAAACTACTTCACTGTCAGTAATCAGACCGATGCAAATTCTCCGGCAACGGCGCCAAATTTTGATGAGAGTTGTCGAGCCCTCACAAAATAACCAGGATTCAAAGATTTGTAGTATAGGAAACCTGGATCGTTTCTCTCAAGGAATTCATAGTGGGTCCAAAATCAACAGTAAACAAGTAACACAGTAACCAGGATGGGGGAGTTTTTCGAGATTATAGGAGAGATGACTAAACAAAAATAGGAATCCCCTAATAATAGGAAACCTCTAATAAATAGGAAATCTCTAAAAAAAATAGGAAACCTCTAATCAATAGGAAATCTCTAAAAAATATGAAACCTCTAAAAATTAGTCTTTTATTACAAAATTCAGGCAAAATAAAAATCCAGAAAAATGCATTTGTCTTTAGCTCCAATTTCGTCCATCTTCTTGTCTGAATCAGCCTTCCAAGTCTTCATAACAATTGTAGCTCTCTGAATCATCTAAAAAAAAAAGAATGAGGCTAATCCGATATCTAGATCAAAACTTATGAGAAAAATAATAAAGCACTGTAAATATGGAATTTTACTACCAAAAACGAATTTAATCTAATTAAAAGCCTAAAGCCCAATTAAGTAATAAAACCCATTATTTCTCTATTAAACATTCCTAAATTATTAACCAAGAGATACAAATAAGTGAAATAATATTCAATTATCAGCGAGCCATGCCTCTCTCTAAATATTATTGATGTACATTCTCTTCTCATCTCACTCCCCTCAATGTTAAATGAGGTTTCTCTTGATGTATTTCTCCTTTTATTATTTAGAGAAGTACCCTCATTGGCTTGAGAGGATTATAGGTTAGATGAGCAATGTTGTGTCACGGTTTTTAATTATGTTTTGATTTGATCACTACATGATTAATTTAGAGTTTATATGAGATACAATCGTGATTGCATTCATATAAGTAGAATTAATAGGATTAATTAGATTATATCAAATATACCCTCTAAATAAAATCTTAAGTAATAATGCCGTCAATTAATGAATACTTGTCAAAACCTAGATCGCCCATTTGTATGTTCCACCAAAGTGGATGCACTTGAGTTATCTTGGTGAGACAAGCATGGGTAATGGTGATACTCAACATTCATTATTGTCTTGACTTAATTGATATTATCAAAATGGTTTTGGATCTCAAGGCATTAGATGGGATTAAACGTGCCGGGTCATCTGATGATCGAATCTCATAAAGATCTAAGAGTTACATGTGATGTAATTGGCAAAGAGGTTGCCTACCTAAATAACTTGATTTTTAAGCGTCTTGCCAAAGTGGACTTAAATTTAAGTCAAATATGGATCTTAGCCCACTAATTATAATGAGGGTTGTTAATTCAGTGGGAGATTACTAATCAACTTTGCATATCTTTTAATTGTAGAATCATGTCGACTAGTAACACCGCTACACTATCACTACGATAAGTCCTTGAGAAGGAGAAACTCAATGGGACAAACTTTCTTGACTGGTTCAGGAACTTGAGAATTGTTCTCAAGCAGGAAAGAAAGCTATATGTCCTTGATGAACCCATTCCTGAAGAGCCTGCAACCAATGCTCCAAGAGCTCAGAGAGATGCTTACTCGAAGCATTTTAATGACTCTATGGATGTAGGATGCCTGATGCTTGCCTCTATGGTTCCAGAACTCCAAAAAGATCTGGAACATATGGAGGCTATGGAGATGATTGATCATCTCAAGGAAATGTTCCAACAACAGGAAAGGTAAGAGAGGTATGAGATCACTAAGGCCTTACATTCCTGCAAGATGGCTGAAGGTGCATCAGTTAGCCTTCATGTGTTGAAAATGAAAGGCTGCATTGATCACCTTGAGAGGCTTGGATTTCCCATAAGCCAGGAGTTAGCTACAGATATGATCTTGAACTCACTCTCAGAAAGTTATGACCAGTTTGTCATGAACTACAATATGAATGATATGGAGAAATCAATTTCTGAATTGCATGGGATGCTCAAGACAGCTGAGCAAAGCATTAAGAAAAAGCCCATCACTGTTTTGATGGTTCGGAAAGGAAAGGGTATGAAAAAGAAAGGCAATGGCAAAAGAAAGGGTAATGGCTCAACTGGTAAGACCAAACAGTCAAACAGGCCTGATACTAAGCCTGAAGCCAAGAAGGCAAAGCCTCCAAATGATGGGGTTTTCTTCTTCTGCAATGAACCTAGCCATTGGAAGAGGAACTGCAAGCTCTACCAAGAAGATCTGAAAAAGAACAAGAAGGATAGCGGGGCTATCGCTTCAGGTATCTATGTTATGGACATTCATTTTTCTACTTCCTCTACATGAGTATTAGATAATGCATGTGGTTCTCACATTTGTGTAAATGTGCAGGGTCTCAAGGAAAGTAGAAGATTGAAGAAGGGCGAAGTGGACCTACGAGTTGGAAACTGAGCAAGAGTTGATGCTTTAGCCGTAGGCACTTATGAATTAGTTCTGCCCAGTGGGCTTTTGTTAATTTTGAACAATTGCTTTTATGTTCCTGCTTTGAGTAGTAACATTATTTCACTTTCTTATTTGGATAAGGAAGGTTATACTTCCATTACTAGGAATCGTAAATGTTCTATTTATCGTAATGACATTTTCTATGCTAATGGTGATTTGCATCTTGGTCATTATTTACTTAATTTAGAACATCCTAATAATGGACATATCTATGACATAAATACTAAAAGGATCAAGTCAAATGATTTGAATCCAACCTATCTATGGGACTTTCGTCTAGGCCATATAAATGAGAAACGCATTTCGAAACTCCATCAAGATGGATTTCTTAACTCATTTGATTTTGAATCATTTGATACATGTGAGTCTTGTTTATTGGGAAAGATGACAAAGATACCTTTTACTGAGCAGAGTGAGAGGGCCACTAATTTATTGGGCCTCATACATACTGATGTGTTTGGACCAAAGAATACATCTGCCAGAGGAGGTTATATGTACTTCATTACATTTATAGATGATTTTAGTAGATATGGATATATCTATCTAATGAAACATAAGTCTGAATCTTTTGAAATGTTCAAAACATTCCAGAATGAAATTAAAAATAAACTTGGTAAAAAAATTAAAGCACTTCGATCTGATCGGGGGGCTAATATTTGAGCCAAGAGTTCATTGACCATCTTAGGAGTTGTGGGATCATCTCACAACCGACTCCTCCTGGAACACCACAATGGAATGGTGTTTCTGAATGGAGGAATCAAACTTTATTAGATATGGTTTGATCCATGATGAGTCAAACAGATCTTCCACCTTCCTTTTGGGGTCATGCCCTAGAAACAACCGCGTTCACACTAAATCGTGTTCCTTCAAAAGCAGTTGAAAAGACACCATATGAGATATGGACTGGGAAGAAACCCAATTTGTCATTTCTCAAAATTTGGGGATGTGAGGTTTACGTTAAACGACAAGCCTCTGATAAATTATCATCCAGATCCTCAAAATGCCTTTTCGTGGGGTATCCTAAGGAAACTAAAGGATACTATGTCTATATCCCTAATGATAATAAAGTGTTTATTATCCGATATGGTATCTTTTTGGAAAAAGAGTTTATCTCTAAGAGAACCAGTGGGAGTAAGGTGTACCTCGAAGAAGTTCGAGAGCCACAAGACAATGTAGAACCACAGATGGAAACCAGAGAAGACTCACAACAAGTTGTTGAGCCTGCTCAAGTAACACAAGGCCCACGAAGGTCCGATAGATCACGGCTACAGCCTCAGAGATATGGATTTCTAATTACTGGAAGTCGTGATGTTTTTCTCATCGAGTAGAATGAGCCAACTACCTATCGAGAAGCCGTGGTGGGACCAAACTCCGAAAAATGGCTAAATGCCATGAAGTCTGAAATGCAATCCATGTACGACAATGAGGTATGGACCTTAATCGATCCACCTAGAAGTATAAAAACTATTGGGTGCAAGTGAGTTTTCAAGGAGAAAACTGACATGGATGGAAAATTAAATGTCTTCAAGGCTCGACTGGTTGCAAAAGGGTTCACTCAAACTCATGGTGTGGACTATGATGAAACCTTTTCCCCAGTTGCAATGGCCAAATCAATCAGAATCCTTCTTGCCATTGCAGCATATTATGACTATGAAATATGGCAAATGAACGTCAAAACAGCCTTCCTTAACGGAAAGCTGCTTGAGGATGTGTACATGACACAGCCTGAAGACTTTGTGTGTCCAGAGGATTCTGGTAAAGTATGCAAGTTTAAAAGGTCCATTTATTGATTGAAGCAAGCATCTTGGAGCTGGACTTATTCTTGGTTTAAGGACTTATTCTTGGTTTATGGTGGATTGGAAGATGAGCTCTGTGTGACAGGTTACACAGATGCGATTTCCAAACTGACCAAGATGATCAGAGATCGCAATCTGGATATGTGTTCATTTTGAATGGTGGTGCGGTCAGCTGGAAGAGCTCTAAGCAGAGCACTGTAGCTGATTTTGTAACAAAAGGTGAGTATATAGCAGCATCGGATGCAGCTAAGGAAGCCGTTTGGATCAGAAAGTTCATTACTGAACTAGGGGTGGTTCCTACCATCTCAAATCTAATAGACTTGCTCTGTGACAATAGCGGCGCTATTGCGCAAACCAAGGAGCCTAGGTCACATCAAAGGACCAAGCATATACTCAGGCGATTTCATCTTATCAGAGAAATTAATGATAGAGGTGATATAAAAATATGCAAAGTACTAGGAGAAGATAATGTCGCTGATCCTCTTACTAAGACACTTGCACAAGTAAACCATGAGCGTCATGTTAGGACAATGAGAATTAGAGTAATTAATGATTGCACCTAGTGCAAGTGGGAATCTGTTGGAAATTATGCCCTAGGGGCAGATGATTGTACTTTGACGTTATTATTAATTATTGTATTTCTCCGTTTAGTTGTCATATCATTTGCATGTTTATAGTGATAATTGTATCCTTGGATCTATCTTATATATTATCCTAAATATCCCTGGTCGGTCATCTTCGCGGGAGCGAAGATGAAATAAGACCAGTATGACTTTGATGAGTATGGAGATACGAATCAAAGTCATAGGCACTTATAAGAGTACAGGGTGCTGGATTGACCCACTATGAGAAAGTTGCATGAAATAAGTCATAAGCTTTCCTCATATTGGTCTTATTTCATGGAATATGTCATAAGCTTTTTGTATATAATATCAACGGAATTATTCATCACTCTCAACGGCTAATTCGAAGAGTCTCAACGGATAAACTTGAAGCTTCTACAATGATCATAAATACCACCAACTATAAATGTCAGAAGCATTCAAATCTACAACAACCTCAAAAAAAGCTCTGCGCATTCAATTAGCATTTAAGAAGATTTATTGTTTCTACTCTAAGAGTTAATATCTTCGGATATATCAAATCTTCAGTGATTATTAATCTGCTCTTTTAGAGAATTCTTTATTGATTATCCTCTTTGTAAGAATCTCAAAGTATTGGGACTTTGAGATTGGGTTATTTGATTACAATTTGTAAGGGAGAGTAAGTTCTAGTGAGAGAATTACTTCGAGAGTTACAGAGTGTGTAATCATTTGAGTTAGTGAAATACCGGAGAGTCTGGGGACTGGACGTATGTCGAGAATTTAGACTGAACCAGTATAAACCGCTTGTGTTCAATCTTTCTCTTCCCTACTCTATTCATCTTTGTTTCTGTTCATAACTAACAGAGTATCGTTGAAGAAAATTTTATATCCCCAATTCACCCCCCTCTTGGTGATATTCTGTCTTTCAATTAGTTCGCTGATTATGTCGTGGAGCTCAAATTTCGCTCTCTAGTTCAATTCGCTCCCCTATTTCCAGACCCTTTTTCAAAAATTTATTTCACCAAGCATTTTTATCCAAAAGTTATCATATTATATACTAAAATCATGCCCCGGATGTCTAGTTTCTTCATGTAAAATTTAAGCTCAAAAAATTTTCATCTACTATTTTAAAAACGCATTTGAAGCTTCACTGCCCAAATACCTTGAAACTGGTAGCAAGCCCTTACTTAAGGTTTTCGGTGTTTTCAACTTCGGAAACTTAAACCATGACTATACCCCCACACAAAAAAAAAAACGCTCCAGAAACATTGGAGACATTAAAAATGAAAAAATCCAACCATAACACTGAGCTTCTACCTTTTGCACGAAAATATCTTAAAAAGAACTCAAGAACATGGAGTTTTCGGGGTTACCTAGAATCAGAGAATCGTTGGATGATCTTCATAGCTTGGTGTTAGAGCTGTGGCTATGGAGTTGCAGACCTCTATTATATGCCTCTGGAAAATTTCACCTCCTTTAGGGTGAAAATAAAAGGTTAAACACCTTTTTAATAAAGGTGATCTTGATCCGGTAACTTTAGAATTAACAGGCGTAAATTTATGTCCTTTGTGTAATAAATGGATTTGACTACTTGAATTTTTCCCCAAGTAAATATAGAGAATTACAGGGTTTCTAGGGTTCATCCAAGTTGCGCCTCCCCCCTTAAAAATAGCAGATTTATATATGCTTTTAGGGCAAATTACCTGTTTTGGCCCGAAACTTTCATAAATTACAATTGTGGCCCGAAACTTACTAATTATTCCTGAATTTTCCCATGTACTTTGACCTGACCAAAATGACATATGTGGATCCATTTATGTCCCACACACCTGCTCCAATTATTTTCTGTACAATTATTCTCATTTTGCCCTTTCGTCTGAAAAGTGGGACCCACAGCTTGACTTTTTGACTGATTCTTCTTTTCTATCTCTTCTAGCACGTTTTTAATCATTATGGGGGCTAGGTGGCATCACTTTGGGCCCACAAAATATGTTCCCTTACTTTTAACCCTGTCTTTTCCACTTTATCCGGTCCAATCTCCTTCTACCGGTCCACGTCGGGCCCTGCTAGTCAACAGGGTGCTTCCATTTGTACTTTTCTTCAACTTTTCAGATATTTCCCTTGAATGGACATGCATATTTGGAGCCTCCTTGAATACCCAATATGGCCCCACACTTGTCTTATTCATTCCAAAAGAAGCCCCTAACTGGTCCCTATCGGTCCGCTTTCTACTGATTAACAACCCGTGGGACCCGCATTTTGTGTTTGGGCCTGATATGGATAAAATCATCTGATTTTCCTTTATCTCTCCTAGGTGGATGAAATTCAATGCTTAAGGGGTAAATATTTGACTATTCTATCCCTGTAATCATTACTTACTTTTTGCTTTCCTATCCTGTAGTGACACGTGTCCCAATGTACACATCACACTAACTTTTCCTCTTCAAAAATGCAAAGGATCTTCATATGTCTAGGAAATGTCATGTACATATTTATTTTAGCATATGTATGCTCATCCAATTGTCCCAGACCTTAGTGTTGGGATACGTACACGCAGCGAGGTTAAAAAAATTTTTACGAATCTCGTCGGAGGATCGCTCAACAGCGTTTAAATCAAGGTTTAGGGTTTCCGAATCATACCTATGCGGAGGGTTCAGCGTTTCGTTCGACTCGGCCTGGTGCGCATCTCGAACCTCGTGCGTCTCGACTGTCGTACATCTCGGTCGTGGTGCCATCTCGTTCGATCAAACAAGAGCTGAATTTGTGAGTCTCCTCCCTCTACCGGTATCCACACAAACGGAAGCGTGCTAGCGCCTCTGTATTCTTACGTCTCTCTCTCTTTTGTCTCTAGGGTTTTGTTTTTACGGCCGTCTAATTCATTCGTCTGTTTTATACGACTAGGTCAGAATCTCATATAAAGTTTCTAAAACCCTAATGTGTCGTATTAAAATATTCAAAATTAATATAATTAATTTTGAATTTTGAATTTGGATTAAATAGTATTAATTAAATCTCTCCAACAGATATAATCTAACTATTTAATCTGAATTAATAGGCCTTCAGATTTAATTTATATTTATAAATTAAATCAAGATATGATATCCGTATATTTAATTTAAAATGAGATACAATATCTCAGTTCAAATTAAATCTGATATGCAATATCTTTATTCGAAATTTAAATCTGGGATACAATATCTCAATTTATTATAGTTATTTAATTTATCAAATAAATTAAATACTATATATAATAATAATATTATCAATAAATAATATCATTATTATTTTCAAATTTAATAATATATATATATAGAGTAAATACCCTTTTTGGTCCCTGGAAAAAACACGGATGCCCTTTTTGGTCCCTGAAAAAAAATAAGTCACTTTTAGTCCCTAAAATGGAAAAATAAGGTCCCTTTTAGTCCTTTTGATCATTTTTTTGTACATTTTAATCCCTCAGAAATTCCCAAAAAGGTCCTTTTTAGTCCCTAAAAAGGACCAAAATGACATTTCTTTTACTCAGGGACGAAAAAGGGTCAAATGTGTTTTTCCAGGGACCAAAAAGGGTATTTACTCATATATATATACACACACACACACACATCTTAGATTAAATAAGTATTCATTAAATCTTAAACACATTTAAGATTCAATGAATCTGGACACTCTTGCTCGTGTTGGGCTATTCTTGTGTGCGACCCTGTAGGCCCACATGAGATTGGCAGCGGGCCAATACTGTACCAGCCCACAAGTCGCAAGCGGCCTCTAGCAAGACATTGTGACTACCAAATTCACATGGGGATCGTTGATGGGATATAACCTATCGTACAACCATGTCACGTCCCCTTTGTCACGTGATAATTTGGTCAAGGATAAGGCATGGAGAATGTCAACTTCCTGTTCTTAACCATTACTTTCTCGATTCTTGAGTAGTCTAATTGAAATGGAAACTCCTTTCCATCGTAGTATGGCCATATGTATCTCAGACTCACTCATCGAGGGGCCCAGTATTATCTCTCTACAAATGTGAGGGACAAATTCCATCTTGACCATTCACATTCCTCTGCATGAAAACCATTCATCCCGATCCAAGCCTTTATCATCACCCGGTCAGAGGTGACTTTTGACTAGGTCAAAGATCAGCGACTCGTCATGTAGGAATCCATGATGATCTTAGGTCAACGGGCGTTGTGACGCGGTTATACATGAGAAAAGCTTATGACTTAATCCATGCAACTTTCTCATAGTGGGTCGGTCCAGCACCTTGTACTCTTACAAGTGGCCATGACTTTGACTCGTATCTTCATACTCATCAAAGTCATACTGGTCTTTTTTCATCTTCGCTCCCTCGTAGATGACCGACCAGGGACATTTAGGATAATCTATAAGATATATCCAAGGATACAGTTATCAATATAAACATGCAAATGAAATGATAACTAAAGGAGAATACTTTAAATAACATAAATTTTCTAAAGTACAAGGACTTGCCCCTAGGGCATAATTTCCAACACTTAGGACATAGCTACAAGACATTTTTACCAACTGATTAACACCGTACAAGTGTCTTTGTGCCCTTATGCACTGTCACTTTACTTCTACAGTCTTGAGCTCTTGGTCAAAATACTCATAAGATTTCAATGTTTTATTTCCAAATTTAATATCACACTTCCTGAACAGGGTCTAGTTGTATGTCTGATACATGCTTATTCTCAAGTCTCTAGGCTCAAAATTCAGGATATTACAAAGACACATAGGGAAAACATGGCATAAATATCACTCATCATCGAGGCAGTAAACCAAACGCCGTGCTCCCTCCACCCTCCAAGCAACTCTGGTGTCGGCCCTTCGATAGCACCCCCTCCAGCTATTGACACTAAGGGTCTGACCACGTAGGTCGCAGCGTTGCAGCGCTCCGCTGCCACACTCCTTCTCCAGATCTAGATGCTCTAGCAGTACATTGCTAACTACGATCGCTGCATTGTATCCAACCTCATGACCCACATTCCACGGTTCGCCCCGTTGCCAACATTCCCTGACGCTATATTCGATATAACTGGCCCACTCGAGGCGCCATCTCCTCCGGCCCCCTCAGGGTCCTATAAGCGGCAGCGCATCAAAATCCTACAAGAGACCTCCCCTGCAGACACCGCCTCCGAGGCTTTTGGGTACGACGATGATTCTACCTCCACCAGCAGGCCTATGGCCAAGGCATGATCCGCCCACACTCCCCACCGAGGCTACTTTGTTTTGGTACATTTTTTCCCTATCTCAATTTCTTCCTTTCTCGCTACTACTGCTCTAAAAAAATAAAACCAATAGCTCTTGCTTGCCGCTGTCTACTTTCCTCTCCCACTGCGTTCTCTTCTAAGTCAAGCCACATTTCCCCCTATCTCCACCCTCCCGCTCCGCTTGTTGCCTACAATGGGTGCATTGCAGCATTCAAGTATGGGGGAGGGTTCAGGGTTTCGTTCGACTCAGCCTGGTGCGCATCTGGACACTTCCTAGATTAAATAAGTATTCATTAAATCTTAAACACATTTAAGATTCAATGAATCTGGACACTTTTGCTCGTGTTGGGCTATTCTTGTGTGCGACCCTGAAGGCCCACATGAGATTGGCAGTGAGCCAATACTGTACCAGCCCACAAGTCGCAAAGGGCCTCTAGCAAGACATTGCTACTACCCAATTCATATGGGGATCGATGATACGATACTACCTATCGTACAACCATGTCACGTCCCTTTTGTCACGCGATAATTTAGTCAAGGATAAGGCATGGATGATGTCAACTTCATGTTCTTGACCATTCTCGATTCTTGAGTAGTCTAACTGAAATGGAAACTCCTTTCCATCGTAGTATGGCCATACATTTCTCAGACTCACTCACCAAGGGGCCCAATATTATCTCTCTACAAATGTGAGGGACAAATCTCATCTAGACCACTCATATTCCTCTGCATGAGAACCACTGATCCCGATCCACGCCTTTATCATCACCCGGTCAAAGATGACTTTTGACTAGGTCAAATATCTGTGGCTCATAATGTAGGAATCCATGATGATCTTAGGTCATAGGGCGTCGTGACGCGGTTATACATGAGATAAGCTTATGACTAAATCCATGCAGCTTTCTCATAGTGGGTCGGTCCAGCACCTTGTACTCTTACAAGTGCCCATGACTTTGATTCGTATCTCTATACCTCATCAAAGTCATACTGGTCTTATCTCATCTTTGCTCTCGCGTAGATGACCGACCAGGGACATTTAGGATAATCTATTAGATATATCCAGGGATACAGTTAGCAATGTAAACATGCAAACGAAATGATAACTAAAAAAAGATAATACTTTAAATAACATAAATGTCTAAAGTACAATGACTTGCCCCTAGGGCATAATTTCCAACACTTATGTGTGTGAAAGTATGAATTTTTGAATGGCTATGTTAGCTCTTTGCAGTTCTGGGCAAAATAAAATGTGGTGAGCTTTAAACTCATAATTAAAGCATGAACAAACACCTATAGCAGTGGAGCAAATGTTTTTGAATGAGCCGGTAGAATAGATCTGTCTTAGGGGAAATAAACCATATAGGCTTGGGAAATTGACAATACTGGTTTAATAAGTATAGAGCAAAGTGACAACAAGTGAGAGAAAATAGTTAAGCCACATGGAAGAAAATTATGAGCCTATTTTTTCATAATTCTGTGAGCATGCCTTCTAGTATTAAGAACTGTATTTGGTTTGTCTGATTTCTCTGGTTTTGATAGCCTGCATCTGAATCAGATTGTATAGGACAAAGGCATCCAATCTTTACCTACTGATTCCATACACAAGCCATTATTATCACACTCCCATTGTCATGCCCCTTGAGTCACATACATAATGATAGCAGATGCTAGACAAGCGGCTGATAAAAGAGATGCGCGTGCAAATGCTGTAGCATATCGCCCATAGTGCCAAAAATTGTGACAATGTGATGCCAAAAAAAAAGTATCTGGTTAACAGCATAAGACATCACTACTAAATAGGGCAGGAGAGGACCCATCATGATGACTATATGTTGAAAAGAGCTGTCTAGCACCTTGTTGTAGCAGATTTCTTTCTTCACAAAAACCACCCACACACTACCACTCCATGCATTACAACCTGACAAGTTTTAGGCAATAGATATCCAGTGTTCTCGAGTCCTCATGATCATGATCTCTAACATTGATCCTCAAGATTAACACATGTTTTATTCTTAGGGATTTTATCTGCAAACACATATTTACCTTAAAATAAAGGCGAGACATAAATATGATAAGAGTAAATACCCATTTTGGTCCCTGAAAAAACACGCGCTACCCATTTTGGTCCCTGAGTAAAAAAAATGTCATTTTGGTCCTTTTTAGGGACTAAAAAGGACTTTTTGGGAATTTGTGAGGGATTAAAATACCCACAAAAAATGACTAAAATGACTAAAAGGGACCTTTTTTTTACTGTTTAAGGACTAAAAATGACATTGTTTTTACTCAGGGACCAAAATGGGTAGCGCGTGTTTTTTCAGGGACCAAAAAGGGTATTTACTCATATGATAAAGATAAAATGTGCTCATTTATTAATAATGAAATACTGCAACGTAGAAATGGTGTTGATATGTCCTTACAGATTGTCTCAGGACACCTAAATACTAACAAAAAGTATGGTGGAGGAGCTTCAAATGGTGATCAAGAACCTTGGAGACAACTACTCATTAGCGGAGTGTTGGCCAATGATTCATAGCATCGATAGTGTCGGTGACGGCCAGATTGACTTTAAGGAGCTTAAAGTGGTGATGATGAAATATCGATGTGATTCCAGTGACA
This sequence comes from Acacia pycnantha, assembly GCA_025563575.1. Taxonomy (NCBI): domain Eukaryota; kingdom Viridiplantae; phylum Streptophyta; class Magnoliopsida; order Fabales; family Fabaceae; genus Acacia; species Acacia pycnantha. Next base: position 1,828,456 of record JAMWYP010000006.1, read on the forward strand.
CAATGAAGCTGGAACAAGATGAAGAAGGAAACACTCTCTCGATGCCTATGTACATAAAGAAAGTGAGAGGGAGGAGAGAGATGGATGAGGTGTTAATGGGCATAATAGGTAGATTATTATGTGGCATTTAATCCTATGTGGTAGAACAATGTTAGCATAGTTGGGTCAACTAACCGTTGATCATTTGGGTCTGTTAAGCCAGGGCGACATTGCTCTAATTTTGAAACTTCTCTGGCAAAATTGAGATAAAAACTTCCAGGTACCTAGCGCTCTTAAGTAAAAACTTCCTCGACAAATATATACCTTATCCCTTTTTATTATTTGAACAACACTTTAATTCATAAATTTAAAAAAAAAAACCACAGTTCAATCCTTTTATTTCGTCTTGTTTATTTAAAAGACAATTTAATCATTTTATTTTGTTTGCTTTTGAAAAATAAATCGTTTTCCTGCCCCTAAGAAGATTTTGCTAAAACAGAATTTTTGAATTTTTCCAAATAGCATAACAAAGTAGGTTCCAAATTAAGCAATATATTTATATATAAGACCGAAGAAAAAGAATCCAACATTAATAAAGATGTGATCTATAGGAATTAGAAGCATAGTTGACATTAAAAATTTGACATTAGATGGGATTTGTTAGTTAATTTTGCCTATTACATGACTTTCATGCAAAGTTTCATGAGGTTGAAAAAAAAAAAAATTTGTTTGAACGAAGCGGAAACCCGTAACTCCTTACGGTCCTTATAATTACTACCCTTAACTCTTTACATTAATTAGTTATTAATTATTTATCCGTAACTCTTTACGGTGTTCATGAGAATTCATAACAATTTATAATATTCATGAGCTTCAGGATTACTCGTTAAAACAACTATTAGGGATTATGATAACTTGATAACATGACTATTGAAGATTAGGATTACCTTAGATCACTTGAAGACCTCAATGTTGTTGATGTCCTCTAACGTTGATCCATACGGCTATCCCCCGATTGCAATGAGAACTCTTTCTCTTGAAACCTCTCACTCCTTGGATGCTTGCTAGACGAAGACAAGGTTGAGGTTTGGTTTCCTTGGGTTTTTATCTTTTCAAGAAGGTGGTGGTTTCTTGGAATTAGGTTAAAGATAGGAGGAGCAAGATCATTGGAACCTTGCCTTTCTTGGATGGAACACTTTCCCTCTAAACCTTTGGTAATGACTAAAATTTAGAGAGCATAAGCCATCTTGTTTTTCTCTTAGAAAAACGTGCAACCGAGGGTCACACAAAAAATTAGCACTTTATAAGAGTCTAACCCTAATTTAAGTGCTTACAAGAAAGGTGTAATCTAAGCTTGAATTGGAAAATCCAAATCACAATGAATTAAATTTATATCTTGATTGATTGAATTTAAGATGGTGAATCACATTCATATCTTGATTGATTGAATCAATCATTTAAGATGATGGATCACATTTATTTCTTGATTGAATGATTGAGTCAATCATATAAGATTATGGAACACATTTACATCTTAATTGATTAATTGAATAATAATTTAAAATGATGGATCACATTCATCTCTTAAACTAAAATTCAAAATCATTTTTAATTCAATTCTCATTTATTATTTCTCCTATCTTTATCCAATAATTATATGTGTGTGTGTGTGTGTGTGTATATATATATTAGTTAATTCAGAATTATCTTTTATATAACCTAACCTTTTGAATTCAAATTCAAATTTAAATTTCAAACTTAAATTGAAAATTCAAATTCCAAATTCAACTTGGCCTAACGTTAGGTCTTCCAACACATTTGGGCCCTTTTGTGGAGAAATTGATTTCCCACTCGGGACCATATATGTGACGCCATTTTGCTTATTATTGGGCTTGGAGTCTCACTCCAACCCAATCACACATTTACTCTTGATAAAGCCCAATAACAATTATTGGCCAAAGTTTGCTAATTTTAAGCAATCGGGAATAACCTTTATGTGTAACCTATTAGGCCCAATTAGTCACTGACATAAATAAACTTAAACCAATTAAAACTCATTTAACAAGCCCAATTTATTTAATGACCTCATAAGACACTAGCACTGCTTTGCAGCCCCAGAACTAATTGAGTCGATCAAGTGATCTACCTTTCATATTTGGATACCGTGCAAGCATATCCCTCACATCGTCATTCACATTTAGTCGAGAGCAAAGATAGAGTATCATCTCTCTTAATTGACTAAATGTAGCTAATTAACAGAACTAGGAATCTTCTTATATTAACTCTATAACGGATCATGACTCTTCATGATCACTTGTTGTGTGCACAAACTCTTGAGTTAATTAGAAGCTATCCAAGCTCTACCGATCTTATGAATGACTAATCCTTTGTAGGGGATTGTGAGTCCTCTCAGCATGTCCATATATACTCATGTATTTGAGTTACACCCAAGAGTACACTGTTCTCCCCATTTTCAAGAGGATAGAGTTGTACAGTCAAAGAATAACCCTAGGATATAGTGTTCGATGACATCCTTAAGTCCAGGACAATCCGTACTACCAAACGATGAGAGACTTTACATATCTAATGATACTCTCTACAATGAATCTTTGTGGAGTTTCTCGGCGAGTCAGTTCGGTGCTATCTATTCTCCAACAAATCCACCCATGACATCAGCTAAGGCATCACCATGCGTGTATTCCATGAGGTCTCTACCTTGTATCTTATACATGTAGATGATGTCGTACTAGTCTCATTGAGATTGTCAATGCCCTTTCTTGGTGATTCAAAACTAGGAACAAGTTTTAGGCAATAGTTACCCAGTGTTCTTAAGTCCTTATAATCATGATCTCTACCATTGATCCTCAAGAATAACACATGTTCTATTCCTAGGGCTTTTATCTTCAAACACATATTTACTGTAAAATAAAGGTGAGACATAAATATGATGAAGATAAAATGTGCTCATTTATTAATAATGAAATACTACAACGTAGAAATGATGTTGATCTGTCCTTACATATTGTCTCTAGGACACCTAAATACTAACAGGATTTTGCTTGCATACTGGGAAAATATATAGTTTTTTTTCGAGGTATTGAGAAAATATATGTGTTCTGTCATAAGAACATAAGTGTCTAGCCCTAGGTGGGCTAGGATATTGATATAGGATCAAATAGCTTTCCCCCAAGTATCCATGGATGAGATACATGAGAGAATAGGAGATCACATAGCACAAACATGAAGGCTTTCGCCTAAAGGGGGTGGGGTGTGTGCTCTGTGTGGCTAAATCGTAAAGGAGAGAGCTTAGAGATTAGAATATGTGTACCTTTTAGGTTAACTAACTATATATAGAGGCTACCTTAGGGTTAGGGTTTGGACTTGTTGGGCCTCTTGTGCCTCCAAGCCCAAATGTACTAGTTGTCTCCTGCTGGGCCACACCTTGGATGAGCGTAATATTTGATTCCATAACAGTTGCCCCCAAGCTCGGTAGTTCAGGTCTTTGAGCTGCCGAGATTAATTGACTGCTTTCCGTGATCCCCTGAATCCGAATTTGCTTTCGTAGCAATTTTCCCGGGCTAATTGTATGGTTTATATTCCTGCATTTAATAACATGTAAGCAAATCACAATAATGGAAAATACTTACTGTTTGTGCAAATCGTTGAACGTGCTCATTTTGGATACTTGTCCGAGCTTGCATTAAAATTTCTGGTTTGCATTAATGCCGGTTATTGATAACACGATTTTCCACTTAACAAATCGTTGTCCACCCTGTTGCCCCCCAGCCTGGTAGTTCAGGCCTCTGAGCTGCCAGGATGTGTTACTTGCCAACCCGGACTAGGTGTTTGTGATTGTTGGGATTTCGTGCGTGTTGACCCAAGATTCCGAGTTTGTAAACTTACCCCGAGATTCCGGGTTTGTAAACTCTGACTCCGAGATTCCGGGTTCATAAACTCTGACCCCGAGATTCCGGGTTATACACTGTAACCCCAAGATTTTGGGTTTATAAACTTTAACCTCGAGATTCTGGGTTATTTACCTTAACACCGAGATTCCGGGTTATTTATTCTAACACCGAGATTTCGATTGCTTGCCAAATTTGTATTAACCTCGGTTATTGTTACCATGCTTTTCCACTAACAACTCGTAATCCACTCTGTGGCCCCCCAGCCTGGTAGTTTAGGCCTCAGAGCTGTCAGGATGTGTTATTTTCCAACCCGAACCAGATGGTCATCATTGGAGGGATTTTTTGCATGCTTACCCGAGATTCTGGGTTTATGATTTCTGAAAACGGGTTTGCTTACCCAAATTCAATCAAATAAACTTAGCAGCATTGCCGTCGCAAAATGATTCCAATAAAGGAATCTAAAATAGACTTGCCGCCTCAATGCGGGCCCCGGATTTTAACTAGATTCAGTTAAAATCAGGTCCTCCTTCTTAACTTTACACATATCCCTGATTTAAACTAGATTCAGTTAAACCAAGTCCCCCTTCGAAACTTTACATGGATCCCGGATTTTAACCAGATTCGGAATAACTGAGATCCGCCTTCGGTCTTTGTTTCCTGCAAAACTTTAAACAGAGCTTATCTTGGCTTTACTGTGTCCCAAAGGGTGCACGTTTTAACCATTAGATCCGGATTTACCATGTCCCGAAAGAAGCACATTTTAACCGTTATTTCTACGAGCCCGGATTTTAACCAGATTCAGTTAAGCCGGGGTCCGCCTTCATCCCTTCGTAGGGACGGACTCCACAATCTATCCGGGATCCAATTAAGGAGCGCGGATTTAATTTCTATAAAACAGACTTGACATGATTCATGAAAGCGGGTTTGTGTACCCCGGATTCACGCATGTTTAAATTTGACATGATTTTCAAAGATGGGTTTCATTACCCTAAATTCATACATGTTTTCCTTTGACATGATTTTCGGAAACGGGTTTATGTACCTCATATTTCTACGTGTTTAGCTTTGACATGATTTTCGAAAACTGGTTTCTTTACCATGAATTCATACATGTTTGGCTTTGACATGATTTTCGAAAACAAGTTTGTTTACTCAGAGTTCGTACATGTTTAGATTGGACATGATTTTCGAAAACGAGTTTGTTTACTCAGAATTCATACATGTTTAGACTGGACATGATTTTCGAAAACGAGTTTCTTTACTCAAAATTCATACATGTTTAGACTGTACATGATTTTTGAAAACGAGTTTCTTTACTCAGAATTCATACATGTTTAGAAACACACAGATCCCAGATTTTAACTAGATTCAGTTAAACAGGTCCGCCTTCAAACTTACACGGAGCCGGGATTTTAACTAGATTCAATGCAATTGGGTCCGTCTTCAAATTCACACGGAGCCAGGATTTTAACCAGATTCGGTTTAAACCGGGATCCGTCTTCGGTCCCTTTTGTGAGAAATGAACGTCGCAACATGATTTATGAAAGCAGGTTTGTTTGCCCCGGATTCATACACGTGCATGACATGATTTATGAAAACTGGTTTCTTTACCTCGGATTCATACATGTAAATAGACTTGGCAGGATTGCCGCCGCGACACGGGGCCCGGTTTTAAACCAGATTCAGTTTAAACGGGGTTAACCAGTTTTGGTGTAACCAGGGCCCACCTTCAAGTTTACGCGGAATCAGGATTTTAACCAGATTTGGTGTAACCGGGGTCTGCCTTTGAATTTACTCGGAATCAGGCCCAGCACCACTATAATTGGTACCAAAACTTTCTATTTGGGGAGATTCCCCCAGAAATTGGAAATATCAGTAGGCAAGAGTTACTTTGCTTTGGCATAACAGAATTGTATGTTGTTTAAATGACTATACATTCTGACTATAAATAAGGTTCAAGTCAATATCTACGATTAGGTGGAGATGTTGCTTTTATGAATTGGTGTGAAGCAGTGGGATAACTTGAGCAATGGTAAAAGAAAAACTCAAAGCATTGGGCTCCATTCCCCCAAGGAAAAAGTGTTGCTGGAATTTTTTCCAAAAGATTTGGATATCTTCCTTTTAAACTTCATCAGGAACGCACTTAAAAATTGTTTATGCACTATCAGATGACTTCAAATGGCAATATTAACTTGGAAGACAATGGACAATAGTAGGGTCCACCCTACTATTGTGACAACTTCATCATGGTTCCTGCCATTAACAGCAACTATCCTTTTCACATATAGCAGCCATAATTATAGAGGTGCAATCTGACCCTGGATTTGTTAATGCATCGGCTATCAAATTTACAAAATGTAAACTAGATAGGAAATAATGCTTCAGGAAGCTCTCATCAGGTGCCCTTATTGGGTCCTTTATATCTTCGACATTTATTATCGGATGAAGTTGGCCATCTAAACCCGAACGAATCTTCCAAACCCTCAGGTCCTTGCTGCAATAAACCATCTACTATTGCATTCCTTTGAGCATCAAATTAACGTGCCGCAGCACTTGGTTTTAAATCTGGAACACTTCTTAAATCATCATTGTTGCAAGCTTTCAGCTTTTGCTTCAAAAGTGATCTTAAGCGAACTTGTGATGATGAAATCATAGAACATATATCATATGGATATTTGCAACCTTTTCTCCATGATAGGATTAGTCACTAAAAATAAACTAGACAGATTACTTGGCTGTGATCGAAATGCATCTTGACTTCAATTTTTGAGTGAAGCTCATATTGATTTTCCTTTGTTTTTCCCCATAATTCCAGACCTCGCCACAGAAGTCAGAGGATGACATTTTGCTACCTCTTAAAAGAGGAGCCATGCCAAAGTTATATTAACAACTTCCATTGAGTTGCCATTTGTTGTTCCATCATCATAATTACTACACAAATTGCAATAACAGAACTAAACAATTGAAGAGAAGACCAAGTAAGGAAGAGAAGAAAACCTCTTGAATCTTCCCATATCTGCAGCTCTTTCAAGCTGTGATTCACCATTAAAGCACAAGCAATATGCCCTTACAATATGTTGCTTCTTGCAATGTAGTCAGAAATTTCTTCTTCTAATCATAGATTAAGACAATCCCGAAAGCCATGGAACAGATGACAGAAACAATCCTGTTCAACCAGTATTTCTATTCTTTCCTTCTCGCCACACAAAAATCCAGAAACAGCCCATATTTACCTTAGAATTCAAGTCGGTAATTAAGAGACATATACTTTGGATCATAACACATGCTTACCTCAATCTTGGTATTTCCAGGTGCTTAAAAACCTCGCATGCTGGTCAATAAAGAGAACAGCTCAATGCTGCTCTGGCAACCAATGAAAACATACTCAATTGGGCTTTGCCATTTGCCGTAGGACACCGAAGATGCCAAAAAGAGACAAGAAGGACTCCAAAAACCAGACATAAGCGAAGACAGCTTGTAACCATCAACTGACTCTCGGAATTCTCTGAATTAACCTGGCTCTGAATTATTCATCTTGGCATACCTGCAGTCTTCGGGTACAGTCTCAGCATACAATCTAGTATAGACTTCATGTGTACCTCGTCATGGACCCCATCTCGGAATGTGCATCCTGGATAGTATCCAACACACACCATGCACCTCGGCACCATGTACCTCGGCATTATCTGATAAGCTGTCTCGGTTTCAATGCTCATCGCTTGCCGAGGTGATAAAGCGATTCAAACCAGGATTAAGCATCTCAGCATTGAGTCTTGGCATTGTGCTTAACTCTTTGACATGCATAGTGGAGCATCCCGGCCCACTCTCCATCTCGGTGCATCATAAACATTTTATTATCCACATCAAACTCGAGGAGCAATGAAACAGGAAGTTTTTGGCAGGATGAGAGAAATTATATTATCCACATCACTCAGGCTCAGACTAGCATCATCTCGGCATTGGAAGAATCACAGTCATGCACCCCACGATTTGGCTTCATCTCGGTATTGGGGAACAAGAATGTGGCATCTCGACAACAGAGTGTGCTAAACCCGGTTAAAAATATCTTGGCATCTTGGGTAATATATCTCGGCTTAAACCCTGTTTTGATGCGAAGCCCAAACTATCTTCATCAAACTTGAATCTCGGCTTCAGTGCTCTGCATTCCGGGTTCTAATAATTCAACCCCGATGCTCTACATGCCGGCCTGCTGGAGATTTGAGTTTGAATTATCTTGGCTGGTTGCTCAGTGGAAAACGAAACCATACCAGCATAGCCCAGACCTGTATATCAGCATATATCCACTTTGCCGAGTTTCACGTGCACCGCCATGCATAATCTGGGGTCAATAAATAGTGTCTTGGGTTCATCACATGTTGATGGACCTTGCCGAGCTTGCCTGCACACCGCCATGGCCTTTCCTCTTTAAATCACCATGGTTGGTTTCGATCTTGTACATGACGGCATCCCAACATTGTTTTACAGACCAAGCATCCCCCACAATTCAAACCTGGAACTTTGCGGCATCTCGGCATTTGGTTCCATCCCGGTATTGTATCCCGTCCAAACATCAGACCATGATTCCAATCAGGAACGGTGGCTTCACGATGTGGTGGCAATACTGCACCTTACGCCATTCCACGTTAGTGTGTCAAAGTTTCTGCATCCTGGCATTTTAGCACCCCGGCATGCATCTTTAACCAACATCCCCACCTTGGTACCTCCTGTCTCTGGCTTGCTCAAGACAAGCTCATTTATTCGCTCATTGACCTGTGTCGTTTCAGATCAATTCATCTGAATCTTCCGACACTGTTGGCTTTGTCTTGCCGGGTAATGGAGGTTTCCCAACAAACTCCAACACGATTTTCCATCCTAGCGTTAGAGAAAGAGATTTCCGGTACACCTCCTTTAGATTCCGTAGACGCAGATGGGCGAGCCATGAGATAAAAAAATTATGGATGCCGCTTTCAGGACGCTCGCATAGGCTGGAGCAAAAGGCGTGATTTTGGAGATTTGGTGAAGTTTTGTATAAATCAGAGATGGGTGCTCTGTATCACGAACATGTCTCTTAGGTCTTAACTATAAAACTCCACGACTATGGAAAAGGAAAAACAGCTTCCCAATTTGTGGACTCATCATAACCTCCACGACTCAATATCCCCCACAGTTTTCGCTAACAGAGACTATGGCTTAATCTCGTTTCTTTCTTACATCGATCGTTGAGCCCTTGTTTTGACCATCTTTGGTCGCGGGAATCAGAAATTTACCGACTCCCCACGGACGGCGCCAATGTTCTGTCATAAGAACATAAGTGTCTAGCCCTAGTGGGCTAGGATATTGATATAGGATCAAATAGCTCTCCCCCAAGTATCCATGGATGAGATACATGAGAGAATAGGAGATCACAGAGTACAAACATGAAGGCTTTCGCCTAAAGGGGGTGGGGTGTGTGCTCTGTGTGGCTAAATCGTAAAGGAGAGAGCTTAGAGATCAGAATATGTGTACCTTTTAGGTTAACCAACTATATATAGAGGCTACCTTAGGGTTAGGGTTTGGACTTGTTGGGCCTCTTGTGCCTCCAATCCCAAATGTACTAGTTGTCTCCTGCTGGGCCACACCTTGGATGAGCCTAATATTTGTTTCCATAACAATATGGTAGTATAGTAGCTGATATAGAGTTCAAAACAAGTATTGGGCATTGCATTTATGGACAAATTTTTAAAATTCAATTTTGCTTCCAATTCTTATACTATATCACATCTTATTTACTTTCCAAAAAAAAAAAACATAGTTCAACCCTTTTATTTCGTTTTGTTTATTTAGAAGACAATTTAATCCTTTTATTTCGCTTGTTTTTTGGGGAAATGTTTTTCTGCCCCCGGCCAAGAACATTTTGCTAAAACAGAATTTCTGAATTTTTCTAGATAGCATAACACAGTAGGTCGCAGATTAAGCAATATATTTATATATAAGACCGAAGAAAAAGAATCCAAACATTAATAAAGATGTGATCGATAGGAATTAGAAGCATAGTTGAAATTTTAAATTTAACATTAGATGGGATTTTGCTTGCGTACTGGAAAATATATAGTTTTTTTTTGGTCGAGGTACTGAGAAAATATATGGTACTCCCTCCGTCCCTAATTATAGGAGCAATTAACCGATTTTGGGAGAATTAAGGAGAGGAGTTAAATTAGTTAATTTTACTCATTTTCCTAAAATGTCCTTATATAAATTTAAAATGACACAAGTTGCCCTAATTATAAGTGTTTCTAATTTGCCTTACGTTAGATATCCATGACATATTAGTTTATATATGTATATTAGTTGCTTTTTATATAGCCATGTGTATACATATATGTGTGTATATATATGTGTATACATATAGATCTATCTACATACATAGAGACACACACTCATATATCTACACACACACACACACACACACACACACACACACACACACACACACACACACACACACACACATATATATGTTTATATGTGTGTATGTTCACACATATATATCTACACATATATATTGACACACATAAATACAAATGAACATATATATATCTACACATATATATTGACACACATAAATACAAATCTACATATATATGTAAACACACATATATATATAATGCTCCTAATAATAAGTATAAATAGGGGTATTATAGGAAAAAATTGACAAAATTTAAAACTTGCTCTTATAATTAGGACTAAAACCAACTCCAAAATTTGCTCATATAATTAGGGACGGAGGGAGTAGTATAGTATCTGATATAGAGTTCAAAACAAGTATTGGGCATTGCATTTATGGACAAATTTTTAAAATTCAATTCTACTTCCAATTCTTATACAATATCACATCTTATTTACTTTTCAAAATGAAACGAAATAAAGGATTGAATTGTTGTTTAAATAAATAAATAAAAATGAAAGGATAAATTATTATTTAAATAAATAAATTCATTAGGGATTTTTTAATTAAAATGTAGACTTGAATTTTAATTTTGGTCAAAATTATCTTCAATTTTTTTTCTTTTAAAAATAAAGAAGTAATGTGGTAGAGTCGGGAAATCAGGCCAAGCCCATCGGGATGGCCCTTTTAAGCCCTAGCACTTCAAGGGCCAGACTTGAAAATTAGAGGAGCTTAATGAAATAAGCCTTGCAGGGCCGGCCTTGAAGGGCCTCGAGCTTAAAAGGACCGGCCCTGGAGGGCCTTAGGCGAGCCCTGCAGGCCCTTTTAATTTATTATTATTATTTTTTGGATGCATGGATTCAAATATGATGGTAATTTACTAATTTATATGTATTTCGTATTTGTTATAGAATTATTTATCCATTTAAGTACAAATACACAAACACAAAATAAGTATACTCTAATTTTATGATTTGGTTTATTATTTGTTGCAAATAAAGATTATGGATGTGTTCATTGTAACACCCCGAATTCTGAAACCCGAGAACTGGAAATAAGCCTGAAGAAGGCAGACGACTAAGCCCAGTTTAAGAAGAGTCCCAAGAATGTCGAGAGTTAGGAAGTCTCTCCGGGACTAAGTAACTCAGCCATACGAGTAAATAAGCCGTGAAATTAAAGTGTCAATGAAAAAGGGGCACAAAAGACCTATACAAAGTAAATCTGGTAGAAAAGATGTCATTTAACTATGTCCTGAGGTATAGGACAATTATTTGGCCGAAAATATGCCGATATAATTAAGTAAGTATATGGCATTTTTAGGGCAGTCATGGGTGCCCTGCGTTTTTGAAAGAAATAAGAAGGGAAGACAGAGAGAGAATGTGTATCTGGACCAAGTGTAGGATGAAAAGTCTGTAGTAGTGATGATTTTTCGGACACGTGGCGTTTCAGGGTCAGAATTTGGATTTTCGGGTAACACGTAGTACGAGGTGGTTATGAGATACTGTAATATGGGTTTATTTCTCCCCAAGGCACTATATTTTGTTCACCTGTGGTCAGGGAGAAGAGACTGATGATCCGGGCCTACACAAGTCCCATATAGTGGCACGAGTTACGAGGAAAGGTGTAACCGACAAAAGGTAGCTAAGCGGGACCGGTTAGGGTGTTCTGGAGACGGGCCTAGACCCCTGGACATGAGAGAGGACGAATTTGGTGGGCCCAGAGGAGAGAGAAAGTGTCTTGGATAAAAAGAAAAAGGTCACATCATGTAATTATGAAGAAAGAGAAAGTCACATCAAGTGATTATTATGAGAGAGAAAGAATAAAATAACCCGGATTAATCTGGACCACATATTTGAATCTGATGTGACAAGGTGAATGACATGTAATTATGACTTCACATGGGCATTAATGGCACAATCCAAGGGCAGATTTTGTGGGTCCCACTGGTTGGAAGAAGTGCAGTGCAAAATGACCGTTTTACCCCTGGACCTAAAACCTACCCCTAAAGTCACCATCTAAGGCAATCTTGGAATCTAAATTTTAAGGGCTAAGATGGCGCCACATGTCTGGACCAGAGGACTCTAGAATGCCCTGGATAAGAAGAGTCTGGAATGTCATGGAGAAAAAGCCAGTGAAAATGACCATTTTACCCCCTGAGGTGTCATTTAACCATTGGACAACTTCTCTAACCTTGGAGTCTATATAAAAGGGCACCTCCTCCCCTCATTTCCACCTGCCCAAGGACGTGCTCAAGGTGAAGAAGGAGGGTGCCCGGCTGAAGCTCTTGGTTCAAGGAGTGAAGGAAGTCATACGCAACCGAAATTCCAAGGTAAGCCCTTAACCGACAACTTGGAAATTCTTGCTTCTGCCCTATGGTGATTTTCGTGAATTTTCAGTAGGATCTTGGTATTTTTGAGGTTTTAATTGAGTCCAAAACATGATTTTGAGTGGGGACAAGTTGGATTACCTTTTTCCAAAGCCGAAAAGCTTAAGTCTTTAAACTACTTAAATCTGCCAATTTGGGAGTTTTCTGGGCATCGTATACTAATCGATGGTTTTCAAGTAGTAAATGAAGTCAGATTTCTTTGATATTTTATATTTTTAAATTATAAATCCTAAGGATGATTTTTATATAATATTTTGTGTCATTTAGATTTTCCAACCGAGAGTTATTTAAGGTTGAAAATGACCTAAAAACCCGGACTCTGTCTCGGAGCAGTGGCTAATGTTTGGGAATAAGGACACGTTTCGAAGCCATATGACTTTGGTAATTATTTTTACTATAAACTATACTTACTAAGGGTTCTAAGGACACTTATTTCATGTTAATAAAAGTTTTCTATAATTTATTAAAAATCAGAGAAGTTGGGTCATAAATTTTGGGAAATCCTGGTGCTATGCGAATCTTAGGAAACTTGAAGTAAAGATTGAATGGGAGATTGAAAATATGATGTTTGTCTATATTTAGGGTGATAGTACGTGTGGCAAACAAATTCAATACCAAGGGAAGAGTTTGCGGATTACGAGAAGTGCCAGGTAGTAACTGTTGACTTACATACTCTATGTTGCTTTTGCATGAATGTTTTATCATGATGTAGGACATCGGGCTGTAGTGCCTCTGCTACAGTACCGAGATCGGGTTGTAGTACCTATTGGACTGTATGTCCTTAGTGGACCTATCGCTTCAGGTATCTATGTCATAGATATTCACTTTTCTACTTCCTCAACATGAGTATTGGATACTGCATATGGATCTCACATTTGAATTAATGTAGGGTCTCAAGGACAATATCTATGACATAGATACCTGAAGCGATAGCCCCGCTATCCTTCTTGTTCTTCTCCAGATCTTCAAGGTAGAGTTTGCAATTCCCTTTTAAAATGACCAAGTTCATTGTAAAAGAAGCAGACTCTATCCTTCAGAGGTTTTGCCTTCTTGGCTTTCTGTTTCATACCCCTTCCTTTCTGAACGGACAAAACAGTACTGGGCCTCTTCTTTTGGCTCAGCTCAGCAGTTTTGAGCATCCCATGCAGTTCAGAAATTGATTCCTCCATGTTGTTCATGTTGTAATCCATGACAAAGTTATCATAACTTCCTGGGAGTGAGTTCAAGATCACATCTGTAGCTAACTCCTAGGACATGGGGAATCCAAGCCTCTTCAAGGTGATCAATGTAGCCCTTCATCTTCAAAACATGAGGACTAACTAATGCACCCTCAGCCATCTTGCAGGAATGAAAAGCCTTTGTGGTCTCATACCTCTCTTGCCTTTCCTGTTACTGGAACATTTCCGTAGGATGAACAATCATCTCAAAGGCCTCCACATGTTCTAGAAGCATAGTGGCAAGCATCAGGCATCCTGTATCCACAGAGTCATCCTTATGGTTCGTATAAGCATTAGTCTGAGCTCTTGGATCAGCAGCTGCAGGCTCGTCAGGAATGGGTTGATTGACGAGATACTCTTTTCTTTCGTGTTTAGGATCAACGCTTAAGTTCCCAAACATGTCATGAAATTTTGTCTCATCGAGTTCGTCCTTCTTAAGGACTGATCACATTGATGGTGTTGAAGTATTACTAGACTACATGATTCTACAACTAAAGATATGCAAAGTTTAATTAATAAACTCCCACTGAATTAAGAACCCTCATTATAATTAGTGGGCTAAGATTCATATTTGGCTTAAATTTAAGTCCGCTTTGGCAGGACGCTTAAATTAAGTTATTTAGGTAGGCAACGTCTTTGCCAATTACATCACATGTAACTCTTAGATCTGTATGGGATTCGATCATCATATGACGTGGCATGTTTAATCCCATCTAATGCCTTGAGATCCAAAACTGTTTTGATAATCTCAATTAAGTCCGGACAATGATGAATATTGAGTATCACCATTACTCACTCTTGTCTTATCAAGATAACTCAAATGCATCCACTTTGATGGAACATACAAATGGGCGATCTAGATTTTGACAAGTATTCATTTATTGATGGCATTATGACTTAAGATTTTATTTAGTGGGTATAATTTAATTAATCCTATTAATTCTACTTATATGAATGCAATCACTATTGTATCTCATATAATATCTAAATTAATTATGAGTGATCTAATCAAAACATAATTAAAACTCTAAATTGATTATGATCGAGTGATCTAATCAAATCATAATTAAAATTCTAAGTTGATTATGAGTGATCTAATCAAATCATAATTAAAAACTCTAAATTAATCATGCAATGATCAAATCAAGACATAATTAAAATTGTGACACAACATGGGCTCATACTTAACCTAAAATCCTCTCAAGCCAATGAGAGGACTTCTCTAAAACAAAAATAAATACATCAGGAGAAACATCGTTTCAACATACGAAGGGAGTAGGATGAGAAGAGAATGTACATCAAGAATATTTAGAGAGAGGCATGGCTCGCAGGCCATATTTAAAATTTACAACAATTGTAAAACTCTAGAGTCATGTTGTTCACCATACCCAAACAACATTTTAAAGGTAAATCACAACATACATTAATTCATACATTTATGAAATAAAATATTATGATTAAACTTATCATGATTTAAATTCTCTAATTTATATTATATTATATAATAAATATATAATATAATATCATGATTTGAATTCTCTAATTTACATTATATTATATACTATATAATATAATATCATGATTTGATTTGATTTCTCGCGCTACTGACAATCAGCCAGGATCCCTAAGTAAGAAAATTTTTCAAAATAAAATATTGTTTTTGAAAATAATTTCCCAAAAAAAAAAATGATTTTCGAAAATTTCAAACCCTAACGTGATCGCACGAACTGAACGATTCAGAACATGGTTGTCGTTCGAGCGTGAGCAACATCCGAACTATTCAAAACGCAACTGAGGCACAAACTCGAACTCCGATCTCAGCGTCCTGATCGACATCGGATTTGAACGTTTCAAATCCACGCGAATCAGCCACACAGTCTGACTTGGAACCCGTAGAAACCCTAACGTGAGTTTTTGAATTTAAACACATTACTGGATTCGGTTTTAACCATATATACATCACATATATATAATCTCATATAAACCCTATCGCGTATGAACGTTTTAAATGCATACAAGATTCAATTAATCATATATCGATTTAAAACACATACATGGATTCGGCTTAAGCATACATGTATCTCATACATAAACACACGTATAAAACCTAATTTAAACGCTCTGTTGAGTTGGCTCTGATGCCATTGTTGGGATCCGTACACGCAACGGAGTAAAAAAACTTTATGGATCCCTTAGGCGGATCACTCAACGGAGTTTAAATCAAGGTTTAGGGTTTCCGAATCATACCTATGTTGAACGCTTTGAACTGGTGGGCTACCTTCTCAATCAGCAAAAGTCGACTCTTAGAATCGCCTTCCTCTACCGGTATCCACACGAACAGCCTTCAGAAACACGAACGGAAGCCTGCTAGCACCTCTGAACTGTGCGTCTCTCTATTCTATTTCTCTCTAGGGTTTCTCGCGGCTTTTCTAATACGCTCGAAAAAAAGTCCGTAGGTTTTTCTAAACCTAGCAGGCGTATTATATTCAAAATTAATCCTCATTAATTTGAAATTCGAATTTTGCATCTGGATTAAAATATATTAATTAAATCTATCTGATAAATTAAATCCGAGAAATGATATCTATTTATTTAATTAAATCTGAGATACTATATCTCAATTTAAATTAAATGATATCTTTATTCGAAAATTAAATTGAGATACAATATCTCTATTTGTTTTAGATATTTAATTTATCAAATAAATTAAATACAAACAAATATTACATAATAATATTATAATCTTCATTAAATAATATTATTATATTAATTTCAAATTTAATATATATATATACACACACATCCTAGATTAAATACAGTATTCATTAAATCTTAGACATATATAAGATTCAATGAATCTGTACACTTTTCCTCGTGTTTGACTATTCTTGTGTGCGACCCTGCAGGCCCACATGAGATTGGCAGCGAGTCAATACTGTACCAGCCCACAAGTCGCAAGCGGCCTCTAGCAAGACATTGCGACTACCCAATTCACATGGGAATCGATGATACGATACAACCTATCGTACAACCATGTCACGTCCCTTTTGTCACGCGATAATTTGGTCAAGGATGAGGCATGGAGAATGTCAACTTCCTGTTCTTGACCATTACTTTCTCGATTCCTGAGTAGTCTAACAATTGAAATGGAAATTTCTTTCCATCGTAGTATGGTCATACATTTCTTAGACTCACTCATCGATAGGCCCAGTATTATCTCTTTACAAATGTGAGGGACAAATTCCATTTTTACCATTCATTCCTCTGCATGAAAAACCATTGATCCCAATCCAAGTCTTTATCATCACTCAATCAAAGGTGACTTTTGACTAAGTCAAAGACCAGCGACTCATCATGTAGGAATCCATGATGATTCCAGGTCAAAGGGCGTTGTGATGCGGTTATACATGAGAAAAGCTTATGACTTATTCCATGCAGCTTTCTCATAGTAGGTCGGTCCAGCACCTTGTACTCTCACAAGTGCCTATGACTTTGACTCGTATCTCCATACTCATCAAAGTCATACCGGTCTTATTTCTTCGCTCCCGCAGAGATGACCGACCAGGGACATTATTTTTAATGTTCACTTGGTGTTAGGTGTACAGATAAACCACATTTGTATTTTTACACCTTAACTCACATACATTTAACACCTGTAAGGTCATGCTACTTTTACTTTTGACAAGCATATTGCGAGTACCTCGAAATTAAGAACGGACGAAATGACAATGTTCTTTTTTTTTTTATAATCCTAATGAAGTCCAATATTACATCTTCTAAGCATCTAGCTAAAGCCAACAAAAACTGTAAATATAAATTTGTACAAACAACAAAATAAGCAGACGTCCAAACTAAACATCAAAAGTTGGCCCCAAAAAATAATAATAATAACCAAAGAAAAATAGTGTTTATGAAAGTCGTTGGCTAATGCAAAGCATATCAATACATTATTCAACAAATCAGTTGTGTGCCACCCAGATGCAAATTGCAAAACACAACCCCGACATATTTCATCGGTAGAAAAATAATTATGATCAATAATTCAGAGGTCCTTTTCCTCAATTCATAAAATCAAAATAAATCCAAAAACTAGTCCCCAGTGTCAATTTTGTAGGCCGGAGGGGAAGCTTTGGGGAATTGTATCAGTTTGGATCAGAGAAGAACTTGTTGATGGATGGCATGATCTCAGGGGATTTGTTGCGGACAAACTTCCTCACGAAGTGTTCTGAGTATCTCTCACCCTCTGCGAAGTTCTCAAGCACTCCTGCAGTTCTTTTCTCTTTGGTTACCCTGAAATCAAATTGAAATTGAAATTCAACATTACTTCTTATTTAGGGCAGACATATTTCACAATTGCTATGAAAATTTTATTCCGCTTTATTGTTTTTGCTGGTAGTTTGCCTACAAAACTCCATTGCAATTCGATTCAGTTTGGAATAGACCCATTCTCTATTTTCTATACCAGTAACTACAGCCGAAGCTAGGTTTCTATACATAATATGAGCATAGATACAATTCTAAAGGATTAAAAGTATCTAACGGCGACCTAAAATATCAATAAATTACAAGCAGTCGAAACCTAAGACCTGACTTCAGGACTGATGAAAGAAAAATACGAGAAAAATACCTGACTTCAGGATTGATAGTGATATTTCTAACCAGTTGCATACCACAGATCCCAACGGCGACACCAACTGCAGCAAAAAGAGGCCATACCTGTTCACAATTAAAAAGAAAACAGGTTATAGTTAGATGCAAATAAAAATCTCAGGAAGTATAATACTAGATTCAAAAGCAGAACGCAATACAACAGTAGATCTGTCGACATCTAGTTCGATGCTTGTATCAGTAAAACGTATACATAAATATAAGCCGTATGTTTCGTGAAATAATCAGAAAAGAGTTCTCGAACGAAAAAACAAATAAAATAAAATAGCAGCGAAATTACGGAATAGCTTTAGATTAGTATTCGAACCAAAACAATCTATCCACAAGAACAACGGAGACGGTGAAAATCAGATCTCAGTACAATTGTAACAACAGAGACAAGAAAGATCAGATCTCAGTACAGTTCTTCAATAATAGATCTATGGAGTTGCAATAACAATAACTTGGCATGATGGGGTGTTGATATTTCTACGGATTCAAGGAAAACCAGGAGAAGAAAAGGAAGGAAGGAATAAATACCTCAGGCCTGATCCACTTATTGCCGCCACCCATGGCTGAGAGAACAGAGGAGCGCCGAAAGGGAAGAGAGAACAAGGAAGGTAGGAGGAGGAGGCAGAGGAGACAAGCTGAAGAAAAATATTGGGAGGTTAAATTGCGAATATGCCCGCAAATTGCGAATATGCCCATGCCTAGATTATGGGGTCAATGGAATAAATCATTAACTATCACAGTCAACAATGTTGAAGAAACTATTACTCCTTTTTTCTATTATTTTTTTTTTTTGCTCAGGGCCTTTTTTCTATTATTCAATTCAATATATATCCAATAAATACTCGTATGATATACTCCTTATTATAAAGCACTAACTAACAAATGTCTTTGATCCTTTTTATAAGACACTTACGTGTTCCCAATGAGCAGTAATTATCTTTTTCCATGTATGCCCATAGTTGATAAGGTAATGTATGAGAGTAATAATTGATATGATATTATAATTTAATGCAATTAGTAGGGATAATATTGGAAATTACGTAATTCTAAGACAATTTTATTAACTTTAACTATTTTTCTTAATTTGTGAGAATTGTTAGTTGGCCTTATAATAAGGACTTGAGAGAGTAACTTGAATATTTAGGCTTTCTAAGAAAAAAAAAATGCTATACTCAGTGAAAAATAATACCCGCATGCTACCCAATAAAAGTTACTCCGTATTTACGAGTAACGTAATACAAGTAAACTCGGTTTGTAGGGGTTCCACTTGTTTTCAATCCGGCTTTTATATTTTTTTTTTTATTAGATCATTGTAGTTTCATATAATTTTAATTAGGTTTTTATTTTATTTTTTATTTTTTTATCCGTCACCCCTCTTCTATATGATGGTGAGGACTTGATAAAAAATCAGTTAAAATTATAAGCAATTCATAAAAAATTACAAACATGATTAAAAATATATCAAATTAGAAAAAATATAATTATAAAGTAGTCTTTTAACATAGAATTAGGGTCTAGCAAGTCAATTATGAAAGATCCTCTTTCTAACCCCTCTGTTTTTTGTGATACAATTCTAACCCCTCTTTCCATCACTCACGTGGGACAAGCAAGTGGGGTGGGTCAGGAAAGTGAAGCCCAACAACGAAGGGTGGAGCCCAAACAAATTGGGCGGGGTTGGAGTTTCAATGAACTAAACGGGACCAACAGTCCGTTGAGAGCCCATAGAGGAAAGTTATTAAAATCACAAAGCAGTACTGGGTGGAGTTGGCTAAGGAAGATGACGAAGGGGCCCAAGAGTCTAGGGCTTTGGTTCCGGTCCAAACGATGGATGTGGGAGAGTTAGCTCGGGGAATTTGAGAGGTGTCGCTGAAAAGAAAAATGAATGATGAACACCAATGTGAGTTGGCATAGATGGTAAGGGATCTAGGACTAGGCCCTTGGGTCGTGGGTTCGATCCCCTCTGCCGTCGCTGGGACTCCTTTGGTAGGCGATCTCGTAAGTCCCCAGTAAGTGCTCATAGAGCCCGGGGCCGTGCCCTGGCCTTGGTGGGGGACTGATGTCGAACGCCTCCAAAACTTTTTTCTACCAAAAAAAAAATGAATGATGAACACCAATAGTCTCCTTGGCAAAAAGGCGAAACGACCAAACGCAAGAGTCTCCAAAGAGTGCGGGTGATAAAGAACAAGCAATGACGGAATTGCAGCTCATTGCAGAGACGGATGGCTCCAAGAATTTTAATTATAGCTATGATGGGTGTTAGTGTCAATGGTTTCACCTAAGAAGAGGTGAATTGAGTGATATTAAAAATTTAAAACAATTGCAATTAAACTTAATTAAAATATAAGAGTTGGAGAAATTTCACCAAAGTATACACCAAAATAGTTTATACTGATTCGATCTTAACTTCTTAACCTACGTGTTCCTCTGAGATTTTCACTATATTTCCATGATTCCATGGGTTTTTGCTACCACATTACAAAAGAGTTCCTTAACAGGGCACTTATTCCCCATTACACTTTGTAAGCTGACAGACTCACTCAAGGTCCAACTACCTTGATATTTTCTTTACAAGAGCAATGAATAGGTTGTAAAATCTCTCTCAAAGAGTTGATAAATAATAAACACTGAAGACCAATAAGAATATCAAAGAATAACATAGCTCTTTAATGAACAAATTTTTTGTCGTTCGCTTCGTTAATGCTTCATCTTCAATGCTTTCGTATGTTTAGGTAGAATGTCGTTAATGATCATTTTGACCATTCAAATATGTTTGTTAGAGAGTAATTGTAGCCATTGATGAAATTGAATGTTCATGTTGGCTTTCTCTGCTATGCATTTTGCTTTTCTTGATTTTGAAATTAATCTAAAGTTTAATCACCTGAAACTCATACATAAATGTGATTAGTAAGTAAATGCCATCACTTTGAGTGATCATCACATTACTCGAGTGGTTTTGAGCATATCACCCGAGTGCACCAATCTGTCACTTGAGTGATCTGCATTCACTTACATATCATTTGCGAGTTACATGCAAACACTTGCAAGTGATGTTTAATCACTCAAGTGTTTACCCCATCACTTGAGTGATCTTGCACAACTCCAAATTATCATTGAGTGACTTTTAGAAATTTTGGAAGTGAAGATTCGTCACTCGATTGATCCTCTTTGATCACTTGAAGTGAAAAATTGTAACTTGAGTGACTTGTTGATTCAAGTTTTCTTCAAATATAGTTTTATCACTCGAGTACATAGAAACTCACTCGAGTGACTTGAATCATTAAGTCAACTTTCTGTTATCTTTTTTGTTTGTCAAAATATATTTAGATATCAAAATTTGTTATCATCAAAACAAAACATTATGATAGCTAACAATGGGGATTTCAATTTCCAAATGGGAAGTGAACAAAAAGAACATGGGAGGTTGAAGAAGAAAGTGAAAAGGGAATTATTCAATAATCCATCCAAAACTCCAATTTATTGTAAGGGCTGATACTACAAAAAAACTATCAGTTGTCGCGGTTCAAAATAACTGCTACAAAGTACCATTTTATAGCAGTTTTTTCACTAAACCGCAACTAATTAGTAACGGAAGTATTGGCGGCATGTCTGCTTCAAGTATGAGTAGAGTGCTAAGATGGTATGTGGCCAAGGAAGTGAGGAAGAAGCAGAAGGGTGCGGTGATTGGCTTGAAGCAGCCACCAAGGAGCAATGATTTGTCTAGGGTGAAACTGTCAAGGTCTTCGAACTACCTTGACAATTCACAATCTAAAGTTCCAATGTGGTAGGTTCAAACCACTTCTAGTTTTTATGTCAGAAATGAAAATGAAAAAAGAAAAAGTGGAAAGAGTAAAAAGGAAGTTGAAGTATGACTATGGTCAATATTGAGATCTAATGGGAAGAGCTGGGTTGGCGGTGTGGTGGAAGGAAGGAGTGTTGTTCAGTGTTGGGTATATAAGTAAACAAATTATCCATTTAGAAGAGGTTAGGTTTCAAGGGGGAAAATGGGGGTAATATCACGCTAGTATATGGCCCAGTGGAAATAAGTCAAAAATTTCAATAGTGGTGCAAGCTTGAACATTTAAAACATCAATAGTGTTCCTCATGATCATGATCTCTATCATTGATCCTTGAGACTAACACATGTTCCATTCCTAGGATTTTTTATCTTCAAACACATATTTACCTTAAAATAAAGACGAGACATAAATATGATAAAGATAAAATATGCTTATTTATTAATAATGAAATACTACAATGTAAAAAAGGTGTTCATCTGTCCTTACAGATTGTCTCTAGGACACCTAAATACTAACAGTTAGACCAAAAATTCCCCATTTAATAGCATGGGAGGATTTTTGTAGTAGGTAGGAGGAAGGAGGTCTTGGTCTCCGCAATGAGAAGAAA
The DNA here is from genome assembly GCA_025563575.1 of Acacia pycnantha. NCBI lineage: Eukaryota > Viridiplantae > Streptophyta > Magnoliopsida > Fabales > Fabaceae > Acacia > Acacia pycnantha. The sequence goes on from JAMWYP010000006.1 coordinate 1,851,433, forward strand.
TAGAATGATGTGTTTATGATACAACTCAGTTGGGGGCTTATTCATAGAAGGGATGCTCTATGGGTCAAAATCATGAGAGAAAAGTACAAGTGTGGGACTGATATATTATCCCAAAAATTGATGAGCAACGACATGAGTCTGAGGCGTAGAAGAGTATGAAGAAGAATTGGTTATTAGATGTGAGCTGGATGGTCAGGGATGAGTCTATGGTGAAGTTTTGGGAGGACCGTTGGCTACCCGAAATGATATTATTCAGATTGCTCTAGGCCTTGTTTGTTTTTCTACACCTGATGCAGATACCCAATAACGTTTGGATAAGGATGCTCGTGCTTGCAAAAGCTTCACTTATAAGCGTCCTTGCACCTGATGCAGATTGTTCTTGTTTTTACTATAAAAAAACTAATATTTAAATAAATTACAGTTGAACTCAAAGTTATTTTTCAATGCCTGACAAAAAATTGTAATTAGCAAGGCCTCTTGTGCAATTCTCATGCTATAAATTCAGCCACTGCATATTTTTTTTCCCAGTTTTGATATTCACTACATACACTGGGCTGGATAATATACATGAGAAATGTTAAGATTCACAAGAATTCCTATTGAATTGTTATAATTTTCCATGGTCATGATGAAATCCAAACATTCAAATGGGTAAACCTACAATATTATGACCTTGCCTTTTTTTTTCTCCCATCTAAGATTACTACTATATTGGGTTTACCCGAATCGTCTCTAAAGTTTCTACAACATTGAGCAACATTAGCATTATTGCATGCAAGAATTTCCTTAGTAACCTCATTGTCCACCCTAAATGTAGTGGCGCAAAAGGATGTCCACTCACTAGCTACTCCAATCTTTTTTCCAATTACCCTATTTAAAATTGATGTTTTATTACATCCCTACTCCCTTGGAATACATGACATTGATTTTAAGCGTACAATTTTTCTCATTTTAATATAATTGTTCTTAGGGTTAAAAGGCTATTTTGCCCCGGAAGTTGATAAGATGAGGCAATTTTGCCTCAACAGTTTTCAAATTGTGGCAACTTTTTCATGGCTATTATTCCAGTTAAGTTTAATTATTAGTTGACCAACTATAGTAAGTTGCTAATCCATGTCTTATCTAAATCATTTTTGTTGACGTGCACATTTGCACAAAAAACTTTCACTGCGGAGCAATGCTGCCCTAAATGTTTCCAAATCATAATAATGTCACCCTAATAGTTATTTAGGTTAAGTTTGATTATTAATTGACTGGATATGTTGAGTTGACAACATAAACAACATTGAGAAAGAAGAATAAGGGCCCGTTTGCTTCGCGGAACTTTGGAGAGGGAGAGGGAACTTAACATAGTTCCTACTTTTAGCAAAAAAAAAAAAAAAAAACATAGTTCCTACTTGAAAATCCGTTTGGCGTGGCTTGTTCCTGGGAAGTCACCTTCCCGCTATCGCCGTAGCTTCCACGAACGAGGGAAAGTGGGTTCCCTCCAAAAGTGGCAGGATCTTGAAATATTTCCCGGGAGAGTGAATTAGCAAGACTAAAAAGCCCCTGTGAAATCATAAATCAGAATCGAGCTTGGAGCTGGAAGAAGGAGCAGACGAAGGTTGAGACGACAGCGTAAGCTTCAATCGAAGGAGTAGGCAAGCAAGATCGAATCGAGGTAAGTGAATGATTTTTTTTTTTTGTTCATTGTGCGTGTTAAAAATGTAAATGGAGCTTGAATCACCAAGAGGGGGGTGAATTGGGGATTCTTAAAAACTTTTCGGTATGCTCTGTTTATCGGGTAGGAAATGAAGGTAAGACAGAGTTTAGAGAAGAGAAGCAAGACACAAGAATTTATCTTGGTTCGGTCCAACAACTTGACCTACATCCAGGTCCCCGGACTCTGGGATTTCTCACTATATCACTTGATTACACACTCTGCACTCAAGAGTAATTCTCTCTCTAGAACTTACTCCCCTTTACAAGTTGTAATCAATAACCCAATCTCCAAGTCCCCTTGACTTGAGATAACTCACAATAAATGATTTACAATCAATGAACTCTCTTTTAGAGTAGATAGTTGGATTGGTTGTTGAGAAGAATTGAATGCATCTCTATTTATAGGTAGAGATCATTAATTGACCGTTGTAATCCTAATTATAACCGTTGGAGGTGTTGGGAGCTGATTACATTAAGCTTGGGTCTTCTTCTCTCTCTAATCTTCACTTAATCCAGCTGTATAGATGTTCAGAGTTGACTCTCTGCGAATTAATCCGTTGGAGTAGTTAATGCTGGAAGTGGAAAACATCCTTTCTGTTTCTCCAAACGTGTGCAGGCGGATTAACCAGAAATATGCAACTTTTCTGGGTTCTGCATTTAATGTTCTGACTTGCTTTTTTGCTTTTGCTCAAATCTTCATTTAATCCTGTCTAAATCATCTGAGTTGATGTAAGGTATTGAGATCAAACATGAAGGTTTTGCTAAATCATTCTTTTCGAAATTCAAACTTCGCGATGGAAACTTGAGTCAGTTCTTCGAAATTCGAGTTTTCATGTTTCAGTGATCTTTTAACAAAAGACCGAAACTCGAGTTTTTAATCCAAACTCGAGTTTTCTCTTTACAGAGACAAACATCGCGATTTAGCATTTTGGACATGCTTAGTGAATAGTTCAAAACTCGAGTTATTAAATGACTAACTCGAGTTTTGGACTTTTATCGAAAAATCATGTTTTAGTCCAAAATCTCAAAACTGGAGTTTTCAAGACGTTCTAAATTGGCAGTGCTCTCTGCCTGGTAAAAACTCGAGTTTCCATATCTTAACTCGAGTTTTCATATTCTTTGAAAACTTTTGGAAACTTCTCTGTTAGAGCCAAATTCGAGTTTTTAACCGAAACTCGAGTTTTCTCAGTTTATGAAAAAATGTTAAAGTTCTTGATTTATTTCACAAATGAGTTTATGCAAGACCAGAGATGAGTATTGTTCTTAGACAATGGAAACTCGAGTTTTAATACTAAACTTGAGTTTTCATGAACTCTTGAAAGTCTTAGAAAATACTCAGAGAATCCTAAACTCGAGTTTCCCATGGAAACTGGAGTTTTGGTTTTATCGAAAAACTTGGTTGCTCTCTGTCTTGTCAAGACTCGAGTTTTCTTTGTTTAGCGAAAAACTTGAATGCTCTCTGTATGGACAAAACTCGAGTTTTAGAACAGAACTCGAGTTTGTCTTTCTTTATAAAAACTTGAGCATTTCACTGTCAGGCCAAAACTCGAGTTTTCAACCAAAACTCGAGTTTGCCTTTGACAGTAAGTTTTCAACTTACAAAGACAAACTTCTCTTGTGTTTACAATTGTTCGTTATCATCAAAACCAATTTGAGAACTAACAAAAAACTTTCCAGAATGATTGCTTCTTCTTCTTCTTCTTCTTCTTCTTCTTCTTCTTCTTTTTCCAGAAGGATTATTATGAAATGAACAGAAAAGAACAAACTTGTATTGCTTCTTCTTTTTCTTTTTCTTCATCTTGTTCTTTCTCTCAGATTAAGAACTTCAACCTTTTAGTTTGGGCAAAAAGGAAAATTTATCTTCTATTTAGTGTCTTGTTTCTTTTTTGTAATTACTTATGGGGTAATGTCAGAACCGATTTCCGAATGCTTCGTTGATGAATCAGGGGTCGGCTAGTTGGTGGGGTCATTGGCATTTGAACTTTGCGTTTCTTGTTTTCTCTTCCTAGGTTTCGAGGAATTTCAGTTCCTCGCTGGTTTTTCTGTTGTCCATGAATGGTTGGCAAATTTTATGTTTCCATGATTATTTGAACTCTTAAATGACTTTGGTCTTGCCTACAATTATTTTCACATTTGCTTTGCTGATATGTCCTTCTGTCAGATAATGTGTTCGGACGTGTGTACTTGTAAAGTTTGTACGTTCGAACTCAACGCTTACGTTCGAACTTCTTCATTTTGCTCTGTAACATCAGTAGCATTGGTTTTTATGCTGAGGTTTGCTTTTACGCAACTCTGTTTTTTCTTACCAACTCCACTTCACAATTTCAGGTTTTTAGCATTGAGTAATATCAATTTTTGATTTTTCCCATCAAAGCAGCAACTGGGTTCATTGTTCACTAATCCCTATTCCTCTTGCAATATTCATGTCCGCACCAGATTGCTTCATTTCGTGTTGTCCCCCTCTATTTCCTTCCATGTCTAGCGTCCTTCTCACCTCTAGTAGCCGTTATGCTCGTCACGGTTGCAGATCCCTTCGATGTCTGGTTACAATTTTCTTTCTCCACCAAGACATGATTTGGTTTGACTCTCTGTCCAATTCACACAAAAAAACAAAAACAAAATTTCTGGCTTTTTTTTGTTGGAGGGCATTGTGGGAATTTTACCTAAGGTTCCCACTTAACTAACATCAATTCTTCTTACCAAACAGTTTATCTTCCCACAACTTACTTATATTCACATGTCTACCAAACAGCTCAACTTTTTAAAGTTCCCTCTCAATCTTCCTTTCCCTTCCTTTAAGTTCCTTTCCCTTCTTTAAGTTCATTTCCCTCCTTAAATGTTCCCTGAACCAAACAGGCCCTTAAGTTATACATTGAGGAGGAGCTCACATTCATAAGAGAGAAATGAAGAAAAAGATTCAACCACTAGATGCATAATACATTAAGGAAGATTGCCAAGAAAAAACCATAAAAAAAACTTTATGTTGTCATAACCCAACAATGATGTGATAGGCAAGTGCTTCTTTTGATTTTCTCTTCATTGCACATGATGTTTTCACCTTTTTTATTGTCTCTAATCCTTGAGGTATGATGCTTTTTTTTTAATACTTATTTTAAAATCTAACTTTGAAAATTAAAAACAGAAGTGGATGTCACAATGTCCGTAGACTTGGCAAATAAGCATATTTGGTCAACTAATGGGTAAACTTGACCTGGATAACAACGGGGAGAAAATTGCTATGATTTGGAAATTGTTAATGTAATATTGCTCCTGAGTGAAAAGTTCCAAGGTAAATTTACACCTGAACCCAAGAAAAAAATAATGTGATGACACATGGACTATCAGCTCAGTATATTTAGTCAACTAACTATCATATTTAACTGGGATAACGGCCACACAAAATTGTTACAATTTGCAAAAATTCTGGTGCAATATTGTACTCTGAAAAATTTCTCAGGCAAAATTGTCCCACTTATCAACTTCTATTGCAAAATAGCCTTTTATCCCTTGATCTTATTAAAATTAAAAAAAAAAATCACTATTGTATTTTTTTTTATTGCAAAATAGCCTTTTATCCCTTGATCTTATTAAAATTTAAAAAAAAAAAATCACTATTGTATTGGTTAAAACAACTTAGTAGGGTGCATTTTTTATTTTACTACCTAAAAAGACCTTATATCACTTATATTTATAAATTATAAATTTATATTACAATATTAGTAAAGCGTGAAGACTGATGTCATACATCACTCTGATCTCATGTATGACACACGTAATTATCATTTATAACATTTAATTATATGTGTGTGCTTGACTAATTGAATGATACTTTAGTATATACTACTTCTATTGCATTATTGGTACTAAGATATTCAAGTCTCTGCTGATTTTTTTCGCTTTTATACGCAGCCTTAATTTAGTTTTTAATTTGTGGTAGGTAAGTAATCTTTGTGTTTTTATTATTTTATCTGATACACATTTAATCAATTCTTCTAAAAATGATTCCATAATTGTTTAATCTAGCGGCTTCTGGTTTTCATAGAGTTCATCAGCTTTGACAATAATTTTGCATTTTTCTTAGAAGGCGAGTCAAAAACAAAAAGTCAAAAGAAGGATTCAGCTTCATTTTTTGACAGCAAATGTGATTTCCCAATAAAAAAAATTGGAATATGATTCAACCGACAGTTTGAAAAATAATTAAAAAGTAACTTTGCCCAAATATTTTTTAAAGAAAAACTTACGGAAAATATCAATGAGGTCCCAAAAAAGAGAAAAAATATCAAAAAAGTCCAACCCCAAATCCTCTATCAAAAAAGCCTCTAAGGATTTTTTTTTATATTAATTACAGAATTTCAATATCAAAAAAGTATCGTTATCAAAATAGTTTTTCCTGTTGTTAAAATGGCTTTTTCTGTTGTTAAAATTTCCCTATGAAAATATTATTGTTAAAATGGCTTTTTCTGTTGTTAAAATTTCCCTATGAAAATATTATTGTTAAAATGGCTTTTCTTGGTGTCAAAAACTATTTTGATAAGACTTTTTTGATATTAGAATTCCGTAATTAATATTAAAAAAAAAAAGGATCTAGGATTGAGATTTTTTTTTTCCTCTTCCAACCTTAATGATATTTTCCCAAAAACTTATGTTTGTAATTGTTACGGACATAGTCAAGGCCCACTATCTCACTAGCCAATACAGGGGGCAATCCACATAGTGGTCACAACCCACTAACCGTGGGACCCAGCCACGACCAGGGCGGTTGGCACGATCCCGGCCATGACCAGGGTGATCTGCACGATCCTTGGACATGCACAAGATGGGAGCCAAGCAGCTAACCGACCAGGTATGCTCTATATATATAGACGAAGGAGATAGGCGCTGTGTACACAATTCCAATACCCTAACTAATCTACATTCGGTAGCACGGCACACAAAGACCCCTTGAGGCGAAACGCCAGCTTGTGTACCGTGATCACACCTTCTCCTGGACGCTTGTCCCATAAGCATACAGGAGGAGCACCCAGATCCCATATCAAATCACCGGCCCTTCTATAGGCCGGACATCTGAGTTCTACACCAGAACAGTGGCGCCGACCGTGGGGATTGGTAAACTTCAATTCCCTTGACCATGAGGATTAGCACTCGTGCTTCTAGCCAGAGACAATCGGAGGCTGACCGAGCTGGAGACACCGTCAACCACCACGACAACCACCCCGTAACAAGCGGCCGATCAACCCGTACGAGGACGACCGGCGGGAGGAAGAGGCCCGGCTATCTCACCAGAGGAACCTTTGGTTCCCGAAACGAACGAAACCGTGAGGACAACCCGTCCGACAGGGAGTCCTCGGCTCACGAAACCAAGATCGTGGGGCCCAGAACTCCAATCCAGGGGGTGGCCGAGACATCCCACCCGCCGAACCAGATTTTCGTTCTCTCCAAGCCGGGATGCTTGCGATAATGAGGCGGGTGGACAACATAGATAAGTGTCATACCCTTCACTACCAGCGAGCGGAAGAGCGGGAGAAAAACGGACCGTGCTCTTTCCAAGACGGACCGGGAAGATAGAACGTGGAAAGAGGATGACGAAGACGAGAGCTCGGCTAGTCGCGCGGACAAGCGAGAAGACGAAACCGATTAATAGCAGGAGGCGGACTTCCCCGGGTAGGAGTGCCAATAGGAGAAACCCATACCGAGACGAAGAAGGCCGACCTCTGATCAGGAACAATCGAGGTGACAGGGCGATTCCTCCAAATGGGTTCCAGCGGCGAAGATATGTCAGCCAAATGCACAATAGCTTTTTCTCGAAGGAAATCCAAAACGCCGGTTCCCAGAGAAGTTAAATTTGGGCGAGTTGACGAAGTATGACGGCTCACAAGACCCGACAACTCATTTAGAGGACTTTGACGTTCACATGTCGGTTAGAGGCCTCAAGGAACCGATCGTGCCTCGCATCTTCGCGCGACGTTAAAAGGACCAGTGTTGAAGTGGCTCCACACTCTTCCGTTCGGGTCGATTCACAATTTCGAGGACCTGGCCGAGGCCTTTGAGTTGCACTTCGCAACTAGCAAACGGCAACCAAAATCCCAATATTCTCTGTCCAAAATCAGGCAGCGGCCGGGAGAGCTGCTCCAAAGTTATCTTGACCGTTTCAATCACGCGGTACTGCAGGTGCGCGGACTCAACGAGGACGTACACGTTCACTTGTTGGTGGATGGCCTCGATAAAGAGTCCCGCTGCGAGAATCTTTCCTAAAGGAGCGCGCAAAAAGTCTTAACGACTTCATAACTCGCTCAAAGAAGTACTTGGACGTCGAGCAGATGCGAATAGCAAACAACCCCAATCCGAGGCGGGACCAAGACAGAACCACCCCTCCCAGGGGTCGAGACTTCCCTAACAACAGAAATAGGGACTCCCGCAGAAGGGGGAACGAAAACAAAAGCCGGGGTGGTAAGTTTGATCAGCGGAGTAAGTACGAGAAATATGCAGCCCTGACAGTGCCTCGGTCTCAAGTGTGGAAGGAGGTGTCAACAACCGAGATGAAGAAGGTGGACCGACCTCGTCTCGTCTGTCGAAGATCCGGGTAGACCGGTCCAAATCTGCTCATTCCATGATGGGCGAGGCCATACAACGGATGAATGCTACGAGCTCCGTGATGCAATCGAACGATTTGTTCGTGAAGGAAAACTTCAACAATATGTCATAGAGCATCAAGGGAAAGGTGGAAAACGAAAAACCAAGAACCGCAGCAGGAGTCCCCCCCGGAAGTTCAAAAAGCAAGACGATAAGCGCAAGGCTCCTGAGGTCGATGACGAATTTCCAGAAGCGGAATTCGACTGTAACGTGATCAGCGGAGCAATGGGCGGAGGCGGAGATACTATGAGCCAGCGAAGGAAATACCTCCGAGAAGTCCTATCCGTTAGAGACCGACCAAAATTCAAGGAATATCATAATGAGCCAGCACGTTCGCCCTTATTTTTCACGAGTGACGACCTCAGGGACGTTGTCCCCGGCCATCAGGATGGGCTAGTGATCACCGGGATAGTGGTCAATTGCCGAGTCAAGCGGATATTCGTGGACGCCGACAGCTCGGCCGACATACTAAGCTGGGAGGCGTTCAAAAGAATGAGCCTGGACCGGGAAGACTTAAAGCGTGCAAGACAACCCTCATCGGGTTTAATGGAGAACGATCGCGTCCGAAGGGGTTTATCGACCTCCGGTTCACCCTAGGAGTTAAACGCCTTCAAGTCGAAAGAGTGCGGTTCATAGTGGCCGAGTTCGTTTCACCCTACAACATAATCTTGGGAAGGCCGACCATTCATAAATGGGACATCTTTGGTATCCACTAAGCATCAAAAACTCAAGGTGATCGGCAACCAAGGAACCGTGGTCACGGTAACGGGGGACCAAAGAGTCTCGGCAGTGTTACTTCAAAGCGTCGAGAATAGGGAGGCGGATCCTCGTCGCGGCCCCAAAGGGACGGCTATCCGGACCACTCGACCGGGATTCTCCAGGACGATGAAATTAATACCGTGGAGTTAGACATCCGCGATGAGGAAGTGCGCCCGGGCGGCGGGAGACACGGAAGATTTGGTGGTAGGAGACCCTCTCCAGGACCACTAAGATCGGCAAACACTGTCTCCCGAACTTAAAAGCGGTTTGGTGGAGTTCCCGAGGAAGAATCGGGATGTCTTCGCTTGGAATTCATCTCAAGTACCTGGAATAGACCCAAAGTTCTGTTGTCACAAACTAGAAGTATATCCGGGCTCAATCCCGATATCGAGAGAAAGAGGAACCACGGACCGAAAAAGGAAAGCATTGGACATTCACGTCCAAGAATTCTTGGAGGCCGGATTTATTCGAGAAATTCAATATACAACCCGGTTATCAAATGTGGTAATGGTAAAGAAGCCAAATGGGAAGTGGAGAGTTTGTACAGATTACAAGAACTGAATAAGGTATGCCCGAAGGACTCCTACCCAATGCCGAACATCGATCAATTGGTGGACAATGCATCGGATTCCGGCTCCTATCCTTTATGGACGCGTATTAGGATATAATCGATAGCAATGTACCGGAGGATCGGGAAAGACGGCCTTTATTACCGAAAGAGCTAATTACTTGCTACAACGTCATGCCTTTCGGATTGAAAATCTTGGAGCTACATATCAAAGGATGATGAATAAGGTCTTTGCAAACCAGATCGGTCGTAATGTGGAAGTCTACATTGATGACATGATCGTTAAGACGTTAGACCAGCAACGTCATATACAAGACTTGGAGCAGACATTCGCTAAACTCAGAACTTACAGGAGTAACAAGAAAGAGGTCCAGCAGTTAACGGAAGATTGGCGCCACTAACTAGGTTTTTGCCAAAATCAACTGAGAAGGCTTTGCCCATGTTCAGGCTCTTAAAGAAGGAGGCGTCGGTGGAGTGGAATTCAAAGTGCGATGCCGCCTTTGAAGAAATAAAGCAATGTCTGGCCAATCCTCCAGTCCTCTCAAAACCTCAACCTGGCGAGAGTCTATACCTTTACCTATCCATTGGTGAGGAGGCCGTCAGCGCGGCCTTGGTAAAAGAGGCGGAGCAGGGACAAATCCCAGTATATTTTGTCAGCAGAACCCTGCAGAATGCCGAGGTCCGATATGAAAAGCTGGAGAAAGTGGCATTCGCTTTGCTCATCGCGGCCCGTCGATTAAGACCATACTTCCAGGGTCACCATATTGTTGTTAGAACAAGCCAGCCGATTCGACAAGTCTTACATAAGCCGGACCTAGCGGGGAGGATGACAAACTGGGCGATAGAACTCTCCGAGTTCGACATCACCTATGAAGCTCGCCATGCAATTAAGTCGCAGGCGTTAGCCGACTTCATCAGAGAACTCACCCCGGCTACTAAAACGGATGATACGATGGCAGGTGAATGGAAAGTATACGTCGACGGATCGTCAAACGAAAAAGGAAGTGGAGCTGGAGTCATAATTGAGAGTCGAAGGGGTTACAATTGAACATTCGTTGCATCTTAACTTCCCAACTTCGAACAATCAAGCAGAATACGAGGCCTTGATAGCCGGGCTTTTTCAAGCCAAGGAAAATGGGGCCACAAGAGTTAAGGTTTTCACCGACTCCCAACTTGTGGCGGCTCAGATCGAGGGTTCGTATCAGGCTAAAGGCCCGCTAATGGCGAAGTATCTCTTAAAAGCTAAGGACATAATGTCAGGCTTTGATGAAGCAACCGTTACCCATATCCCTCGTGGAGAAAACGCAAGAGCCGACATCTTGTCAAAGTTAGCAAGCACAAAGCAAGCTGGTTGTCACCGCACCGTTGTTCAGCAAAATCTCGACGATCCAGTGTGCATGATGGCGATTTCAGTTGAAGCAGACTGGAAAAAGCCAATTGAAGATTATCTTGAGCGGGGAATCATTCCAGATGATGCAATGGAGGCCAAAATGTTGGTTCGGGACGCGGCCAAGTATACAATGGTGGAGGATCAACTCTACCGAAAGGGATTACATTCTCCTATGCTAAGATGTTTGAACCCAAATGAAGCCGGATATGTCATTGCCGAGGTGCATGGAGGGGCCAACGGTCAAGATATGGGGCTAAGGCGCTCGCAAGAAAAACCCTTCAAGGAGTTATTGCGCCAACGTTAGAAGCGGATTCTAAGACCCTTGTTAAACAATGTGATAGCTGTCAGAAGCATGCCAGAGTTATTTGGGCGCCCACTGAGCTACATTTCATCTCGGCCCCCGGCCTTTTACAAATGGGGCATGGACATCCTTGGGCCATTCAAGACAATACCAGGACAACTACGATGGCTAATTGTGGCGGTGGATTACTTCACCAAGTGGATTGAGGCCGAACCTCTCACTACGATCTCCTCGGCGCGTGTGCAACGGTTTGTGGAAGTCAATATAATTATGCGATTCGGAGCACCACCGAGATAGTAACGTACAATGGAACTCGAGTTCACTTTGAGTCGGATTCCGCGATATGATCTACGAATATGGAACACAGCATCACTTTGCTTCCGTGGAGCACCCGCAGTCCAATGGGCAAGCCGAAGCCGCCAATAAGGTTATTCTTGATGGCTTGAAGAAACGTATGCTGGAAGCTGAAACATCTTGGGCCGACCAATTACCCTATGTTCTTTGGGGAAACCGAACAACGGCCCAGACGTCCACTCAAGAAACTCCTTATAGGGCGGCCTACGGTTGCGAATCTATGATCCCAGTCGTACGGCAAGCTTGCGGCTAATTGGGACGGACCCTATCGCGTCCGAGAAACTCTTGAGAAAGGAGCTTACATCCTGGAGAAGTTGGACAGAAGCCCAATCAAGCGAACATGGAATGCGGACAAGTTGAAAGCGTATTACAGTTAGGCCTATCCGCTATCACCCTAAAGCATCTATTTCCATTACGTCTTTCATTCAATGTTGGCCTCGCCTAGCTTTTCCCTTGATTACAATTGTTTTGTCAATTATTAATGAAACTCTCGCTAGAGGGATTTGTTGACTCCCAAACTTTGTCTTGTTCAAAAGATAAAATTATAACCAGCTTTTCAGCTGAGGAAAGTAAATCTGGCTAGCTATCGCAGCCCGAGCATATATTTACTCCGGGGTATCAATAGAAAATGTCATGTAGACCCTGATCAGGTCAAAATACTCGGACGCTATCGGGACAAAACCGAACCCGGGCAGGTGGCAAGTTTCATTTACCTTTGGATGACCCGGTTAAAACACCTGGATTTTTCTAAGACAAAGGTAAACACTAGCACTTTAAAATAAAATGGTTTCGTCACCAAATGCGCGTTCGCAGACTCTGCTTACTTTCGTATGACCTTGGCCCGGTCAGCCGCGATTACTGCCAAAGAAAGGTTCTTATCGCGTGATAATTACTAGGTTACGGACAACCAATAATTAAGCGCAAAAGGGGCCCAATTGGCCATAATATTTGACAAAGAGTTTTTTTACCGGAATACACAAATTCAAAAAAGAAATCAACCCACAGGCTTGGGGACAGTCGAGACTTCTTCACCCTGCTCGGTCGCATCACCATCTACTCGGGTCTCTGAGACAGCAGGAGGATCCACATAAGGGACGATCTGCCCATCTTCAACGTAGGATCGAAAGTGATGCCATGTGGTGTTGAGCTCGACCCCGAGTTCAAAGCTTGGATCGGGCCGGGGAGTTCTTAAACGCCTCTACCACGGATCCTAGCAAAGACTCTTGCGGCAGGGCTATCTCCGCCGTCATATGCTTTGAGGACGCCTCCCCTCGCCTCTAATTCCGTCCTTCTCCTCCACCACAGCCTTCAACTCTTCCTCGCTCTTAGCTTGAGCCGCTTTAAATCCCTCAATTATCACATTGGAGTCAGCCAAGATCCCCTGGGTTTCTTTCAGAGCGAATTCCACCTTCTCCAGCTGGACTTCGCGAGCTTGGAATTCATTAGAAGCGATCTGCCATTGCTTTAGAGCCTCATCACGATCCGTCCTGGCACGCTTCATGTCAGCAGCAGCCTCCACATACTTGTGATGAAGAGTGAGAAAGGCTTGGGTCAGGCCGGCACCTCTCAAAAGCGTGTCCAAGCAGCTTGAACATCTCGGACATCCGCTCCAAGCAGGGTACGGGCTCTTGATAGCGGGGAGGAGGCAAGAGTGCGACGCTCAGTTCTTCGGTAATCCCTTTACTCCACAGAAGGGAGCGGGGAAGAACAGTTGGAGGACGGGGAAGAGTCGAGGTAGTTTGCACGGATGAAGGTCCAGCCTCAACCGACTTGGGAGGCAGCATGACAGAGGAGAGGCCGGGATAACGGAGGCCGGTGTGGCGCCTGGCCGAGGGGCCGACCTTGTGTTTCTTAGATTCGGCCGGCTTCGAGGACTCTCCAACCTTGGATTTTCCCGCATCCCCGCCGACCTCTTTCTCCCTTGGCGGGCAAAGGGTCCGGATGCCGATAGATATTGCGGTTGCGGCCCTTTCATTTTGAGACCTACACAAAACAAAGACACTATTTTAGCTACTAGTAAGCGAAACACGTACTTGACTAAAACACGGAGCGACATCGTATTAAACAACGGAAATGTCATACTCGCCGCGATACGAGCTCTTCCGGTTCCGTGCCTCGTCCGTCTCGGGCCACCAAGGACGCGGCCCCAACAGTACCATTGGCCTTCACGTGGTCGGCTATGGCGTCAATGGCTTTCTTCTCATGCTTCAACAGAGTGGACCGCTCCACCTTATAAGCGCTAGGGAAACGTCATGGTGATCTTTACACCAATACAGTTAAATTCCCATTCGACTTTTCTTGAATCTGGTCCTTTGAGGAACCAAGGTTGTACGCCGACTTAGCGACCACCTTAAAAAGTTACGTTTGAAGTATTTGAAGGAGTCGAGACAGGGTAAATAGACGCCGACGGGCTATACCGGATGGACGTCCGGCCTTTGAGCTCGGGTGGTTCCCTTCCGGAGCGAGTGTGGGGAGTGAAGAAGTAAAAGAACATCGAGGTGGTGCAAGGCGCACCAAGGGTCTTGCAAAACCATTCAAAGGCAATCACGTACCCCCACCCATTGGGGTGCAATCGTGAGGGAGCTACGCCAAGGAATTGGAGGATTGCCATCCGGAATTCGGAAAATGGAAAACGAATTCCGAGCCCGGTGACATAGTCAAGGTAGAAGAAGAAAAGGAGTTGTGGCTCCCCTCCCTTATGGAGCACACAGCTCTTCCTCTTCAGGAGGCAAAAGAGTAGGAGCTGGTTTCTCGCATGGGGAGATTTTCCAAGTCGGCCGTGGTCAGCTAGGACTCGGCGAAGCGGCTGGAGGAGCAGGGACAAGATTGTGTCGGCAGGAGCCCAAAAGGAAGTCGGCTGTAGAAGAATCCCCAACAGAAAGAAGTCGCGAACATTCATATAGACAATCATAGCAGGGGCCGATGTAGGAATCCACCTCAGCCCTAGGACCCGGGCTTGCCACATTATAGTACGGGTCAGTTGGGAGGACAGGAGAAGCAGATACGTCGATTTCTTCAAAAGCAACCTCGGATTGGTACGGAGTGTGGGGGAAACGTTCGGACTTTCCCTTACAGAGGAGATGCCTTCTCGAATCTTCGCCTGGCCGCCACCAGGAGCTACCCCCATGCCTCCACGGCGATGATCGGCTAGCAGGTCGGCTCGTGCAGATTTATCACCCCAAAGCCACCAACGGGTGTTCCGTGACGGTTTTGCGCAGCTTCTTCCGGTTCATCGGACGTCATATCCTTTATGTCCTTCGACATTTAGAACCACTCTCCCAAAGGATTCGACAATCAATCTACCAACGGAAAAGATTCACTCGAAAACGGGATTGGTGCAAAAAGGTGGGAATTATGAGCGAGGACCACGCGAAATTTACTTAATGAAGAAATCTAACCGAGAGATTCAACTAGTTACGTATGCAATTTAGTTATGAGACAGAGATTACGAAGGCTTGGACGAATGACCACAACGAGAATGAAGAAACTCCAAATCGGAGCGTAACGAAAGAGAAAGGTAGGAAAACGATAATACCCGCTCTCGAGAAACAGGAGAGAAAATCTTCAGAGCAAAAGAGTGAAAGTGAAATATGGAAAAGACTTGGCGGGTATAAAGCTTTCGAATACCCAAACGCCGGGGGCAAAAACGCCTTTTCACTCTAGAGTAAGGGTCACGTCTCCTGCGCATTTAATACGCGTCTGTCAGGCATTAAATGCGCATAGGCTAGCGTCTCCTCGGTTTGCCTTCACGACAGTCGAGGGGTGCCAGCTGGTAGAAACTAATGATGACTTAGAGAAGAGGAATCGACGGTAGAAAATGCCAGAATAAGGGGCAGCTCTCGTAGGGAGATGAAAGGACACCGTATACCACGGTTGCCCGCTAAAGTCAAATACCCCGGCTCATAGAGAAAGCTGATCCTCTACCAAAAGACCTCGGTCCTCGATCACTTCCTCATATGATCTCGGCTCCTATGATGGCCAAGAACCCAATCTGCTCCTTTTCAGGAAAGATTCGGATTTGGGATCTTGACCATGCCAAAGATCCCAGATACCCGGAAAATTGGAAAACAGCGAGATCTTGACAATCGCAAAGGTAACCCGGACCACATGTCTGGGGGCAATACATTCAGAAGACAAGTAATTCCGATGTTCTTTGAAGCTCGGATAGACACTTTACCAAAGCCAAATGAATGGTAGCAACTCCGATACGAAATCCGGATTCAACAACGTATCCACCCCGGCTGACCAGAGACCTGGACAACCCGGCTTGGGGGGCAAGGACAACGTTATCTCGCGATCAACAAAAACTCAGACGTCCGTACTCTAGTCAAATAAACAATCAAACTCGGTAGCTCAGGGACCTGAACAACCGAGCTTGGGGGCAACTGTTACGGACCTAGTCAAGGCCCACTATCTCACTAGCCAGGCCACCACTGTGGCGGTTGGCACGATCCCGCCACGACCGGGGTGATCCGCACGATCTTTGGACATGCACAAGATGGGAGCCAAGCGGCTAACCGAGGTATGCTATATATATAGACGAAGGAGATAGGCGCCAGGTACACAATTCCAATACCCTAACTAATCTACATTCAGTAGCACGGCACACACAGCACCCCTTGAGGCGAAACACCTGCTTGTGTACCGTGATCACACCTTCTCCTGGACGCTTGTCCCACAAGCATACAGGAGGAGCACCCAGATCCCATATCAAATTACCAGCCCTTCTATAGGCCGGACATCTGAGTTCTACACCAGAACAGTAATAATCTACTCATTTCTCGATTTATTAATTTCTTGTTTTTAAGAAATAAAATATCATTGTCAGAATCTTCTACAACCTATGAGTTTGAGATGCCATGTCTGTTTTACCACAAGCAAATTAATCAAGTTGAGAGGTGAGAGTCAGGTTAAAGAAAGATCTTAGCAAACAAAAACGACTAGAAAGACGTAGTTAAATTATATTTATTTCTAGTAATTTTCAAATTGTATTTTTCTAAATAAAATTTCTGTAGATGATATAAAATCTTGAAAACATTATATTGAATTATCAATATTCTATATTATTACTAATTAATAAATTATGTCAAAAGCTAATATTTTCAAAATTAAATTAATTTTTTTTTTCAATTTTATAACTTATTATTTTAAATATTACATATATGTATTTTACAAAAAAATTAAAAAAAAAATTAATGGCTAATTATGTTACCGTTAACAGTTTAAGTAACCAATAAATAATTTTCTCAAAATTTTACTTTATCTTTTTAGATATTAAAAAATTATTTTCATTTTTCACGATAATAACAAATTTAATCACAGCATATAACGTGAATATGAATGACGGTATTATGAACGATAAATATGAGTAACAAGTTTTTTTTTTTCTTTAATGTTTTTTAAGCTTGAAGAGTTATTGAGTACTCTTGAGTTCTTAAAATAAAACATATTTACTTAATTTGATTAGATTAAGGAAATTAATTAAATTAGTTAATATCACATATATTTTTTAAAATACTCTGGTAATCTTGGGTAAATGTGCAATAATACACATGAAGTTTACCCCCAGGAGCGCCCAGCACCACGAGTTTTTTAAGGAGCAAAAGTACACACGACGTTACGTTTTGGGAGCAAAAATACCACGGGCCATTAAAAGTGTTTGACCAAGTTAACGGTCAACTAACGGTCCGTGGTATTGCTCCCGGGGTAAACTTCATGTGTAAAATTGCACCTTAACCCTATTATCTTTAATTTCTTCATTCCCTTTTCACATTGATATTATAATTGAGAGAATATTAAAGTAAATTAGAAAATATTAATAAAAATTAGAAAATATTAATAAATATAAAATATATGTCTTGCATTCCGTGCCAAATATCAATTCTCCACGTGGAGGAGTATACATTTTTGAAGCTGGTTTGACCTAGAAATAGAATCGTAAAGTTCTTCCCCACCCCGCTTTTGCCGGCTAGAATAATCAAATGCAAGTGGCTTCCTCGTCCAAAATAATCAAAGCGCCTCTGATTTACGGGCAAATAGACGAAATCTAGAAGCTTCCATGTAAAGATGGAAATAAGTCAGACCTCTATAAGACGGTCTAAAGTCTGGCTTGTTTAGGCCTGACCTATTTATTAAAAATGCTAAGCCAATATCTATTTAAAGGCTAAAATGTATAAATAAATATTTACATATTAAATAAATATAATTATAATTATATCATATAAATAATATAATATTTTTCATTTTTATATTCTAATTTCAAGTTATATTTATATAGGTTTTGACAGGCTCAAAGTGTACAAAACCTATATATGGCCTCCCAGCCCTGCAATATGAGGCCTTTTTAAAGGCGTACATTGTAAGTAAGCTTTTAAAAATGCTTCAGGCTCGACCAAGTTTTATGAAGGCTTAGGCTTGAGCCTAAAAAAACCTAAATTCAGGCTCAGATCTTTTGTCCCCATTACAAGCTCAGGTTTGTTTAGCCAAAACATGGTCTAGCATGTCTTGGCCTACTTCCATGACCAAAGGCCTCCGTCTCCTCATCTTCTTGTTTTTTTTAACGTTTTTTATATTTCTTTTGTAAGAAAGTACAAAAAACCTAACCTCGCAAAATTCAATTTAGAACTCCACTGGAAATTTTCTTAGGGCCCGTTTGGATCAAGTAAGAGGTAGGAGTGGAAAGGAAAAGAATGTAAAGGAACGGAAAATATTTTTCTTCTGACATGTTTGGTTTGCATTGGAAAAGAAAATGGGTTGATTGGAAGATTTTTTTTTATTGGAAGAAAATGAGGTAGGAAAATAAGAAAACACCATCTTGCCCCTATATCATAGGAATAAAATGGGTCGGCTTCTTCTTCCTCCTTTGTCACCCCTTTCCGCATTGTCACCACCACCGGCTTCTTCCACCTCTGTCACTCTCTCGGCATCGTCACCACCTTCGGCTTCTTCCACCTCTGTCACCCTCTCCGCATCGTCACCACCTTCGGCTTCTTCCACCTCTGTCACCCTCTCCGCATCGTCACCACCTTCGGCTTCTTCCACCTCTGTCACCCTCTCCGCATCGTCACCACCTTCGGCTTCTTCCACCTCCGTCACCCTCCCTGCATCGTCACCACCTTCGGCTTCTTCCACCTCCGTCACCCTCCCTGCATCGTCACCACCGTCGGCTTCTTCCACCTCTGTCACCCTCTCCGCATCGTCACCACCTTCGGCTTCTTCCACCTCCGTCACCCTCCCTGCATCGTCACCACCGTCGGCTTCTTCCACCTTCGTCGCCCTCTCCTCATCGTCACCACCACCGGCTTCTTCCACCTCTGTCACCCTCTTTGCATCGTCACCACCGTCGGCTTCTTCCACCTCCGTCACCCTCTCCGCATCCTCACCACCGTTGCCTCCTTCTTCCACCTCCGTCACCCTCTCCGCATCCTCACCACCGTTGCCTCCTTCTTCCACCTCCGTCACCCTCTCCGCATCCTCACCACCGTCAACTCCTTCTTCCTCCTCTGTCACTGATGGATCTACCACCATCGGCTTCTTTTTCCTCCTCTGTCACCCTCTCTATGTCGTCACAACCGTTGACTTCTTCTTCCACCTCCTTCACCCTCTCCTTTGTCACTGACGGATCTATAGTGACAACGTCAAAGAGGCCATCGTTGGCTTCTCTTTTCTCCGCCATCAACCACCATGATATTTTCCATTGAAGAGTGGTAAGTTGGTCTTCTTCCATTTTCTTGATCCACCGAAAATGGGTTCCCACTAAAATAAGTGGAAACCGATTTTCTCATGTATAAGGCAAAATGCCCCACCACCGGGAAACATTGTTTTGAGAAAATGTGAATCAAACAGCGTCGCTGGATGGAAAATTCACATTTTCCATTTCCCTCATCTGATTTACACTGATCCAAACGAGCCCTTAGAACTAACCTGACATTAAATTTAAAGTTGAGAAGTAACAACTTTAACTTATAGAATGATAATATTGAAGACTGGGGCAAATAATTTCAGTAATTTTTTTTTTTTTGGCTAAATGTCGATGACAACGACAACTAATTTCTTCTTCTTTGAGCCGAGGATGCGATTTTTGGGAGCAGCATAACTGTTTTTCGTTTCCCTTCTTCAGGTCCGATGAGCAAAACAGAGGAGGGGCTGTTGATTGCATAGGACAAACATAGGGTTGGAAAAGGGAAGCCATTTGGATCAACCATCATCATCTTCATCAAACAATGAAATAGGGAGGGAGGACAACGTTACGGAAGAGAGCGCTCCCAAGGAAGAAGAGGAAAAAAAGTGTTTTAAACAGGAGGGTAAAGCTTGGATAATTTAAAAATAAGCATGGGTATTTCAGTCAATGTCAGATACAGGACATGTTTGAATTAATGGTAGAAGTTGTTTTTTTCAACATAATTTACGATATACGAGATAAATTAGTTAAATGTGTTTTATCTAAATTTACGGTAAATATGTTTTTCAATCACTAACTTAAATAGGCCCAATCCCATAATGTTTCTCAACTCTCCAAAACCCCAACCAATTTTGGATAGTAGAGGGAGGAGGGGAGAGGAGCTGGAGAAGACAATTTTCAACCTCACTTCCGCTCCCCTACAAAAACCTCCAACCAAACAACCTCCAACCAAACAAGGCCTTAGGATAATTAGGCCATTTCACGTAAACACTTGATTCTTTTTTATGTACAATAAAGACTTAATTCCAAAGATTAAAGGATTTATAGGAATAAAACCCTTACCAAGTATTCCTTGGGATTCTTAATAGGGAAAATTAGAATGAATGACCTGCAGGAAAATATATTTATGGAGAAGGACCATAAAAATTGTAATTATTTAGAAGGACCAAATATAAAAATATAAAATTAAAAATACTAAAATGACCCTAACAAAATTATCTACATTCTCTCCTAAATTTTCTTTCTCGTTCTATTTTTAAAACTAGTATAGAATTCTAAGATTCACTAAATTAAAAGAAGATTTTTCTCATTTTTTTTTTTAATTTTTCAAAACTTGGATAGGTATGAGATATCTATGGAAAACAAAATTATACCTTCTTCAATTTTATAAAATTTATATTTTTTAAAATCAAACATTTTTTTAATTAAGATAGAATTATATAGTTTTAATAAAACTCAAGGTATTTTATAATTTATCATATATGCCAAACCAAGAAATTTTATATCATTTATTTTTGTTTTAGAAGACATTTATGTGGGTTACAAAATTAATTTAATGCTAATAAAATTAAAAACTCTAAAATAATCTAATATCCTGAAAAATATGAAATGAGTTTAGTTTTTATCTTTTATAAAAAGAGCTGAATTGAGTCCAACGTTGAAAATATAAAGCGGGCAACTTAATGATATAAATTGATTAAAAATAAAAATTCAAAAAAATATGAGTTTAACGGTTGTCAATTAAATAATATATTGAAAAAAAAAGAATCCATTATATCATGATGTGTGGTTTTAGTTTTAATATTAATTATATTTTAAATTATAAATACAAGAGATAATATTGGAGTTTGATTAGGGGCAATTTAGTGATTTTAAATTTATATAATAATTTTTTGTCCTTCAAAGTAATTCCTATTTTTATGGTCCTTTATAATAAATATTATTTTTTCTAGGTCCTTTATTTTAATTTTCCCTTCTTAATATTAGATATATTACTTAATTTTATTATTTTAAAGAATTTCATTAAATTTGTATAATACATATATTTTCTTAAAACATTATAGCCATTTTTCTTAATTTCCTTTTTCTTTTTCTTTATTAATTGTTAAGGAAGTAATAAATTGGAAAAAGATTGACAGATATAAAAATTATGTCTTATAATTAACACTAATATCAATTCTTTAAATATGTCGTATATGAAGGCCTCTTGTTAGTACGGTTTTAATTATAAAACAAAGTTGATTTTTTTGAAGAAGTTAAGGAAGCTAATTATTTTATTATTATTTTCTTCAAACTAATTAATTTGACTAATAAACTAATATATAATTTAAAGATACACAACATATGATATGATTAAGTAACTTACTTAGCATCCTTAATTTCTCTAAAGAAAGTCAACTCTATGTTATAATTAAGACATGAGGTAGTATCATTTTAAAGCTAATATGTTTCTGCTGTCTTTTTACGTGTTTGTCCCGACATTCTTTCTTTTCTTTCTTTTTTTCGGTCAGATGCATTAAAATGGTGTTCCACAATCACAATTCAATTCATCCTTTCTCTCTCGTAACTTTCAAACCTCATTACCAAACCCGGTTGGTCCTCCAGGATTTAAACCTGGTATATGCTTTCCCCCATTCCCCAACATTATCCCCCACTCGCACTCCCATCCTTGCTTCCACGCGCACCCACTTCCCTTGGACGTTCCAAGTCATGACTAGCGAGTGAGTCCAAATGCCAACTCAGCGCGTCAAGTAACTTCCCTTGACTGTTCCATTGATCGAATCAGCGGTTACCGCCGGGTTTTGAACGAAATCCGGCTGCTAGAAGGCTCTCTCTTTTTACCCAAGAAAATCTGGTACCCATCGTATTTCTGTCCCTCTTTCTTTCTTTTTACCCAAGAAATTTGGTCACGTGACTCGCACCCGTTGTGTTTCTGCCCCTCCCTTTAAATAATCCTTCCATTTCCGCTTCATTTCCAAGCTAAATCACATCTTAAACCCTTTCATCTCAACTCTCAAGTCTAATCACTCTCTTTCTTTGCGCCGTTTTTCATATCTACGACAGCTCTCATGGGTGCGATATGAAGCTTTTGATCTTTGATTCATTGGTTTTATTTAATTTCAATGTTGTTACATTAGTCATATTGTGAACTTATGTGTTTGTTGACTTTGCTGAGCAGCATCAGGCAAGAAGATCAAGATCGGAATCAATGGTAACTGATGTTCTTTCGCGTCATGGATCTGTTTTTGGTGAGGTTTCTGTGCTGGATTATGTGTTTTTCTGACGCTTTCTGGAATGTAATGTGATTGTGTAGGATTTGGAAGGATCGGTCGATTGGTGGCTAGGGTGGCTCTTCAAAGAGACGACGTTGAGCTTGTTGCAGTCAACGACCCTTTCATCACTACTGACTATATGGTAATAGCTTTCTCTATTGAATATGTGACTTTTTATCGTTGAAGGAGATTTGAAGTTCGCATTCGTGTAATCCTGGTTTTTTGGTAACAATGTAACTTGTATATGTGATTTCTCTCGCAGAAATATATGTTCAAGTATGATACTGTTCATGGCCAGTGGAAGCACTTTGATGTGAAGGTGAAGGACTCTAAGACTCTTCTCTTTGGAGAGAAGCCCGTCACTGTTTTCGGACTCAGGTATTTGTAGTTTAGGTTTTTGAGTGCGAGACACACAGAATCATAGATTCGATGCTCTTTGTTCTTGTAGATTCTTTATTGTTATCTTATTGCTTATTGATTGAGTAATACTAGGAACCCTGAGGAGATCCCATGGGCTGAGGCCGGTGCCGAATATGTTGTTGAGTCAACTGGTGTCTTCACAGACAAGGAAAAGGCTGCTGCCCACTTGAAGGTTTTTTTCCCACTGTCACTATTCCTAATTGTTCATGTTGAATTATTGGTTCTGATTCTTGATTTCTAGTAATGAATCGGCTCTGTCTTGAGGTTTTTTCGATCTTAAACTTGTCTGGCTTAGTAATCTGATAAAACTATGTTCTATCCCAGCCTCGTTCAATAAGGACAAAAAAATTTCCCGAATGTCGAATGTTATTCCCAAATCTGAAGTCTTCGGATCTCATGTTTTAAAACATCTATGTTTGTTGATATTATTTAAGATCTAATAGGGATTAAATGATTTTGGATCTTGGTGGTGATTAGGGTGGTGCTAAGAAGGTTGTAATTTCTGCACCAAGCAAAGATGCACCCATGTTTGTGGTCGGAGTTAACGAGAAGGAATACAAGCCAGAGCTTGACATTGTTTCCAATGCTAGCTGCACAACCAATTGCCTTGCTCCCCTCGCCAAGGTCTGAATCTTTTTGAATCATTTCGTGTTTGCAAATAACAATTTGCGAAATACTATGTGGTAACTTTTATGCGTGTCCTGCTATGTTTCCTAACAGTCTGAATTTTATGGCAGGTTATCAACGATAGGTTTGGTATTGTTGAGGGTCTCATGACCACTGTCCATGCCATCACCGGTGAGTTGTTCAGCAAAACAAAATTTTAGCTGAGTCGCTTTTATGTGTATCTCAATTTCAAATGATATTAATCAAAGGTTGGTCTGTGTTTGTCATTCAGCCACTCAGAAGACTGTTGATGGTCCATCGAACAAGGACTGGAGAGGTGGAAGAGCTGCTTCCTTTAACATAATTCCCAGCAGCACTGGAGCTGCTAAGGTACATAGCCATGAACAACAATTTTTTTGTGCTAGCTAGAAGCAGCTAAATTTATTTGAATGCTGTAGTAAGTGATTTTTCACTATTGAATTCTCAAAATTCTGAACGGTACATAAATAGGCTGTTGGAAAAGTTCTGCCCCAGCTGAATGGAAAATTGACTGGAATGTCCTTCCGAGTCCCTACTGTTGATGTCTCAGTTGTTGACCTTACTGTCAGGCTAGAGAAAAAGGCAACCTATGAGCAGATCAAAGCTGCCATTAAGTAAGTTCTGAATTCTTAATATTTGAAAATGATTGTAGCATATGGGTCATCTAGAAATGTTTCCATTCATTCTAAAACATTTTTTGTTGTTGACAATACCCAGAGAGGAATCAGAGGGTAACCTGAAGGGAATCATCGGTTACACTGAAGATGATGTTGTGTCTACTGACTTTATTGGTGACAGCAGGTAATGTTATTTTAGTAATTTGAATTTAAAAATATTTCTTTGGATCCTCATACCAGTAAGTGCGGTTACACTGAAGATGATGATTTTCCATTGATGCAGGTCAAGCATATTTGACGCCAAGGCTGGAATTGCTTTGAATGAGAACTTTGTAAAGTTGGTTTCTTGGTATGACAATGAATGGGGTTACAGGTAATTTCTCTATTCCTTATTTCTTGGTAGTAACCTTTGAAACTTCTTCAGATTTGCACAGATGAGATATTAATTACAAAACTTTTGTTTGTCTCTTTTTTTGCAGTACCCGCGTTGTTGATTTGATTGTCCATATTGCATCTGTTGCTTAAATTTTAATGAAAGCGCTTTGGATCAGCCGGCTTTAGATTTTGTCTCATTCAAGGATGTTTCTAATGTTAAAGGGTATTTCAGAATAAGCATTTGTGCTTGTCCTTAGACAAAGCAATCCTGTTTTAATTTATTCCTGTTATATTATAGCAGGGACTTACTTAGGTTTTTCCTCCTCTTGTTCAAGTGAGATGGATCTTATGTTGTCAGCAAAAGAAAAATAAAAATAAAACAAAGTAACATTTGGTTTCTTTCATACTTGTCTTTGGTTTAATAGTAATTTGCATTTAGTTTTCAATTTTGTGGTTTATGCCTTGATTAGGAGCACCGCCCTTTCACCTTCACATGCCTAACATGTCAGATGAAATCAGAAGTGTCAATATTAAATATTTTAATCCCTATTATGATATTAGTACAAGATCCAATTAGTATAATTAATATTAATTAAGGGTTAAGGTGAGAAAATACATATAAAGCATTTTACTATTTGTTGTTGGCATCCTTAACTCAATCATGGTACTCGTAGTACAATTTGTACAATTTTACCGATCAACCTTAGAAAATGGTGCAAAAATCTTATCGGTGGATGCCAAACGATCCATAAACATAATTTCATCTATCAACCTTTAAAAAACCGTACAAAAATCCTCAATATGTAATGGAGGCCAGACATCCATTATGTAAGGCTTGTGAGTCCCACATACTCTGCCACATGTAAACGAGTTAGAGGTAAAAATAAAAAATATTCATAAAGTAGTACACTAAGTTGAATTTTGCCATCAATCAATTATTTAAAAAAAAGGCAAAAAAAAAAAAAAAATCAATTTGTTAGATAGACACATGTTAGCAGATGTTGACCGTGAATGAAAAATTAATAGAGCTAGTTGATTTTTTTTTGAGAGATTAAGAAAGTTGATTAAATTACTTTACAGTATTTATATTTATTTTTTCTAAATTAATTTGTCTGACTTATGAACTAATATATAATCTAATGATACATAGCATAAAATAAAATTAAATAACTTAATTAGGTTCATTTCATTAATCTCTTAAAAAAAATCAACTAAATATTATATTTAAAACCAAAAAGAGTATTTTATTTTAACCAAGGTGTTGATTTAGAAATACATATGTTCAAATTTGTAAAAAATGGCAGAAACCATAGGTGCAATATTTTGTTTTGTCACACATCATAATCACATAAAACACACTTCCATTCAAAACCATATGGAAGCTAGATCGAGCCCTGGATCTCTCTTCTCTTTCTAGTCATCAAGCTCGTCACCTCCCCATATAATGGTTGGCATACATATTGTTATGGACTCAAATAATAGGCTTGACAGAGACTGAGCCCAATCGGAGTGCCTTAGGCGGGAAGCTCTCCTTGAGATAGGTAACTCTCCAATCATCTCTTTAATGTGCCGTTGATTTAGGGATCATGCAGATACTGGAGCAGGCACCATTAAGACGTGAGATACGCACGACGCCAGAGAGAAACTGAAGGTTAGGAGGACGAAACCCTAGGTAATCTCTATAAATAGGAGGTTACCTACCAGGTATGTTCTCCACGTTCACGAGTACATTCTTTACCATTCAGTCTCACTGTGCACACACATCACCCTCAGGCGAAGAGCCAACCCCGTGTAGCATAGTGATCTATTAGCAACCGTTGATATCTCCTCCATAGATACCAGTGGGCGCTATATCCGATCCAATATCAATCATACCTAGCCCATTGAGGCTAGACATTTGTGTTCTACGACAGAACATTGGCGCCGACCGTGGGGACGAGAAATTTTGATTCCCAGAATTATAAAAAGCTACTCATAACCACTAAAAATGACGAGAACTACCAGGAGTCGCGTGATACACGGGCGAGAACAACAGCCTGAAGGACAGCCATCGCTCCATGAGGAAACAATCCAGCACTCGGACTCAGTTGATCCAGAACTCAGCTGTGCGGCCGAGGAAGCTGGGGACGAAACGGAGGATACCGCTCGCACGCATCGTTCAGGCTCTGGAGGCAAGCAGCCGGAAGGAGAGGACCACGGGTTCCCCCGGACTCTTCCCGAGTTCCGGATTAATAACCCCGACATCCGCCTGCTGCACAACACGCTGGGTTCCCTGATACAACGTTTGAATAACATGGGAGACTGGCACTAACTTCAGAAAAATGAGGATGCCCGACTCATTCGAGAGGAGTTGGAACGTTAGAATAGCGCATGGAGACAGAAGGAGTATGACAGGATGTGGCAAAGGATGGAGGAAGAGTACCAGGCAAAAATGAAGCAAGCTCTGGGCAAAGGGCCGAAGGGCGATGGCTCAACCCGGGCGGAGAACTCGACCTCTGCGCATGTCAATCAAAAGGAACCTCAGGGAAAGGAGTTGGTCAACCCGGACCAACCCAAGACTTGGAAGGGGGAAGCCGGTGATGCAGCAATGACGGAAGCAGAAAGACGCAAGGCTGCCGAGGCTGAGCAGGCTCGATTCAAAGAAAAGGAATCTGTTGCAAACCCAATCGTCAAAGGAGGAACAACCACACCCCCACCGTCCAGCAAGTCGGCCACAGTACCTGAAGAAGCCGGAGAGGACCGACTTCCTAGTCAATTTACTAACGACGTTATGAAGGCTGTGTACCCCAAAGGCTTGGACTCAAGGGAGTTGCAGAAATATGATGGGACTCAAGATCCTTTGACCCACGTGAGCAATTTCAAGATGGAGATCATGGTAAAAGGGATAGAAGGGAAGGTCATACCCCGGTTATTTGCCGGGACCCTTAGGGGAGCCGCGCAGTTATGGTTTCATTCCTTGCCACTATTCTCTATACCAGATATGAAAACTTTGGAGCACAAGTTTCTTTTGAACTTTGCCACGAGTAGGCGACAGCCCAAGACCGAGTTTCAACTCGGACTAGACAGACAAGGACCGGGAGAAACCCTGGCCAAGTACTTGGACCGTTTTAAATTGTTGGCCTTGCAGATTCCGGGCTTGAAAGAAGATGTGCACCTACACTGCGCAATAGCCGGATTAGATGTCTCATCCCGATTAAAAAAGTCAATCATGAAGTGCCGCCCCACAACTTTGGCTGAGTTCCGAGACAGGTCCCAACAATACCTGGATCTGGAACAAATGGAGATGGCAGCCTCGACAACAAAGGAGCGGACTAGGAGCTCCCCACCCCGGGGAAGAGACGGTCACGAAGGATACAAAAGGAGTCCCCGTGTTCGTGATACCGACAGCAAACCCCGGGATAATAGGAGTGATCCCAAATATGATAAATACACCCCGTTGAAGGTGTCACAGGCTAAGCTATGGAAGGAAGTATGCATGACCGAAATGAAGAAAGTGGAAAGACCTCGGCCACTCGGAAAAAGAGGCACTGCGGACAAGACTCGATTTTGAGAATTTCACAATCAGCATGGCTACACGATTGAACAATGCTGGGATTTGAAGGATGCGGTGGAGAAGTTTGTCCGAGAAGGAAAACTGCGGAAATACGTTATCCAAACCCAGGGAAAGCAGGGCAATAAGAGACAGGGTGAAAACCGAAGTAAGAGCCCACCCTTAAAATAGAGGAGAAGGGACTTCAAGAAGAAAGCCGAGGAGGAGGATGAGGAGTTTCCCGAGGCCAAATATGATTGTAACGTTATCAGTGGAGGATTCGGGGGCGGAGGAGACTCAACCAGCCAGCGGCGGAAATACCTCAGAGAGGTATTATCAATTCGGGATAGCCCAAAGTTCAAAGAAAACTCGGGCAAGCCCAAGTACCCCGTCCTGTGCTTTACCGACAGAGATTTAGAGGATGTCGCCCCGGGGCACCATGATAGGTTAGTAATCACGGGCACATTGGTGAATTGCCGGGTCAAGAAGATTTTTGTGTACAATGGGAGCGCGGTGGATATTATACTATGGGACGCGTTCAAGCGAATGAATTTTGATTTGGATGTGTTAAAATCACGCAAGACAACCCTGACCGGCTTCAATGGACAGGATACCCGTCCAAAGGGTTATGTGGACCTCAAGCTAACTTTGGGAGACAAACAGGCTTTCAAATTAGAAAGAGTCCGGTTTGTAGTGGCGGATTTCCCATCTTCACGGCAAGGCGGTAAACTTGGTCGAGTTGGATTTACGTGAGGAGGAGAAAATGAAGAAGACCGAGCCTAATGGCGAATTGGAGGACTTCGTCCTGGGGACAGAGCCGGAGCAGGTTACAAAGATTGGCAAGACACTCGATCCCGAGATACGAGAAGATCTTGAAATATTCCTGAGGGACAATAAAGATGTTTTTGTATGGCATCCATCGGAGATACCCGGAATCGATCCAAACTTTTGTTGCCATCAACTCGCAATCAAACCGGGATCTATCCCTGTATCCCAGAAGAAGAGGAAGCTCGGGGCAGACAGGCGAAAAGCCTTGGACACACACATAGCGGAGCTATTGGAGGCCGGATTCATCCGGGAAATACAATACACCATATGGCTATCCAATGTCGTCATGGTCAAGAAACTGAATGGAAAATGGAGGACCTGTACTGATTATAAGGACCTGAACAAGGTGTGCCCCAAGGACTCCTTCCCAATGCCTAATATTGACCAACTGGTTGACAATTCTTCCGGTTTCCAATTATTGTCGTTCATGTATGCATACTCCGGGTACAACCAGATCGCTATGCACTCGGAGGATCAAGCCAAGACAGCGTTCATTACTGAGAAGGCAAACTATTGTTATAACATTATGCCTTTCGGATTGAAGAATGCAAGAGCCACGTATCAGAGGATGATGAACCGGGTATTTGAAGACCAGTTGGGGAAAAATGTTGAGGTGTATATAGACGATATGATCGTCAAATCCTTAAGTGGCGCCGATCATGTCAGAGATTTGAGGCAAACATTTGATAAGCTGAGGAAATACAAGATTCGGCTCAACCCGGTCAAATGTGCATTTGGGGTACCTGCTGGAAAATTCCTCGGTTTTTTGCTTACAAACAGAGGTATTGAAGTGAACCCAGACAAGTGTCAGGCGGTACTGGATATGGAACCACCTCGGTGCAAAAGGAGGTCCAGCAGATTGGATCAAGGCGTTTAGCAGCATTAACTCGTTTCCTTCCTAAATCAGCAGAAAACTCTCTCCCCTTTTTTAGGTTACTGAAGAAGGAGGCATCTAGTGGGTGGAATGCGGAGTGTGAGACGGCGTTCGAAAAGATCAAACAATGCTTATCTTCACCACCGGTGTTGACAAGACCCGAGAGAGGAGAGAGATTGATATTGCACCTATTAGTGGGTAATGAGGCTGTGAGCTCCGTTTTGGTTAGAGAAACCGTGGATGGCCACAACCTGGTTTACTTTGTGAGTAAGGCCTTGCAAGGTCCAGAATTACGTTACCAGAAAGTAGAAAAGATGGCGTTTGCATTACTCGTAACAGCAAGGCAGCTTCGCCCGTACTTTCAGAGTCATCCTATCGTTGTTCGCACTGACCAGCCCATCCGGCAAATCCTTCACAAGCCAGATCTAGCCGGACGGATCGTAAGCTGGGCTATTGAGCTATCTGAATTTGAATCACGTATGAGGCTCGTTATACAATCAAATCCCAGGCGTTGGCAGATTTCGTGATGGAGCTAACCCCAGTAAAGGGAGGAGATATCCAGAATGTGTGGAGTTTGTTTGTTGACGGCTCGTCAAACATCAAAGGGAGCGGAGCAGGATTATTGTTGAAAGCCCCGAAGGTATCTCATTGGAGTTATCTTTACGCTTTAATTTTTCAACTTCAAACAACCAGGCAGAGTATGAGGCGTTAATAGCCGGTTTGCTCCAAGCTAAGGAAAATGGGGCTCGTAGAGTACGTGTTTCCACCGATTCTCAGCTAGTAGCTTCTCAGATCAATGGAACCTACCAAGCTAAGGGACCCTTAATGATTAAATACCTGGGTAAGGTGAAGGAGATCATCACAGAATTTGACGAGGTAGTCGTTGCGCACATTCCGAGAAGAGACAATGTAAGGGCTGACGTCTCGTCAAAGTTGGCTAGTACAAAGAGCCCAGGAAATCACTGTACGATTGTTCAGCAAAGCCTTTTGGAGCCAAGTTGTGTGATGATCATTTCGGAGGCCAGAGACTGGAGAAAACCTATTGCAGATTACTTGGAAAGAGGAACTCTCCCGGATGAGCCGCTGGAAGCAAAAAAGCTCACGAGAATAGCCGCTTCATACACACTTGTTAATGACCAGTTGTATCGAAAAGGACTGCATTCCCCAATGATGAAGTGCCTTGCGGCAACGGAAGCAAGATACGTCCTTACTGAGATTCATGAAGGAATCAATGGTCACCACATGGGAGCAAAAGCTTTGGCTAGAAAAGCAGTACGGGCTGGGTATTTCTGGCCCATCATGGCCATAGATGCTAAGGATCATGTCCAGAGATGCGACAGCTGCCAGAAGCATGCTAATACCATCAGGTCACCTCCCGCCACACTTCAAGTAATCTCAGCACCATGGTCATTCTTTAAGTGGGGAATGGATCTATTGGGACCGTTCAAGCGGGCGGCCGGGCAGTTGCGGTGGCTCATCGTGGCGGTAGATTATTTCACAAAATGGATTGAGGTAGAACCTGTCACCACAATCACATCAAGTAGAGTGCAAAAGTTCTTACAGAAGAACATCATATCACGGTTCGGCATTCCAGCCAAAATTGTCACTGACAACGAAACACAGTTCATTGACAAGGGTTTTCAAAAGTTGGTAGCTGATTTTAATATACAACAACACTTTGCGTCTGTGGAACATTCGAAATCTAATGGGCAGGCGGAGGCTGCTAACAAGGTCATTGTAGATGGACTGAAAAAGCAGATGGAAGATGCAACGTCTAGTTGGGTAGACCAACTACCTTATGTCCTATGGGGATACCGAACAAGTGTCCAATCGCCAACCGGGGAAACGCCTTTCAAGCTAACTTATGGGTGTGAAGCCATGATCCCGGTCGAGATTGGAGAATTGTCTTGGCGAAGGGTCATAGCCCTTCAAAATGAAGAAGAGAACAGCGACGCTATCGCGGTTGAGTTAGATATGATAGATGAAGTTCGGATTGTGGCATACTGCCGGGATCTGGCGGCTAAGCAACTTATCTCAACCCGATACAACAAAAAGGTGCGACCTCGGTCCTTCGACAAAGGAAGCCTCATCCTTCGGAGGGCAAACATCGACAACAAAAATGCCACGGAAGGAAAGCTGGCTCCCAACTGGGAAGGCCCATACCGGGTTACTGAAAACCTCGGTAAAGGAGCTTACAAGTTGGAGACATTGCAAAAGAAAGCCGTCAAGCAAACATGGAACGCTGACAAGTTGAAGGCTTACTATAGCTGAAGCAGATAGCTCGGATGAGGACGGCTTCACTAAAAGGGCATGACATGAGTCTATTTGTGGGAAGCCGGTATGTTGTTTCTTTTCTTTTTCTTGTACGACATTTTATCAACGCGAATATTTGAATGAAAGAATGGCTTAGTCCAGTTTCTACAAATGAGATCCTCGTTTACCCTTTGGTAGTAAAACATGTAGAAACCAGGGTTTTGAAAACCCGGTTTCCAAAATCATGTATGATTAAAACATGTAGAATCCAGGGTATTAAAAACCCGACTTCCAAAATTATGTACAATTTAAACATGTAGAAGCCAGGGTATGAAAAACCCGGCTTCCAAAATCATGTGCAATTTAAACATGTAGAAGCCAGGGTATTAAAAGATCCGGCTTCTAAAATCATGTAAGATTTAGACATGAGGAACCCATGGTAATTAAACCCGGTTTCGAAAATCATGTCCCATCTAGACATACAAAGGGCAGGGTAATAAAACCCGTCCTTTTGAAATCATGTCACAATCAAACGTGATGAATTCATGACAATAAAATCCGCTTTCAGAAATCATGTAAGTATGAAACATGTAGAAGACAGGGGGATGAAACCCGTTTTCAAAAATCATGTTGAACGTGAATGTGTAGGAGTCGAGGTAGCGAAATCCGGCATCCACAAGCACATAGGGCTCAAACATGATGAATCCAGAGAAATTATACCCGGTTTCGAAAGTCATGTCCCGGTTAACCACGTAAGGGGTAGGGTAATGCAACCCATCCTCCAACATCTCGTATGAGGCACAATATGTTTGAAGTCTGAGCAATGAAGCTCGTCTTTCAACATCGCGATGCACATACTCGTTAATGATAGGGACTTCACTTGCTAAAAATCATTTGGCAGACGAGCAGGTTCGGATTCATGGCGATAAAGAAAAAAGGCGTATATAGCAATAATTATCTAGGCAAACAACTTGCCGATAGCATACAAAGTTATGGCCTATGGCCAGGAACGTACAAAGACAGGACAAACAAAGAATCCTCTCAAATGCTAAGCAATTAAATTTGTGACTGCGTCTCGGTTGCCGATGGGGAAGGTTCCTCGTCCTCACTTTCCTCACCCCCAGGAGGAATCAACTTTCCCTTGCCACTAACATAGGCCCGGAGATTCAACCCAGTGGTATTCAGATTGACGGCAGGATTCAGGACCCGGAGTTGAGCAACGGCATTCTCAAAGGACAATCTGCCGATTTGGCTAAATTTCGCAATTTTGGATTTGGCATCGGCAAGCTCTGCATCCTTTTCCTTGAGAACGCCGGTCAAATGATCACGGTTCGAGGTCATTCTCTGTATTAGAAGTGCATCCTCCCGGCGAAGACCCTCAAGGTGTTGCACTTCGGCTTGGGCGGTGGTCAGGCTAGATTGCGTAACAGCTAAGTCAAGCCGAGTCGCAGTCAAGTCAGTCTGTGTCGCAGTCAACTTGGTTTCGACCACAGAGACTTCTTCCACCGCTGTAACAAACCTCTTGTTCAGGGAAATCAGTTCGTGGTGCAGCTTTTCTCGCTCGGCCCTAGATGCATCCAATTCTCTTAAGGCCCGGTCCCTCTCTTCCGTGACCTTCGCCAGATCGGCGTTGTTCTTCAAGGAACAATTCTCGGCTCGGAGCTCGCTCTTCTGCTTCCTCTCAACTTCAAGAATGCCGATCAGCGTGGATACTTGTTGGTTTAAATCATTCATAGATTTAAGCCGGATAGCATTCTGAATCCTGAGTGCAGCATAAGGCCGAACTAGGGAAGCGGCCCTTAAAGTCTGCAGCTCAATGTCGACCAGCTGAAGCTTCTCTTTTTTCGAAGGCGAGGAGGGGGAGTACAGCTGAGCAGGGGGACACATAAGATCTTTGATTGTTTGAGTGATCCCATCTGACCAGAGAACCCCGCCAGTCAAAGTAGCATGATCGTGAGGTGTAGAGAATGAGGACGGAGCTGAAGGAGCGGGTGAGGCCGGCGCAGGAGTGAAAGTTAGGTGCCTCTTCGGCAGGTGAGGCCGGCGCAAGGGTGACAGTAGGGGCCTCTCCGGCAGGTGAGGCCAGCACAAGGGTCACACGGGGTGCCTCTCCGGCAACCTGCTTGTCTTTCGACGTTTTGGCCCTCTTCTTGCCACGCTTCGATCCACCCTTGGGCGCGGAGCGTTTGCGGGGAGCCTTGGTAGTACCAGCCTCCTCCGAAATTGCAAGTTCGCCAGTCACGGTAAGATCTTCCGCTGATGGGGGAATGGGAGTATCCCCAGGATTTTCAGGAGCCACGGCAAAGGCTTCAAGAAATTCAGGTGGTCCCATCTGTTGTCCTGCATTAAAGAAGAAACGAGTGTCATTAGTAAAAGCAAAGTCACTTCATAGGACGCAGGAAAACTTCAATCCATAATCCTATACTCTTTGGTGCGCGTCGTCAAACTAAACGGGTAGGGATATGGTCAGCAGGGTCCATCAGAGACTTAAGTATGCTGGAGACCTGTGTAAGCTTCACCACGGCCGCTTCCTCACGTTCGGTAAGACTGGTCGGAGCAAAGTCTCCAATTTTGAACTTATGGTGGGTGTTCGTCCAATACAAAGGAAACTTGCCTTCGAGTTCCCCAGAAGTGCCCTTTTTGAGAAACCACGGGCATTTGAAAGGATGGGCTGTCACTTTAACGAAGGCTGATTTGAAGTTTTTCCAGGATTTGCTAAAAGGACGAAAGAGCATGTGTTCGCTTCGTCCACGAAGGGATGTCCATCCAAAATATGTTGTTCCGGGTGCGCGGAACCCACCTAGCTCCAAGGGGGAGTAGAAGGTCATGAACACCGACACAGTACAGCAGCTCTCCAAGTCCCGGCATAGCTTCTCAAAAGTAATGGCAAAGGCCCAGCCATTGGGATGGAGTTGCGTGGGAGCTAGTTGCAGGTGGTTCAAAAGGTAGATTTGAAACTCGGACAAGGGAAACCTTACACCGAGTTGGACAAAAACATCTCGGTAAAAGAAGAAGAAGTGGGGTTCGTGAGGTTGGCTTTTCCGTGATCGAACGGTGGCAACAGATTCATCATACATAGGAAGCCTTAAAGAATACCCTTCCCCATCTCTCACGCCAAGCGAGGGAAATTCCTTGTCGGTTAGGGTATTTTTTACCTCGGTCACTCTGAAATGAACGACCTTCTTCGGGGAATTTGGATTCCGGACAGAGACGGAGGAACTACACTCATCCGCCGCAGATGAAGGTTGCAACTGAGAGGAGGATGCCATCTAAAACCTAAAATGCAAAGGAAGGGCAAAATTAGAAAATAAGTCACACTCATGGGTTTGCATTCATTTCGGGGCAAGCAACGTTAAATGATGGCCCAAACACACTTCACCTTTCTAGGAACAGCATTGGTGAGGGGTTTATGAGGTCGATAATAACCTAAGGCCGGAGAAAATTGCGGGGTTGGGATGTGAAACGATCATTTGTGGGGAAACCAAAATGAACATCTATTCTGATCTACTGAAGATAGAAGACGACGACAAGTTTAGCAAGGTGGTATGGGATAAGAATCACTCGATTAAACCAGAAAACCCAGAAATTCAATAAAGTACTCTTGAAGTAACGACGCAAATTCCAGAAAAATCCTTCAAATACTAGACAAGTATGAAAACCAAAAAGGATATGGAACTAAAAGAGACATGGAAATACCTGATACGAAGATCGGCGAAAGTGGAGCGAATGTAGGCAGAAGCTGATTATCGGGAGGTTTTCTTGCAGAGAGGGCAGGCAAAGCGTTGAGTATGCAAAAGTGTCCACGGGAAGAAGAAAGAGGAAATATATAGGTTCTGGAATTCAAAAAAGTTTGAAAGGAATTTTTAAATTCGAAATGACAGGGGCAGTTATGCCCACGCGCGTGAGAAGTTAAGATCAAGTCCCAAAAGGTTGCAATGATGTTTTTTCTGAAACGACGCAAATATTAATTGCGCATGGATTACAAGCGCCTATTGGAAGGCGCCCAGGCCTGGAAGTGCAGCTACACGCTACAACGAGTCAGAAGGGATACATCCTTTCATATTCGGGCAAGGTACATCATATTTTAATAATATTTCCTGATGATAATCTGATCAGGATGATACATCAAAATATTTTACTATGAGGAGAATTTAGTCCAGATACATAAGGGCCATAGCGGGATTTATCCAGTGTGGTCAGCTTGGTACAGTTCACCACGGTCATAATCGGGGTGATACGATACGAATGAATCAGATATTTATCCAAGGTGGTACAATTCACCACGGTCATAACCGGGGTGATATGGCGCGAATGGAATAAATTCTTCTAACATATCCTACTTGTACATGCGGAATGTCGGACTAAATGACAGAACTCGGATGACTAAAACAGCCCAGAATGGTTGACAGAAGAAATAAGGAAAATCGACATCGGCATATATTCAATCTGAGTCAAGACACAAGTGAAAAACAGAAGCAAACTTTGTATTTATATCTGATCAAGTTACATAGTGTTTTTACAAGGAAATAAACTGCCATACACGCTTACAAAAGGTAGTTGAAGGATCAAAGTACAGAAAATAAGACTACATTCGTAAACCCTATTTCTGGATCCCCTAATTACAACCACAAGCCTCCCACAAAGTTGGGGAGACTTGGAGACGAAGGTTGAGCAACTATCCAGCGATTACTTCATGTTGTTGAAGGTGCTCGTTGGATATGCTGGAGTTCTTAGAGAAGTTTAGACAAGTCCAGAGAGACTGTTAAACATGTCTCGGAACTCCCGTGGAGGATGAAGAAGCTCAGATTAGAAGATGCTCATATAAAAGCCTGAACCTCTTCCCAAGATCCCATACGAAGTTGAACCAGATGTGAAGACTGGCAAATACATCTAGGATCCCAGGCATCCACCACGCGACATGCTGGAAAACTAGCAAATACATCTGAAGACAAAGCTGCAGAACAGCGACCAAGAACGCCATTCTTCCTTCCGGCAACGTACTCTTCTTCCCCACATGGCTGGAAAAATGGAAGTTAGGCAACGGATGATAGAGTTTGAAACTCTCATCAAGAAGCTCATCATATCTTTGGGAAATATTCGCCCAGAAAAGAGTGGAACCAAGCCAGTTGTGATGAAGAATGAGAGGCGAGGGAGGAATTTATAGGCCAAGCAAACTGTAAGGGTCGAGCGGCAATAAATGACACTTTAATGAAAAAAAACGGCGATTTCTTTTCCAAGAAAGGGAATAATGACCATCGTTAAAGGACGTGAGTATTGATGATGCACGAAAACCGAAGAGTGCCCAATTAATGTGAAGATATGACCGTATGACACAAGATATGTAAGCTGAACGGTCATCGAATCAGAGTATGCCACGTGTCTCCAACTCATCAAAGAATGGGGGCAGCACGCATATGGAGAATTTCCTTACACTCAACTCAGTTCAAATGAGACAAATTTAAGGTACTGGGAAGACGCCGGGATGATGGTTACCGCTCGATTAAAAAGCCGAAGTCAAGACAAACTCGGTCAAGCGCCCAGGGCCTCAGTGTCAAAAGTACATAACCTGGAATCTTGGGGTTACAATTTATAAACCCTGATGTCTCGGTATAGAATATATATAAACCTAGAATTCTGGATCAACACACATACCCCGGATTTTGAAAATGACACATCCCGGCAGTTCAGGTTCCCGAACTACCAGGATGGGGGACAGATAGAATGGGTAACGATCAAAAGCCGGTATTAAAAGCCGGTAACGCGAACCAGAAAGTATAACGCAAGCTCGGACAAATATCCGAAATGAGCACGTTGCACGAGTTGCGCAAACAGGAAGTATTTTCTATTTATTGAGATTTACTTACGCATTATTAAATGCAGGTATGTAAACCAGGCAATCAGGCCGGGAAAGTTGCTATGAAAGCAAAGCCAGATACAGGAGATCTCGGAAAGCAGTCAATTAATCTCGGCAACTCAGAAACCTGAGCTACCAAGCTTGGGGGCAACTGTTATGGACTCAAATAATGGGCTTGACAGAGACTGAGCCCAATAGGAGTGCCTTAGGCGGGAAGCCCTCCTTGAGATAGGTAACTCCCCAATCATCTCTTTAATGTGCCGTTGATTCAGGGATCATGCAGATACTGGAGCAGGCACCATTAAGACGTGAGATACGCACGACGCCAGAGAGAAACTGAAGGTTAGGAGGACGAAACCCTAGGTAATCTCTATAAATAGGAGGTTACCTACCAGGTATGTTCTCCACATTCACGAGTACATTCTTTAACATTCAGTCTCACTGTGCACACACATGACCCTCAGGCGAAGAGCTAACCCCGTGTAGCACAGTGATCCGTTAGCAGCCGCTGATATCTCCTCCATAGATACCAGTGGGCGCTATATCCGATCCAATATCAATCATACCTAGCCCATTGAGGCTAGACATCTGTGTTCTACGACAGAACACATATAATGACTGAAGTTGAAAGTGTAATTTTCTTAATTAGTTTTCACTTTCAATGGTTTAAAACTTGTCCTCATTCTTCATGAGTCTCTCTCCCCATAATATACGGTTGAAAAGCCATCTTAATTTTTAATCCTGAAAGTATACAAGTCATCTAAATAATTAGAAGTAATCCTGTGCATTTTATGTTGATTTTAGAGAAACTAAATTAGAGGTCGTTATAGTTTTCATGAACTTTGAATCTGGTTCTTAAGCTCTTTTTTCTTTCTTTTTATTCGGTCCTTTAATTTTACAGTTAGATGCGTTAGTTCTTACCTTCCAAAACTGTTAAATAATGACTAACAAAGTTACAAATTGCCGTTGGAAACCTATCCCACTTTATTCTGCCCCCGTCTCCTTCCACCATAACCGCAGGCATGAAGCTCTCTTTGTGCCCTGAACTGTCTTTTCATAATTTCACCATGTGTACCCTCCTCTCTAATCGGAATAATTTAACTTGTAAAAGTAACATTTCATTCAAAATATAGGTCATTACTAATTTTTCTTTTAGACTCAGTGCAAAATACATAATGTGCATTGAGTATTTTCTCATTAATATAGTTAATAAAGGTAAAAGTGAATTTTGAAGACGCCACAATAAAAATATCCATTATTAGTTAAAAAAAGTTGTCTGTCAAGTTTTTCCCCCCTTGCACCGAATGTCTGTCAAGTTCTGATCAAGGTTGTTAAAAACGAGTTTTTATCTAAAAATAAAAAGGAAAATAAAAAATCATAAAACGTAAAATTGTAATACAAAATGTAGATTTTACCTATATATATATATATATATATATATATATATATATATATATATATATATATATAATTTCTGTCTACTCACTTCTATTTTGCCAACAGACATCTTGAAATCAAAGCTAAAGGTAAAGTAGTAATCAGCTTTTTAGCTATACATATTAGGTGTTTAATTTTCTTGTACAAACTCAGAAGACGATGATAAAAGAATAAGTTTTTCATCTTTTTTACATATTTTCTTTTTTTTTTTTAAATGGTGCATTTTTACGTTTAACAGCAGTGTAACATCCCGTTTTCACAAGCAGTATAAAATTTTTTCATCAGAGTAGAGCATCGGAGTAAGAGTGTAACTGATATATATATATTCAAAATGCCCACTGGCTATTTACAGAAGCGGTTCAACAACCGAGAGTTTTCAAAAAGTAAAGGACCAGTACATGAACATATCACAGAGCTAACAACTACCTCATATAAGCATACCATACACCTAGCACATACACGCATACAATAAACATCAGATTAGTGTTACAGTACGCGAACGTACCTTCGTTGACGGAAATCGGTATTTCTGTCGGTATACGGCACGACAGTAGGTCAGAACGTAATCAGGGATATCCTATCAACATAAAAATGTATTTGTTAAGGATCTTATCATTACGACAGACATTTTTAGTCAAAATGACCATTTTACCCCTAACCCCCTAATCGGCGGAATTTCGCCAGCACTTCGTTACTTTGATCCTAATCTTCCAAAATTTCAACATAACTCCTACTCCAACATGATTTTCGAAATATATATCATATTGATTAGTGATTCACATCATAACAGGCATTTTAGTTACAAATTACCATTTTGCCCCTACCCTTACTAGTCGATGGAATTTCGCCAGCGCTTCGCTACTTTGACTTTCATCTTCCAAAATCTTGC
Organism: Acacia pycnantha; assembly: GCA_025563575.1. Taxonomy (NCBI): domain Eukaryota; kingdom Viridiplantae; phylum Streptophyta; class Magnoliopsida; order Fabales; family Fabaceae; genus Acacia; species Acacia pycnantha. The sequence goes on from JAMWYP010000006.1 coordinate 1,891,810, forward strand.
CAGAACTCCAACCCCACCATGATTTTCGAAATTCATGACTAAAATACCCCTAACATATGATATCTAATCATACTTGGAAGATTAAAGACTAATATAGCATTTCTACTCTAACTACCGAAAGAACTACAGAAGCTTAAGACTAAGTACCGAAAAACTTACTCAGAGCTTCGATGCAGAATTCCCCGGACTCCTCCACTTCTGCAAGGTGTCTTGATCCTCTCCATGCCACTTGGCTGCCGACCCCCCCCCCCCCCTTAGGTGGCATCCATTGGCCAATCAGAAGGTGACATTTTGCTCCTTCTAGAAGCCTCGCCCGATAAAGTTCTCCGATCGGTGCCCGAATCGCGTAATCTTGCAAAATCTTAGAAATCCGGAATCACAACTTTGAAGACATTTTCTCACTCATTAGAAATGTCCGGGCTAAATAAATTTTTGATTCCATACAGGGTTCCAACGGTCCTGCGGAAGTTTCTCGAAAGACGTGCTCGATTACGGAAACCACTTCTGGAATCGTCACTTTCTGGACAAAACTTCACTGATTCCAAATATGTCCAGATAATCATAAACTCATCCCCAGATGTTGAGTTACAATTTATTTTCTTCAAATTCTAAATCTGTGACTATCTGCCTCTTTCACAGATTACCCTATTTCGTCTTATTATCAAAATGCTTCACCGATCTCGGAATTAACTTCTGGAACAGTCTATTTCAAGATAAAAATCCACTATTTCATATTTTTTACTGACTTTAGAAACTTTGTTCATGGTTTTCCAGTCAGGATCCAATTCCTATCGGTGTTTATTTACCTTTATTTTACTTTTTACTTTAATTACTATTTAATTAAGTGTTTTAATCTAACACTCCATCATCATTTCATTTTTTTTTTCCTTTTCTCCTTTCAAGATGTCGGCACACACACATATTAATATATACATACATATATATATATATATATATATATATATATATATATATATGTATGTATATATTTTTATTTTTATTTTTTAATTAATTATTATATAATTTAATAATTATTTTTACATAATTTTTTATAAAATTTTCCTATTGGCCCATATTTGTATTTAGGCTTAAAATTACTTAATCTCATAGATTTTCCTTCATATTTTCGAATTAATTAGCAAATATATTTATGCTAATTTTCTAGCCATAAACCATTAATTATAGAATTCTACACAGTTTATCACAATTATTTCTTCGTTCAAGCTTTAATAATTAACCAATAATTATTTAATCAATCACTTATTATTTGTTGACAATTTTCTTATTTAGAACTAATTACTTCCTCTCAAAATCTGAACTAACATTGCTATTTTATCTCCCATGTAAAATATCAAGAATTATGGAGTTAGTTATGATCTCCAAATACTTTATAATTGTTATTTTACAATTCTTCCAAGCTTATAATTTATTAAATTACCATAATTAGAGACAATATATTCTCTCAATTTTAATAATTATTTTACTACCTCTCAGGATTTTTCATAAATTTCCTAAGTTATTATGTCCTACAAGGGCATTTTCGTCATTTTGGCACACTAATTTTCAAGAGATTTTTCCCCTACAAATTTGATATCACATATTCACCTATTTCCGATAGGTATTATTTACTCAATATGATACTTATCATAAGTGAGATTTTCAGGGCACATATTCACCTATTTCCAATAGGTATTATTTACTCAATATGATACTTATCATAAGTGAGATTTTCAGGGTATTACAAGCAGCGTTTTTCTACGTTTTTACTAGGTTTACGTTTTTTGCGAAAACGGTGTGTTTTTACGTTTTTACTCCGTTTACATTTTTTGCTGAAACGAAAAGCATTTTGTTGGAAATAAAACGTAAAAACGACATTTTTATGTTTTAAAACGTGTTTTTGACTACCATGGTTCTGATAACTAAGGGTGGAAATAGGCCAAGCTAGGCTAGGCTTTAACTACGTAGGCCTGGGCCTGCAACGAAAATCCAAAGCCTGAGCCTGGGCCTGGGCCTGAGCCTGAGCCTGTGTGTAGGTTTCAAAAGGCATGGTAAGACCTAAGCCTATTTAAAAGCCTAATTAAAATGTAGGTCTTTACGTAGTCTTAAAGCATATGCATCTAAGTTCATATATAATTCATCAAGTCTATTTAAATGTCTACGTTATATCTAAAAAGTTTAAGGATTCATTCTCATATAAAATAAAAGAGTTAGTAAGTGAAAGAAAATAACATATAGTGTCATCAATTGTTTGAGGAGGTATGAATAAGACAAATCAATCATTTATTGACTAAAAAGATATATTTCTTAAAATCAACCAAGCACGACAAGTGACAAGTAAAACTAGATTTTACCTCTTATTTTTCTTGTAGAAAATGAGACAAACTCCACCTATTTGGATAATTTTCATTTAGTCATCACTAAAATAAACTTAATGCAATTTTTTATGTTACATCAAATGACGTAAATCAATGGAGGAGTAGTGAGCTAGCATTGCCACATCGAGCGATAAAAAAGAAGAGAAGTATATGTGATCAATTGATGAATGAAAAGGTTAAGCTCATTGATAAATGGAGAAATGTGAAATTTAAGGTTAAGAATAAGTTATTAATTTTATAAATAATCTAAAAATTAAATTATATATAACTCTGCATAATAAAACATTTTTAAAAAAAAACTAAATAGGTTAGGCTTGTAGGCCTGAAGGCTAGGCCTTATGAAAATAGGTCTAACCTGTTTACTTAAATAGGCCTGACATTAGGCCTAAGCCTGAGCCTGAACTAAATAGGTCAAGCTAGGCTTAAAGTAGGCTAGGCTGTAGGCCCTTGATAGGGGGCCTAACCTATTTCCACCCCTACCGATAACTAAACATGGGCATAGAAAAACCCCGCTTTCATATACGGTTTAAGATTAAAATACCAAGAGCAAATCAGTTGTCAAATAAAAATATAATAACTTATCTAAAACAATTAACATTTTATTTTGTTTTCTAGAAAAATAAATCTCTTAATCCTAGTTGGCTAAGCTTTTATTTTATGCAAATCAAGAGATTTATTTTTCTTAGAAAATAAAATTATAATTATTTCAGATGAGTCATCAACCCATTAAGATTACAATGATTTGAATTCTCATATTTTCATTGAATAAGTTCAGATAATATGGTGTAAGTATTTTTCTTCATTTTTTCCCCTTTTCTTTAATCATCCGAATATGCCAGTGGCTGAACGTGCAAGTCTCTCACTAAGAAAAGTCATGCTTGATCCAAAACCTGACAAGGATATTCTCGTTGACGAGCAAAGCAAAAAAGGCATCCAATGTCAAATAAAATGGGAGAATTCCAACTAGCCATAGCGCCACCCAGAAACTGAGCCATTCTTTGATCTCAAGATCAGGAGTTTCATCACTTTTCAATCCCAGAAGGGATCTAATTATCTAAACCGCATGGCTCCAGCAAAAGGACATAAAATGAAAATATGGATTAAAGATTTCATCTTTTATTTTATACTCCCTCTCGTACTTAAGAAAATGTATATTTACCTAATTTAATAAGATTAATGAAGTTGATTAACATGACATTTCTAAAATATCCTAGTTATCTTCCTTAATTTTCTCATCCACTATCCTCGATAATTGTTGAGGAAACATTGGGATAAATTAAGAAAAAAAATGATAAATATGAAAACTATGTCTTATATTTAAGACTGAGATTAACTCCCCAAATATTTTATGTTTAATGGATTGCATTATGAAGCATTAACTTATACTACATCCGGTCCTGAATATAGGACAAATTTTGCAGTGCAATTTATACAATAAACTGTCTTATATTTAGGACCGGAGGGGCTAACAAAACTTATTTCTAGAGTGAAACTTGCATTCGTTTTTGCACAGCTCCATGTAACAGTAATATATACATAAGATGAAATTGGCTTCATTTTATTTATCTTTGCCTCCACCATCTTGCGGCTACATGGGTCAACAACCGTTAGATCAAATTTTGAACAATCCAGATCTAACAATTTTTTCATTATAGTGCAGAATGTTAGTTCTCGGTTTTAAGTTTTGATGATAACAACCACTTGCCAAGAATATGAACTTAATGATTCAAGCAAAAAGCAACTTGAGTTTATATTAATGAAACTCGAGTTAATATATACAATTATTGAAACTTACTTAAATCAGGAAGTTCCAAGAAATCAACTCGAGTTCCTTTTATAAAAACTCGAGTTCTAAGGTATTTCTTCAACTCCTCTCTAATCTTAAGTATAGTCGATGAATACTTTGGAAAACTTGAGTTTCACTTTATAAAACTCGAGTTTACAACTCCAGTTTGAACAGTTGTAACTTGAGTTCTTAATAATTTTCACTGGACTTGTGTATTTTGCCAAACTTTCAAAAATTCCAAAACCTGAGTTATAATTCAGCAACTCGAGTTCCACATTAGAATTGGAAATTTACAACTCAAGTTCCCTTTTTGAAAGCTTAATTACAAACTAAACTCGTTTTGTAACAGTTTTGTTCTGAGAACAAAACTCAAGTTTTGTAAACCAAACTTGAGTCAGCAACTCGAGTTTTGCTGCTTCAGTAAGTTGATCATTGTCTTCGTGAATTCAAAATTCAATGAAGATGATCATATGGTTTAGATTATCACTTGTTATTATTCTCAATACTTTTAATCATGTTTATTAGTGGTTTTCAGTTGATCAAACGAAGGTTTATGTGAAAATCCTAAAAAGCAAGATCTGTGTTAGAAGCATTTATTGTGTACGAGAAAATACATCATGGATACGAAAATTGATTCAGAGCAGACAAATGATCATATGTTTAGAGACCCATTCCAGTGAAAGCGAAAGTGACTCTACCTTAGTCAAATACATAAACCAAAAGCATGTCGTGCGAAAATTGTCAATGTAACATCCCAACTTTTCAAAAGCAGTATAAAATTTTTTCATCAGAGTAGAGCACCGGAACAAGAGTGTAACTGATATATTGATATACAATGCCCACTGGCTAGTTACATAAACGGTATAGTAACCGAGAGTTTCCAAAAGTAAAGGATAATAACGGAAAGTCTTCACCGGATCCTCGAACCTCGCCGCTTTCCTCTCTCCTCGGTCCTCGGTCCTCCCGAACTCGACACTATGTTAAGGGCCGAGATCCAGCCGCACCGGATCTCGAGTAACGGTTAACCTCATGTTTATGTATACACATACAAACGACAGACATCCACAACATCATCAGCACATACCATCACTCTATCACAATCACAACCCATGCATATGTATTGCCCCCAGCATGCAGACAGATTGCACCCAGCATACAGACCGATTGCACCCAGCATACAGACAGATTGCACCCAGCATACAGACATATTGCACCCAGCACGTCCTATAAGAGTAATATCACTTTTATTAGTGATTTGGTACTATATCTCGGCATTTTGGGTAAAAATTACCATTTTGCCCCTATACCCCTAATTGGCGGAATTTCGCCAAAGACTTCGTTACTCTGACAAATTTTCTTCCCGAAATTTTGCCAGAACTTCGACGCCATTTTGATTTTCGAAAATAAAGACTAAAATAGCCCTCCCATATGATACCCAATCATACTTGAAAATTTAAAGGCTATTCTAGCATTATAACACCTACTTGTGAAAGAACTACGAAGACTAAAAGCTCGTGCAGGAAAACTTACCCGAGCTTGACTGCAGAATTTCCCGAGCTCCTCTCTCTTCTTTCTCTCTCTAAATCAGCTCTTGCTTCTCAAATGTGAGAAAAACCAAAGGGGAGGGGTGGGTATTTATAGAAAAAGGTGTAGGATTTCTAGTCGGATTAACTTTGTGAGAATCGATCGGACCGTCCAAAACATAACTTTTGAAACAACTTTTCCTTCTTCCTTATTCTCCTTGGCCGACCTGCACAAGCTCCAACAGCCAAGGGATTGGCCAATGGGAGGAGGCCAAGTGTCTCCTTCCAGAAGCCTTAGGTTGAATTTCTCCGATCGGTACCCGATTCGCGTGATTTCGGAGAAATCTCAAAATTCTGGATTTACAACTTTGAAGACCTTCTCTTCCTCATCAATAATATCTATTTAAACTTGAATTTTGACTTTAGACAGGGTTCCAACTGTCCGGCTGAAGTTTCTCGAAAACGTGTCGAACGCGTCCGGTTTGAACGCATTTCGAAATCACCAACTTCTTCGAAAAATTCACTGATTCCAAATATGTTAAAATAAATTCAAACTCATTCCTAGATATTGAGTTAGAATTTATTTTCTTCATTTCAAAATATGCCTATATGCATTTTTCCCTATTTTGTTTTATTAGGAAAATGCACAAACGGCCTTCTAATTAACTTAGGAAGAGTTTAACGGAAGATAAAATCCCACCGATCAATATTTTACCTTGACTTTGGAAATCTCATTCCTAGATCTCTAGATAGGATCCGTTTCCTAATTTCTAAATTACTATTCACATTTTTTACTTTAATTTAATTATATTAATATAATATGTGCAACTTGCACAACTTGCTCTTCTATTTCATTTTTCATTTTTTTTTTAAATTTTCGTTTTAAATTTTATTTAATATAAAATAATTATTTAATAATTATTTTATATAATTTCTTACATAATTTTCCTATTGGTCCAAACTTGTATTTAGGCTTAAAAATACCTAAACTCATCTATTTTCCTTCAAAATTTCCAATTAATTAGTAAACATGTTTTTACTAATTTTAAAACAAAAACCACTCATTTGTGAGCTTTACATAATTATTTCATAATTTCCTTTGCTCAGGCTTAAGTATTTAACCAATAATTACCTAATTACTTTCTTATCAATAGTTGATAATTTTCTTACTTAGGATGCCTCATTACCTTATAACTTTTGTACTGACACTTTTGCTTTCATGTCTCCGGCATTATCTTAGCATTTACGGGGGTATTTCGGTCATTTCCTTACTTTTTGAGTATTCTTCTACAATTTCTCCAAGTTTGTAACTTAATAAATTACCTAAATTAGGGACAATATCATTCCCTATTTCAAATAGATTTTTACTTTCCTCCTTTATAGCTTTCACAGGTATTTATAACCCATAATGTATTTTAGGGACCTATATGCAATTTTCAACATTTTAGGGACCTAATTGCAATTTATCTAATTTCAAGAGAAATTACCCTGACAACAAGGTAAACTCAATACAAGGTGCTCGAGACCTCATATTCACCTATTTTTAATGGGTATTATTTACTCATTTTATGATTTTTACCCTAAGTCAGATTTTAGGGTATTACAGTCAACGATGATACGAAGATGAAGTTTCATCAAATCTTTCAATGACTCCGGCTTGAGTCTAACCGAAAGCTATTGGATCTAACAGAAAGTTTGAAATCTCTTAACAAATAGTTTGAAGCGTTACCAACAGTCATTAATAAAGTTCAACTATAAATACGAAGAGCATTCAATTCAGAGCTAACAACCAACAACAACATCATTTATTTGCTCATTAATACTTTCTGATATCTTTTAATATTCAATCTTCAGTGATTATATATCTACTCTGTGAGATAGTTATCTTCATTCAATTGTTAAATTGATTGTTGTAAAATCTCAAGGTAGTGAGACATTGAGTGTGGTTGTTCGATTCCAGTTGTAAGGGGGAGTGAATCTGGTGAGATTACTTGTTGCCTATTATAATCATTTTGTGAAAGATAGTGGAAATCTCAGAAGAGCTCTAGGGACGGGATGTAGGCCAAGTGGTTAAGGCTGGACCAGTATAAAAATGTGTGCATACTTTGGTGATATCTCTCTAACCTTTCCTTCCTGATTTAATTATTGGTTAAAATTGTTTTAATTTTTGTAATTCACCCCCCTCTTGAGTGATTCACTGTAACTAACAGAATTGTTCCTCATCTTTTAAAGCTGTTCTCCATGATATTTTCCACTCTACTTCACCAAGGTGAAAGACTCACCCAGGTCCTTAATGTAGTAGCCAATTAAGGGAGTTAATTTTAATCCTAAATGTGACTTATTTCCTATATTTGTCAATCTTTTCCTTATTTGTCCCTATTGATGCTCTCTTAATAATAATCAAGTGAGAGAGGGAAGGAATTAAGGAAGATAATTAGGGCGTTTAAAAAAATACATATTGCATTAACTAACTTCATTAATCTAATCAAATTAAGTAAACATGTCTTACTATATTAAAGACCAAAAGAGTACTTGATAGGATTCAGATTCACTTGTTCCACTTCCTTTTTTTTTTTTTGTGCTACACAAATCAATTCATCTCAACAAAGTCTGATGCTTGAATAAGGATAACGCAGCATAATGATCCACGACTTTATAGCCATGCACAACCACATCCCATCTGTCCCAAGTTATGTGCAGAATAATAATGATGCCCTTTGTAGTTTGCATATGTATTGCATCTGTCCCATCCAAAATAAGCCATACAATGAGATCATCTTGCAAGATAATATCTGATTTGATAGGAAAGAGGCACAGCAAACCAGAAAGCTCTGCCCCGAGGACAAGATAGAAAAACATGATCCGCACCACAACTAAAGCACCTCATATTATTGTTCCAATGATGCCTGCGTACCGGAAGCGCTTCATTTATAATATCTTCCATGTCCTCACAATCATCCTAAAAGGCAGATCTTCTCCATAAGGATTCCCATATGTTTGGTGTACCTCCATCCTCTCTTAAATGAGCAAGCATCTGATAAGCCTTCTTCACAGAAAAAACTCTCATCAGCATTGGGGAACCATATCAGACTATCAGGTTTACCTAAGCATATAACAGGAGTTGAGACAATCATTCTACTAACATGAGGATCCCTCACCATTATGCTTAATCAAATCAGACACCCAACATATTTCACTATGAGGAGAAGACAGCATAGGCGGCAAGCTCTTGGATGAGATCCATATTGGGTCCCATAACTTGCTTCATAAAACCCCAATCCTGATCAATCAACCTCCACAAGTTCTTCGGTCCAAGGGTATGCATATTAAAGCATGGAACAAATTGTGTTTGCCACTTTCAAAAGGGGGTCTTGGGTTTCGGTCCAAAGGTATACGCCTTAAAGCATGAAACAAGTGGTGTTTGCCACTTCTAATCTTTTAAAATTAACACCAATATAACTGTTTTTCAGGTCAAGCTTCATCCATTGGACAGTAGAAGGAAACTAGACAGAAAGGCCAACAAAAAGAAGTAACAAGTTCTTATGCACTAAAAGACAAGTATACAGGTAAGCTATCATCCATGATCCATGTGCAGTACACGATAATTTGGGTTTTTTATTGTTACCCAAGAGAAAGTTTAGGACTATCATTTGAGTATGTCAACTTACCATTCTTGGTGAGGACAATCACTTTCTGGCTTCTGGGATGCATCACCAAACAATATAGCTGGAAAGTGATCAGTAAACTCAACAAGATCTATAACTTCTAGCTCAAAACTAAATCACCAGATGTGTTAGGAATCATCCCCGTGTTGCAAGTTCATTGTTGGAGGATCACACTCGCATCTGTAGTCTTCCAATTCTGTTAAGAAATATATTTCATTTAATACTTTATAGATCTCTTCAGACTGAGGGTGGGATTCATCAGCCACCAAAAATTCTAAAAACTCACCCTCTATCTCTACAAGACTACGGCCAGGAATCTTCTTGACACCCTTCTCTCTCATCAAACTTCGCACCATCTTTACATCACCCCAGCCTTTTTCTTTGGCACAAATATTTGCCAACAAAACATATATTCCACTGTCTTTTGGATCTAACCTTAAAACATTACCGGCAGACAATTTGGCCAGTTCAACATTGCCATGTATTTTGCAAGCATTTAGAAGGGCACCCCAAGCAGCTTCACATGGTTCCATTGGCATATTTGTTATTAACTGATAAGCTTCTTCTAGAAGCCCATTTCGGCCAAGTAAATCAATCATGCAGGAATAATGCTCTCTTTTGGGTTCTATTCCATAGTTTCTTTCCATGGATTTGAAGTATTCACGACCGGCAGAAACTAATCCACCATGGCTGCAAGCTGTTAGTAAACTCACAAATGTTATATCATCTGGCTTGAATCCCAAACATACCATTTGATCAAATAGGCTCATAGCTTGCCTGGCACAACCGTTGGCGGCATATGCAGCAATTATGGAATTCCATGAAACCAAATCTTTCTTAGTCATCAAGTTAAAAATTTCTGTAGCGGCGTCTATGCATCCACATTTGGCATACATATCAATAAACGCATTTGCTAGAGTAACAGTAAGGTGTGTTCTTCTACTATTGATGAAATATTTGAGTATCCATTGACCCAGATTCAAGAAACTCAATTGACCACAGGCAGAGAGCACACTCACTAAAGTGTGCTCAACCGGAATCATACCCGCATCAATCATTTCATGGAAAAACTTCACTGCTTCCACGGGTTTGTTATTCTGAGAATAACCTGCAATCAAAGCATTCCAAGTGACGACATTTTTCTCAGGAGTTTGATCAAAGAACTCCCTTGCAGATTCCAAGTCGCCACATTTAGCATACCCATTAACCATGCTAGTCCACGAGAAAACGTCCCTACTTTCCATTTTGTTAAAGAGCTCTCTAGCAGCCGTCAAAGAATTACATTTCACATACATGTCCAACAAGGCATTGTACAAACTCAGACTGTAATATTTATTCTTCTTTTCTAAGAATTCATGAATGCTTTTCCCCATGCTTAGTTGAACCTTCTGCGAGCATGCTGAAAGCAGCGCGATGAACGTTACCTCGTTGGGCTCAATACCACTCGACAACATCAACTTGAAGAGGCTCATAGCCTCTTCTGAATAGTTTCGGGAAGCATAACCATCAATCATTGAGGTCCAAGTAACCACGTCTCTAACAAAACCTTCGTCGAACAGCTTGCGTGCAAGCTTCAAGCGACCACGATCAGCATAAAAATGGATCAACCCATTCCGCACAAGCAATTCAGACTCAAATCCCATTTTGCAAACCATGCAATGAACCGATTCGCTTTCAACAACTGTCTCAAACCGCTCACACGACTTGAGCGCGAAAACAAAGCTCCGGCAATCCATTTCAACGTGCTCTCCAACCATTCGACGAAAGAATGAAAATGCAAAAGTAGGAATTTTAGCTTTACAATAACCCCTGATCATAGTGTTCCACATGTAAGTATTGGGTTTCTCAATCTGGTTGAAAAGCACATGGGCATATCGGATATCTCCGCCGTCCGCAAGAGCACAGAAGGCTAAAACGCGACTCACAGGGAAGGTGTGGGTAATGAGGCCAGTGCGAGTCATGTGTGCTTGAATCTGCCTCAATTGAGACATGGTAGAACAAGATTCCATGATTACAAGAGTGGGGTTTGTGATAATCACGCTGGTTGTTGAATTCCATTTGAACTGGTTGGTGGAAACAGACGATAATAATCTCCGTGATTGGAGCAACGAGCAAGAAAAAGAACAGAACGAGTTAAGGGCCAAAACAAGCAATTTCATGTGAATGCAGACCGCATTGAATAATCCGTCAGTGTTTGAGAAAGATTACTTGTTGGCATATTTCCATGGCACTAAAGTGGCGCTTTCTACAGAGGAATGCGAAGCCGGGGACTTTGTGTGGGTCAAACTCTGAGTTTTCTTCTTGTTTTGCTTTCACTTGTACATCTGCGGCTGTTTGGCGGGATCAAGAAATCCACCACGCCTGTTTGGTTTGAGGGGAGGGGGAGAGAAGGAAAAGGGGTGAAAATGAAGATATTGATCAAATTATCATTAATGAAAAGAATATTTCTTTCTATTAAAAGTATATTTTTCAAGGTTATTAAACCCGAACCAGTCATTAAACCGGTTTAGATACTGGGTTAAGAGTCAGTGGGTCAGACCGGAGTTAAACTTGAGCTAAACCGGAACCAAATCGGTAAACAAAAATAAAGATTTGATATTATTAATATATTAATATAAAATTATGGTAAGATGATAAAGTAAAAAAAAAAAAAAACCTTTTAAGTGTTTACATTGAGAAAAGTGATGCTTTTTAGCTGTGACGGTTGAAACTTCCTAGGCAATGCTTCTGAATTTATTTGTTTTTTTGTTAGCCAATGCTTTTAAAAATTGAAACTAGATACCTATGTCATAATGCCCTAGCGTCCTAGGCTTTAATCTTCTTTTCTTTTCTTTGAGTTCTTTCATATTCCATTATGCTCGGCCTCCAATTCCAATCTCTCCTCTCTCTAACTCGTATTCTCTTGTTTCTCACAGCAACGTTTTTCCAGCTTCAAAAAAATAAACTTCGGCCTTCCACCTACTCAACACACAGCCCCCACTTGCTTGGCGTGGTCTGTGCTCGGCGTATTCTGGTCTGTGCTCAGCGTTTTCTAGTCCGTGCTCGACATCTCTAGATGTAGGGGGACTGAATCTGTTCATCTCTTTCGATGTTATTTCTACTCACCAGATCCAGATCTGTTTACATCGGCCCTATTTTCACTGAATCTAATGTTATTATTGCTTCTCGTCGCCTCTGTTTCTCTCCATCTCTCTCCCTACAAACATCTTCAATCTGCCAAAAAAAGAGAGAAGAAGACGACTCCGGTTTCTATGGTAGACCGGACCTGTCTCAACGCCGGTTCACCGGTTTCCGGTCCGAACTGGCCGGTCCGGTCCGGGTTTAATAACCATGATATTTTTAGAATATAGAAAAATTTCTATTTAACTATTTAGTAAAGAGGAACCCCCTTCAACTTGTTGGTAGTGATGTCACAACAATAAGAAGAAAAACATATGAATTCTGAAAGCTTATCTATGAGGAGAAACAAAAACCTTTTTGTCCTTGAGGGAATGCCTTGATCACATAAAAAAAATGATCACATAAAAATATATTTTTATCCCTTAAATTTGTAAAGTGTATGTATATATATATAATATTTCTAACACTGCTAATATTGCTAACGGAAAATATTGATGTCACAAACGCAACTGATGACTATGAGGCTACCAAAACATATGTAAGTTTTAATTTTTTAATATAATATATTTAGATTATTAAACTAAAATAAACCGACAAATTCCTACAAATGAAATTGAGGTTTTGATATTTAGCTTATTAAACTATTTTTTTAAATAAAATCAAGGTTTTGATATTGACTACTTTATTAGATTTTTAGATATTTTTTTAAAATTTACACACATTTTAAATATAAGATTAATAACGTTTAATTACAATATTATCACTTAAATTTATAAGGTCATCACTTAAGTTTATTACATTAGCATTTTTCATTAACAATATTAATTGTGTTAGAATTATAGGATCAAAAGTATATTTTTAAAAACTAAGGGATCAAAAACATATTTCATATACATTTATAGAATTTTTTTTAGTCAAATAAATTTAGAGAACTAAAAGTATATCTTAAACTTAAAAATTTTAGTTAAGTTTGTTATTTATAACCAAAAAAAAAAAAGTCTATTAGTTTTATTGAAATATATTTTTGAATAATTTGAATTGGAAGTACTCTTTTTAATATATGCCATCAATTGAAATAAATTGTTTAAAAAAATGAGTTTTTTTAAAATAATTTGTTTTACCTTAGAAATAAAATGAGTTAAGGTTTTATATTTTGGATTAAAGTACAATTAAAAAGAATAAACCACTTAATCAACTCCTACAATAAGAATATGGATGCTAAATATTTGCCTTCACAATATTATTCCTAGATCTAGGAATCAAGATTGGCTCGACCCAATAGGGCCGGCCTTTTTAGGCTCGGGGTAAGAAAAACATATGTTTTGCAATGCTTGACCCGAGAGCATGTGGGCTAGGGGAAGCTATTTTTCTAAATTTTAACTATTTTTCCTGTGTTTTTCTTTCAAGAAATATAATTAGTAAATGCTAATGATTAAAGTTTTAATTTATCAAATAAATGTCAAATTAAGATCTAGACAACAGGTATCATGCAACAAATAAACACAGTCACTAATTTAGAATCAAAAGTAAACTATTATCTATCAATAACTCACACAAAACATAAGAAGCTTACCACTGAACAACATCAATATGATGACTATCATTTTCATATTCTTCGTCACTATCATCAATTTCAAAGTCTTGTTATCAGTTTCCTTCAACTATCACATATCTACGGTATTAACATATGTGTCTGTTCAGGTCTACCATGAATTTCCTCCATGCCTTTTCCTTTGCCCGATATGCTTACTTATATGTTAAGTGCACACTGTAGTCTCTTTCCAAACTCTTCCTTATTTTTTCTAACCTCTTTAATAGTAATTGATGATGTCAAGCTAGCACTTTGAGCATATGTCATCTCAAGATTGTCTTGGGGTGTATGATCATGTTCTTTGGTGTATTTCATCACACGTACAAAATTATTACTCTTCCAATTGCCCTTGCAATTATCCTTCATGGATAATCTTCAACCTTGCACTTAATATACACACTCCCTTGAATTCTTCAAACATATGTACTCAAATTTGTAGACAATACTGAACTTGTACAACACCTTCTTGAATTCATCCACATGTGCAAATGTTTGATTCACTCCTACCAATAATTTCTTCCACTTTTTAGAGTTCATCTCAGGCATCGATGTTGGTGCGCTCTGAACTACACACAGAAGGCTTAGAAGAGGTCTTGTACTGCACTCATTTGTTACATATTCATCACTCATTCCATAACACACCACCTTATCAATGTAAGACATTTGCTCTGTAAGTCCCACGAATTGATCAGCCATGCATAGATAATGGCAAGTTTTATCAACATATTACCAACAACATCATAGGAAATAACTACTTCTCTAACCAAACTAACTGTGACATACCTTTGTTGATAATCCATTTCCCTTCCTACATTATTACAACCAGTACATGCTACATACACATGTTCACTACTGCCATTATAATTAAACAGATTTTCCAATTCATAATCATCAATTAGATCTACTAAAATCTTTTCATCAAAGCTCAAAGTGTATTAATGCCACACCCATGACCATCTATACCAAATAATCATCCTATCATTACCCTCAATTCTTCAACTGTCATCCCCTCCTTTATCAATTTTACCCTCACATTCCTATCATTATATTTAACTTCACCTTCACCATTAGTTACAAACTCCCCCCAACATGGAAAAAAACAAATAAGTGATTTCGAAGGCGTTGCCCCCATATTCAATGTCATCTTGCATTCTAACCTGCAACAAAAAATGAAGATTTCATCATAATGTTAGACCTATAGCAATCATATTTTATAAGTACAAAAAATCTCCACATCACACCCACTTCAACCATTGACTATTTCCTTAAATAGTAATGGTTTTAACAAATTTTGTAATGATTTTGACAAGTTTTATAATGGTTATAACAGACGCAATAACTTCTTACAACATGTGTCAGAGTATTAACCAACAATTTTTCCTTGTCACCAATTCTGCAATGCGAATGACAAAACCAATAATGGTGTTGACAAACACGGGTGGAAAAAAGGCTTTTAAGACCGGACAAAAGATGTATCGTAGGACCGGACCCGCGTCAGGTCTTGTTCCAGGCGGTATAAAAAGTCTCCCTATTAAGACCGAACATCAAACCGGTCTTAAGAGTTTCTTTCAGACCGGACATTTTAAACCGTCGGTCTTAAAAGTCGTACTAAATAGATCTGAAATATTTTTTGTTCGGTCCTAAAACTCAACCTTTAAGACCGGACAAAAACTCGACCGCTCTTAATAGATCCAAATATTAAGACCGGACAAATATCAATCCAGTCTAAAAGATAGCGGATTCTAAGCCTGAGGACTAATTACCCGGTCTTAGAAGACTGACTTTCAAGACCGGATGTTATATACGTCCGGTCTTAAAAATTGAACTTTTAGACCGGACTTATAATTAGACGGTCTTAAAAGATCAACTTTTAAGACCGGCTTAATACCTTTAAGACCGGTCATAGAAATACATCCGGTCTTAAAAGTTGAACATTTAAGACCGGCTTATTTATTTGCGGTCTAAATTTTCCCGAATTTTTCCCTGTTCTGTTCTTCCTGATCATATACACAAATCCACCACCCAAAACAGCACATAAAAGTCGATACTTTAAGCTACAAGCTATGAATAATTATTTATGAATAAATTGAATTGGGAAAAAGAATACAAATATTATCCACCATGAGTTATGTGGCCTCTTAAGACTACAAAAGCTAAAGTAATTTATACAATAAGCTAAGATAACTTACAATCACAATGAGTTAAAAATACAGCACGTAAATCAACATACATGTCCAATATATTATTCACCATGCCTTCATCTGATTCCCACCCAACAACGTAACATGCATCCTCTTTTATAAATATGCCCCTTTGAATCGGATCCTGCCACAAAAACAAAACATAAGCTTCATAGTCAGCGTGACATTGTTTAATTAAGAACATAGAAGATATAATATAGTTAAAACCTTAAAGTTTTCAAAGAATTCTGCATAGAATATTACCTTATGAATTGACTCTTTTATAAAGTGATATCCTCCCATATCCCTTCTTGATTATCATTTCTTATGCCGGGTTCATTATCCGCTTCATCTTCTTCGTGAATGTTCGGTAGACCCTTTGAAAAAGGAGTACTCTCAGGAAGACCATAATTTGAATGACTTTCCTCATCAATATCAATGACCCTCTTTCCTTGGAGAGCTACAGACCACATTTTATTTTCTTGATCGGTGATATAGAACACTTGTTTCGCATGGTCTGCCATAATAAAAGGTTCATCTCCAAAACTTATACTATTGACATCGACTAAAGTAAATCCTAGACGATCGATCTAAACACCATTATTGACATTAACCCACTTGCATTTGAAGATGGGAAATCTAATTTTGACATAGTCCACCTCCCAAATCTCTTCAATAACCCCATAATATGGCTTGAACTTCATTAACATTATTCAAGATGTATAAGTGGACTTGTGACAATTCATCACGATCCACACTCTTTACCGAAGCCCCTCGTCTACCCCCTTGAGCATGCTGACGTTTTGGAAGCCCAATATGTCTTACTTTGGCCAAATAATTTTGACAAAATTCCATGGCCTCTTGAAACATATTTGAACAATTGATGCTTCGGCGAGTGCGCGTTCTTCACATACCCTTTTAGGAATTTCATAGATCTTTCAATAGGGTACATCCACCGTAAATGGATAGGGCCGCACAACTTTATCTCCCTCACTAGATGAACAATTAGATGAACCATGATGTCAAAAAATGTAGGAACAAAAAGCTTCTCAAGGTGGCACAAGATAAGATATCCTTCATTCTCCAATTCATCCAACTTTTCAATCTCGAAGACTTTACTACAAATCGTATTGAAGAAGAAACAAAGTCTAGTCAAAATGACCCGAAGATCATATTCGGCGATGCCTCGAATAGCTACTGGGAGTAGCTGTTGCATCAAGACGTGACAATCATGAGACTTTTGGCCTACTAATTTCAAGTCCTTCATCGAGACAAGCCTCTTAAAATTTGAAGAATACCCCGAGGGAACTTTTGTGCCATGTAAACACTCACAAAAGCTTCTTTTCTCATCCTTAGACAAAGTATGAGAAGCCAGGGGACAATAAGTTCTCTTCCCATAAGGCCTTGGATGTAAGTCTTCGCGTATTCCCATTGCTTGCAAATCCAATCTTGCCTTCACACCATCCTTCGAACTACCTTGTATGTTGAGAAGCGTGCCAACAATACTATCACATACATTCTTCTCCACATGCATGACATCAATACAGTGCCTCACATCAAGATTGCGCCAATATGGAAGATCGAAGAATACAGATCTCTTCTTCCATATATTTGTTTCTTTTCTACTCTTTCCAGTCTTACCGAAGATGACACTGATATTTTTAACCTTTTCATACACTTGCTCCCAGTCAATGCCACCGGAGCTTCTTCATACTCTTGGCCACCAAAAAAGTCCTTCTTTAATCGACGATATGGGTGGCCCCGTCTAAGAAATATCCTATGTCCAAGATACACCGTCTTTCTTCCATATTGAAGTTGATGGTAGCGTGTGCCTTCTTCACAAACCGGACATGCTTTATGGCCTTTTAAACTATACCCTGACAAGTTCCCATATTCTGGGAAGTCATTTATAGTACAAAATATCATGGCTTTCATTTTAAAGACCTCCTTCTTGAAAGATTCAAAAACATCGACACCTTCTTCCCACAACTCCTTCAAGTCTTCGATCAAGGGCTCAAGGTAAACATCTATGTCATTTCCGGGTTGTTTTGGTCCCGAAATCAACATAGACAGCATGATGTACTTTCGTTTCATGCATAACATAGGAGATAAGTTGTAAACAATCAGGAGTACAAGCCATGAGCTATGTATGTTGCTAAGGCTTCCATAGGGATTCATGCCATCCGTGCTAAGGGCAAGCCTGAGGTTCCTAGGTTCTTCGCCGAAGTTCGGAAATAATTGATCAATTTTCTTCCATTGAGAAAAATCGGCCGGATGTCGAAGCTGTCCATCCGAAATCCTCTCATCTGCATGCCACCTCAGATTTTTTGCATCATTTTCATTCACAAACAACCGCTTGAACCTTGGTATGATTGGAAGATACCACAACACTTTTGTAGGCCCCTTATCGACTTGTCAGTGGGGTTTCACATATCGGACAACTCTGCTTCTCTTCAAACTCTTTTCTATACAATACGCAATCATTCAGGCATGCATGGATCTTTTTGTACTCCATCCCCAGTGGACAAAGTATGTTCTTAGCATCATAGTAGCGATGCGGCAACACATTACTATCCGGAAGCATGTCCTTCAAAGCCTCAAGCAATTCTGAAAAACTCTTGTCGCTCCATCCATGACGTGCCTTCAAGCTTACCAATTTCAATACAGCGTTCAACAATTTGTATTTTTTTACACCCAGGGTATAGCGGCATCTCTGCATCACTGCACATATGACCATATGTGCGTGATCGCTCAAAAGCCTCTTCTCCTACATCACGGATAATGTCCTCTATGCGATCATCCATATCCGTGTCATTATCATCAAAGGCCACTTCCCCATGTTGAGACCTGCTTGACACTTTTTCACCATGCCATACCTGATATTCGACACTCGTTCGTAAAGCACTTATCCAACTGTGATCCATAGTAGAATTCCTATATATAGACGAAAATCATTGATCATACATAATCCGAAAAAATTGAAACTTGCATATGAAATAAGCCAACATCCAAATGCAAATATATGCTCAAAGAATCACTTTTACGGAGGAACATGCCCATTAAATGCATAACAAAGAATAACTTTTGGTCATAAATGCATCACAGTGAATCCAAGAACCAAAATAAATGCAAGATGAGGAAATTAAATGCATGGGATGAAGGTCTTGTGGACTCACCTGTAGCATATAAATTCAAATGTGTTTGCTTGACAACGAACGGTGATGTTGCGAGACAAGGCAGGAAGAGTAACCTAAAAACACTTGTTGGTCGGTTCGGTAGGTCTAAGTGCAAATATAATCTTGAAAAACAATATTCATTAACAACGAGATAATACCCACAAGAGCATTTCATCGATTTCGTTAAACCCATGAAAAACACGAACGATAAGTGGAAAATAATAAAGTTATATAACCGAAACACCTCTTACGGCTTCGTCTATAGACGTTTAGCTAAGGAACCAGAGTGATTGTCGAGAGAGTACGCGAAGCGGCGACGAAGCAACACACAAACACCGGAGTCGGAACCTGAGTAATCACTTTCGGCGCGACAAGAGATTCAGAGTGGGAAATTTAATTTTTCACGCGACATCGACACCTTATTTAGCTTTTTGGATTTTATTAATACCGGTTAATTCTTAAATGTCCGATCCTAAAGATATAACTAAAGTTTAAGACCGGAGTTTAATAAAATGCCGGTCCTAAAGTTTTATTAGTCATTTGCGTTTAAGACCGGAGTTTTATAAATCATCCGGTCCTAAAATTCAAATACTTTTTAGAACCATTACTTATAAAATGTCCGGTCTTAACAGCCTTGGTGAATGAATAAAATAAAGGAATTTTTTTTGGACAAAATATAAATGAAAATTATCATCCACAAGATACAGCCAAAAAGAAAATACTGGAGAGAACAGCCAAAAAAATATATCAAAGGGTTATGTTCTTAATGTGGTCTTACATTACTTGAGAATGCACGTACACAAGAAAAAAAACAAAAGAAAAAAAGATGAAAATTATCATCCACAAGAATCTGACTGAACATGCTTGGCGATATCGGCGTGAAGAGCATTAATTTCCCTTAGATATCAGCAAGTTCCTGTTTTAGTTGCTCCAGCTTCAATATGAATCTCTCATTAGAGGAAAGCGGAGAGGGGTCAGAGGTAGGCGCGTTGGGGCCAACAGGTTGGAGTGGGGGAGCACGAACCTCTGCAATGGGTCCAACAACCCGAGACCCTTCGGACACAATAGGACGCACTCTCGCTGGAAGAGGCGCACCGTATAACGATCTAACCATGTCACGAGCTTGAGGTGTAAGAGTACCCCTACGAGCAGTTTGCTTGTATCTAACCATGGTTTCAGACTTTGAGCAGTTGGGGCAGAGAGCTAGGTAGTGAGGAGTTAATAAAGACAGAGAGTTCGTGTGAGGAGTTATTAAGGACAGAGAGCAGGAGAGATACACATCTGATAGTCAATTAAGAGCGTATTTGTTTAAATATCCGGTCCTAATAGTCAATTATTTTTAACAAATCAATTCGATAACTTTTAAGACCAGACCTTTTATCTTGTATCCGGTCCTAAAACTCATTTTTTAATTCAATTACTTTTAAGACCGTTTTTTATCATTTATCCGGTTCTAAAAATCATTTTTTAATTCAATTACTTTTAAGACCGTCTTTTTATCATTTATCCGGTCCTAAAAATCATTTTTTTCAATTCAAGTACTTTTAAGACCGTCTTTTTATCATTTATCCGGTCCTAAAAATCATTTTTTTCAATTCAATTACTTTTAAGACCGTCTTTTTATCATGTATCAGGTCCTAAATATCATTTATTTTTTTATTTTCAATTTATTTTTTTCGAGTAAGAATTTTTGGTTAAAAAATATTACTTTTAAGAATGGATCTTTTACAATATCCGGTATTAAAAGTTCATTCTTTTCAAAATACTCAGATAGCAGAGTTCCTTCCCTATGTTGAAATGAATGACTGAGTCTCTTCGGCTTCCACATAAACTTCCCAACTAGGCGTCTCCTCGTATTCTGAGGAACTATGCGTCTCCTCATTAATGTTTCCGTCGTTTCACATTCTTCAGGATGGTTCTCTATTTAAACCCGTTGTTACTTTATTTTCTTCACATTCATCTCCATCTCCTCCTACAACCTCCACCGTAATGGCTCCTCCACCACGACGAGGTCCTCCTGCTGGGCGAAATCCGGAGGCACCTCCATATCCTCCTCCGTTGCCTCCGAACCCCAACTTCTGGCAGATGCTGCAGCACCTGATAGACCGCGTCGATCATATAGACCGACGCTTGGGCCAACTATTTCAGGTCTATCACGCCGTCAACAACAAGCTGAACGTGGTACTCGACGCCAATGACGTTGAGTACCATACATTTGATGACGACGTCTCCGACCCTTCCCTCCCGTCCGACAACGATGGGGAGGATTAGAAATATTTATGTTTTTTTTGTACTACTGCTGCCTCACAAGGCAGCAAAAGAAAAAAATATAAATAAAATAAAATTGTTAGATCCCAATCGCTTTCCTGCTACTTGTCTTTATCTTGATGTTCTTTTCTTTTTTCCGACAAAAATGAAACAAACAAAACATTGTCCTCTTCGTGGTAATCAACATTAAAAATTTGCAGAATACAGTTAACAGTTAGGACCATACAAAACAAAACAAAAAAATTGTTTACCTTATTCCAATAAAAACAAACAGAGTGACGATTCTTCTCAAGTTTGGACCATCGTTGTCATCGATCTTACTTACCCTAGTGTGAACATTTTTCAGTGTCCTTTTCGTTATCTTCTTTCTTTTTCCGACAAAAAGAAAAGGGACACCGATGATGATCTTCACATCCAGGTTAAGTAAAAACGAGGACAACGAAGCACAAAGCTTGAGAAGAACACCAGGAACTCGGTTGTCTTGAACCCTAATGATTTGGATTTGTCTGAAAACCGAGTCACCAACTCTATTTAAAGGAAGACTATTAGGAACAGACATATAACAAATCCACGGTCCTAAAAGTTAAGCCATACTTTAAAAATATTAGGAGCGGACAATTAAGAAATATCTGGTCCTAAAAGTTTCAGCAATATTAAAATAAACAAAGACTTTTAAGACCTGACTCTTAACAAATACACGGTCCTAAAAGTCTAGCCATATTCTTTGGAATTTTATGAAGACTTTTAGGACCCGATATGTGACATAGACTTTTAGGACTGGATATTTGACAAATATACGGTCTTAAAATGGACGAAGACCTTTAAGACCAGAATTTTAACAAATATAACAAATCCACGGTCCTAAAAGTTAAGCCATACTTTAAAAATATTAGGAGCGGACAATTAAGAAATATCCGGTCCTAAAAGTTTTGGCAATATTAAAATAAACGAAGACTTTTAAGACCTGACTCCTAACAAATACACGGTCCTAAAAGTCTAGCCATATTCTTTGGAATTTTATGAAGACTTTTAGGACCGGATATGTGACATAGACTTTTAGGACCAGATATTTGACAAATATACGGTCTTAAAATGGACGAAGACCTTTAGGACCGGACTTTTAACAAATATACGATCCTAAAAGTCGCGAATACTTTTCAGAGTCTCTTATGGCTCATTAAAACATCCGCCTGTACCTCAAATTGCAAGCACTAAATAGCTTTATCCACCATCCCATTCATTCAGAACCCAAAATGGACACACAAAAATTGTTCGAAAAAATAAACAAATTTATTATTGAGTTACATTGCCTTATATTTACAAATGAATGAATTAGTGGAAAAAATAAACAAATGTATGTACAAAAGGCTATTGTTGCAACAACATATATTATTTACAAATGAATTAATTTAGGACATTAATTATTGTCCTGACTTAGCTTTTCTAAGACCTGTTTATACAGATATTCACAAAACACATCCCGTATGTGCTCCACTTCATCATCAGAAAATGGCTTTGCACAGGCAAACCTCTGTAACATCAAAGACAGAAACAGAAAAAACATATTATGTACATATTTGATATGTAACATTAAGCCAGTGACTGAATTCAGCCAGAACATTAACCGTTGCACCGATTTTAGTCCTTCCATCCGTCACAATATCATATATGTGTTTGATGACGTACGGGCCACATAAGTTCAATTCTATCGGTTGCCGACGGGTCTAAAAATAACAATAAATATATATAAGAGCATATATAGCTTACTGACCAAGTTCACAAGGCAGTTATGCCATGTCCAAATATGTACTAACCTTTGGTTGGAACCATTTAGGGTCTTTGAGCTCAAACCCATGCCTTTTTTTTACCCCAACTTGGAAGGTCCTCATGCCACTATCATCAAAATCACAAATTTATCAGTAATGTTCACTAAAAATTGACAATAGATATTTCAGACGAGACAATGAAAATGACATGCTTACTTGTTGGTGATCTCCTTCAACGTAGGCGATGAATCACCGTGAATGGAGCATAAGAAGATAACTGTGTGCGCCTCCATGTTCATGACGACCAACTACCAGTGGTGGCTGAAAATTCACAGCAGTAAAGTACTCAGTGATATATATATGTAACAGAATTAAGTGAATTGCAGACAAGAATTGTGATATATATGTACCCGAGCCATTATGGAAACAAGTACACCTTTCTTGGCACTTCACACAACCTCTTTGATATGTACTGCTGTCTCAAATCCAGAGGTGTTGTACTTGCATAGACTGGGCACAAGAATCCAAAATCATCGATTCTGCCCTGTTGAACCAGTTTCTCATGCATGCACCTACAAAAATGACATCGATCAAGGAATTAGTATATATGTATGTGTGTCTAAACGATGCATTTAAATTATGTAATCAAGGAAGAAGATACTTACTTCATAAACATTTGAACAATTGCACTAGTAACCTGCTGTCCAGGAAGCAACATGGACTCTACATCGGCATTATCAACGAAAAGCGGTTGAGGAATAGCGAGGCCTACTACTTCATTGACAGGCCATGATTTATCTTTAAACCATCTGTTGGCTACCAAATTGGATATTTTTTCCTTGGCCGTCAAGTTAGCAGTAGGGGATGGAACTTGAGGAGGGGGTGAAGCTTGATGAGGGGGTGATGGAACTTGAGGAGGGGGTGGAGCTTGATGAGGGGGTGGAGCTTGAGGAGGGGGTGGAGCTTGAGGAAGGGATGGAGCTTGACGAGGGGGTGATGATTGAGGAGGAGTAGAGACATCTACAAGCTTCACTGGCCAAGAGATGAAGGTTCCCTTGACATCACTCACAATCTTCAGCTCATCAGTTGAGAGAGGGACAGGTGCATCAAAGATCACCTCTTCAACTGACACTCTGACTTCATCATCATCCATTTGTTGGTGGTGTACGGTTGATCCCAAGTTGTGGGCAGTCCCTTTAGCAACCAATTGTCTATGACTATCACTATCCTCCACATACGGATGACAAGGTTGCTCGATCTGTCCAACAATGCAGCTCCTCTAGTGCTCTGCTGCTGCATAGGTGCGGTGAAGGTGTCAAGGGATCCACACTGCTCTCTCGGCCGAGAGCTCGGGAGAAACTTCATTTTCTCCATCTCCTCATTCATCTTGCTCATCTCGATTGAAACATTGCCCTCAATGTAGCTTCTTTGGCCGCCGATTCCTCATTTAATTTGGCAACCGTCGATCCATCTCCTCCCGGGTAACCACACTTTGTCTGTGGCGTTTGGATTTACCAAAGTATTGCTTTAGGCCTACCTGTCCTCCAATCCCCCTTACACGCCCCGAGTGATCTGCTTTTCCGGTCGCAACGGTCAGACCATCATTCCTCCCGTCCGACGCAAAAGAACCCTCTGCCTCTTTATTTTTAAGATCTTCCTGTAAGATACAGATAACAAGAAGCTTAGTAATGAAACATGTTTAGTAAGTAAAAGATAACAATATCGATACTTACAATTCGTTCAGCAACTACACGAGTTTGTTCACTCGTGTAGGCGCCGCTTGGCTTTGCCGAATATACAACCACAACTCCTCGCGACGTATTGGAGATGGCGGGTGGTCAACTACCGCGAAGGATTGGATTCAGCTTCATCTTCCAATCTCTTCCGCTTGGTTGCCATCAAATCTTTTCGGCCTTTTCATATCCGTCGCGAGAAGCCTGTGTGGGCAATCATTCTTTCTCCGATCTCTTGGTATTTTTCCCTTCTTTTCGTGAATCGGGATTGAAAACAACTATCAATTATGAATTCCAGCCATGTCACTAACGAAATTAGAGAACTTCGCTTGACATGAACGTCAAACATTAGTCAAATTCACTTCATCAAGTTTCAACATTTTACTTAAGGAAGATGTAGCATTGTAGAAGAAATTGGGAGAACCAAAGGAAAGGGAGTTGCAGAATTGCTGCCAACTCAGTCAATTCATTCATTCATCATAATTGGTTCCTACACACATATTAGAATAACTAACTAACTACTTGCACCGAAACCATTACACAGTTAACATACTTACTAACTAACAGCAACGTCTAACCATTGCCATTACATTGTTTTCATATCAGACTTGCATGGAACTAGGACATGCTCCTCTCATGCAGGACAAAGGCAGCAAATGTATACTTCTATTCACACACCAAACCATTTAACTAACAGGATTAGATGTACACAATAACATTCACATATCCGCACAGGTTAATAAGCAAACAAAAGTGCAAACAAAACTAAATATAAACTCACGAGCTTTAGGAGTGGTCCGCGGTGAACAAATTGTTGCCAAATTTGTTCATCAATAAATTTGTACTTGTGCCAGGGTTTATGGTCAGGCTTCACCTCGGCAAAAATATACGTGTTATCTAGAAAGGTCTTAAACTTCCGAACCGCTCAAAGACAATAAGACAATGTTGAGTCTTTCAACTTCTCAGAGTCAGGGACGGTGTATGTTAGACGGACAGTGTCCCAAATAGGATCCTTTATTGTGCTTTGGTCCACATTTTTCCACTCATCTGTCAAGATGCTAACCTTGCTGCGTACTAGAGCACCAACAAAACTAGTATATGTGGTTTTATTAGGACCGAAAGGTTGCAAATTTTTATCAAACTGAATCTTGAGCTTCGTCGCAGAATTCCGACTAAGGGAAACATCCCTCATTCGTGTGCCGCTTCTACCACGGCGTGCACGGCGCTGAGGAGGCTCATTGTGAGATGAAGAGGGTTCGTTCGTCTGACCCACACCAGTCAAAGCAGTATCTGGAGTTCCAGGAACACGAGTGGATCGTTTTCACCGTTCATTTTCAAGAAAGTGAGAGGAATGCCTGAGCAAATGAGGGAGTAACAGAGGCTAACGGTATGTGGGGCGAGGAAGAGAGGTAATGCAGCAGGAAGGGTTTCGCAACGTGAACAGGGGTTCTTCAGTGAGTGTGACAAAAGCTTCCGCGCGAAGAAACGTATATTTGGCGCCTCATTTTTAAGACCGGACAAATGAGTATATACGGTCTTAAAAGCTAACCTTTAAGACCAGTCTTTATATAACTCCGGTCTTAAAATTAATTAATTTTTTATTTAAACTTTAGTACCGGCCTGATTTTAAGTCCGGTCTTAAAAGTCTAACTTTTAAGACCGATCATTCTGTAACTCTGGTCTTAACATTAATTAATTTTTTATTTAAACTTTAGTACCGGCCTGTAAGAGTTTTGGGAAGAATTTATAAACCGATAGACAGTCATTCAAAACACATATGCTAAAATGTAAGAGTTTTGGGAAGAGAATATGCAAATAGAGATTTATACTGGTTTGGCCCAATCCTTGACCTACGTCCAGTCCCCAAGCTGCACTTGAGATTTTCCACTATCTTGTTGTTTAACCAGGCACAAGAGAAAAGCCTTTACAACTTCACAAGTTTAGCCGGGCACTTGTGCAGCCTTTACAACCTCTTTCCGAGATATCCTCTTACGCATTGTAAGAATACAATTACCGACTCTGTACTCAGGATGATCCTTTCACACTAGGACTCACTCCCCCTTACAAGTTGTAATTGTACACCCACACTCAAAGGTTCCACAACCTTGAGATTTGATCTCTAAACAGATAATCAAATAAGTGTTTAGACTCTCTCACAGAGCAGATAAATAATAACCACTGAAGTACAATACAAATCATTTCACTCTTTATGATAAGCTATGTAAGCATTGAGAACAGAGTGTGTGAGCTAAGCGTATATTCATAACGTCGGCATTTCGGCAGTGCACGCTCGTGTCACTTCTTGAAGTTTGAATGCTTGTTCTTTTATAGCTAACCAATAGTATTCGACCGTTAGAGAAATTCTTCAGTTGAGCTTCTTAGAATATGACCGTTGGAACTAGCCGTTGAAGCTTCTGATGCTTTTTGCCTGTTGAGCTCTAATCCAACTTTAATCATAGAATGTCTAACATTGATTTCATTAATGCTCCGTCTTGAGTGTTGTATTAATGGCCATTGTGAGGATTCAAGCTTTTCAATGAAATGTTCAAACCATCTGTTAGACTTAGAAGCTTTCCTCTATTTTCTGACGTAGCATTTAATGAGTAAAAGCATCTAAAACTCATTAGCAAACTGATTAAAAGTAATTAGCAATAGTAATGAGTAATGATATATAGAAATGAAATCACACACGATGATTTAAGATTTACGAAGACGGTAATTTTGAAATCAGAGATGATCATGCTCGAGCATCCTTGTTTGTATGCTCGGGCAACCAAGATGCAAGTACATTGTAAGAGGTGATCATCGTCTTATGCTCGGGCAACAAGGAGCTACTGCTTGAGCACCATGCTCGAGCACTTCAATGAGCTTGCTCGGGCAAGACTTGAATGAGGTTATTAAAACTTGAATTATCCTTGAAGCTCGAGCAACACAGTTTTCATGCTCGGCCATCCTTGTGAACCATGTTGCTAGTGCTCCAGCATCACAGATATACTGCTTGGGCATCGTTGAGACAGAGAGCAGTAAGAGCTTCGAAACATGCTTGCTTGAGCATGCTGCTCGGGCATGACATTATCCTGCTCGGGCATAAGGCATACAGAGACGAAGAGTTACTGATTCAGTGATGCTGCTTGAGCACGCTTTCTCCTCTGCTCGAGCATGGTGCTCGAGCATGACATTTTCATGCTTGGGCAAGCGTCTTCCAAAGGTGAAGAATGAGAAGGAAATTGGTGCTGCTCAAGCATGGTTTTACCTCTGCTCGAGCATGCTTCTCAAGCAAGCCTTTCACTCTGCTCGGGCATGACTCTTCAATTCGCAAATCCTTGCTTTTGGCTCGATCATGCTCGGGCATGCCAAATGCTCTGCTCGAGCATGACTGTCAAATTTACACTTCTTCGCTCTGAGTTCGATGATGCTCGGGCATTACAAATACCTTGCTTGAGTATTCTGCCTTCGAATGTCAAGCTACTGCCTACCATGATCTTGTGCAAATATCAAACTTCATTAACTTTCAAAACGTAATAGCAATGGCAGTACAAGAGTCAATTTTCAGTGAGCGAAACGTCTTTAATATAGCTGTAAATTTGGAAAATCACCAATGCTCATAAAGCTCTTCAAGTATTCTTTCCAATGCAAGAAGAATCAGCTCCAAACTCGTTCTATTTCGTTCATTATCATCAGATGAATGGAGGTTGTTCTTGACCAGCGTTTTTTGCAACATTCTGAACTGACCGTCAAGTTCAAAACATCTTATATCCTTCAATTGATCTTTTTTTCTGTAATCTTGATGTTTTTGAAAATTTATTTGAGTCTAGTTTCCAATGGCACCAGTTTCAGCTCATTTGGATTTGTCGTTTGTGAGATACACTCAAAATACCAAAGCTTGGTCTGCTGTGTGACATTGATTTTACTGTCATATTCAAAAATTCATATCTCTCTCATCTGAACTCTTTTTGGCCTGAATTCTATGTCAAAATGACGCATTGGGAGTCTAGTTTCATAAAAAATTGGTTTCACTTCAATCATATTTCTGGTTTGAGAGTTATCATTGAATTACCAAAGGTCGCCAGCTGAAATGTGAAACAGAGGTGAACAGAGTACTAAAAAACAACCTTGCTCGAGTACCAGATCTTCTCTGCTCGAGCAGGCATTTTTATGCTCGAGCATGAGCGGGTTTTTGCGAGAATATGGGCTGGAAATGTACCGTGCTCGAGTATGACTTTGGTGTGCTCGAGCATGACTTCAAGAATGCAATTGTAGCTTATTTTAACCCCGAATTGAGCCATTTCAACTTCCACTTGATCATGGAGACTTCTAGAATCAATCTTGGAACATGTATAATAATATTCTCATTCCATTCATCAAGTTCTTCCATCTTCCATCTCCCATCTTGATCATTCTTCATCATTTAACATGGACACATCATTCTCTGCAAGTTCTACCTTCTTCAATATTTCCTCTTCTTCTTGAACTTAATATTTTCTCCAATTTCTTCTTTCTGAAATCTATTATCTCCTTCTTGTTCTATAATTCAACTTCAAATAATCTATATTAATTATAGTAGTTAGTCAATGTAGGAGATAAATATATTATACAATTTTTTTTGCTCTTAAGAATGACATCTATATAAGGCATCATCAAAACTAATCATATCCAACAACATATACTGGAAATATAAGAGATAAGGGAAGAGAATATGCAAACTGTGATTTATACTGGTTCGACCCAATCCTTGACCTATGTCTAGTCCCCAAGCTTCACTGATTTTCAATCCACTATCCTCTTGTTTAATCCGGGAACAAGAGAAGCCTTTACAATCCGATTACACGCTTTGTACTCGAAGTAATCCTCTCACTAGGATTCACTCTCCCTTATAAGCTGTAATCAATACAATGGGTTTCCCACTCAAGATCACCCAATCTTGAGTAACTCTCGGATAGAATGTTTACAGATAAATCTTCTCTCTCAGAAGTGTATGAATAAACACTGAAGTACATAATCGTTCATCTCACTCTCTACTGTAAACAATATGAACATTTAGAAACAGAGTGTATGAACTACAGACGGTGAAGTAGTAAAATCATTTTGTTGGTTTTGTCGATTCATTCATCAATCGTTGTCACCCTTTCCGGTTTCAAGACTTCACAATTTATAGGTTGTTATGTTTCGACTATTGTGAGCATTCGACCGTTGGAGATCAGTTAGAAGTAGTCGTTGAAGCTTTTGTTTCTTTTTGCCCGTTGAGCTCTAATCCAACTTTAATCATAAGATGTTTAACATTGACTTTGTTAATGCTCCGTCTTGAGTGTTGTATTAATAGCCGTTGTAAAAGATTCAAGCTCTGTTACAATGTTCAAACTATCTGTTAGACTCAGAAGTTTTCCTCTGTTTTCTGACGTGGCATTTAATGTTGTCTGACACACAAATTGATTTATCTCAAATTGATGTCAATCCATGATATAATCATCTGAAACTCATTAGCAAACTGATTAAAAGCAATTAGGAATAACAACGAGTAATGATATGTAGAAATGAAATCACACACAATGATTTAGGATTTACAAAGACGATGATTTTGAAAGCAGAGATGATCATGCTCAAGTATGATTATTTGTATGCTCGGGCATCACAGAAGAAAGAAAGTGATAAGTGCAGAAAATCACCCTATGCTCGAGCAACCAACTAAGCTTGCTCGGGCAAGCTCCTCTTGGTGTCTTTTGAAAACAGTTTCTATCGTTGATGCTTGAGCAAGAAAAACTTCATGCTCGTGCAACATGTCGTCGATGCTCGAGCAACCCAGAGAGTATGCTCGGGCAAGAGACGAACAGAGGCGAAGACTTATAGATTCAGTGATGCTGCTCGAGCACACTTTCTCCTCTACTCGAGCATGGTGCTCGAGCATGACATTTTCATGCTCGGGCAAGCGTCTTCCAGAGGTGATGAATAAGAAGGAAATTAGTGCTGCTCAAGCATGATTTTACCTCTGCTTGAGCATGGTGCTCGAGCATGCCTTTTACTCAGCTCGAGCATGCCTTTTACTCTGCTCGAGCAAGACTCTTCAACTCAGCAAACTTCTTGATTAGTTCGATGATGCTCGGGCATGACAAATGTGCTGCTCGAGGATTCCTTTCCAGTTTGCAAATCTTCGCTCTGAGCTCAATGATGCTCGGGCAGAAAGAACGCCTAGCTCGAGTAAGATTCTGTCTTTGAGGCTTCTGATCATGTGCGAATAAGTATAATATACTCCAATACAAAGCTCAACTTCCAGAATGTAGAGACTTTCAAGATATAAGAATATTGGCAGCACGATAGTTCATTTCTAGTGAGCAAAACCTCTTTGATATAGCTCAAAATTTGGAAAACCATCCATGCTCAGAAACCTCTTTAAGTATTCTTTACAATGCAAGAATAATCAGCTCCAAACTCGTTGTATTTCGTCTGTTATCATCAGATGAATGGAGATTGTTCTTGATCAGCGTTTTTTGCAACATCCTGAACTGACCGTCAACTTCAAAACATCATATATCCTTCAATTTATCTTTTTTTTCTGTGCTCTTGATGTTTATGGAAATTTATTTGAGTCTAGTTTCCAATGGCACCGGTTTCAGCTCATTTGGATTTTTCGTTTGTGAGATACACTCAAAAGATCGAAGCTTGGTCTGCTGTGTGACGTTGATTTCACTGTCATCTTCACAAATTCTTAGCTCTCTCATCTAAACTCCTTTTGGCCTGAATTTTATGTTATAATGACTCATTGGGAGTCTAGTTTCATAAAAAATTGGTTTCACCTAAATCGGACTTTTGGTTTGAGAGATATCATTTAATTGCCAGAGGTCGCCAGTTGAAACGCAAAACAGAGGTGAACAGAGTGCTGGAAAACGTTGTTGCTTGAGCATGGCATTTCTTCTACTCGAGCACCATGCTCGAGCATGGAATTTTTGTGCTCGAGCATGAGCATATTTATGCGGTAATAGGAGCTACCGTGCTCAAGTATGACATTGGTGTGCTCGAGCATGATTTTAGGAATGCAATTGTAGCTTATTTTAACCCTAAATTGAGCCATTTCAACTTCCACTTGATCATTAAGACTTCTAGAATCAATCTTAGAACTTGTATAATGATATTCTCATTCCATTCATCAAGTTCTTCCATCTTCCATTTCTCATCTTGATCATTCTTCGTCATTTAACATGGACTCGTCATTCTCTACAAGTGCTACCTTCTTCAATATTTCATCTTCTTCTTGAACTTAACATTTTCTCCAATTTCTTCTTTCTGAAATCTCTTATCTCCTTCTTGTTCTATAATTCAACTTGGACTAATCTACATTAATTTAGTAGTTAGTCAATGTAAGAGATAAACATATTATACAAACTTTTTTCTCTTAAGAATAACATCTATATAAGACATCATCAAAACTAATTAAATCCAACACTAATGATCCAAGAGCTCAGACTGATTCTTATATGAAGCATAAGGATGACTCTGTGGATGCAGGATGCCTTATCCCTGCCACTATGGTTCCAGACGTCGATAGAGATCTAGAACATGTAGAGGCCTTTGAGATGATTGATCATCCTATGGAAATGTTCCAGCAACAGGCAAGGCAAGAGAGATATGAGACCACAAAGGCCTTATATTCCTACAAGATGGCTGAAGGTGCATCAGTTAGTCCTTATGTGTTCAACATGAAAGGCTACATTGATCACCTTGAGAGGCTTGGATTTCCCATAAGCCAGGAGTTAGCTACAAATATGATCACATGTTATAATCCTCACGAGGTTGTCCCACAAAATCCACAAAACACAATACCATGCCTCTCGCCCTTTCCACACACATGCTACACACTATGAACTCTTTTCCTGCCCCTCAACCCTCCCCCTTCCACCCACTCCTTCCCCACATTATACCTATGTCTCCCTTCCCCAGACACAACCCCCTTTAAATCCAAACGCACCACCTCTCCTACACAACCCTAACCCCCCCTTCGGATCCCTTCCTTGATCCATCACCCACCCATGCCGCGATTCAAGCAAGCAGCCCGGTGTGGCATATGCCCCCAACGATCTACGCCTGGCCTCTTCGCCAGGATCCACCGCCCCAGCACCAATGACCTCCTCCATCATCTCCTCTTTTACTTCTGCCACCACCCTCGTACCGGCCATTCCCCCTCCTCCTTCCCCGCCCCCCTTGATTCCCCTATTTACATATCCTCCGACGACCCCTCTTCCCCTCCTCTGGCGACACAACCTCTTCCTGCCGTGCCTATTTCCACATGCACAGCCCCCTCTACCACAAACATGCCCCTCGCATCGCCACACTTCACACGGAACTAAAGACCCTACGGATGAACATCAGGGCCATGATAGCTGCTCATCATCGCCTTCTCTAACTCTCACCCAGATATTCCCTTCGTTAATCAACCAGCTTCCCCCTCATCCACGGAGGACACCTCCACCAATCTCGCACCCACTCCTCCTGGCCCCTCAGGGCCATAGTTGTGTTGTTAAATTTTTCTTTTGCTCTTCTTTTTATTTTGTTGTCGCCTACTCTATACCCCTACCAGGTAGCAGCCGAGCATTTTGACTTCGTGGCAATATAATCCCTGTTTTGTCTCCCTGTTCCTTTGCATTCTTCGCTAGGTGTTTGTTTGGTTCAATTTTTTTTCCGCCCACCACTCTCTGGCTGTGAATCGCTCTACCCTCCTCTCACTTTTCGCTGCAATGGGGACATTGCAACATTCAAGTGTGGGGGAGGGCTACATGTGTTGGTATGTATGTGTGAGAAAACCTGAATTTTGAATGGTTAGGTTAGCTCTTCGCAATTACAGACAACACAAAATTTCAAACTTTTAAACTTGTAATTAGAGCATGAACATACACCTATAGTAGTGGAGTGACTGTTTAAATGAACTGGTAGAATAGATTTGTCTTAAGGGAAATAAACCGTGTATGCTTGGGAAACTGACAGTACTAGATCAATCAATGTAGGACAGAGTAACAGTAAGGGAGAGAACAGAGTTAAGCTACATGGAAGGAAATGTTGAGCCTTATTTTTCATTATTCTGTGAGCATGCCTGCTAGTGTTAAGAACTTTCTTTGGTTTGTATGATTTCTCTGGTTTTGATACCTCACACCTGAATCATATTGCATAGGACCAAGGCATTCAATCTTCACCCACTCGATCCATACACAAACCCCTTGATTTTATTCCCATTGTCATCCCCTTGAGCCACCTACATAATGCTATAGCAGATGCTAGACAAGCAGATGATAAAGAAATGCGCGTGCCAATGCTGTAGCATAACGCCCATAGAGCCAAAAATCGTAACAAGGCGATGCCAAAAAAAAGAGAGAGAAAAGAGAGAGAGAGAAAAAAGAGAAGGCATATATTATCTTTGGTTGGCAGCATAAGGCATTACCACTGTATGGGGCATGCTCGGACGCAACATCATGACTACATATGGGAAAGACTTGCATAGCACCTTACTACAACATTGTTTTTTTCTTCACATAAATCACCCACACACTGCCATTCCACACATTACAACCTGAAAAGTCCTTTTAATGCAGTTAAGTTCAGCCACGAGGAAACAGCCTTAAAAATTTTACAAATCTATAAAACTTCTAGACTAGCATGACAGAGAGAAACAAATCCCCCATGTGTGAGAGCAAACAAAACACCTTATCCGAAAGTCTCTTAGCACTCTCTTACTGGAACAATGATCTGCACTAAGTCACCAGTACTGGGTAGTGGGATTGTTTACACGGAAACTTTGAACTTAATACAAACACAACACACCAGGTCACTAGGACAAGTGCAAATGCTGTGAGGTTCCTTTCATCTCTATAGCTATTCTCTTTGTTTTTCCCAAGAGTGCAAAAAGCTAAGTGTAGGGGAGTTTGATGAGCGACATTTACACCATGATTTCCCTGTGTTTTTTGACTATTTTGAATGTTGTTAGTCCTAGCTATCACCCAAGAGGGGGGTGAATTGGGTGTCTGATAAAACTTTAAATAACTTTAAAGATCTTTTCGCAACTTACTGAAAGTAGTTTGTATGACAAAAGTAATTTATAAAACGATAGTCAATCACTCAAACATATATGCTGGGAATATAAGAGATAAGGGAGGAGAATATGCAAACTGAGATTTATACTGGTTCGTTCGAATCCTTGACCTACGTTCAGTCCCAAAGCTCCACTTGAGATTTTCAATCCACGATCCTCTTGTTTAAACCAGGCACAAGAGAAGCCTTTAGAAACTCACAAGTTTACTCTGGCACTTGTGAGGCCGAATCTCTCACTGAGATACTCCTTTCAATCAGTTACACTCTGTACTCGAAGTTATTCTCTCACTAGGATACACTCCCCCTTACAAGTGTAAACTGATAGCCCAATCTCCAAGTCCCACAACTTGAGATTCTTACAATGATTTAATAATAAAAAAATGTTCTCTCTAACTGAGAAGATGAATAAACACTGAAGTACAATTGATCATCACACTCTCTATTGAAAGCTATATAAACATTGTGAAATAGAGAGTATATGAGTTAAACGTTGGATTTCATTTCGACATTGTAAGCTCTTTTTTCTCTCCTCTTCTAGCTTTGAATGCTTCTCCTTTTATAGTTGATGAAGAGAATTGAGCAATTCTTCCAGGTTTGAATATGATCGTTGTGAGCGAATATGACCGTTGGAACTATTCGACTGTTGGAGAAATATTTCCGTTGGAGCTTCTGATGTAATCATCCACCTTTTCATAATCTGATGTTAATCCTTCATTTGATCATCTAAAACTTGCTAACAAATATGATTAATACCATTAAGAAGTATAGCAAGTAGAAATCAATTGATAGCAATCATTTCTGATTTCTCGGAGACGTCGTAGAACGAAACATGCACAGGTCTGAGTTACTCTGACATATCTTGATATATCTCGGCCTTGCAGAATCCTGAGTTAACTAAAAACACTGTAGAAAATATCTCGGTCAAGCTTGAGCTCGGTTTAACCAAAACTAGATCTCGGTCAAGTAATTTGATCTCTGATATTATCCCGGCTCCTTGATGATCCGAGTTGGAGAGAAACCGGCCGTACATCTAGAAACCCGGACCTCAGACGCCAAAGAGCTCGTCAATCTCGGAACTCTTCCCTGATCGCTGTCAGGCTTTGCTGGGATCCTTAGCCGAGTTGGCTTCACCTGCATTCTTAGTAGTGTTGACTTCGTCGGGATCCTTAGTCGTATTTGGCTTTGCTGGGATATTTAATTTACTGACTTGCTATCTTGGCAAGTATGTACAGGATCATTCTGGACACCGTATCTAAAGCACAATCCGAGTTCTTGCCGTCGTGCCATCACGAATGACCGGTGTAGTTTGCTATGCCGACGTGATATTTCGGATAGCCAGTGTAATATACTTGACCGACGTGCTATCTCGGCATTTGCTTTGTTGACATTCTATCTTGGAGTCTCGACATAGGATCTCAGAATATCGGCATTGAATAGATGATCTAATTCGCTTACCGACATGTCATCTCAGCATAGGATAGTCGGTATATTTTTCTTTCTGAGCAAATTTGGCATCTCGGATAGTCGATGTAATTTGCTTATGCTCTCTGCCTTGATATAGCTCCAAATAGAAAAACCATTTATCTCCATAAAGCTCTTTGAATCTTCTTTCCAATGCAAGAAGAATCAGCTTCAAACTCATTCTATTTCGTTCATTATCATCAGATGAATGGAGGTTGTTCTTGACCAGCGTTTTTGCAACATCCTGAACTGACTGTCAACTTCAAAACATCATATCTCCTTAAATTGATATTTTTTCCTGATCTTGATGTTTTTGGAAATTCATTTGAGTCTAGTTTCAAATGGCACCGGTTTCAGCTCATTTGGATTTTTCGTTTGTGAGATACACTCAAAATACCAAAGCTTGGTCTGCTGTGTGATGTTGATTTCACTGTCATCTTCAACAATTCATAGATCTCTGATCTGAACTCATTTCGAACTGATTTTTTTTAAAAAATGAGCATTGGAAGTCTAGTTTCCAACAAAATTCGTTTCACCTCAATAGGACTTCTAGTTTGATAGATATCGTTGAATTACCAGAGGTCTCTAGTTGAAACGCGAAACAGAGGTGAACAGAGTGCTGAAAAATGTTGTTGCTCGAGCATGGAATTTCCTCTGCTCGAGCACCATGCTTGAGCATGGCATTTTTCTGCTCGAGCATGAGCGGATTTTTGTGAGAATAGGAGCTGGAAGTGTTCCGTGCTCAAGCATGACATTGGTGTGCTCGAGCAAGACTTCAGGAATGCAATTGTAGCTTATTTTAACCCCGATTTGAGCCATTCCAACTTCCATTTGATTGTGGAGACTTCTAGAATCAATCTAAAAACTTGTATAATGATATTCTCATTCCATTTAACAAGTTATTCTTTCTTGCTTCTTCTCTTGATCATTCTCCATAATTTAACTCTTTCTTTCTTTCTTCTCTTCTCTTCTCTTCTTCTTCTCTTCTCTTTTCTTCACCATTCTTCATAATTTAATTTGAACTAATTATTCTTTGTGAGTTCTTCCTTCTTCAATATTTTCTCTTCTTGATTATTCCCAAAATACTTTGATAACTTCTTGCTTCCTTGACACTTTCTGTAATTTCTTCTTTCTATAATCTTTTATCTCCTTCTTGATTAATCTCTATAATTCTTCTTGAACTAATCTACATTAAATACATAGTAGTTAGTCAATGTAGGAGATAAATATATTACACAATATTTTTACTCTTAATAATGACATCTATATAAGACATCATCAAAACTAATCATATTCAACAAATGCTACATCTGAGCCTTATTGCCTATTATCTGATAGATTCTTTTAGAATTCATGCATAAGGGGGAATAAAGGATAGAACATACAAAATATTGCATTCATATCATTATCTTACTCATGTGCATAAGAAAAGACCGCTTCGTGGATTTCCGTAAGGGCGCATAAGGAAGTTGATACATTGCTATAGCAGAGGGTAAGCCCTCATATGCACCAGCAACACAATGCGACCTCTATGCTATAGCACCGTAAGGGATGCAGACTTATGCGCCAAGTTATTCTAACCTTTCCTCGTGAGTTTTTAGGAAATTAAGACAGGTCACCTAGACGAACGTGGAGACGGTGATTGACTAAAGCTACATCTAGAAGATGCGGAGAATCGAAAGAAAGATTTGGAGAATCCCGCTATAGTAAAAGAAAGATCAATCAACCGAATCCCGCTATGGTGGTTAGCCACTAATTTTTGTTTTGTGACTATTTAAGTATTATTTAATTATCTAATTTATCATTAATTTCCCAAGGTTTGGGCTATATAGTATTGCACTGTTTGCAGGGTTTTGTTGTACCAAAGGAATCTTAGAATAAGGTTGCAGGCTTCACTTTCCACGAGGAACCAGCACAACTTAGGCATGGAGATGTTGCTATTGCTGCTATCACTAGCTATACAAATACCTCAAATCCTAGTGTAATGCTTGGAGCTGCACTGGTTGCAAAGAAAGCTTAGGCATGGAGATGTTATTATGTGGTCTTTTATACTTTGTGGAATACAAAGCTTTAATTTATTCATTTTATAGCTACTTGGTGTATAACTTAGTTATGATTTTTGTGCTTTTTAGTTCATTTTGTTGGCAACATTGTTGTTTATATATTTTTTGTTTTGTTTATGTATACTTTTTTAGGATTGTTACAGTATTTATATCTTCATATACAATTTTTTTTAATATAGTATTCAGTGTTGTTTATTTCATAATATTTCTTTTATTTGAATGGTAGCTGTGGAAGAGCACTAATAATTATAATATATTTTTATTTATTTGAGTGGTTGCTCTGGAAGAGCCCTAATAATTATAATATTCTTTTATTTATTTGAGTGGTTACTATACAAGATCCCTAATAATTATTAATCATTTTTTTTCTAATTCCTCAATTTGCGACGAAATTATTTTTCCATTGCAAATTGCAACGGATTTTTTTTTGTCACAAATCGTTTGCGACAGAAAAGGAATTTCAGTCACAAATTTCCGAATTTGCGACCGAAATACTTTTCCGTCGCAAATCTGGAAATTTGCGACCGAAATTGATTTTTTAGTCGCAAAAAAATTTTTGTGATGACATTTTTTGCCTTTGTTGCAAATCTTTTTTTGCGACGGATTTTGTCCGCCGCAAATTGTGACTTTTTTTGTAGTGGCGGTAATTCACCAGCCTAGACCCGGGCAGGGGGCCAAACAACTTCTAAGTCTAGACCCAGCCAAGGGACAAGGAAGGGAGATCAGATCTTGAGGTGTAATATGATATTGGCTAGGTCACCTTACACCTGAAGTCTCGATCCACATCAAGGTGTAATAAGGTGGAGTTTTGTTGGAAGGAATATCTAGGCATGCAAGTGTTCTCTATAAGATTATACTTTGTTAATTATAATTATTATCTATATGTTTTCACTTGGCTTCATTAGATTACATTTGTTTTCGGGATATTATGCTATTTGATTTTGGTTAGTAAAACTTTGTCTTACCCCATTAATGTTAATATTTTTTAGGAAAGACGTTTAATTTTGATAAGAGTAAAGGGAAGAAGACATAAATTGCACCAGTAGATTAGCTCAGCCGCTCCCTCTCTCTTCTCTGCACTTCCCCTCCCTCACCGTATGCTCCCTCTTGCCGGCAGCTTGTACTCACAAGCCGCCGGCGAGCCCCTTTTTTGTGGCACAGATAAGTCAGAGAGGTAGTTTAGAGTCCAGATCTTGGATCCGTGGTCTTCTCTCTTTGAGTTCCGTCGGATGTGGCCATCTCCCGTCCTTGTGGCGAGCCCTCTCTTCTCCTTCTCCAAATCTGATCTGTGGAGGTGAGATTTATATGTTTTTTGTTGCTTTTTTTGTGGTACTGGGTTTTGTGATGGTGTTCTTATCTCAAGAAATAAACATATTTGTAAGATCTACGTCCAAATCCTCTTCGTTGGCTGGCTGGCTATTTGGACGTTTGTAGATCCGATTACCACTTGATAGCTCGGATCTGCGTTCTTGGAGGAAGATCTAAAGAGGTGTTGCTTGGTGTGTGGTCAAGGTCACCAGATCTGATTCATTAATGGAGCAGAAGTGTTCTTCAAGACATCATGTGTCTTCTTTCGTCTGAGGTTGGGTTTTCCGTGTTCTTTTCCCCAATATGGGGTAACTGTACAGCTGCTCTACCTGCAGCTCATGCTTATAAGGAGGTGTGCCCATTTGGGTGGGTTTTCCAACCAACACTTTCGTGCTTGTCACTTCTAACCTTGGATATTGAGGAGGCTACTTTTGTCCATGATTCTACTTCTATTCTTAAATATTTTATGTATGGTGATTTGGCTATTTCTTTGTATTTGATGTATTTTGTTGTATTGGATTTGGCATTGTTTGCTTGAGTCCATGTATCGTATCTGTTTTTAGTGTTTGTAGTATTAATATAAATATCTTTTCCGGGCAAAAAAAAAGGGAAGAAGACATAAGCATAGGCGCCAATAACCTTGTAGTCCTCTTATTTCTGTTGGTTTGTGTTAGTTATTATATTTCCATCTAGGGCCCAGATCCTCGCATTCATTATAAACTATGTTTTGTGCAACACTCTCCCACAAAAACTATTTACTTAGCGTAGATTTTAAAGATTTTGCAAAGGATAATCTCGATAGAAAAGAAAACTACTCACCACGAGTTCATCAAGGTTAGAAAAGTCATAACCAAGGTTGTCAAACTCACGAGTCTAAGCAAACTCATGACAGTGACATAAACTCATATCGTAAACTCGAATCGGTGAACTCGTAAGAGTTTACTTTTATCATTAAATATGTTACTTTTATCATTAAATATTTTACTTTTATCATTAAATATGTATTAACAGTGTATAATTAAATAATTTAAATATAAAAATGACAATAATTTGATTTAAATATATTTTAAATCCAAATAATTGAAATTAAATATATCAACATTCATAATTTATTATATTTAATAAAGAAATTTCTATAAAATTCATATATAAAGTCGTTGAGGATGACAAAATTGAAAAAAACTAACACAATTTTGTAAGTTACAAACGTAAAAACGGTAAATTCGGTGTGTAAACTCGTGAGTTTATCTGAGTTTACAGCTGTCATGATTTTACTAGAGACTTAACTCGATTTAGTAAGGTACGAACGTAAAAACGATAAACTCGGAGAGTCAACTCGCGAGTTTGACAACAATGGTCATAACGTTACTTTTTAAATAGTAACCATGATGAAAAAGGAACACGTGCAAAAAAGTCTATCATGGTTAATTAAAAGAACTCACAATATCACATTCATTAAAAGTAGTAAAACACACCCCTATTATAGTTATAACAGTTATAGGGAGCTCAGCTCCAGGTCTCAGTTCTCACAAAAATATGTTGTCTAGGAGCTTCGCCATGGGCCTTTGGCCCTCAATCCAAATAAATTGAACAACAACAGAATAAGGTTCAAGTCTCCTCAATTAAAATTAATTAAATCAAGAGTAAATACCATTTTTGGTCCCTGGAAAAACACATTTAACCCTTTTTGGTCCCTGAGTAAAAAAAATGTCATTTTGGTCCTTTTTAGGGACTAAAAATGACCTTTTTGGGAATTTCTGAGGGATTAAAATGTCCAAAAAAATGATCAAAAGGACTAAAAGGGACCTTATTTTTCCATTTTAGGGACTAAAAGTGACTTATTTTTTTTTCAGGGACCAAAAAGGGCATCCGTGTTTTTTCCAGGGACCAAAAAGGGTATTTACTCTTAAATCAAATTCAACAATATAAACCCATGGTAAATAAATCATTTGAAAAGAAAGACACTCGTTGGGAGAGTATAATGAAACCCAGATTCTCAAGCACGAAATAAGATAATAATATCTCCTATAATACATAAATGAATCCTCATGGCAGAAAACATAAAATATGAATCACACGAATTTAGAGTCGTAATTTATGAGCCCAATGCCTTCCTTGAAGCTCCTGCTTTATAGTCCTAACATGAAAAATGTTAATTATGGAAAGGGTGAGATCGACCTCTCAGTAACTAAATTTCAATTACTATGTGCTTGTGGGTGCCATATGGACATTTCACAAATGGTGAATGCAATAAAGATAGTATAATGACAATAAAATATCCAATATTGAACTAGTAGACACTGTTTGTCCCAAAAAGGCTCTGCTAGGGTTTCTGAATTGGGGATTTTGAGCGAACTCCGTCACCCACTATGGCGGAGATAATGAGCGGCTCCTCCGTCCGTATGCTGCGGGGAGGGGACAGTGAGGAAACACTGAGAGATGAGGGTGATGATATGAATCGAAGGAAAAAGAAGGTCCGATTTGCTTCTGAAGGATTCTCGGGAGGGGGAACGCTGAAAGCTAGGGACGATCAATGGATGAAAGCTGACGAAAGAGATCAAGTGCCAAAGTCATATCGGGAATCACTGTTGCAGAATGTGAATTCCAGAGAATGTTGGTGGGAATGGACAAAGAACGATGAGGATGAGGAAAGCGATGAGTACGGAGGGGATACTGATTTTGTGAAAGTATTGAATCCGAGTGATGGCATCTGTGTGGATTTTTCTAATC
The DNA here is from genome assembly GCA_025563575.1 of Acacia pycnantha. Taxonomy (NCBI): domain Eukaryota; kingdom Viridiplantae; phylum Streptophyta; class Magnoliopsida; order Fabales; family Fabaceae; genus Acacia; species Acacia pycnantha. The sequence goes on from JAMWYP010000006.1 coordinate 1,934,623, forward strand.
CACTCTGTCCGCAATTTCTGTTTGAGGAGAAGGATCGTGAGAGGTTGATGAAGCCCTTCCGGTGAACACTAGTGGTGAAGCTTCTTGGTAGGCAGCCTGCGTATAGCTTCATGGTGAAAAAATTAAGACAGATTTGGGAGAGAAAAGGTAAAATAGATGTGTTTGATTTAGAAAATGATTTCTACCTGGTCAATTTCCAGCATATGGATGACTATATGGAGGCACTGATTGGGGGTCCTTGGGTGATCTCCGACGCTTATTTGAGTGTGGCGCGTTGGAGACCTGAGTTTAGCCCCAAAAATGAGAGAATCAATTCGGTGGTGGCTTGGGTGAGATTCCCTGATTTGCCTGCTCCACTATTTGATAAAAAATTCCTCTTAAACTTGGGAAATTCCATTGGAAAAGCTATAAGACTGGATGTGCATACTGCACAAAGGATGATGGGGAGGTTTGCACGCATGTGTGTTGAATTGGATTTGAGTAAACCACTAGTTCCTGAATTTAGCGTTGAAGGACAGATCCTGAGTGTAGTTTACGAAAGTTTGGGGTAGCTTTGCAACAAGTGTGGAAGAGTTGGGCATTTGAAGGATGTCTATGAAGCATTTCATAGGAAAATTAATGAGGAAGGAATGGTTGTGGATGGAGTAGAAGCAACAAATAAAAATGAAGGGGATAAAGAGGGTGATAAGGGACGCTGGAAGACAGTGCAAAGATTTAGAAGACCTAGAAGACAAGAGAGTGACTATCAGAATAAACAATCAGGGTCGCGTTTCTCTGTGTTGCAAGAAGAGCAAGGAGAGGAGGTGCTGGAAAGGGGTGAAGTCTTGGGGCAAGGGAAAGGGCCGAGGAACGTATTTGTGGAAAAGGAGCAGAGTAGGAGTGCACCAATCAAGCTAAACAAACAGGGCAAGAACGAAGGAACAAGGGGGCTGACCAAGGATAATAATTTGAGTAAGCCTAGAAGCAAAGGAAGGGCTGTACATGAGACTTCAAAGAAGGAGGATAAACAAGAAAGAGGCAGCCAAGCAGTGAGTAAATTGGAAAAAGGAAGAAAGCAGTTGGCTGAAATTAATCTGGAACAAGAAAACACCATGGATGTGCCTGTAAGCAATTTGAAGGTACATGCGTGGCAAGAAGTTCACATGACAGATAAAGAAAATCTCTATCCGGGAGAAGACTTTGGAATATCAGCTTGTAAGGAGACAACAGGATTTAAGGTGTTGCAGGCAGTGGGGGCAGAGATGATACCCTCGGATGATATTGGCATGAGCATAGGGGAGGTGTGTCCAACAACTAATCTGGCTGTTTAAGGGCGTATCCGGTTAGTGTATCCTCTGTTCTTGTTTTTTAGTTTATCATGATGAAGTTTTTAGTGTGGAACTGTCGGGGTGCAGCAAGTAGAGGGGTTGCATCTATAATTAGAGACAGTAGACAGCGATATAAGTGGAAATCATGCAAGTAAGGTTATTAAGAGATGGGGTTTCAAACACTCAATAAGAAAGGAGGCGGAGGGTTTTTCAGGAGGTATATGGTTTTTGTGGGATGTGGATGAATTAACTGTGGATGTGATAACTATGCATGAGCAGTTCATTCATTGTAGAGTGAGTTTAGGTGGGGAGTTTATGGTACTTACTGCAATATATGCAAGCCCCACAGAACAAAAAAGGCATAAGCTATGTGAATTATTATATGAGCTGGCTTGTGTAACTGCTGATCCTTGGGTTTTAATAGGCGACTTTAATGAAATTAAAACCCCGTTGGAACAGAAAGGGGGAGGTCGTATAAATGAGTCAAGATGCCGAAGGTTCAATGATTGGATTGAAGATTGTAGGCTTATGATATGGGAGCACAAGGGCCTCTTTTTACGTGGAAGGGGCCAAAGTGGGAAGGTTTGGAGAGGGTGTATAAGAGACTGGACCGTTGCTTGTGTTCTTTAAGTTGGCATGAACGGTTTGAGGAAGCGGAGATTTGAGTACTACCTCATTTATGTTCTGTCCACCATCCGTTGTTGGTGAGGACAACAATGGAGGGCAATGTATGGAGGCAAAGGAATTTTCGATATGAAGCTATGTGGAAAATGCATGAACAGTTTGACAGTGTAATGGCAACTAGCTGGAGGAGAAATTTGGAAGCACACTTAAGTCTTTCCGCCTTGCAGGTAGATCTGATTAAATGGAATAAGGAGGTTTTTGGGCAGCTAGAAGGCCGAAAACGAAGACTTCTGAATAGATTAAATGGAATTCAGCAAAGGATAGAAAACAGAAACAATCTGTTTCTCATTAATCTAGAAATGGAATTGGAAGATGAGCTTATGCAAACCTTGTGGCAAGAAGAGATGTTCTGGTTTCAGAAAACAAGGGGGAGATGGCTAGAAGAGGGTGATCATAACACAAAGTATTACCACTCAAAGACCTTACTGAGGAGGAGACGAAACAAGATTTCTATGCTCAAGAATAGTGATGGGGAATGGATTGAGGATGAAATTCTCATTGTCAAACTCTTTCATGACTTCTATAGTAAACTTTTTTATGAAGATAAATGTAACAGAAGCTGGCTTCCAACAAGCCAGTCGTGGGGGAAGGTAGATGAGGAGAAATGGAAGAGGATTGGTAGAGATGTAAATGGGTGGGAAATTCGTAAGGCTTTCTTTCAAATGGGAGGTTTTAAAGCGCCGGGGAAAGATGGTTTCCCTGTTGTTTTCTATCAGTAAAACTGGGAATTTGTTGGCCAATCTGTAATTAATTTCATCCAGACAATATGGAGACAGCTGGAAAGAATTGGAGAAATCAATGACACATTGGTGGCGCTGATCCCAAAGGTGGATATGCCGGAGGAGGTGAGTCAATTTAGACCAATCGCTTTATGTAACGTCATTTATAAGGATTTAGCGAAAGTAATTGTGAATAGGTTGAAACCATTTCTAGATAAATTGATCTCACCGTTTCAAACAAGTTTCATACCTAGAAGAAGTATACATGACAATATTGTGATTGCAAAGGAAGTGGTGCATTCTATGAGCAAGTTACAAGGTAGAAAGGGCTACATGATTATTAAAATTGATCTTGAAAAAGCATATGATAGGATGAGTTGGGACTTCATAGGAAGAGTATTGGAGGAAATTGGGATTGATGAGCATCTAAGGAAAGTAATAAGGGGTTGTTTCAGTTCAGTTAGTCATTCTTTCCTTTGGAATGGTTGTAGGAGAGAGGATTTAGTCCCAACTAGGGGCTTGAGATAAGGAGATCCCCTCTCCCCATATTTGTTTGTGTTGGGCTTGGAAAAACTAACCCACCTAGTTGCTGATTGTATGAGTAGAAAACAGTGGAAACCAATTACAATGGGAAGGGGTGGTGTTGATATTTCGCATATGATGTTTGCAGATGATTTACTGCTTATTTGTGAAGCTGATCTTGAACAAATGGATATGGTGATGGGAGTGTTGGAGAAATTTGGTGATATGTCGGGACAAAAGGTCAACAACTCTAAAACAAGTGTTTACTTCTCTAAAAATGTTGATAGAAGGACACAGGCTGAAATCTGTGAATTTTCAGGTTTTAAGAGGAAAGATGATTTGGGTAGATATATGGGGTCTTATCTGCTAAATGAAAGGGGGAAGAGTAAGAAATTCCAGCACTTAATTGATAAAATGCAAAGCAAGATCAGTGGTTGGAAGTCTCAAACTTTATCTCTTGCTGGTCGGATCACTCTAGTACAGTCCGTGACCAACCAGATGGCGGTGTATACAATGCAACACGCTATAATTCCAATCGGAGTGAGACAACACTTGGAGAGAATGCAAAGAGATTTTATTTGGGGTTGTGGCGAGGGGAAGAGGAAGATTCATGCAGTGGGTTAGGAATGTCTGTGTAAAGAGAAGGAAAATGGTGGTATGGGCATACGCAACTTGGGAGTTATGAATGATGCGCTTTTGGGAAGAGTGGCTTGGAATATTATTTCTAAGCCAAGTAATCTGTGCTCAAGAGTGCTTAGTGGAAAATATAAACGAAACTGCAACCTAGTATTAGGTTGTAAACGAAAGAAGGGTGATTCGGAATTATGGAGGAAGCTGGCAAGTATTTGGCCAAACATAGTGGAAAATGTTGCTTGGGAAGTTGGGAATGGGGAGTTGACTAATTTCTGGAATGACAGATGGATAGAAGGTAATGGGAAATTGTTGGAGAAAAGTGTAGGGCTGCCTGAGGAAGAGAGGGGAGCGAAGGAGAGTGAGATGACTAATGGAAATGGTGAATGGGGTATGGAGAGAATTGGGAGACGTTTGAATGATGAGGGGAGGGAGCTGTTATTAGCTGTGCCCCCTCCAGCATTGGAAAACGGAGCTGACAGCATTAGATGGGGAAGGGGACTAAAAAATAAATATGAGGTGGCAGAAATGTATCACTTATTGAAAAATGAGGTGCATACTGGAGGATATGAATGGAAGGGCGTGTGGCAATGGAAAGGGCCAAAGCGAGTTCAGACTTTTCTCTGGTTGGCAATGCATGATAGATTACTAACGGGGAAGAGAAAGCAAAAGATTCTGGGAGGGAATGCTGATTGCTATTGTTGCAGTAATCCGGAAACTTTAATGCATGTTTTGCGTGATTGCAAAGCTGCCTGGGTGTTGTAGCAAGAACTTAATTTTTGTATTACTGGTTCTGGTTTTATGAATTTGCAGGGAGGTGACTGGCTGAGGTGGAATCTCACCCATGTAAATGAAGATTGGAGACTAATTTTTGGTCTTACCTGCTGGCTTCTCTGGACCTGGCGTAACCGCTGCTGTTTTCAGGAGGATTATACCTTGCCGGATGATCGTGTGAGAGTGGTGTACTGGCATATGAAGGAAATTAAAAATGCAAGTAAGAAGTTTGGTATGAAAAGGAGTGTTAAGCGGGAGATTGCTGTCAAATGGCGAGCACCTGAAGGTGGGTAGGTGAAAATCAATGTAGATGGTGTATCAAAGGGTGTGGGAATGATTGCTGGATGTGGTGGGCTGATCAGGGGACCAAAGGGCGAATGGCTGGGTGGATTTGCACGAAAGCTAGGGAGATGTACTGCTGAAAAGGCAGAAATGTGGGCAGTTTTGTATGGGTTTGAATTGGCTTTGCAACGTGGATTAGATATGTTAATTGTAGAATCTTATTCTGTAGTTGCTATTCGTTTATTAGATGATTTACAGGAGATTGAGTCACCTGATTCTAGTTTGTTAAAACAGATTAATAGGTCTGTAAAGAAGTTCTCAAATGTTGTCTTTGTGCATTCTTTTAGGGAGGGTAATAGGTGCACTGATATACTAGCAAACTATAGTCTGAGACAAGAGGTGGATATTGCTGTTTTTGTTAGACCTCCTGTGTGTGTACAACTTTGTTTAGCCAGGGACTGTATGGGGTTTGATTCCCCAAGGTTGGTGTTTGACACTGGAATAAAAATGGGCTAAGGCCCCGCATTACTACCAAAAAAAAATCCAATATTGAACAAACAAAAAATATTCATTTATTATCTTTAAGTTTTCAACTCCCGCCTTCTCTCCTCCAATCCGCCGACTTGAATTCATGGGCCAAGTCTCCCTCATGAATGTGAACTCTTAACAGCTCTCTGGTGTGTGATACGGACCGTCCAAAGTACCGTAGAGGATACAGGGGATCATCGATTCCCTCACCTTTTATTTTGTGAGGTGTCGTAGTCCCAAGTTACCGCTTAGGAACAATGAAAGCCAATCATAGTATACTGTATGTGGCATACCACATGGCACAACAACAAAACTTCTTTCACATCTTTTCCCTTATCATTAATCATCCTTAATTATGCATATATCTCAAAACACAAAATACAAGTGTAATATCATCAAGTCACGGTATATCAATCTCATGTTCTTGTTTCCAAAATCATAAATAGTTATCACAATTATAAATATATCCTTGTTCACGTTATCACAAAAAAATATATAAATATATATCTTAGTCACACAAGGAAATTTTATATAAAATCCTACAGTTAAACATAATAAAATCTATGAGTTTGAAAGACCATGAACACCTAGTAACAACACTCCAAGAAGGAATCTAGTTGCCACGATTACCAAAAGTTTATCACAAGCAAGTCTATCCACGAGATAGTGTTCCTCGAGTTAATCTGAGTTATAAATTAATAATAGGGTTAACTAAAAAAGCTAAAGTATATCTTATTTACTCTAATCAAATTTCTTGTAGCTCTCTTGAGCTCCTAAAACTTTCCCACTATTCTCTGGAGTTCCCTAGAACTCCCCACAATTACATAGGACAATTTGAAGACAGAATATCACCACAAGAGGGGGGTGAATTCGATTTTAAAAACTTTGCGATTAAGCCCAATAACTAAAAGTAATAGAGCTATGATAGAAGAATAATGACACAAAAGGATTATACTGGTTCGGTCTAAACTCTTGACCTATGTCCAGTCCCCAACCTCTCTGGGTTTTTTACTATCACTTTCAATTACACACTCTATAACTCTTGAGTAATCCTCTCTCTAGGATTCACTCCTCCTTACAAGTTGTAATCGATACACCCACTCTCATCAAGGTCCCGTTGAGTTTCTTATTGAAATATTGATTAAAAAAAATAACTCTCTTACAGAGTAGATTAAGAAACACTGAAGTACAAAATATTCGAAGATATTACACAGTAATGAATGAAACAGTATTCACAATAAATTAAATTTGAGCGTAATTGTTTCGGTAGGTGATTTGTATGAATGCTACAACTTATATTTGGTGGTTTCAATTAATGATCGTTGAGAAGCTTCAATGAATCTGTTATGAGTAATAAATATAGCTGTTAGACCGTTGAAGTTTGTCTGTTACTCATAACTCTAATTTTGGAGAATAATCGCCGTAATTTTGCCGCTTGTTATTCCTTCATTCCTTTTGCCCATTGAGATACAACATTTAATGCAGAATAGGAATAACATAAATACTTTCTGATTGTTCAAAGAATGGTTGCCGAGTTTGCTTCTCGTTTTCTGCAATAGCATTTAATGCTTCTGACATTATTAATTCTTTTTTGGATTTTGAAGTTAATCATCTGCACAATCATTTGAAACTCATTAATATACTAATTAAAGATAGTTAGGGACAATAATGAGTGATGATAAGAAGATATATATGAAATCACAATCAATGATTTTAACTTTACAAACACGGTGATTTACAAAAATAAAAAAGATAACTCGAGTTAAATAATAGCTAACTCGAGTTGATGACTCAAGTTGTTCTTCCAACACTCAAGTTAAGAGCATTTTCTTCTATAAAAGCTTGTTTGAAATAGTAGTCAAAAACAGAGAAGATAATTTTGCAAGGCATAACTCGAGTCTAAAACAAGTGACTTGAGTTATTCACTCGAGTCAAGGATTTATCACTTGAGTGTGAAGTTCTGTTTCACAGACAGATGACTTCGGGATATATTTGAAAATGAGTTTAAGTAAAGGACACTCGAGTCTAGAAATACTAACTTAAGTTGGTCACTTGAGTCAAGTTTTTCTAACCCGAGTCAATAGCATTTGTTCACAGATAAGTTTGATAGATACATATGAGAGTGATTTGAATAAATGACAACTCGAGTGCTAAAAGACTAACTCTAACGAGTAACTCGAGTGAATCATTATTAACTCAAAGTTAAACTTTTGACGGTTGAAAAAGACATTTGAGCGCGAGACTTAAGATTTGAAAAGATAAGTTTAAGTCCATAAAGTCAACTCGAGTCATACACTTTGAACTCGATTTTGAAGCTTTTCATTCAAAACGATTTACAAGGCCTTAACTCGAGTCAAATGAGATTAACTCAAGTCAGTCAAAATTGAAAGCTATTTTGACTAAGGTTTTAAAACACTTGACTCGAGTGTGTCTATGACAGACACATTAAAAAACATTCTTTGATTCAAGATTTGACCGAAGCTAAAGGTATTCACTTAAGTGCCTTTAAACATACACTTGAGTGACTTTGAATCATTAAGTCCATTTTATTTACAATTGTTTGTTATCATTAAAACATAGAGAACTAACACAACTAAGAGTAGCCTAAAAGTAATAAAATATTATTATTCGGAGTTTCTAGAACTCCACAGATCGTGATGGGCAGTTTGATGAGCCCTTGGGGTGAACCTTTCCTGCCAGTAGTTGTAGTGCACTGACCTCCATTCTAACTCTTCTTCCCTACTCTGTTCCAGTGTCTTTGGAGTGTATTTTGGGGCAAGAGTGCAACACTCTCGGCATCAAAAATAGAGGGAGGGTAGGACAGTATTTCCATGAAATAGAAACAAGTTGTTTTGCAACTGGGTAGAAGATCTGAAAAACAAGGGGGGACATTAGTAAGAAAAATCTTAACTGGAAAAATTTAAATCTCCCAACAATTGTCTCTATGATAAAGAAATGATGGAAGCTGAATGAAGAACTGGAGGTACATGAACTGGACCAGAATCGGCTTATTTTCCTTTTCCAGTTCCACAAAAGCGATGATTATGCCCAGATAATTAAAGGTAGACCTTGGTCTATACAAGGTTACCTATTAAACCTGCAAATATGATCTTATGGTACTGGAAGATGTTGAATTCAAGTATGAATCATTTTGGCTCCAATTCCATGGAGTTCCATTAAAGGCCTTTGAGAGCCAGAATGCTAAAACTCTTGGTGATGCGGTTAGGGAGGCTGTGATGTTTGAAAGTCCCATAGCTAAAGGATAAAGATGGCTAGAAGCTTCATAAGAGTTAGGACTCTTCTTTGTTTAGATACACCTTTAACGCTAGGTTTCAGGGTGCCGAGGGAAGGCAAGGAGGCTTGTTGGGTATTTGTTCAATATGAACGCCTACAAAAATTCTGTTACATATGCATCAAATTGGTCATGAGGAGAGAAGTTGTAAGGAGCTTAACCCGGTACCAAACGATGGCGGTGAATTTGATTATGGAATTGGCTGAGCACACCTGGTATGCAAACCTGTGAAGATATATTGGAGGTTTGTCAAGAAAAGTGGCTGAAGGCCTTGCTCAAGGACACGAGGCAACCGACTTACACCTTTCACCAGAAACCATCTCCTACTGGCGAGTTATCTCAGGTGAGAGGCCTTACCTCTAGGTAGAACCTAGACCTAGCGAGAGGTGGGAATGGGTCGATGAGGGCAACGACGCTTCCTGAGTCTAAGCAATCAGCGGTGCAGACTGCTCTTGTCTCTCAGCTGAAAGTGTCTTGCTCGATAGAGACAGGTGACAGAATGGATGACGAAGGCGTGTTGACTAGGTTCACGGGCAGAGAGATGTACTCGATGAAGGTGTGGAATTTTTGTGCTTCAAAAAAGGAGATGAAGTAGACTCGGGTGGGCCAGGAAAAAATCCAAATGTGCATAGTGATTCAAATGAAGTTGCAACCTCAAATGGGCCAGAGATTGCGAATGTGGGTAACCTTAATTTTTTCAACCTAGTACTAACTTATATAAGGATAACCTAATTTATTAAACAAATCTCTAAACCTCCACATAATCAAATCATATCAAACTCTAATCTAAATCCCAAATCTCAACTCATGATTTTATATAGTTCAAGATTTAGCAAAACTAAACTGATTAAACCTACAATAATACCTCTAGTAATCCAAATAAATGATTAAACCTCATTTAATCAGCAAACATATCCTATAAGACACAAATCCTAAATTCTTTTAAAAATGAAATTGATTTAAAATTCCTAAAACAACAAACTAATAAATCTAAACCGATGAAAGTTATCTATTAATCATGCTCTACATATATACAATCTTCTATTGTCAAAACTCAAAACTTTGCCAAAATTCTAACCACAAACTTTTCACTAATCAATACTATATTACCCTTATTAGAAAGAGAAAAATATGTATAACAACTTTCATGAAGAAAGTTGTTGAAAGGAAATTAATTTAACTACCCAAATAGCCTCCTCTTTTTCTCTTCCTCTCCTTCTCTCGTCACTCTCCAGCTCTCTTTATCAACACACACACACACACACACACACACACACACACACACACACACACACACACACACACACACACACACACACACACACACACACACACACACACACACACACACACACACACACACACACACACACACACACACACACACACACACACACACACACACACACACACACACACACACACACACACACACACACACACACACACACACACATTCCCTCCTCTCCAAGAAATTATAGCCACCGTTCTTTTTCTTTCTTTTTTAATTATTATTATTATTTTATTTATATTAGTTTTTTTAGTTTTTTAAAATTTTTTGATAGGATATTGCATTATCACCATCACCCATGTCATAAAGGTCTTGGGGCTTTAAGTGAACCACCACATTCCAATCTTTGTGTCTCTAAGGCAAGAATATATGGCTCTTCATCTTTAGATTGACCAGTGTGAATTAGCCTAGAGAAATTTACTAATGTGATGCCTAATTCGTCAGTTGAGAGTCCCTATGAAGTTGTCGTATTTGCTCACGAACACTTAAAGAGTGTTACGGTGAAATGACCTTGGTAATTTAGTTTGATGATATCAACAAGCTTTCCATAATAAGGAACGCCTCTAAAACTGCATGTTGTCGTCACTGCTGCTCACATAATTTCTTGTCTCGAAGGTGCTATAAACTCCCGAGTTTTGGGTTAGAAAACCTTAATCTCATGAAATCTGACAAAACTTGAAACCATTGACATTATATGCAGTAAACCTTTTTGCATGGTCAAGTGGGTCGATTATGAGAGCTTTAAAATTTGGTGAATGTGGGTTTTGGTTTGTGGACCTTTTTATCAATTTTGGAGGATTTTTTGTGTACAGATCCTGAGCTAACGCTTCACATAGCTTCTGAATTCCCTGCAATTAATGATGTTAGTGATGGTATTCATGAGATGTAAGCGAAATGTAAGAAAATATATAGAAGAACATCTGAGTGTATAATTCTTACTAAAGGAAGGGATCAACTTGACTATAATTTATCAACACGTGTCTATGTGCTTGGAACTTCTCTGTTGTAGTTAGTTTGAAGTTCTCACTTCCTCCAACTGGTTTACCAACAGGAGGGATTAACAATTCTCTTGATAATGACTTATGTTTAGGAAAGTCGTTTACACGAGGTGATCAGTTGAAAGACATCTCAATGTCATTAAAGTACCTTAAACAAAAATACAAGACACCATTCATTATATAACCTTCAGCTTTAGAACCTTTTGGCCATGCCATATTCCTTACGCAAGATTTGAATTTTTCAAGAAACCTATTAACAAAAAATGTTAATTAATGCTGAAATGTGTGGCTAGCAAATTTAGAATTTAATGTTGATATATATATGTAAAATGAGTACCTCTCCATAAGATATATCATCTCTAAATGACAAGGCATAAGAATGCTTTTGTGTTGCAGTTGAACGAGATCCTCAACATTCAAAACCTTATAACACAATTTCCAAAAGAAAGAACAACCAAAACGATGGATACATCAGGAGGCAGTGTATTTCTTATTGCCAACAGAAGTAACTATTGCATAAAAATATGTGAGTCATGACTCTTCAGCCCATCAACCTTTCAAGCCTACATATTGAAACATTGTGAAATGTTGCTTGAATATCGATCAGTAACTTTTATTTTTTTCAAAGTTACGAGGAAGATTTCTTTGTTCAGTTTTGTCAAGGTGAAATTCTCTAGTTGAAATTTGTCAATCTCATCAGGCCAAGTCTCATCATGAACTCCCATGGCCCATCAATATTTCCTCGGTTGAAAATGATGTTTTGATTTCCAGGTTTGTTTAGCAATGTGTAAAGAACTTTATCGCATACATCTTTTCAATGTGCATGACATCATGATTGTGGTGTAACAAATTACATTTCCAATATGGAAGAGTTAAGAAGATACTTATCATCCCCCATTTCTAAGTCTCAATACCAGATATCTTGCAAGTCTTTATTGTTAGTTCTCTATGTTTTGATGATAACAGATAGTTGTAAATGAAATGAACTTAATGATTTAAGTGAATCTTGAATTAGTAAGTGATTTAATATGTATATCAAAGACAGACTCGAGTCATGGTTAAAGGACTTGAGTCATGTGTTTTAAAACCTCAGTCAAAATAGCTTTCAGTTTTGACTGACTCGAGTTAACCTTAGTTGACTCGAGTTAAGGCCTTTTAAATCATTTTGAAAGAAAAGCTTCACTCGAGTTAATGGTATATGACTCGAGTTGACTTTGTGAGGACTTAAATTTATTTTTTCAAATCTTAAGTCTCACATTCAAATGTATTTTCCAACTGTCAAAAGTTTAGCCTCGAGTTAATTTTGATTCACTCAAGTTACTCGTTAGAGTTAACTTTTTTGAACTCGAGTTATCATATCTTTGGAAAGTATTTCTCCTGTGAAATCTTTTTGGAAACTCAAGTTGGGATATTGTGAACTTGAGTCATCCATTATAGTCAACCTTTTAAGACTTGAGTCTCCTTTACTTAAAGTCTTTTTTAATACAACTCGAAGTCTTCTGTTTAAGATCAAACTCGATTGACTCATGTTATGCTTTGCAAAGTTTATCTTGTCATTCTTAAATTCTGTTTTCAAACAAGTTTTTTCAGAAGATAATGCTTGTGACTCGAGAGTTGGATGATCAACTCAAGTTAGTTAGTCATTAAAACGAGTTGGCTTTTCTGCTTCCGTAAATCACCATGTTCGTAAAGTTAAAATCATTGATTGTGATTTCATATCTTCTTATCATCACTCATTACTGTTCCTAACTATCTTTAATCAGTATATCAATGAGTTTCAAATAATTATGTAGGTGATTAACATACAAATCTCAAAAAGCATTAATTATGTCATAAGCATTAATGTTGTTGCAAAAAACGAGACGCAAACTTGGCAACAATTCCCTAAACAATCAGAAAGAATTTCTGTTATTCTCATTCCGCATTAAATGATGTATCTCAACGAGCAAAAGGAATGAGAGAATAACAAACGGAAGAATTACGACGATTATTCTCATAATCAAAGCATGTGAGTAACGAACAGTCTCAACAGTCATAAATTCCAATGACCAAGTATAAGGCAAAGCATTCAATTCAAACCAAATACTGAAACATTTTTACACTCAAATGAATTTATTGCGAATATTGTTTCATTCACTACTATGTAATATCTTCAAATATTTTGTACTTCAATTATTCTTAATCTACTCTGTAAGAGAGTTATTTTTTTATCATTGTTTCTGTAAGGAACTCAAGGTAGAGGGACCTTGAGAGTGGGTGTATTGATTACAACTTGTAAGGGAGAGTGAATCCTAGAGAGATGATTACTCGAGAGTTACAGAGTGTGTAATCAGTTGAAAGAGTTAGTGAAAAATCCAGAGTGTCTAGGGACTAGAAGTAGGTGAAGAGATTGGACCGAACTAGTATAAATCGTCTGTATCCATTGTTCTCTCTTTTATTGATTTGTCTTTTTAACTATCGAGGTTAATCACAATTTTTTTTTTAAAATCACCCAATTCACCCCCTCTTGAAGATGGAATATCACCTAGAGGGGGGTGAATAGGTGATTACAAAAATTCTTTCGCTAAGTAATCAAGAACACCAAGGATAGAAGCAGATAAAAGAACAGAAAGACACAAGAGATTATACTGGTTCGGTCTAACTCTTCAACCTATGTCCAGTCCTCAGAGCACCTGGGATTTCCACTATCTTTCAAAACAATTACAATTACACACTGTACTGGAATGATCCTCTCACTAGGACTCACTCCCCTTTACAAGCTGTAATTGTATACCCACACTTAAGGTTCTACAACCTTAAGATTTAATAAAACAATAATAAAATAAGTGTTTAGAAACTCCTCAAGAGTAGATAAAAGATAAACACTTAAGTACACACAAATATTCAAAGATATTAGCAAAGTTAATGAAACAATAGATTGCAATAAATTTGAATTGAATGCATAGCATTTCAGTGGTTGAAGAATTCAATGCTTCTAGTATTTATAGGTGGAGCATTAATGACCGTTGTGGAAGACATTGATGAAGTCCTTACTCATTAATCCGTTTCGACATAAATTCTTCCCGTTAGACACAAACTGAGGCGAAACTCACTTTTCGAACGTTGCTTGGTCAGCAAAGGTTGTTTGACATTCCTTGTTCTCTTTGCCCTTTGAGAAAGAGCATTAAATGAGGAATGGGAGTTGTTGACATGCTTTTCTTTGGGTATAGACGGAAGATGTCATTTTTACGCTTTGTTTCGGCTCAACATTTAATGTTTATGTCATAACCTTGTTTTTCAACTAAACAATGGTCAACAACCTGAAATACACTCGAATGATAATTAGTATTTAGTCTAAATAACTTTGAGTGAGATAGGAGAAGGATTGAAGATAACCCAAGAGATTTGAATTTAAAACTTCTCGTTTTACTGAACAGAGGACGATCATGCTCAAGCATGACTGTCAGTATGCTTGGGCAACTTTAGAAAAAAAAAATGTATTGTTAAAATAGAATATTGTCCTATGCTCGAGCAACATCGAGCTACTGATGCTCGAGCACTCAAGTGTGCTTGCTCGGGCATGCTAATATCTTGCTCGAGCACAAGGCATACAGAGGTGATGACTAAGAGTTTCAGCGATACTACTCGAGCATTGCTTTTCCTTTGCTCGAGCATACTGCTTGAGCATGCCATAATCATGCTCGGGCACAAGTCATTCAGAGACAAAGGATGAAGAATATATCGATATTGCTCGAGCACTATTTTACCTCTGCTCGAGCATTACTTACACTCTGCTCGGGCATGCTTCAATGGCGCATGTTTCCTCTAAACTCTGTTATCAACCTGATGATGCTCAGGCGCGCCAGTCACTCTGCTCGAGCATTCATGGCCAACTATTAAACTATGCTTGGGTATTAACGGTGTGTTTGGGTTGCACGTTAAGTTCACTTAACTTTAAGTCCAAAAAGCTCAAAAAGCCCGTTAAGAAAAAAGCTTCAGAATCCATCTTTTTCCAAAACGTTCTCTGAGCCTCGCTACTTCTACCACCATCAATTCAAACACAAATTATTATCTATAACTTGACTTTTTTCCTACCGAACTTTTTTTAAAGTCAAATAGCTTTTAAATCATCGCTCCTACCGCCAATCCAAACAGGCCCATAAGGGCCCGTTTGGATGGGCTTTTAAAAAAGTGCTTTTTTGTAGTGCTTTTTTGTAAGCTCCAAATTGGAGATTTTAAAAAAGCAGCATTTTGGCTTTTTTGTGACTTTTTCTTTTTTAAAAAAATATAATCTAAACACATAAATTAATTAAAAAGCTTTTTTTTTTTGCATTAAAGAAGTGCTTTTTTTAATGAAAAAAGCCCATCCAAACGGGCCCCACTCTTGCTCGAGTAGCCTTTCTAAAACACTTTAATCAATTCATTAAATCAAAACTCAGTGTTTGTTATCATCAAAACATCGAGAACTAACACCTCTTAGGTGATCTTCCATTTTCGTTTCTCCCTTCTTGTGTTGCATCATCGTTTTCTCCAATTGAATTCAACATCCTAAAGGTGTTGTAAGATATTTGCACTAGCTAAAGTCTGAAGAGTTCCTTTTTTCTCGATTTTCCATTGGAACAATTTCGTTGCAATATGAATTTGTGCTTCCCATCGAGAAACCCATGATGACCTATGAAGCGCCACTTTTGACTGTAGGGAAGGTGCACTAAGTTAGAATCAAAATTGCAAGTTCGACACGCCTTCCTAGTATATATGCACATTCCACCTGGATAATTTTCTCAACCCAGGAAAGTCACTTATCATTCATATCAAAGTTGAACACAAATTGAACAGTGTCTTCTCATATGCATCACATGTCTCAATGCCAACATTCCACAAGTCTAAAAATTCTTGAATAAGTGGTTGGAAGTACACATCTATTGACTCAATGCTTTTTTCCCTAGAATGGTCATAGACAAAATGAATGAGCTTTATTTCATATACATCCAAGGGGCAAGTTGTACGAAACTACAACTACTAGCCAAATACTATAACTTAGGTTCCCAAATGGATAAAAATCATCAATTGTCAAAGCAAGCCGAACATTTCGAGAATCAGCCTCAAAAGGTAGAAAGTCTAATTTGAACACTTTTCAAAAATAGACATAAACAATTTATTTAAGAGCGGATATAGCAGCGCCGTAACTTTCATTATCTTTCAAACTCATAATTGGGTTCCTTTTCTATACTCTCTATCGTAATAATGCAACACTTACATTGCATTAGAGCATTGCATAATATTAATATGGGATTCCATTTATTGAGAGAGATACACTACAGCAATATATCGCAGCATCTTATATACTACTACGCGATTTAAAAGTCAATACTCCCTACTCCCTCTGATTCTTAACACTCCTTCCATCTCTATATATAAATATAACGTATTTTTAATAGAATTGTATTATATTGTTTAAGAAAATAGTTAAAATTAGTTAAAGGTAAATTTTAAAATATGTCCTTATTTATGAATTAGTAAGAGAGACAGAGTAATAATGAGAAAAATGATGAAAAAAATGGTTAAAGTGTACTTGTAGTTCTTTAAGTTTTACATGAAATATACTTTTAGCTCCTTAACTTTATAAAGTATATGCCTAGTTGTATATTTGTAACACCGTTAATGTGGCTAACGGAAAATGTTAACACAATAAACTCATATGATGATTGTGTTGCTGATAAAACATATTTAAGTTTTAATATAATTAATATAATAAATTTAGATTTAGATTATTAACTAAAAGAAATTGATAAATCATTGCTAATGAAATTGACTGATTGAGGTTTTGATATTTGGATTATTAAACTAATTTTGTTTATACAATTAAGGTTTTGACATTGACGGTTTCATTAGGTTTTTAGATATTTTCAATTTACACATATATTTAATTTAATAAATATATCAATCTCATCTTGTTGAAGGAATCATTAGTAATGAGGAAATTAAAGGGATAAACAAACTCAACAAGATCAGATTGAACAACGTAGGAAATCTCATCTTCTTTGAGTTGCTGAAGGACGCAGAGCCAGGAACCAAGGAATTAAGGGTGCAAAGGAAGAAATTAAATCTACCATGGAAAGGTCGAACTTGGAGTAAGAGAGGGAGATCTTTGAGACGTTGAGCTCAAGGCGGCCGGAATTTATGAAACCAAACTGGTCAAAGGGACTGAAATGTATGTCGCAAAACCTAGAAGAAACATCACTTATGATCTAAGCAAATGAAACGCAAAACAAGATATGAATTGTCCCCAAAATTGGTTTAGTACAACAAATGAATAGTGATAGTATTTACCTTTGTATAGATTGATCTAGGCCACCCTCCCTTAAATCCCTAGAATTGCTACGTTTTGTAAACTTCTGAGGCAAAATTGCTCTTAAAAAAAACTTATGGATACCCACTGCTCCTCATCTAAAACTTACGGAGCAAAAATGATACTTAACCCTATTTTAGCTAATGAGGTGGCAAGCATTGGTTGCACGTGTTCATATCAGTTAAACTTAACGATTAAAATCAACGGACGGGCAAAATTGCTACGTTTTGTTAACTTCTTTGGCAATTTTGTTTCAAAAAGAACTTCTGGGTACCAATGCTCCTGAGCCAAAACTTTCGAGATAAAAATGATACTTATCTCATAATATTATAACTCTGCAAGGTGACACCGTGCGTTGAGACTAAAGAGGAACTACGTCAATATGCACTCTTTAGGTATATTGTGTTGGACAGCCAGATGGCCAGGTCTATCAAGTGTAATACTTATCAAGCGTTCAACTTGCCACATGAATTTGAAAAGAAAAATATGCACTCTTTATCTTCCCCACTTGTTCCTTAAATATTGCATCACTTGAAGTAGACAAAAATTTTATGGCAATTCTTTATCTTGGAAGATGAAGAGCACATTAATATGCCCATTATTCTGGGCTTAAAATGGGCGAGTAGGGACAAAGAATTACCTAGGGTACCCCTTGTCTTTGGATTCAACTGATAAAAGGGTCGGACACTCTCATCAAAGAGAATGGTTCCATCCTGGAATTGGTCAAGACGCTGGGAAAGACATTTTAGCTCTTGGATGTCTATGTAAACGTCTGATGGTAATAAATGGCTCAACCTGCCCAACATTAGTATCATCTAAGAGGAAGAGAGATTTTGCCCTGCCCTTGGTTCATTGATAAGCTCAACCCCTT
This sequence comes from Acacia pycnantha, assembly GCA_025563575.1. Classification (NCBI taxonomy): domain Eukaryota; kingdom Viridiplantae; phylum Streptophyta; class Magnoliopsida; order Fabales; family Fabaceae; genus Acacia; species Acacia pycnantha. The sequence goes on from JAMWYP010000006.1 coordinate 1,952,849, forward strand.
TCCTAAAAATCAAATATCAAAAAAAAAAAAAAAGGATAATGAGCTAGCATGGTGTGGAATGGGCCTATTAATGCCCTCTCATAATCTAAGCCCACTTTGATACTAATCTGGTTTGTTACAAAGGCACTTCATGGTCTTCATTTCTATCTTGAACAACAAGCATGAAAAATCTAAAGAGAAATACTTATATATTTCATGAAAAAGTCAATTATTTCAAACGAGTTATCTTTCAGTTAGGATTGAAATAATCTGAATTGTTTAGATTATACTCCCTCCTGTCCTAATTATAGGAGCACTTTTGTAGTACAAATTGCACTACAAAAATGCTCTTATAATTAGGACATGATGTATTATATAGTAAGATCGATTTTTATAATTAAGCGTAAAAATATCTATGAGCATCCATGAAGTTTTTTTTTGTTTGCTCCTTCTTTAACTAATCCTGGATCTGTTTTGTGGAGAGGCTGATTATTTTAAAATGAAGAGAGTATATCTTCATTCCACTCGTATATCGATATACAATATTTAACGAACATACACAATGTGGCACATGATAATATACTACTTCTATTACTACTGCTATTATTATTATTATTATTTTGTTACACTACTTGATAATATTCTCCATTAGATTTTTTATTTAAAACGTACATAGGGATGGATGGCACATGGAAAAATCGTCCATTTTAGATCGTTAAAGAGTGTGGAGGGAATCAAATCTCGTGATCCAATGACTAATTAATCTAATGTTCGAACAACTTCATTAAATATTTGTGCTTCTTTTAACTCAATTTAGATGGGGATCTAATGTACAAGTAGCTTGCAAATATAGGGTGGTTTCATTAAAAAAAAATGGGAAAATGAAACATAAATGTCTCTGCCGCAGTGTATAAGTTTGTTAGTCCCCCTAATTTATCTGGCTTATAAAATGATATATAATATAATGATATAAATAATCATTTCAAAATATATCATGTTATCTGACCAAAAAAAAAAGATATATATCATATCAAATATACTATAATTAAGTAATTTATCTAACTTTTTTAATATCTTCAATTAGTTAATTAAGTTTTAGATTAAGAACCAGAAGTATTATCATTCTTAGCAAAGCAAAACATCCAATATTTCACTGACCTAAATTTGAACTAAGTTGGGCAATTTTAATGTAGTACCACTTTGGTCCTATTTATAAATTCATTTTGACCAAATCTCACATATCAAAGAGAGGTAATTAATTAACTCAATGATTATGGGGTAAATTTTCAACTTTGCCCTCATTTATGATTGAGTATTTTTCAATTATTTCTTCTCTCTTTATCTTCATGAGTACAATTAATGTAGGTAAAATTGTCGCAATCTCATTTATTACTTGACACTAGACTTATAAATAGGACTAGAGTTGTAACTTTTACTAAGACGTTTTCTACATTTATATAAACTGGAATCCATAACCTCTCACACATAGTGTTTGGTTAAATCTTTCTGAAAAGGGAGACGGGACTCCCTCTTGTTTGATTTATAACTTGGAGGGGAGCAACTCGTTTCTGCTTTTACCCATGTACTACTCCAATTGATTTGGGATATACTTTGGAGAGTGGATGAGAAACATATAATCATTATCCAAATTACTTAATAAGATGAAATATTTTTTAACGTATAAAATTGAAATATTTTTTTCATCAGATACATTGATAAATTATAATACTGATCTATTAATTTTTTTCAAAAAAAATTATTATTGGTGTAAATTGAAATTATTAAAATAGTAAATAAGTTATTTAATTTATTCCTTTTTACAAAGCCATTGACAACTTTATTATGAAAATTTGGAAGAAAAGATGCTTTATATTTCATTTGGATGCGAAGAAAAGTTGGAAAGAGAGAACATCGGGAAAAGAGAAAATGGAGAGACTCCAATTTTCCTTCCTCTCACTTTTCTTCCTTAATCTAAATATGAGAGAATCTATTTCCCTAATCTTTTTGGAAAATTCCTTTCAAGTCTCAAGAGACCAAGAAAATATCAAAAAAATCTCAAGAAAAATTTAGATGTCAGAAAAATCTCAAAGAGTTGTTAATTATATAGATGGAGTTGTTAATCCTACATATAAAAATTGTTAATCTACAGAAAAAGTTGTTAACGGGATTTTTCATACATTTAAATCTTTTTTGAGACTTTTTTAATATTTTATTGGTTCTTTAGGACCTTAAAAGAATTTCCCTAAGTTATCCTTCCTTCCTTGTTTTTCCCACCCAAATAGGGTTTCTGTTTGGGGACTTCTTCAATTCACATGGTATTTACCATATACCACATGTTTACATGACCATTGACCAACACGCCCCACAAGGAAATTAGCACATGAAAATCTTTAGGCTTTGTTTGTTTGGGAGTTTGGAAGGAAGAGGAAGGAAATGAATGCAAGAAGAATGGAAGGGAGGGGAGGGGATGGAAGGGAAGGGAAATGAAGGATATTTCTTCCCCTTATTTGGGAGTTAAAGTATAGTAAGGGAGGAAGATGGAGGATTAATGAGTTATTTTTATCATTTTGTCATTTTCTTTAATAATTAATATAATTATTATACTTTACAAATAAATTTAAATTTAATTATTTTAAAAAAAATTATTTATATAATTTTTATATTAAAAAATTATTTATGTGGCGGCGGCGGCGGTGGTGGTGATGGGGTGGTGTGGTGGTGGTGGCAGTGGTGGGGTGGTGGTGTTGGTGGTGGTGAACGAGGGTAACAAAGTAATTAATCTATTTCTCCTCTTAAGACCCCTCATATTAGGGGAACTTTATTTTTTTAAAAGAATGAGGGTATTGAAAGATTTGTAAAAATCCCTAATTCTCTCCCTTCGTATTTGTAAAACTTGCAAATAAGGGAAGGGACTACCAAAACCCTCTCTTCCCTTTTCTTTTCTGTTCCTTCAAAATGGAAACTTCCAAATAAAAGCCTTAGAGTCTAGACCAGATATTTGGTTTTCTCCTATTATTTATTGTTTATTATAAGTCAAGTTGGTCAAAATTTTCGGTCTTAAATATAATTCCCCTCTAAGAACTATTAATTATTATTTTTAAATTTTACCCCTATTAAATAAAAGGAATATGTGAGAAAAATGTATACCATCTTTTTTAATACTCATTAAATAATGATAAATTTAGAAAAATCAATCAATTTAAGGTATATTAAATATTTTAATTTCCATTTTTTTATATGAGACTACGCCAAACTGGATTTATAACAAGAATCGTAGTGTTATAAATATAGCAAAATTAAATAAAGTAACAACCACGTGCTACTCAGGAAAGTTAGACAGGAGCATCGAATATAATATTAGCCATTAGGCCCCATTAAATATCATAGTGCTTGTTTTTTTTTTTTTTTGTTTACAAAGGAGCTAACCACTACGGATCAGCTATTGCTCGAACAGACGCGTGTACTTCTTGATCCCACGATATCCTCAGAAAGGAGGGGACTCATCTCAGTTGGCGGAGTAGCAAGGGAATGATACCCCACTTCAAGCTTCAGCGCATAAGAAGCAAGAAAATCTGCACAACGATTACCTTCCCTAAAAACATGGTTCACCGTCACCTGCCACTCCCGATCCAGTAGTCGACAGATCTTGCGTACTAGAGTCATGTTGGCATTAGAGCTCTCGTCCGTGCTTTGGAGCAGCCCTACAACCACCTTACAATCTACCTGAACCGATACATCCTTAAAGCCAAATGCCCATGCCATCTCCAATCCATCCATAACGGCCCACAATTCAGCTTGGAGAGAGGAACAAGACCCAATGTTACGACAACACCCTCCTAACCACCGCCCTAAGTGATCTCGTATAAGACACCCGGCACCAGAACCCCATGATCTATCTTTCTTCGCCCCATCGCAATTTACAGCAACCATCAGCTGTACAGGTTTGATCCACTTCACTATTCTAGCCTGCTGCCGATGCTTGCTGCCACTAGCCACCCGGACCACCTCCATGGACTGTGCATTGAAGTCTCCAAATAGTTTCACCTCCCGCGCAAGAGCACCAGCTTGAACCTGCACATCCTGAAAGATGGCCTTATTCCGGGCCTCCCATAGCTTCCAACAAGTCAAGCCAAAAATACTTGCCCAACTAACTTCTCCGCCCACACTACCTCTAGACCGGCTAAGGTTCCTAAGCATCCACACCCCAAGATCACCCTGGGAAAACTGGATGACCTGACTAGCCGACATAAACTGCTGCCACACCTCTTTCGCAAACTTACAGTATCGTAGAATATGATCTGTGTCTTCGTTGGCCTCTCCACAACGCCTACAGATAGTCTCCTCCGTCATGTGCCGCCGATGTCTTTCAACATTGGTAAGCAGGCTATTACGAGCTGCAAGCCAAAGAAAGACTCTAACCCGCTGTGCACCATCCCATTTCCAAATTGTTTCCCAGAGTCGACACGAGTCCCCTGAATCACCGTCTCTAAGCATGGTATAAGCCGATGAAACCGAGAAAGTACCGTTCGTAGAAGGCTCCCAAAAACACAAAGCAGGACCATCCTCAACCTCCGGGGGCTTACACCCAGAAATGACTGCCCTGATACGCTGTGGTAGCAAGTCGTTCAAAAGCTCCCTGTTCCACAGACCCTCAGAAGTCAGATAATAGTCTACTCTCACTGAACCATCCCCCAACTCCCAACGTGTGCCCAACTCCACTGTTGGCCAGGTCTTTAGAATATGTCTCCACACATAGGAAGCAAACCGAGAACGTCCCTGGGGACCATTAAGATTATTCCAACCATACTTCTTCCGTAGCACCTGGACCCAAAGAAGGTCAGGCCGTGAACGTAAGGCAAACCCGAGCTTGACCAAGAAAGCCTGATTCTGTTGCTCTAAGTGCTTGAACCCACATCCACCCGATGCCAAAGGCTTACACATCACATCCCAACTCACTAGGCTTGGTTTCTTCTCGTTTTCCGTACGCCCCCACACAAAATTCCTGATGTAACGCTCAATCCGAAGACATACTCCTGATGGCAACTTAGTAGTCTGCATAGTATAAGAGGGGATTGCGGCTAGAACCGCCTTAGCTAACGTAATACGTCCAGCCAAAGAGAGAGTCCTAGCAGCCCAACCAGAGAGTTTATTTCTCACTTTCTCCTCAATATACTCATAGGTCCCCAAGCGAACTCGTTTAAACAAACTCAACAAGATCAGATTGAACAACATAGGAAATATTATCTTCTTTGAGTTGCTGAAGGACGCAGAGCCAGGAACCAAGGAATTAAGGGTGCAGAGGAAGAAATCTACCATGGAAAGGTCGAACTTGGAGTAAGAGAGGGAGATCTTTGAGACATTGAGCTCAAGGCGGCCGGAATTTATGAAACCGAACTGGTCAAAGGGACTGAAATGTATGTCGCAAAACCTAGAAGAAGCATCACTTATGATCTAAGCAAATGAAACGCAAAACAAGATATGAATTGTCCCCAAAATTGGTTTAGTACGACAAATCAATAGTGATAGTATTTACCTTTGTATAGATTGATCTAGGCCACCCTCCCTTAAATCCCTAGAATTGCTACATTTTGTAAACTTCTGAGGCAAAATTGCTCTTAAAAAAAACTTATGGATACCCACTGCTCCTCATCTAAAACTTACAGAGCAAAAATGATACTTAACCCTATTTTAGCTAATGAGGTGGCAAGTATTGGTTGCACGTGTTCATATCAGTTAAACTTAACGGTTAAAATCAACGGACGGGCAAAATTGCTACGTTTTGTTAACTTCTGTGGCAATTTTGTTTTAAAAAGAACTTCTGGGTACCAATGCTCCTGAACCAAAACTTTCGAGATAAAAATGATACTTATCTCATAATATTATAACTCTGCAAGGTGACACCGTGCGTTAAGACTAAAGAGGAACTACGTCAATATGCACTCTTTAGGTATATTGTGTTGGACAGCCAGATGGCCGTGTCTATCAAGTGTAATACTTATCAAGCGTTCAACTTGCCACATGAATTTGAAAAGAAAAATATGCACTCTTTATCTTCCCCACTTGTTCCTTAAATATTGCATCACTTGAAGTAGACAAAAATTTTATGGCAATTCTTTATCTTGGATGATGAAGAGCACATTAATATGCCCATTATTCTGGGCTTAAAATGGGCAAGTAGGGAAAAAGGGATATGTGTGTGGGGACAAAGAATTACCTAGGGTACCCCTTGTCTTTGGATTCAACTGATAAAAGGGTCGGACACTCTCATCAAAGAGAAGGGTTCCATCCTAGAATTGGTCAAGACGCTGGGAAAGACATTTTAGCTCTTGGATGTCTATGTAAACGTCTGATAGTAATAAATGGCTCAACCTGCCCAACATTAGTATCACCTAAGAGGAAGAGAGATTTTGCCCTGCCCTTGGTTCATTGATAAGCTCAACCCCTTTCCTAAAAATCAAATATCAAAAAAAAAAAAAAGGTTAATGAGCTAGCGTGGTGTGGAATGGGCCTATTAATGCCCTCTCATTTTTTGCTCAAAAATGCCCTCTCATAATCTAAGCCCACTTTGATACTAATCTGGTTTGTTACAAAGGCACTTCATGGTCTTCATTTCTATCTTGAACAACAAGCATGAAAAATCTAAAGAGAAATACTTATATATTTCATGAAAAAGTCAATTATTTCAAACGAGTTATCTTTCAGTTAGGATTGAAATAATCTGAATTGTTTAGATTATACTCCCTCCTGTCCTAATTATAGGAGCACTTTTGTAGTACAAATTGCACTACAAAACTGCTCTTATAATTAGGACCGGAGGTATTATATAGTAAGATCAATTTTTATTTTTATTTTGATACAAGGCGAGGGGAGGGGAGGGGGGATCGAACTAATTAAGGACCTAAGGGGGGAAATGAATCCCAATACCACTACACTACTAGGAGTACCGGTAAGATCAATTTTTATAATTAAGCATAAAAATATCTATGAGCATCCATGAAGATTTTTTTTTTTTTTTGCTCCTTCTTTAACTAATCCTGGATCTGTTTTGTGGAGAGGCTGATTATTTTAAAATGAAGAGAGTATATCTTCATTCCACTCGTATATTTTTTTTTTTGGTCAAAATTCCACTCGTATATCGATATACAATATTTAACGAACATACACAATGTGGCACATGATAATATACTACTTCTATCACTACTGCTATTATTATTATTATTATTTTGTTACACTACTTGATAATATTCTCCATTAGATTTTTAATTTAAAACGTACATAGGGATGGATGGCACATGGAAAAATCGTCCATTTTAGATCGTTAAAGAGTGTGGAGGGAATCAAATCTCGTGATCCAATGACTAATTAATCTAATGTTCGAACAACTTCATTAAATATTTGTGCTTCTTTTATCTCAATTTAGATGGGGATCTAATGTACAAGTAGCTTGCAAATATAGGGTGGTTTCATTAAAAAAAATGGGAAAATGAAACATAAATGTCTCTGCCGCAGTGTATAAGTTTGTTAGTCCCCCTAATTTATCTGGCTTATAAAATGATATATAATATAATGATATAAATAATTATTTCAAATATATCATGTTATCTAACCAAAAAAAAAGGGAATATATCATGTCAAATATACTATAATTAAGTAATTTATCTAACTTTTTTTATATCTTCAATTAGTTAATTAAGTTTTAGATTAAGAACCAGAAGTATTATCATTCTTAGCAAAGCAAAACATCCAATATTTCACTGACCTAAATTTGAACTAAGTTGGGCAATTTTAATGTAGTACCACTTTGGTCCTATTTATAAATTCATTTTGACCAAATCTCACATATCAAAGAGAGGTAATTAATTAACTCAATGATTATGGGGTAAATTTTCAACTTTGCCCTTATTTATGATTGAGTATTTTTCAATTATTTCTTCTCTCTTTATCTTCATGAGTACAATTAATGTAGGTAAAATTGTCGCAATCTCATTTATTACTTGACACTAGACTTATAAATAGGACTAGAGTTGTAACTTTTACTAAGACGTTTTCTACATTTATATAAACTGGAATCCATAACCTCTCACACATAGTGTTTGGTTAAATCTTTCTGAAAAAGGGAGACGGGACTCCCTCTTGTTTGATTTATAACTTGGAGGGGAGCAACTCGTTTCTGCTTTTACCCATGTACTACTCCAATTGATTTGGGATATACTTTGGAGAGTGGATGAGAAACATATAATCATTATCCAAATTACTTAATAAGATGAAATATTTTTTAACGTATAAAATTGAAATATTTTTTTCATCAGATACATTGATAAATTATAATACTGATCTATTAATTTTTTTCAAAAAAAATTATTATTGGTGTAAATTGAAATTATTAAAATAGTAAATAAGTTATTTAATTTATTCCTTTTACAAAGCCATTGACAACTTTATTATGAAAATTTGGAAGAAAAGATGCTTTATATTTCATTTGGATGCGAAGAAAAGTTGGAAAGAGAGAACATCGGGAAAAGAGAAAATGGAGAGACTCCAATTTTCCTTCCTCTCACTTTTCTTCCTTAATCTAAATATGAGAGAATCTATTTCCCTAATCTTTTTGGAAAATTCCTTTCAAGTCTCAAGAGACCAAGAAAATATCAAAAAAATCTCAAGAAAAATTTAGATGTCAGAAAAATCTCAAAGAGTTGTTAATTATATAGATGGGGTTGTTAATCCTACATATAAAAATTGTTAATCTACGAAAAAGTTGTTAACGGGATTTTTCATACATTTAAATCTTTTTTGAGACTTTTTTAATATTTTATTGGTTCTTTAGGACCTTAAAAGAATTTCCCTAAGTTATCCTTCCTTCCTTGTTTTTCCCACCCAAATAGGGTTTCTGTTTGGGGACTTCTTCAATTCACATGGTATTTACCATATACCACATGTTTACATGACCATTGACCAACACGCCCCACAAGGGAAATTAGCACATGAAAATCTTTAGGCTTTGTTTGTTTGGGAGTTTGGAAGGAAGAGGAAGGAAATGAATGCAAGAAGAATGGAAGGGAGGGGAGGGGATGGAAGGGAAGGGAAATGAAGGATATTTCTTCCCCTTATTTGGGAGTTAAAGTATAGTAAGAGAGGAAGATGGAGGATTAATGAGTTATTTTTATCATTTTGTCATTTTCTTTAATAATTAATATAATTATTATACTTTACAAATAAATTTAAATTTAATTATTTTAAAAAAAATTATTTATATAATTTTTATATTAAAAAATTATTTATGTGGTGGCGGCGGCGGCGGTGGTGGTGATGGGGTGGTGTGGTGGTGGTGGCAGTGGTGGGGTGGTGGTGTTGGTGGTGGTGAACGAGGGTAACAAAGTAATTAATCTATTTCTCCTCTTAAGACCCCTCATATTAGGGAACTTTATTTTTTAAAAGAATGAGGGTATTGAAAGATTTGTAAAATCCCTAATTCTCTCCCTTCGTATTTGTAAAACTTGCAAATAAGGGAAGGGACTACCAAAACCCTCTCTTCCCTTTTCTTTCTCGTTCCTTCAAAATGGAAACTTCCAAATAAAAGCCTTAGAGTCTAGACCAGATATTTGGTTTTCTCCTATTATTTATTGTTTATTATAAGTCAAGTTGGTCAAAATTTTCGGTCTTAAATATAATTCCCTCTAAGAACTATTAATTATTATTTTTAAATTTTACCCCTATTAAATAAAAGGAATATGTGAGAAAAATGTATACCATCTTTTTTAATACTCATTAAATAATGATAAATTTAGAAAAATCAATCAATTTAAGGTATATTAAATATTTTAATTTCCATTTTTTTATATGAGACTACGCCAAACTGGATTTATAACAAGAATCGTAGTGTTATAAATATAGCAAAATTAAATAAAGTAACAACCACGTGCTACTCAGGAAAGTTAGACAGGAGCATCGAATATAATATTAGCCATTAGGCCCCATTAAATATCATAGTGCTTGTTCTTTTTTTTTTTTTTGTTTACAAAGGAGCTAACCACTACGGATCAGCTATTGCTCGAACAGACGCGTGTACTTCTTGATCCCACGATATCCTCAGAAAGGAGGGGACTCATCTCAGTTGGCGGAGTAGCAAGGGAATGATACCCCACTTCAAGCTTCAGCGCATAAGAAGCAAGAAAATCTGCACAACGATTACCTTCCCTAAAAACATGGTTCACCGTCACCTGCCACTCCCGATCCAGTAGTCGACAGATCTTGCGTACTAGAGTCATGTTGGCATTAGAGCTCTCGTCCGTGCTTTGGAGCAGCCCTACAACCACCTTACAATCTACCTGAACCGATACATCCTTAAAGCCAAATGCCCATGCCATCTCCAATCCATCCATAACGGCCCACAATTCAGCTTGGAGAGAGGAACAAGACCCAATGTTACGACAACACCCTCCTAACCACCGCCCTAAGTGATCTCGTATAAGACACCCGGCACCAGAACCCCATGATCTATCTTTCTTCGCCCCATCGCAATTTACAGCAACCATCGGCTGTACAGGTTTGATCCACTTCACTATTCTAGCCTGCTGCCGATGCTTGCTGCCACTAGCCACCCGGACCACCTCCATGGACTGTGCATTGAAGTCTCCAAATAGTTTCACCTCCCGCGCAAGAGCACCAGACACTACCTCTAGACCGGCTAAGGTTCCTAAGCATCCACACCCCAAGATCACCCTGGGAAAACTGGATGACCTGACTAGCCGACATAAACTGCTGCCACACCTCTTTTGCAAACTTACAGTATCGTAGAATATGATCTGTGTCTTCGTTGGCCTCTCCACAACGCCTACAGATAGTCTCCTCCGTCATGTGCCGCCGGTGTCTTTCAACATTGGTAAGCAGGCTATTACGAGCTGCAAGCCAAAGAAAGACTCTAACCCGTTGTGCACCATCCCATTTCCAAATTGTTTCCCAGAGTCAACACGAGTCCCCTGAATCACCGTCTCTAAGCATGGTATAAGCCGATGAAACCGAGAAAGTACCGTTCGTAGAAGGCTCCCAAAAATGAAGCTTCCTCAGTTGTAATATCTCGAAACGTAAGGAGCTTCAGAGGACCTTCTCCAGGCACCCAATTATCCGACCAAAACCTCACTCTGGAACCATCCCCCAACTCCCAACGTGTGCCCAACTCCACTGTTGGCCAGGTCTTTAGAATATGTCTCCACACATAGGAAGCAAACCGAGAACGTCCCTGGGGACCATTAAGATTATTCCAACCATACTTCTTCCGTAGCACCTGGACCCAAAGAAGGTCGCCGTGAACGTAAGGCAAACCCGAGCTTGACCAAGAAAGCCCGATTCTCGTTGCTCTAAGTGCTTGAACCCACATCCACCCGATGCCAAAGGCTTACACATCACATCCCAACTCACTAGGCTTGGTTTCTTCTCGTTGTCCGTACGCCCCACACAAAATTCCCGATGAAACGCTCAATCCGAAGACATACTCCTGATGGCAACTTAGTAGTCTGCATAGTATAAGAGGGGATTGCGGCTAGAACCGCCTTAGCTAACGTAATACGTCCAGCCAAAGAGAGAGTCCTAGCAGCCCAACCAGAGAGTTTCTTTCTCACTTTCTCCTCAATATACTCATAGGTCCCCAAGCGAACTCGTTTGTGAAGGAGGGGGACCCCCAAGTACTTCCCTAAATCTTCAGTTCTTTGAAAACCCAATACCTCACTGATCCTCATCTGAGTCCCCTGAGCAACATTCTTAGAAAAGAAAATAGAAGTCTTTGAGTTGTTGATTTTGTGACCAGAGCTTAGGCCGAAATCCCCTAAAATATCCCGAACAAGTTGCACTTGAGCGTCTGTAGTAGAACTAAACAAAACTAGATCATCTGCAAAAAATAAGTGGGAGAGGAGAGGCCCCCCCCGACCCAATTGAATTGGTTTCCAGCGATCATCGGCCACACTCTGAGAAATTTGTTGGCTAAGCCGTTCCATACACAAAACAAAGATATAGGGAGAAAGAGGGTCTCCTTGCCATATACCTCTAGACGGAGAAAACACCTCAGAACGTTTACCGTTCCAGACCACCCTCATGCGAGACGTAGATATACACATCATGACTGCTCTCACAAAGACAGCTGGGCAACCTGCATCAAAAAGTGTCTCCTCAATAAAATCCCACCGTAATCGATCATATGCCTTTTCCAGGTCCACTTTGATTGCCATCCACCCTGTTGAGCCTTGTTTCAAACGCATGGAGTGAATTACCTCCTGAGCGATAATTATGTTATCCGTTATTTGCCGCCCAGCCACAAAACTGGATTGACTGGGGAGCACTAGCCGAGGTAGCCACTTCTTAAGACGATTGGCCAATACTTTAGTAATCACTTTGTAGAGGGTTGTGCATAGACTAATTGGCCGGAATTCTTTTAGAACCTCAGGGTTGGGGATCTTTGGAATAAGAGTAATAAGCGTATCATGCAAACCTGGCTCAATGAAACCTTCAGCAAGGCACCGAGAAACCATTCTAAAAATGGAAGGTCCCACAGTCGGCCAATGATGTTGGAAAAAGGCCGCATGCAGACCATCAATCCCTGGAGCTTTTAGAGGCTTCATTTGAAATAATGCTTTGTGAACCTCACCCATCGAGACCACCAAACTGAGTGACTGATATAAACCCGGAACCACGTAAGGAAAAAGCCCCCTCCCTGGGTAAGGCACCAATGGCGCATCATCATCTTTGGTGAATAAATTCTTATAATAATCAATCGCCCACCTATGAAGTATCTCCCCATCAGAACACCAAACTCCATTCCCATCCTTTAGGGCTGTGATAAGCTTCCTTCTCCCACGCTGTACAGCCTTAGCATGGTAGAAAGCGGTGTTTCTATCTCCTAACCTCAGCCAATCACATCTAGCTCGTTGTGCCCACGTCATATTTTCCTGCTCACATATAAATTCAAATTCCATAGTGCTTGTTCTTTGTTCGCACTTAAGGCCATCGGGCCAGTGTGTGTTTTTAACGTTGCATTCACTATTCTTTTTCTTTTTCTTTTTCTTTTTTAAGAAAATATATTTTTGCTGAAACAAAAAGCCGAAACGCAAATGTATTGACTTTTACTTATTATTTATTACTGCCACTTCATGGAGCTCCAAGAGTTGGCACTTCTTGACACCTGTTCCCCATAAATTAGTTCATGGTTTGAGGTAGAATTTTACTTCAAAAAATTTCATGTGATGGAAGCTCTAGGCATCCACTTTTTTTATATGTTAAAAAAAAAAAAACCCTAATATCACTATTAAAATGTTACTACCTCTAGTCTTAATTATAGAAATATTTTTGTAGTGTAATTTAATTTGTACTACGAAAGTGTTCCTATAATTAAGACCAGAGGGAGTATATAATGAGCAATATCGTTGCTGGCTGTTAAAAAAAATGACTATAAACGTTTAGTTTTTCATGATAAATGTTAGATTTTCAACGGTTATGATGACTTTACTCCTTTTTTTAACACTTTTTTAGAAAATATTGATATAAGAAAGACTTCTGGATATCATAACTCATGTGCAAAGATTCCAAGACAAAATTCAACCTTAGTCCTTCGTTGATTGGAGTTCTTGTGTTGCACTGTGTTAATGTGACGTGTACTACTCCCTCTGATCCTTAATATAAGACTTATTTACCTAATTTGATTAGATTAAGAAAGTTAAAATCTTTATAAGGTCAATTCCCAAAGATAAGATTTTGAGTTTTGTTCCCCAGACCAAGTTCCTCAATCCTCAAAGATTTGCCCTTCTGATTCAGATTTCGTAATTTTTGGTTCTCTTTATCCCTTCGTCGTTAGAGGAACTAAGAGTGCTCTGTGACGGCCACAAAGAAGATTGAAGGAGAAAGATTTATGCCAGCCCAATTAGAGTAAAAAGTGAAGATTTTTACAGAAAAGAAGAAGAAAATGATAGCACGAAGTCCACCTAGATCATCTTCATCTAATGTATATTTGATAAGGACTGAGTTATAAACTCAATAAAACTATAAGAATTGAGTTGCAACGAATCAAACTATATAAGGATCGAATTACAAAATTGATGAAACTCTAAGAATTAAATAATTAATTTTCCCTAATTATTATATATATAAAAAATAAATGGCTTCATATGACCCTTAACACACACAAAAAGTTACGTGTAATTGAGATAAGAAGTTTGTAATGCATCCATGCTCTATTATTAATATAAGATCTCATCCGTAAACAAAATCTTATTAAAAGTTAGAGATAGTATGTAACTATGTATGATCGCAAATTGTAGTAATATGTACTTATGATGCCTTTTGATCTTTCTGTTGGGCCAACAAAAATTGTTAATTAAAGTTACCTCTTTACACTCTATGGAAAATGGCCTGACTTTTGAAGTAGTGGAAACGCTTGGTAGAGGTGGAGATATATGTACTCTCTGTCTAGTATGTCTTATGGACTGGGTTCCAAGCGCCATGCCCTTGGATTGTAGGTGAGCTCAACCCCTTTCCTAAAATTTTCTTAGAAAAAGAAAAGAAAGAAAATGGCCTGACTTTTTTGAACAAAACTGATTTTTTTTAATAAAAGGAGACTTTCATTTAAAAAGAGCAGTATAAATATAAGATTCAGATAGAGAATTTATAATATCAATACATTCTTAAAAATATGATCAATTATAAACCAAATGCTAATAAAATACCTGATTTTTAAGAAAAGGCTCAAGTATAGTTTTGTCATGAAAAACTATATTAAGAAAGTATAACCAATTTTATTATTTATAAATGCTTAAATGCCCAATAAGCATACCAAACTATTTTTAGAGGTTCAGCTAGCACCTTTAAATATTTATTGGTGCAATTTTAACTTTGATGTATTAAAAATGGGACAATTCTATCCCTATCCTAACATAACCTTAACGCCATCAATTATTGGCTAAAATAACTTCCCCCTTGGGGGAGCTCTTCCCTGTGGACCTAGATTTAATTTTTTATTATGAAAAAATAATTTTAAAAAAATATGTCACATGAGAGATTATTTTTATTTTATATTCTTTATCCATTAAAATAATTTTTGTTTGAAAAATAAAAAGTAAGAAAAATTAAATCTGAACTGTCCAAATGAAAAGAGCTCCTATATAAAGAAACTGGTTCTGGACTCCAATTCTTAATTTTTATTTTTATGATTTAATTATAAATTTAGAAAAGGAAATTAAAGAAAAAATTAATTAAAAAAATATAATTAACTAAAGGGGCAGCGTGCCCCTTTAGTTTTTTTTTTTGCTCACGTGCCCCTTTAGTCAAAAAGGGCGGTGGGGTATTTACTATTTAATACCCCACCCACCAATAAGGAATACGCCCACTATCAGCCATATTCATTTGCAGAAATATTTGGGTTTCACCGTTCAAAGCTCGTAGGCGCGTTCTCGACTCTGGTTCTTCATGGTTTTAGCTCTAAAGCAAGTTTATAAGATTATTTAGATAACTAAACTAATTTTTTTTCAACAAACTACCTTTATGAAAATTATTCTACTTATTTTTCTCTTTCTAATGAGAAAAATATTATATTGATTAGTGAAAATTTTTGGATTAGGATTTTGAGAGACTGTTGACAATAAATGACTATATGTAGAGCATGATTAATAGTTATTTTTAATCAGTTTAGATTTTTTGGTCGGTTGTTGCAGGTATTTAAAATTTATTTTCTATTTAAAAATTTTAGGATTTATGTCATATAAGATGTTTTTATAGACTAAATGTGGTTTAAATAATTTATTTGGGTTAATGGAGGCATTATTGAAATTTTAATCGGTTTAGTTTTATAGATTTTAAGATATATGGAATTATAAGTTACGATTTTGATTATGTGGAGATTTGAAGAATTGTTTAATAATTGGATTATGTTCATATAAGTTAGAAAATGGATTTAAGTGGTCTAGTTATGATTATTTTATGATTATAGGCTTGTTGGAAGTGAAACTTTAATTTATAAAAATTGAGTGATTGATGTGAGAAGATGATATAGAGATTATCTAAAGATTTTAATGAGCAATTTGAGCTTATAAGAAGTGATCTATGACCTTAAATTGTTGAGTAACTTAGGATGTTGAGGATAATAGTTGTAGAGGAAATTGAGTTTGTAGGAGTTGAATTGTTTAATTTATTTATGGGTATATGTGCAAAAATACACATGTATTTTACCCTGAAGAGCACACAATACCAAATACTTTTTTTAAGTATAAAACTACACATGAACTTTTAAAAATGAGGCAAAAATACCATCATGGTTAACTTTAACTCAATACAGTCACTTTTTGTAGTGGGTCACATACTATTTTCATGAAAATACTAAAATGCCTCTAATTCAAAAAGGAAAAAAAAAACACGAACACCCTTCCCCCATCCATACGCTCGATCTGATCCCTTCTCCCAACATTGATCTGATCTAGAGCCGGGAAATCGGGCCAAGCCCGTCGGGCCGACCCGTTTAAGCCCAGGCCCTGTAGGGCTTGGGTTTGAAAAATATGACAGAAATTTGAAATTTGCCCTGCAGGGCCGGGCCTGTAGGGCCTCGGGCTTAATTGGGCCGGCCCGTTAGGCCTGTTTAACTGTAACTTCTTTTTTTAAAAAAATTAATTACCCAAAATTTTCACTTAATGAATGTGTTTGTTTGTAATTACTTAGATTTTTTTAGTTTAAACTATAACCCTTTTTTTATGTTTATTATTATTCTGTATTATAACACATAATTAGTTATTATAAATTTTAAAGAAGATATGTTTTCATATTAAATAAACATGTACTTTGTTATTACACTATTATATAAGTAATAAATTATAAATATATTTTGGTAAAATAAGTATAATTATTTTTACCTGTCAGTAAAATCATGCATGAACCAAATGAATTTGCAAACACACACAAAATTATGAGAGGGAAAGTCATTTTGTTGTGGGCATACATAAAGCAATTCCTTTGTTTAATATTTTTTGAAAAAAAGGAAAAAACATATTCTTTGTGTTTATTTGTTTTTTATTACGAATTAATGAATGTGTTTTTTTGTTGAATGATTTATATTGTTTAGATATTAATGTTGATAATATTTATTTGATAGATTAGAACTTTAATAGTTGCAATTTACTATTTATATTTCTTTGAAAAAAAAAAATCAAAGGAAAAATAGTTAAAATTTGGAATAGTAATTTTCAGGCCCTCTAGGGCCGGCCCTGACCCAAGAACTATCGGGTTGGGCTTTGAAAACAGATGTTTTTCTTACCTCAGGCCCTGTAGGGCCGGCCCTATTCCCAGCTCTAATCTGATTTGAGATGCCAACAAAGAAGGGACCATATCAGATCAAGGTCGGAAAAAGGAAACCAAATCAGATCGGGGTCGAAGAATTAAGGGAAAATCCGTACCAAGGCCCAAAATTACAAAAAAGGCCCCAACAACTTTCCTCTATCACAAATGGCCCTAGGGCCCTTTCTGACATTCAGTTTTAAAGCAAAATGACAAAAAAACCCAAAGGCTGTTTGATTCATAAGTCATAACCTAACGAGGCATCAACGTAAAAACAGAGAGCGAGAATCAGAATCCCCACTTTCAGCCGGCTAGCCTCCTCCGCTCGCACTCTTTGCTTCACCCGCTGTTTTCTGCTTTGTTGTTGCTGATCGACTCCGCCATAGCTCGTCGAGGTTCTGGTTCATGTTTTTGTGCTTCTTCAGGTTCGTTTCTGCCTTCTGTTCTCTGTTGAAAGTCCCTCGTGTTTGTTGCTTTTGGCTTGCGGCCTCCATTTCTGTTCCTGATTTGCTGGCTTAGTAGCTCTCTGCTTCTGGTTTAAATGAATCATGAATGGTAGTGCTCAAGTGATTTTATTTTTGAGAAATAAAGGGTTGGGGAATGGGGGAAGGGATCAAAACAGATAATTAATTGGAGAAGAGTTGGGGAAGAAAGTTTGAAGGAAGATTTTTAATTGATAGGGGCCACCTTGTGCAATGCACTTTACAACTAAAAATGGTGACTGTTATTTCTGTCTTGAAAATTTATGCATTTCGTTTGCTTCTGGTTGGTTTCCTACTTCGTCTTGTTACATAAGTAGAGGATAAGAAAGTGCAAGCAGACATCTAGGATTGGGGACTATTCTAAGAATGATCTTCTATGGTTTTTCCTATGGGAACCTTCACTGTTTGATTAAGAATGAGTAATATTGCATTATAGTCATCATCACAGATTTTAATGTAATGTAACTCATGCTACTTACCAATTCTCGTGCTTATTGACAGTGAGATATGGATAATTTATTTGGGATATATATAATAATTATCGTAGTTATTCATGAATGATATTGGGTTGACTTGCAGAAATTTAATTGAAGTGTATATAATATAACCATGAAACGTGAGTCACCTTGCAGCTGTAACAGAGAAAAATAATATTCCCTCTAAGTAATTTAATTCATAAAAAATATATTATTTTCATTTTGGGTGCATGTTGCAAATAATAACAGAATAGTTATGCCAATGTAAGGTGTCCAAAGTCCAAACAATGTATTATTATTAATTATGTATGCCGTTCAAGAATTGAATCAAACCTTTGAAGACCTTTTTCCTTACCTTAAACGGACACGTATGTTACTTATTATCGGTTTTTTTTCCACCCGTTATTAGAAGTTTGATGGCTGATTTGACTAGAACACGTTTGTCTAATTTATTTCAGGCACTCTTGTGGGGTTCATGTGCTTACCTGGTTACAAATGTGGGATGGCTCAGAGCAAGGGGAGGATGGGCACATAATGCCATTCTACACAGACGAAGAACTTCATGAATTGAAGGTCGGGTTGTTGTGGTGGCTAGTCACCCATCCTAGCAACAAGCATCGTGCAAAAGTGTTGTCGTTAATGGAGAACTTCCAGAAGCAAAAGAAAAGACATTAGGAGGCATAGTTGTTAGGACACATGTATATTTATGACTCCTTTTGTATTTCATGAGGATGACCTTCATTTTTTCTTTTGCAAATAGCCTACTGATGTTAACTTTACAACAATAGGGTCATTTACAACAATATCAGGGGTCATTTACAACAATATCAGGGGTCATTTACAACAATAACAAGGGTCATTTACAACAATAACAGGGGTCATTAACAACAATAACAGGAGTCATTTACAACAATAACAGGGGTCATTTACAACAATAACAGGAGTGATTTACAACAATAACAGGGGTCATTTACAACAATAACAGGGGTCATTTACAACAATATCAGGGGTCATTTACAACAATATCAGGGGTCATTTACAACAATATCAGGGGTCATTTACAACAATAACAGGGGTCATTTACAACAATATCAGGGGTCATTTACAACAATAACATGTGTCATTTACAACAATATCAGAGGTCATTTACAACAATAACAGGGGGTATTAACAACAATATCAGGGGGCGTTTCCAGCTGCATTTTTTCTCATATCCTGAACAAATATCATAAAAGAAGGAAAAATTTTCTCTTGTCATTGAATTCAAATGGTCAAGTTAGCATCAGTAGACAATTTACGTAAATACCAATGTTGAAGGTCATTCTCATGAATACAAATTTGTCATAAATACATATGCACGTGTACACAACAAGTGATCAACTACAATGTGTCCTAACAACTATGCCGCCTAATGTCTCATCTTCTACTGGGACTCCTCAATGATGGACAACACTTTTTGGCTTTGCACGTGTTGCTTGAAGAATTCTTTAGTGAACCGAAGAACCTTGTGTCCCTTTGTGTAGATTTCATTGTTGTTGCTTCTTCTTATGTTACACCCTTCTTGCTTGTGTACCTACAACAATTGTTGATGAAGTTCAAATAAAATTACCCTTGATCATAAGAATAAAGAGCACACTCCACAATCACAAGTATACCTCTATTCTCTGTGAGTAACAAATATACCTTAGAAGAATAATCCTAAAAGAAGAGGGATGTTAAAAACATAAAACCAACACAACAACACAATTGTAGTTTTGCAGAAGCTTGATTTAAGAAACATCACATTGATCACTACATCACAATCACAGTCCAGATCAGGGTATTAAGTATTAACTACCAAAACAAAAACTAAATATATACAAAAAAAATCCTAATTTAACAAATAAAATCACAGTCCAGATTAGGGTATTAACTACCAAATCACTATCTTTGCAACTTTCTTAATCTTATTCATGTACTTCCAAACAAAATCTCCATGGAATCAACTGTGAGAATGAACAACACTAGTTTCTTCTTTTGCAGGGTTGAAAAGAAAATCACATTTAAACAAAAAGGAAACCATTGTTTTTCATTAGGTAAAAGAATTATTAAACAAAAAGCTTTGGCTCAATCATTTGGATCAAGTTGGAGCGACCAAAAGGTTTTCAGTTTAATTTCCATTGGTGACCTTTGGTTTGCAGGCATCCACCAATTGCGGTAAACCCCACATTAAAGCTAAAATAGCCCATTTAACTCTTAGAGTTTCTTGTATGAGTTTTGAAAAGAATTTGGGCTAAGAGACGTTTCAAGAATAAAGCATCAGAGCAAACAAGCTAATAAATTTATTGAAAATCTGATTCATATCCAGAGGTTTACAATAAAGATAGTAGAGTTTGACTCACTGTCTTTCCATCTATGGTGCGAACATGAACTTCTTCACCATTGATTTTGAAAACTTCTCCATCAATCCATGCTTGTGCTTAATCTTCAACCCAAACATGAGAGCCAACAATAATGTTCAACATTGGCATAACTATACTGTTATTATTTGCAACATGCACCCAAAATGAAAATAATATATTTTTTATGAATTAAATTACTTAGAGGGAATTTTATTTTTCTCTGTTACAACTGCAAGGTGACTCACGTTTCATGGTTATATTATATACACTTCAATTAAATTTCTGCAAGTCAACCCAATATCATTCATGAATAACTACGAAAATTATTATATCCCAAATAAATTATCCATATCTCACTGTCAATAAGCACGAGAATTGGTAAGCAACAAACACGAGGGACTTTCAACAGAGAACAGAAGGCAGAAACGAACCTAAAGAAGCACAAAACACGAACCGTAACCTCGACGAGCTATGGCGAGTCGATCAACAACAACAAAGCGTAAAACAACAGTGAAGCAGAGAGTGCGAGCGGTGAACTGAGAGGAGGCTAGCCACTGAAAGTGGGGATTCGATTCTCGCTCTGTTTTTACGTTGATGCCTCGTTAGGTTATGACTTATGAATCAAACAGCCTTTGGGTTTTTTTGGTCATTTTGCTTTAAAACTGAATGTCAGAAAGGGCCCTAGGGCGATTTTTGATAGAGGAAAGTTGTTGGAACCCTTTTTACAATTTTGGGTCTTAATTGGGCCTTGGTACGGATTTTCCCAAGAATTAATTCATGGCAAACCTGATCAGATCAGGGATTTGCACGTGCATTATCTCTCCCAAATCCAATACAAACAATGAAAACGAGAAAGAGGAGTGTTGAGTTGTTGCTAAGAGCCATAGATATCTGTGTTGAGGGACCTCAAATTCCTCCACAGACACTTGTCGCTGGCCATGTCCACCAATATCCAGAATCCATTTTGAATCATCTGAAACATTTGCCTCACACGATTTAGGGCACTAAATCCATTCAAGAGAAAAACAAAAGTTATTTGCAGATCGAATTGAAGAGCAGTAGTACTTTTCTGAAGTTAAGATGTTTGGTTTTGGAGGGAGATTGATGATTGGAGGAAAAAGTGTCAAGTTCGGAGGAGAAACGCAGACGAAGTGGAAAGAAGAACTGTTTTTTTTTTTTTTTTTGAATTAGGGGTATTTTGGTATTTTCATGAAAATAGTGTGGGACCCACCACAAAAAGTGACGGTGTTAAGTTAAAGTTAACGGTGATGATATTTTTGCCCTAATTTTGAAAGTTCATATGTAGTGTTGCACCTCAAAAAAAACATTTGGTATTGAGCGCTGGTTAAACACATGGGCATTTTTTCACTTTTACCCTTTATTTATGGGAAAAACACTTCTCATGTTGCAGGAGAAGTGTTTTCTCATGCCACACACACATGAAATGGTGGGACCCACATATATATATAATTAGCATTATATATATGTGGGTCCCACCATTTCATGTGTGTGTAGGAATCTTCTTCTTCTCATGCAACATGAGAAGTATAAACCCCTTTATTTATTTATTTATTATTTGTGTTTGATTGGTATCTACATTGACAATGTATAACTTTCTTGTAATCAATGATTGTTCGTGCTTTGCCCATGAAGTTAAGGCTAAGATTAGAGTTGAGGTAACTAGTGTTAATTTATTCTATATGCTTGCTTTGGGATGTAAGGTGTTTTCTAAACCTTATTTTCATATAAACTATTTGTATGTGTTTTGAAAAATTATATGTATGTTTGAATATGAAATTAATTCAGTGAAGCAGTGTATTTTCCAATTTATATATATAAGTGGAGATTATTATTGAGATTGTTATTGTTGTGATAGTGATAATGTTTGTAATACCATGTGATATATGAAATACTCCATCTGGTCCTAATTATAAGACTTAGTTGACTTTTTTTTTGAGAGATTAAGGAAACTAATTAAATTATTTTAGAGTATTTTTATTTTTATTTTTTTCTTCAAACTAATTAATTTGACTAATAAACTAATATATAATGTAAGGATACACAATATATGAAATGATTAAGAAACTTATTTAGCTTTCTTAATCTCTCCAAAAGAAGTTAACTAGGTCTTATAATTAGGACCGAAGGTAATAATAATTATAAGATGATTTTGAAAATTATAGCAACATATTGTTTTTCTATTATGCAATATGTTGGGTAGTGTGGAATAAATATGATGAAATTGTGCTCATCGGCTTTCTCATTCCAGACCTGAATTTTGAGTTGAGTGTTTTTATTGGACACTCCCTGTTACGGTTTATCAGTGGTGGAATGGAAGGGGATGTAACACCCCTACTTTTGTAAATGGAATATTTGTATGAACTCATGAAATAATAAGAAGCTTTTAACTGTTGTTTGTATTAGTATTATTTTCTGTATTATTTTATAATAATTATTTTAAAGAATCTGGAAGACCATTAGGGGACATATTATGGAGCCCCAGATAGGCCAAAAAATTTCGCCTAATAGGGCCAAGGGAAACGAACTAATGGTTGTGCCCTAATTTGGAAAGAAAGTGAGTTAATTAATAAAATATGGGAGTAGTACAAGCCAGTACAATAAATAGGGGACAAAGAATATTAGTAGAGCACAGACTTTTCCCCTGCACAGTGTGTATGCGCCATCAATAGGAAGGAAGAGGAAGAGACACTGCAAAATGCTAGATGACACATGTCACTATAGGGTTAAAAAGGGAAAAGTAAGGATAGAAAAGTCAATTCCTTACCCATTAATGTAACATCCCGACTTTTCAAAAGCAGTATAAAATTTTTTTCATTTAAAATCATCAGAGTAGAGCATCGGAGCGATTGAGTAACTGATATGTATTTATAAACTGCCGTAAGTCTGGCTGGTTACAACTACGGTACAGTAACCGAGTATTTCAAAAACAGATAATAACAAAAGGAAAGACTTCCGCCGGAACATCGAAAGGAAGTCGAAGTCTTCGGTCAGGCCTTCTACTCGGGCTGCTTGCCTCTCTTCTCGGTCCTTGGTCCTCCGGAGCTTGACGCTATGTTAAGAGCTGAGATCCGCACCGGATCTCAGGTAACGGTTAACCTCATATTTACAGACACAACATATGGACCACAGACAATCATATCAATAACAGTATATGTGCACTCATCGCCCAATAGCATGTATACATATATCGCCCAATAGCATGTATACATATATCGCCCAAAAGCATGCAGATATATCGCCCATAGCAAAACATGAACACATAAACAAAGACATAGACATACCACGAGCTATAAGCTATCACATACAATACACCTAGCACATACATGCATACCATAAACATCAGATTAGTGTTACAGTACGCGAACGTACATACTTTCGTAAACCAAACAGAATAGCCAGGTAAGTGTCTATCATGGGGCCTCACCGAGTTCACGGCGACTTAATGGCTTACCCACATAGACTAGCCTTTCCTTCGGCACCAAACTGTTCTAACATATTTGCATTCAATAAACATACCATAACAATACACATAGCACATATATGCATACCATAAACATAAGAGTTAATGTTACAGTACGCGGACGTACCTTCGTTGACGGTAGACGGCACTTCCGTCGGAAATCGTACTTTTCTACGGAAAAACGTGAAAACGTCCAACAGCGGCACTTCGGCAGCGTAACGGCAGCAGATTAGGATTTCTGACGTCCTATAGGAGTAATATCACTTTCATTAGTGATTTGGCATTATAACTGGCATTTTAGGTAAAAATTATCATTTTGCCCCTATACCCCTAATTGGCGGAATTTCGCCAGCACTTCGTTACTCTTACAAATTTTCTTCCCGAAATTTCGCGTAACTTCGACGCCATCTTGATTTTCAAAAATAAAGACTAAAATAGCCCTCCCATATGATATCCAATCATACTTGAAAAATTAAAGGCTATCCTAGCATTACTACCCTTACTACTGAAAGAACTACGAAAGCTTAAGTACCGAAAAATTTACCCAGAGCTTCGCTGCAAAATTCCCCGGACTCCTTCCTCCTCCAGAGCTCCTCTCTCTAACTTCTCTCTAGGATTTCTAAGAGTGATTTTTGGTGTGAGAAATGCAAGAGAACCTTAGGCTATTTATAGAGTTTTTAAGGGATACAAATGGAATTTTGCAACTTGTCTTAACCATGGAAATTCAAACTCAAAATGGTGTTTAAATCTTCACCATGGAACATGCTGGTCGACATGCATGGGCTGAGTGGGCAGCAAATGATTTGTCCAAAGTGATGAATCAAAGTTGCTTTATGCCCGCACCGATAGAATTTCCCGATCGGCACTCGATTCGCGTGATTTCGGAGAAATCTCAAACTTCTGGATTTACAACTTTGAAGACCTTCTCTTCCTCATCAATAATATCTATTTAAACTTGAATTTTGACTTTAGACAGGGTTCCAACTGTCCATTGAAGTTTCTCGAAAACGTGTCCGAACGCGTCCGGTTTGAGAATGCATTTCGAAATCACCAACTTCTTCGAAAAATTCACTGATTCCAAATATGTTAAAATAAATTCAAACTCATGCCTAGATGTTGAGTTAGAATTTATTTTCCTTATATCCAAAAATATACCTATATGCATTTTTCCCTATTTTGTTTTATTAGGAAATGCACAAACGACTTGAAATTTTCTCCCGGAAGAGTATAACGGAAGACAA
Organism: Acacia pycnantha; assembly: GCA_025563575.1. Lineage (NCBI taxonomy): Eukaryota > Viridiplantae > Streptophyta > Magnoliopsida > Fabales > Fabaceae > Acacia > Acacia pycnantha. The sequence goes on from JAMWYP010000006.1 coordinate 1,978,187, forward strand.
AATTCCACTGATCATTATTTTTCCCTGACTTTGGAAATCCCATTCCTAGATCTCTAGATAGGATCCGTTTCCTAATTTTTTAAATCACTATTCACTCAATTTAATTATAATATAAACATTGTTCTCAACCATTGTTCTCCAAAATTTAGGCTCTCAACCATTGTTCTCAACCATTGTTCTCCAATTTAATTACATAATTTCCCTATTGGTCTATTCTTGTATTTAGGCTTAAAAATACCTAAACTCAACCATTGTTCTCCAAAATTTCCAATTAATTAGTAAACATGTTTTTACTAATTTTCAAACAAAACCCACTAATTTTAGGGTTCAACATAATCATCTCTGAATTTTCCTTTGCCTATGCTTAAGTAATTAGCCAATAATTACCTAATTACTTTCTTATCAACAGTTGATAATTTTCTTAATTAGCATGCCCCATTACCTCATAACTTTTGTATTGACATCATTGTTTTTATGTCTCTGCATTATCTTAGCATTTACGGGGGTATTTCGGTCATTTCCTTACTTTTTGAGTATTCTTCTACAATTTCTCCAAGTTTGTAACTTAATAAATTACCTAAATTAGGGACAATATCCTTCCCTATTTCAAGTATATTTTTACTTGCTTCTTTTATAGCTTTCACAGGGTATTTATAACCCATAATGTGCTTAGGGACCTATTTGCAAATCTTCAAACGTCTTAGGGACCTAATTGCAAATTATCCTTTTTCAAGGGAAATTACCCTAAGTCAGATTTGAGGGTGTTACAATTAAGGAGAAAAATTCGACCACATAGGGTCATGGGAGGAAAATTAGATGATTTTATCTGTATTTAAGCCCAAACATAAAGCACAAGACCTAAAGGAGGTTAATCGGTAAAAAGGAAACCGATAAGGACCAATTAGGGACTTGTTTTTGAATCAAATGAAACAAATATTAAGCTATTTAAGAGTGTATAATGGCGCCATATAAGGAGCCTAAACCAGGGAAAAAGATCTGAAAATTTGAAAAAAAGTAAAAAGGGAGCACCCTTTTAATCAGCGGTGTACTACAAGGACTAATAGATAAAATGGTGAATTGGATAAATTAAATAAAAGTATATGGATCAGATTTTAGGGCCTAGGATGCGCCACATATGCCCCTAAAAATATCAGGAAATATCTGGAATTACTTGAAGAAAAAGAAAAGAAAAAACAAGCCAAAAACTAGGGTACATGTTTTTAACCACTGAACAAAAGGGTGTTTTGGGTAACATAGGTATTTTGCACATGTTGAAATATAAAAATCTGATCCTTAAGGGCAGAATTTCGCCACATCATCATCTTTTGGAACCCTCTGAATTTTCTTGGGAAACAAGTAAAGAAACCCTAGTTTGTGTTATTAACCAGTGGACAAAAGCCTGAACCGGATAATTTAATGTACCCTGATTGTTTTAAAAATACAATACTCATTCTCTTGGCTGCCAAGAGGTGAATTCCATCAGAGAAAGAGAGGGTCCAGCCAAGTTCCAACACCCGGAGAAAGAAGCCGAAACACTGATTAAAGCTCTGAATTCAGATAAACACCGAAAAACTAAACTTTGAAGTTTGGAAGTTAGGGTTTTCGCTCAATTGACTAGGTCATGAAGTTGTTATATGATTTTGATATTTTAAGGGTTCAAGTGAGTTTAAAACGTAATTTTGTTTGGGGTTAGGTCAGAGTTAAAGTTTACGAACCCAAAAACCTAAGGAAATGGCTTGTTGCCAGTTTCAGGATTTTCTGGGTAGTGAAGCTTCATCTGTGTTTTTAAAATAGTAAATGAAGTCCATTTACTTTGAAATTTTACAGGATTTAAGTATACTTCCTGAGCTTCATTTTGATATAAACCTTGGTTCATTTTTGATTTTTCTACCAGGAGAAATAAATTTTTGAAAATTGCTCAGAAAGCTGGGATACTTTTCTGGACAGCGAATAAATTTTTGGATATGTGATAACATATGAACCCTTTCGTACTCTTAGAGTATTTTTACCATAAACTAGACATCCTAAGGGTTCAGATGCCACCTATTTCATGTCAATTGGATGTTTTTGGAATTTATTAAAAATATTTGAAGTTGAACCAAAGTGACTGGAATTGTAAAGTCAAGGCTCGGATTTCTTAATAATAATAAAAGGGTATTTATGAAAATACTAAAAATAAGGTATTTTAATGTTGTCTAGGGAAAATTCTTATCTGAAGAGGCAATTAGGGGTTATAAAATTTTAAGTCGTTACACAACTCACAGGTAGTAACTGTTTACTCACGTACTTGATATGTGGTTGTTGTATGTTTGTTTGCCATGTTTGTTTTTGCCAAATATGCATACAGAACAGTTAGGGTTCGAGTCCCTGACTATTGTGTTCCTAGCGCTGAGGATAATTCTAGGGCTGGCCTTGATTGGCGGCTCGACGGTTCTATAATTTCGGGGCTGGCCTGGTGTAGGCGGCTCAACGGTTTGTAATCCTAGGGCTTGCCTTGGTAAGGCAGCTCAACGGTTTGTGGTATTTTTTATTTTGTTATGTTTCTGAATGCATATGTGGTATATTTGACTTGTTGACTGTGACTTTACATGATATGGTTGCATTCATACACTACACACATATAGTACATGAGTTTGACAGTTACTTTGGGGTTCATTCTTAAACTCTAGACCGGTTTGTAGATACAGGGGACAACACCTGAGTTGACAGGAACCTTTTGGAAAGGTAGGGCATACAGTGGCAGACAGAAGAATAGGGAATGCTCTATTACATTTTGTATCTATTTGGATAACTATATTTATTCTGGTATTTTATTTTGGATAACTGTACCCCTAACCCTTTGGGGATTGATTACTTTTTTATTATCGTACTTTTAGCAACACAGTAGGTAGTCCAAACTAGAATAATGCTTTGTTGCACACAGTTTGATATATGCTAAAAGGAATAAGTAACTAAGGAAAGGTAACAGATAAAAGAAATCCCTCTAACCCGCCACTCGAAAGGGTGAGGCCGGTAGGGGTGTAACAGGAGACAATATTTTTGAAGTGATTAGCTAACATTAGTCGGGTATACTAGCACTAATAGGATGTACCACATCTAAAAGATAAAAGGAGGAGCATGATGGGTGAGTGTGGATGGTTCTAATCGTTGTTTATTCTTATATATTGTTTAATTATTAAGAATATTATTATTATGTTAGTAAACCTACTTCTCTGACTTACAATTCTTTCTTGCATACTTTGCAAATTGATTTTTGGTTGTAGAGCATTTACGTCTCACCCCATTGTTGTTAATATTTTTCATGCAAGGCCTAAAATTTTGCTATAGGCCAAGGGAAGCAGTCATAGGCATATGAGTTGTGAACTTTGTAGGCCTCTTTTGATATTAGTGTTGTATTGATTTTTATATTGTCATTCTAGGGCCCTCTTGTTTTTGAAATATCATATGTATTATTTGGATAACGGTTTTGGCATGAGTATTTAACCAATGTTGGGCCGGAGGTCTTACTTTATATACTCTTATGTTTTTGTGGATCAAAAATCTTATTTTGTGTGTAAATTGTATTGTGTTGACCCTTTGTTGTGTGGATTAGCATTGTAAAACTCATGGGCTATGTATTTTTCTTTTTGTTAATTGTGCTAAGAGTGATAGATTTTCTGTAATAAGTTTGTGGGTGGAATCTGTGTCCTAGACCCTGATGTGTGTTCTTAGAAGAAAAATGTTTCTCTGTTAACACTTGTTAATATGGTTTTATAAAACTATCATGGAATAATTTTTGTTTGTAATTCAACCGCATGTGTATTTCCAGTTCTTCCATAATTTTCGATTTTAAAGGATTCAGGCTAGAGGAATTTGGGTTTTTTCTTCTCATTTTTCAATTCAAAGACTCATCTCTCAAAGTGATAGTTCTTTTATCTTCTGATTCTTTGAAAATATCATACATAATCTTGGATCTCTCCATTTCTTCCCCACCTTTCTTACTTCGTGTAAACAAGAGAGAAAGAGAGCAAATATATTCATATAAGTGTGTACAAATGTGTCATAGGAGGATTGACTATTGCCTATTTATATACAAATGAGGGGAACATAAAAGTAAACATTGATAGAAATTAAGGAGGAAATTAGGGAGGAAATTAAGAAGAGAAGTAAGGAGAGAATTAAGGCACAATATTATCATAACATTCTCAACACCCCCCTCAAGTTGGAAGCAGCTTAAACATGCAGCAACTATCTTCAACAAAATAATGATTCATAGCTTGGAACTCGAACAACAAATTTTCTTGATCCATGAGTGCCAGAAACATAGTGCCTTAGGGAGCAAGAAATCCATATTTTAGTATCTCGTAATTACCTTGTACTTCGTGCTATCCAAAATCCAACTTCTGACCCTAACACGCCACGTGTCCTGTAAATCATCATTATTACTAACTTTTACTTCTTCACATGACCTATATACTCAGTCTCTCTCCTCCCCTGGTGGGTCAACGCGTACCATACCCTATAGGGTTGAAGTTTGTGTCCTACTAATGTCTTTTGTCACTTATTCATTATACCAACTTACATCCCTCTAGGCTTCCTTCCTTTACAAGTTACCATGTATCTAACAGGGTTTTCTTCTTAACTTAACTTTGTAAATTTCATCTTTAATTAGGGGTCTGATTTATCACCTTAGAGTCCTTAGAACAAATTCACTGAATAAATCACAGAAGGAAATAACTCAAATTTGTACTCAAAAACTTCTTATTATTCCATTCACTTATGCTTGTACATTGAGTATACGGATAGGGGTGTTACAGCCGAACCCACCTTTGATCTGACTCACCCCTCCAACGCCCACAAGACCCCATAAATTCACAGCAGTCACAACCTTGCAATCCATTCGTTCGTCGCTAAAGGAGTCATTTCACCCCACCAACAACAATTAGGCGGCATGACACACTCTCCCTCTCTCTGCCTCATGTGAACAATGACGAGTCATGATCACTATTTAAGGAGGACCAAACTCATCACTGTCCACCAAACTCCACCAGAAAATTGACAGAAGGAAGAATAAATGAAAGACTATGATACCATGTAAGCGGGAGAGAAAGAAAACAAATATATTCACATAAGTGTGTACAAGTGTATCATAGGATTGACTATTGTCTATTTATATACAAAAGAGGGGGGAAACACTAATATAAATTAAGGAGGAAATTAGGGAGGAAATTAAGGAGAGAATTAAGGCACAATATTATCCTAACATTCTCAACACTTCAGTTTTTTGGGATTTGATTTCTGATTCAGATTTGTATCTTACTCTGTTTTTCGTCTTCTTCATATCACAATCAACTTACTTCTCTCGCGTATGTTTATTTTCAGGGCAGAGCACCTTGTCATGTCAGTATGTTTATTTTCTGGCATTATGATTTTAAAGACATTGGTGTTAAAATGCAATTTCCTTTCCGAAGAGCAAGGACCCAGCCTCCAATGGTACTGCTTTGAATCTGATCATCACTGGAGTTAAAAGTCAAGTGAGGACAGAGTGAAAGGGGAAGTTTTATTCATCAGTAAGAGACGGCGTTAAGATTCTGTTAGGCCATGAGTAGGATTATATTGCTCCATTTTAAAGACCGTGATTAGATAAGTGGTTTAATTGTGGTTCAATTATTGTCAACTAAATCATAACTAAAATAATATAATTTTAATTATAATATATCAAAGTATTAATATGTAAATCTTGAAAAGAATAATATTTAAATAAAAATAGATTAAACATCACGTAAACAAAAACGTTTATGTATAAACTACAGATAATTGGACCAGAATGGTTATGAAAACAGAATTTGACGAAGTACTATTTTTTTAATTCACAGTAATGTCGTTTTAGACTCAACAAGAGGAATTTTTTTTTTTTTTTTACAACCATTAAAATCTAATTCCGTTCTTCCGTCCAATACTCTCATCGGTACTTGTGTGGGTGTTTACAGGCTGACCAATTACACATGTAAAGTTTCATAGTTTGTCAATAAGAGCCTTCATTAAGTGAAAGAATCCCTATTAATAAGTTATAAGACTTTTTTAATATATTTTTGGGTGAAAGAGCAATTTTGCCAACCGACTATTAGGTCAGGAGCGTTGGGCACAAATAACTTTTAAAGAGACCAAAAAGGCCAACAAACAATTAAATGGGTGAAAAACGCACAATTCCGTCCATGAACATCTAACACCGTTTAAAAGCAATCGGGTGAAGGAGCGATTTTGCCAACCGACTATTAGGCCAGGAGCGCTTGGCACAAATAACTTTTAAATGGACCAAAAAGGCCAACAAACAATTAAATGGGTGAAAAACACACAATTTCATTCATGAACATCTAACACCGTTTAAAGTCAATCCCATGTGGCATTTGACTGTCCAGCTAGTCCCTTCTTTTTTGGTCAAAAGCCAGGTGGCTTTTTTGTTTTTTTGTTTTTGGGTGGAGAATCTCCAATCTGCGGGCAAATGAAGAAATAACCAAACCAAAGCTTCCAAAGTATTTACTTCCAAGCCGACGTCGAAATCCTCTTACCGGCTCCGACAATGATGTACGTCTAACATTGTTTTTTTTTTTTTCTGTACTTTGGGAACGGATGAATTCATAGATTTTGGCCAGAACAATGTAATATTCATGCACGGCGAAAGGCAAAGACGGAGAAGAAGATGAGGGTTACATTTTGGCATTCGTGCACGACGAGAGGACATGGAAGTCAGAGCTCCAGATTGTGAACGCGAAGGATTTGAAGGCGGAGACGACGGTGAAGTTGCCGACATTTGTGCCTGATGCAGATTGGGGATTCTTCACAAAAAAAAAAAACAAAAAAGCCACCTTGCTTTTGACCAAAAAGAAGGGACCAAATTGGACAGTCAAATGCCACATGGGATTGCCTTTAAATGGTGTTAGATGTTCATGGACGGAATTGTGCGTTTTTCACCCATTTAATTGTTTGTTGGCCTTTTTGGTCCCTTTAAAAGTTTTTGTGCCTGGCGCTCTGGCCTAATAGTCGGTTGGTAAAATTGCTCCTTCACCCGATTGCCTTTAAACGGTGTTAGATGTTCATGGATGGAATTGTGCGTTTTTCACCCATTTAATTGTTTGTTGGCCTTTTTGGTCCCTTTAAAAGTTTTTTGTGCCCAGCGCTCCTGGCCTAATAGTCGGTTGGCAAAATTGCTCTTCACCCTATATTTTTAATTGAGATCTTTTGCGATTTTCCCATTTTAAACGGGAGTTATTTTATTTATTTTTCTTCCTTTTTGCTAAAGTAGGAGACCCCACTATTTATTGAAAAAGTAAAGAGAAAAGTAACATTCCTTTGTTCCTTAGATCTTTCTCAAATCATAAGCCTATCTATAGCCTATAAATAAGGAGTTATAACTCGTATCCTCGTAATGGTGAACAACGCAGATTTTTATGCCCTTTTAATGTTCTACATGAGCTTTGCAGCTCAAGCCATGCAAACTTAATGAAAGCCACCTAGAACCATTCTTCAAACTTCAAAGCTAATATACCCAAAAAAAAAAAAAAAATTACTAAAACCAGTGTGCCTTCAATTTCTCCTTTTGTTTTTTGTTTCGTTGTTGTTGGAATCTTGGCAATGGTGGGTCATAAGAAACACAATCCATGAAAATTTCCTCAAGTGATAAATCTACTAATCTAGCTTGTGGGGTCTGAGAAAATCGTAATTATCAATTTATCATCCTGTGGAGTGGGTGCTCACGGACCAGAGAATCTCAATCTTTCTATGCTTTCCTCTTAACTCTGTCCTCCCCCACCATAGAAAATAGAAATTGCCCATTTTTGCTGTTGTTATGGTGGTGCGCATATTGGGTTTTTCCACCAACTTCTGCCGCGAAAATCACGTACCTTCTTCTTCTACCTCTCGCAGCTTTGTGATTTTTCCCTCTACCTTGTTTTGTAGCTTCCCTCTCATTTCACTGTTCACAGTAATCTCACACTTTCATTGATACAAATTTCTAGTTCATTAGCAGCATTTTGGGGGAAGAAGAATCTATAAAATGCCTCCCTCGTATTTTCCGCTTCGTTGGGAGAGCACCGGAGATCAATGGTGGTACGCGTCGCCGATCGATTGGGCGGCGGCGAACGGTCTATACGATCTGGTAGCGGAGCTTCTCCACCTGGACACCAATTTGCTCATTAAGCTCACCTCACTTCGTAGAATCCGCCGCCTCGAAACCGTTTGGGACGACGAATCTCAATTCGACGACGTCGCTAAATGTCGATGTCACGTCGCGAGGAATCTTCTTCGCGAATGCGAAACGGAGAAGGGGCATAACTCTCTTATTCGTGCCGGTTACGGCGGATGGCTGCTTTACACCGCGGCGTCCGCCGGAGATGTGGATTTTGTTCAGGAATTGTTAAGGAGAGACCCATTTCTGGTGTTCGGAGAAGGAGAGTACGGAGTCACTGATATACTGTATGCTGCTGCTAGAAGCAAGAACTGTGAGGTCTTCATGATTCTTCTTGATTCTGCACTTTCGCCTAGAGATTGCAGCGTCACTGAGGCAGAATTGGATCAGAGTAGTAGGATTTTCAAGAAGGACATGATGGATAGGGCAATTCATGCGGCGGCGAGAGGAGGGAATTGGGAGGTGCTGAAGCAGCTTCTTGGTAGTGGTTCTGACATTTTAGCTCTTAGAGATGGACAAGGATCCACAGTTTTGCACGCAGCAGCTGGTAGAGGGCAAGTTGAGGTATGGAATTTTACTTCAAAGTTGTCAAATTCCAGCACCTCGTTCTATTGCCCCTCATGTTTTAGTGCCGGATATTACAAATGTATTCTATTTTGCAGTGTATGTTCGGTCGTACTTGTTCTTTTTATGTTATTCTGAAGCGTGAGACTGGAATTAGTTGTGATCTATCTTAAAATTTTAAGGTTCTTAGTAGAGATTTAAGAAATTTGCAGTCCTTGAAAACTTGATATATTTCTTGTACCCTGGGATAATTTTTTCTCATTTGCCTATTGAGGACGAACAACTTTAATGATAAGGAGGGAATTATATTGAATTATCAGCAAAACATTAAAGGGCAAATGAATTGATACCTGCTTAGCATGCTAACCCCAGGAATTATGGTAATGAGACAATGGAACTTTTAGGTGAAGCTTGTCCCTCTGACTTAATCATATGATGTATCTCAAACACTCTGTTTAAGTGGATTGAGTATCTGAAACTTGCACATATGCATAATGCTTATGAATTGCTTTATTTTAATATCACAAACTTTTAGTGCTTCTTCAGAAATCTTTATAGATGCTACAGAACATCATGTTCTTAGTGGTATTCAGCTTCACAGTCCATAATAAATCAGATTGATCTAAAAACTTCTAATATCAAACATGTTTGTTGAATTCCGTGTACATTTTGTCCTGGTCCTTTATTCCAACTAGCATTTCCTTGTGGTCCATATTTAAGCGGACTCCAAATTGGGTTCATGCTATATATTCCTAGAAAATACTTATCAGATCCTTAATATAAGATATATTTACCTAATTTGATTGGATTAAGGAAGTTGGTTAAGTTAATATAAAATGTATCTTCTAAAATATCTTAGTTACCTTCCTTAATTTCCTCATTCTCTCTCCTTCTTTATTATTGTTGAGAGGGTACCAATAGGGGTAAATTAGGAAGAGATTGATAAATATGAAAAGTATGTCTTATATTTAGGATCAAGATCAACTCCCCAAATATGTCTTATACTAAGGACAGGAGGAGTAGCTTCTCATCTTCATATATATTTGATACTTTTAGGGACTGTGAATGCTACAGAAGTTGAATTTTGTGGAGATTTACTGATTGCAACAAAAGCTTTCACTTATTCTGACAGTTCTAGCGATGCAGGTGGTGAGAAATCTACTAGAATCATCAGAGATTATCACCTCAACTGATGCACAAGGGAACACAGCCTTACATGTGGCTTCTTACAGGGGTTACTTGCCCGTGGTAGAGATCTTGATCCTTGCCTCTCCCGAATCAGCAAAGCTAACCAATAGCTATGGAGACACCTTTCTTCACATGGCAGTGGCTGGTTTTAGAAGCCCAGGTTTCCAAAGACTGGACAAGCTCACTGAGCTAATGAAGCAAGTTGTTAGTGGGAAGACTGTGAACATACAGGACATCGTTAATGTCAGGAACAATGAAGGAAGAACAGTTCTTCATGTAGCCGTCATTGATAACATCCAATGTGATGTGGTGGAAATGTTAATGTCCATCCCGTCCATCGATTTGAACATCCGTGACGCCGATGGGATGACTCCACTCGACCATCTGAAGCGAAGGCCTCAATCAGTTTCGTCCGAGATTTTGATCAAGCAGTTGATTTCAGCTGGAGGAATATCTAACTACCCTGATTATTTGGCTAGAAATGTCCTTCGTTCCTGTCTGAAATCCCACAGCATTGGAAGGAGTCCCGGAACTTCTTTTAGAATCCCAGACGCAGAGATATTTCTTTACACTGGCGTTGATAATGCATCATCAGAAATCAACTATGATCAAGCAAGTGTAACAAAATCTAATTCTTACTCAGGTGAACTTAGCACTTGTGACTCAGCCAGCTCCCCCCCATATAGCAAGTCTGGTTCTGTTAAGTTCGCTACGAGGCGCTTAAAGTTTTTTCTGAGGTGGCCTAAAAAGAAAGATAGAGAAACCGGCGTCAATGCCTTAAAGCTGGAAGATGAAGAAGATAATCTTTCATTATATTCTCTTAGTTCAAGGAAAAACATGGAAAACAATATCCCAATCCCATTACGGCAAAGATACTCAAATTTCTGTTCTCTTCCAAACAACAAAAGAACACGATCTATTAGGACTAGTCTTCCTAGTCCATCCACCAAAGAGAAATTCACTGCAGGCCTAACACAAGGTGTAATTCAGGTAAATCCTCTTCTGGCACTTACTGGTCCTTTTCTCAAACCATCATCTATGGCTGCACTTACTTCCATTGATAAGCCAGGAGACGTTAATATCATGGGACCCTCTTGCTCTAACCGATTGGTTGATGAAGGCACACTACAACCCGACCATAGACAGGGTTCGTTCGGAAAGAGATTGATGAATAGGTATCTATCTTTTGGAGCAGCACAAGGTCTGGGTATGGAAGATTCAAATCGTTTCAGTTCTTTAGTTGCGTAAATGTTAATACACTAGTGCCAACGCTATACAGTGGATTGTCGCTTAGCTATTACTTGCTTGTTTGTGTCGGTTCATGTAAAATTTGTATCCTATTAATGTTGTTTGTATCATCTTCTTGTTTGTTATTGATGGTTTAGTTTTCTTAGCTTAACCAGAAACAGTCTGCCTGAAATTTACTTTGTATACTTGAAAAGCCTAGTAATCAAGATTCTCTACTCCTTTCCCTTTTCTTTTATTATCATGCTTTTGGTATTAAATTAGTTATCCAATCAAATCTTTATGCCCTCTAGATTAAACGTTTGGCAGTTATCTGAGATTTGCATTCTGATTTTTTCCCCCAACCAATCTGTAGTTAGTTAATTGAGGTAGCATTTATATGATTTTTGATATTACCGATTATTTTTTATTTAAAAGATGCCAGGTCCTAAGAGATTTTTTTAAAGGGTGAAAAGGGCTTCTTTTAATGAAATTAGTAATTTTATGGCAAAGTAAGCTCTCAAACAAATCAAGTGACATGAAATTGGTCATTTCAAGGCAAAGTGATTTTTTTCCCCAAATGACCAGAAATTAGTGATTTTATTTCTAGGTAAGTTAAAGAATAAATTCAAGAAAGAGAGAAGAGATTTAAAAAAGAAAGAGAGAAGGGAAAAAGATAGAAAATGAACATTGAAATTGCAAAATTCTAAATAAGGTATTTCCAAAAAAAAAAAAAGAGTTATAAATTGCTTATCAAGTTTTGTCATTGCCTAATCTACTATTGGTAACAAGCTTGATTTGTGATTTTGTAATTTTAAAATTCTTTTTCTGTCTTTTTCAAGAAAGAAAAAGGGTGGCAAAGTCATTACAGTTTTTTCAATGGACGATTCTCGCCGTAAACTTAAAAAACAAATTAGGCTAGTAGGATATTTTTTTTTTTGCCCGAAAAAGATCAATTTTATTACCAAAACAAACAAGAACTACAATCACCAATAGCCGAAGCCAAGAAACCCTCAAAACACCTAGATTACAACCTAACACACAACTTACCAAAAGTAAACCTATAGAAACTATTACAGCTATGGAACTGAGAGGCACAGACAATCAACCTATGCCTTCCTTGTCTCTACTTACAAACACAGAATCAGACGTACAACTAGCAAAACCAGAATCAAAAAGCAAAATGTTGCATAAAGAAGATGAAGGAGAGTCCAGCCACTCATGCTAGAGTATCTTCTTTGCCGCATCAGCTGCCAATTTATCTGCAGCTTTGTTACCATTCCTAGCTACCAGAGATAACGAAACACCCTTCAAAGAATCAAGTAAAGTAAGAATTTCATTTACCAGGTCCCAACAGCGCCAATCACACCCATCAGGATTTTTATTTCTAACTAGTCTGTACAATTCTTCACAATCAGTCTCAAAAACCACCTGGAGATCAGGGAACCTACCACCAAGCCCAATAGCCTCCCTCAAGGCCATACCCTCCGCCATAAATGGAGCTAGAAACAGCCACCACAGATTTCCCCAGACCCCCCACAAACTCACCACTAGCATTCCGGCAGACCACTCCTACCCCAGATCTGTCAGCCGAACCGCGAAATGCACCGTCTGAATTGATTTTAATTGAGCCAGGATCATGTTTTCCCCAAGATAAATTCCTCTCCAAACGTCCCGAATAGACCCTTTTAGCATTACTATCCCTTTTCACCTTAGAATTAAAAACTCCTCTACCTGGGAAATAACTAGACGCACCACGATGTTTGCATCAGGCTTCACTCCCTTAAACACCTAGTCACAGCGCCCCTTCCAAATCCACCAACATGTAGTGGCAAAAACCGATTTGCCATAAGAATCTAATGTATCCCCATCACCTAACATTTCATCCAGACATTCCTCACACCGTTTTAAGGACCATCTATTGAAACGAAGACCCAAAGGACCCCCAAACCAGCATAACTTTGTCCGAGGCATAAGAATAATAAATGCTCAATAGACTCTTTTTCAACTAAACAAATAGGACACAAGGGATTCTCAGCACATTTCCTTTTATACAGAGCTTCTTTTGTGGCAATCGCCCCTGATCCTACTCTCCATAAAAACTTATGAATTTTTGGGGGAACTATAACCCTCCAAATACCTTTCCATAACGAATTAAGGATAGTAAACGACGTACCTGGATCCTTTGGCTTGAATACATCCGTCTCTGCCTTTGCTATAGCGTATCCAGACTTGACCGAGTAATTCCCATTTTTATTAGCAAGCCAAACCGCCACATCAGCACACACATTAGTAGGGTTAGGAGTTCTTAGGATCATATTCTTCTCTGCTGGAGTAATTCTGGATTCGATAGCACTCAGGTCCCAGCATCCATTCTTGAGGAGATCTGCAACTCTCAGTTTACTGTCCACCTTTGATTCAGGATCTAACTGAAGCCTTAGACCCGAGATGCCCTGTACCCAAGGCTCATTCCACACACTAATAGATTTCCCATTGCCTACCTTCCAGCATACCTTCTGTAACAAAAGGTCCCGCCCCTCAAGGAGGCTTGTCCAACCCCATGAGGCGTGATTTCCTTTTTTTGCTTTAAGCAAAGTCCCCTTAGGGAAGTAAACTCCTTTTAGAATCCGACACCACAAGTCATTAGGTTGCTGAAGGAGCCTCCAAGCTGTTTTGGTCAATTAGGCCTTGTTAAAACAGAGTAAATCGCAGAACCCCATTTCCCCCTCCTTCTTACGTCTAGTGAGAGCCCTCCAATTCTTCCAATGGACAGATCCAGACTCGCCTTTTTGTCCCCACCAAAATTTAGAGATTAAACTATCGATCTCCGCGCAAGACTTCTTTGGGAAGAGGAAGCACGACATAGGATAGGTAGGTATCGCGTTAGCCACTGCCTTTATTAGAACTTCACGACTAGCAAAGGTCAATAGCTTATGTTTCCAACCTTGGAGTCTGAGGCCGATTCTGTCTCTTATGAAAGCTAGTGTTGCTGCCTTAGAGCGTCCCCAAATCACTGGTAAGCCAATGTACTTCCCTGCATGCTCTGTATATGGGACTCCTAAGCAATCATAGATCTCCATTCTAACATTCACAGGCGTATTAAAAGAGAAGAAGACACTGGACTTCTCTAGATTAATTAGTTGGCCTGAAGCATCGCAGTAAACTTCCAGTATTTTCTTGAGGATCTTACAGTTCGCCTCCTCAGCGCTTGTGAAGAGGATAGCATCGTATGCAAAGAAGCAATGGGACAAGGGAGGGGCTGACCGAGCTAACTTCACCCCTTTTAAATCCTTACAATCAACATGATGCTGCAACATGAGTGAAAATACCTCAGAAGCTAAGATAAACATGTAGGGAGACAAGGGGTCACCTTGTCTCACACCTCTTCCTGATTTAAACTCATCAACTTTGCGACCATCCACTTGAAGGTTGAAGGCAGCTGATGTAATACAGCACATGATACGGTTTACCCAGCCCCTACTGCACCCCATCCTCAGCATTACCGCCTCCAAAAAATCCCACTCCACCCGATCATAAGCTTTATTCATGTCAATCTTTAAAGCTAGTTCCCATTTCCTACTAGCTTTCTTATGCCTCAGATAATGGAAAGCCTCATGAGTGATTATGATGTTATCTTGAATCATCCGGCCAACAATGAAAGCACGCTGATTTGGAGAAATAATCCTGTTCATCAAGCCTCATTCGGTTGGTTAGAATCTTCGCAATGATTTTGTAGGTAACATTGCAAAGTCCTAGTGGTCGAAAGTGATTCACCCCCTCTGGTTTATCCGTCTTCGGGATTAGCACAATATTGGTGGAGTTGATCAGATCCAGATTTGAATTACTAGCAAAGAATTCCTGGACCATACTGCAGACCTCCTTGTTAACCTCCATCCACGCAGCCTGATAAAATAATCCTGAGTAACCATCCGGTCCTGGAGCCTTATTGGCTCCAATTTGAAAAACAACCTCTTCTATTTCCTGGTTGGTGACCGGCCTCAATAAGGCCTCATTATCAGCACCTGAAACAACCTTCTTTACATAAGATAAAGCTTGGTCCATCGGACGAGACCCAACGGAGTAGAAAAGCTTTTGGTAAAAAGTGCTAAAAGCCTTGTTAATTTCCTTTTTGTCCTCTAGCCAATCCCCATTATCATTCTTCAACCTTAGGATCTTACTTCTTTGCCTTCTTTGGATCACGCTATTATGGAAAAATTTAGTATTTTTGTCACCACAGCTAAGCCAACCTATTCTCGATCTTTGCCACCAATACGACTTTTCTTTAGCCCAAGTGTCCTCAATCAGTCTCGTCAAATCCTCTATTACAATCAGCCGATCAAGGGTTAGAGTACCCATCATACAGTGGTTCAATTTCTGCCTTAACAGATCAATTGACTTTCTAAAATTAGGGAACACATTCCTGCTCCATGTCAGGAGCTTTTTCTTGCATACCGATAATCTGTTAACCAGATCCGACATCCTGTCACTTCTGGACAGTGCACCTTCCTGCCATCCCTTCGCCACAATACACTGAAAATCCTCGTGTTAAGCCCAAATAGCTTCAAACTTGAATGATCTCGGGATTTTTTCTTCATAAAAACAACTATCTACCAGAAGTGCATGATGATCCGAACCAATGGGGTCCATGGACACATACGAATTTGGTAGTTCATCATTTGCTAGAGCATCAGCAATTTTGTTCTGGTTTTTTTTTTTTTGGCAAAGTGAAATAATTTTAGGTTCCAACAACACATCATCATGTTCTTGACATGAGTGAATACCAAGCTACATGTTCCTGGCATAAAAAAATAGTGAATACCAAGCTACATGTCCTGTAGTTGTCTTTGTTGTTGTCATTTTTTTTCGAGGCACTATCGGGTATTAAATGTAGGCACATCTCTTAGCGGAGATTCAAACCCTGGTTCGCCACGTTATGAGAGACTAGCCCCTTCTGTCAGATCCAACCTTTGTTGGTATATTTTTTGTTATAGTTGTTGTTGTAGTATGTTTTTGTATTGTTGGCCATGGACTTGTTGGGTTTCAAATACTACTATTAACTGGTCCTAAACTCACTCCAATTTAGGCCCAATATGATATGTGATTTTTTTCCCGTTAATTCAAATCTTTGGTCCACTAACAAGTTGTTGGTTGAGGTGGTGAGTGACTTCATTCTTTTAGGGAAGGGCGGAAACCCTTCGCGTTCTAAGCCTCAAAAGGGACTATACCCTTGACCAAAAAAAAAATATTGGTCTCTTAAGTTTGGTCTGTATATTTTAATAAAAACCTAGACCATTTTATCTATTAAAAAACTAAAATTCATGGTTTAAAATTTAAGGGATGATCAAACCCCTTCCCCCTTCTAGTGGAGGGGGAGGAGCTTATCAGGAAATGTAACTTCTTACATTGACTCTGTAACACAATCTCTAATTAGTTCTAAACTTAACATGATTTTCAAATATTTCTTCAAAGAAGACGTCAATGGGAAAGAATGAACTCCAATACATGTCTATCAAGATTATAATCCTATATTAAATTCTCAAACACTACTTGAATACCATAATTTCATGCCCTTGTAACAAGTATTATTCATGAGGTCCACAATGTACTCAAGAATCCTAATAAGCAATTCATATCATAAATTCTCAACTGAATGTGCTCAAGTTCAACAATAGTAAAACAATAATCTTCGTAGGCCTTCGTCCATTCATTATGAAATCTCAAATATTTTAACCAAGAAAATAATGAAAGTCAGATTAATTTAGATGCAACATAATGCAATAAATAAAAATTCCTAATGTGGCAGTAAAATGAAATCAACAAATAACCAAGGGCTATTCGTAACCGTAGCCTCAAGTCTTAGGTGCCTTCCCAGTCATGCCTCCCCTCAAGTTTTCACCAGAAAAATCACGAGTATTGGTATCTAGTACTTGAGTATCCATAGTTGACAGCAAAGACTCTGAGTAATACTCGCGACATTCTTCAGGAGAAAAATCAGAAGAGTACTCGAGTATTGTCCAGCATGGAAGACATTGTTAGAATCTGATGTGTGATAATTAGAAGGATGCTGGAGTAGAATTTAAGGAACTCGAGTATGGTACTTGAGTATATAGAGTAATACCTGAGTATCGACACAAAATCTCAGCCAGATATTCGCAGAGCCTCACACCATATAAGAGTGATACTCGAGTATACTGAAGAACACCCGAGTTTTATCTCAAAATCTCAGCACTAGAACCTTCGCCTTTGTAAATTCAAATTCACTGATTATCATTCTATATACTCATACTACTTCTTAATGCTACTAAACATATTTGTTTGAGTTTCAGATGATTTGAATCATGGATTACTTTCAAAAATACAAAAGTAAATCTATGTATTAGAGCATTAATGACAATGACAGAAAAACAAAGCAGACGCAAGCAATCTTTAGAGCAGGTCAATGAATATTGTCTAAAGAGCCTATTGCGATGAAGATGATGGTTGCCCAACCTTAGCAATCCCATAATTGATCAAAGGGATGTCGTGTGGAGAAACGTTGCAGCGAAGCGAAAATGACCGAACCTAGAATTCTGCTAACAACTCCAATATGTCTCTAACGGAAAGTTTGAACACTCAATGGTCATATGATCCTCATCGACTATAAATAGAGACTCATTCAAGACAGAATGATTGAGCGAAAAACATCGACAAAGCCAATGACAAGAGTTTATTCTTTCACTGTCAAAATGCCAATACTTTGACGCTTATATCACTTACTCTTCGTTATCTCAATGATCATATAGTTTACCATAGAGAGTAAGATTATTTGTAATGTACTTCAGTGTTCATCTTATTCACTTATGAGAGAGAAGATTAATTGTAATCCTTCATCACAAAGGTTGTATCCTTACGATGTGTAAAGGGGAGTATCTCGGTGAGAGATTTGTAAACGGATTCGCAAGTGCCCGACTAAACTTGTGGCATTGTAGTGGTTCTCAAGTACCCGGTTAAAACTTGAGGAAGATAATGGATTGAAATCTCAGGAATAGGCTGGGGACTAGACATAGGTCATCGTGGATTGGGCTGAACCAGGATAAATCATAGTTTGTATTTTCTATTCCTTAAACTCCTATAGTTCTAGCATATATGTTTGAATGACTGGCTATCGCTTTATAACTCATTACTATCATACACATTGCTTTTACTAAGATGCGAAAAGATTTTCAAAGTTCTTAAGTTTTTATCATACACTCAATTCACCCCCTCTTGGGTGACATCTAGGTCTAACACAAAATATATTAGAAAGAGAGGCCATGCTCAAAATGAACAAGAGGATTTTTCTACTGGAAAATTTTATAAGGTAAATATATTTTGTGCTATAGTTGATTATCAATTGTAAGAATTAATTTATCAACTACATCTGAATTATGTCAAGGGCTAGCAAGAATTAGAAAGTCTATCACTTACCCTCTTATTGATAGAGTGACTAGGCTTGTACTCACTCTTCCAATTTCTACAGTAACTATTGAAAGATCTTTCTTTGCTATTAAGAAGGTCAAAAACAGGCTTCGAAATGAATGGAAGACCAATTCCTTGATGATTCTTTGATTACATACATTGAAAAAGAATTTGTTTTGAGTTTTAGCACGGATTCAATTATAGATGAGTTTAACAATATGAAAACACGTAGAGTAAGAGTCGAATGAAGTGATCTTAATTTCTGTAATAGAGTTCTTTCAAAAATTTTGTATATTAGGTTTGTATTGTATTTCAAGGACTTTTATTTATGATATACTATTTTTTTATTTTCGTCCCTGTCATTAAAATTATTAGCTCTGCCACTGACTGCTTAAGAATCTCCTAAATGTGATTCTGTTATAAAAGAGAGGTCTCTTCTTAAGCTATCTCTTTGAATCTCAAATCCAATTGCTTCACCCATGTACTTCTTTTTAAAATAATTTATTAGTACCATTCTTAAATAGCCACTACCAAATTCAAACTATTTCTAGACAATAGTATATCATCCACTTAAAAGGAATAACATCACAAGCATTTGTTGGTGCTTTTCTTAACATTTGAAAACCATATTAGGTTTCCACTCTTTGAAAGCCTTAAATATCACAATCTGGACAGTTGCTTCAATCCATAAAATAATTTTTGTAATAACATGTGAACTCATTACCATTACATGAAACTTCAAACACCACTTTTAGCGAAATCTAATGGTCACTACATATAGATTTCTCCATCTAAATCACCACTCAAAGTGTAGGTTTTACATTCACATGATTAAATTAAAATTCAAATGGTTAACTATTGCCAGATTAAATATAATTTAAATGCACAATAAGCGAGAAAAATTCCTTCATGTTGTACATACTCCTCTGTAACCACGAGTCTTATGCATGTCAATTGATCCACCCACTTTTCTCTTAAACCTAGAGAACTCAATAGTTCCCAAATGACTCTTTGACTTGGTGGTAGATTAACTGATTCTCAACTTGATTCTTTCTCAAAGAATCTATTTTACTTTCATTGCTTTCTTCATTCTCCCTTGACATGGCCTCTTGTACAGAATGTGACTCATCATCCTCTTTCAGAATAATCATGAACATTTTTCTCATTTATCCCTTTTCACAGGAGCTTTTTGCGTTTCATATTTATTTTGTTTGGTCTCTTTATTGACCTAAGCTCCCACTTAGAAAAACGATTAAGGATCATCGGCTTGTTTTGTATTGCCTTGTCCATATGTCTCGTAAAGAGATACAAAGTGATTAGTTTCACTTTGATTGGAAACTCTTCCATAACAAATGCGGTACCTTCTAATTCCTTTTCAGCCACAATTCCATCTTTGTTTTCATTAATGAAAAACGTAATCCTAACGAGCTCTCACTTACAATGAGTATGGGAGTTCGCAAATGACCCTTATGGTTTACAAAAAACTCATTCCAAAATGGAAATGTGTAGCCGACCCCTTTGGTTTACACAATCTCAAGTTTGACTTCTGTTTAGTCTAACATTCATAGTGTGTGGAAGTGACCACTTTAGAGGATACATGGTTAATTTCAAGTCCTTATACACTTGATGAAACCAAGGATGTATGCTAATCCACCAAAGGTGGACTAGATAATACACTCCCACTCACATTTGGTGGGTTATCATGAGCCATCATTTAACCATGTCTAATAGCGTTTTATTATGCATATGTAAACTCCTTTTGGTGATAGTGTATGGGATAGTTAACTATCTAACTATCTCGTCTTTCCACAGAGCTCATTGAAATTGGTCAAAAAAATACTATGGCCTTGATCATTTCATAGGACCTTTAAAATTCCTATCCAATTTGAAGATGAAATATCACCTAGCTAAGAGGGGGTGAATTGGGTGATTTCAAAAACTTTTGCGATTATGTCCTAGAACAAAATAACAGAGCATGGTTAAAGGAATAATCGACACAAAAGATTTATATTGGTTCGGTCCAAACTTTTGACCTACGTCCAGTCCCCAAACACTCTAGGTTTTTCACTAACACTTTCATGATTACGCACTTTGTCTCTCAAGTAATCCTCTCATTAGGATTCACTCTCCCTTACAAGTTGTAATCAATATACTCACACTAAAGGTCCCTCTATCTTGAGATTTTTATTGAACGAATGATCAAATAATAACTCTCTTACAGAGTAGATAAAGAATAACTGAAGTACATAATATTCGAAGATTATAGAGTATTGAATGAAACAATAATTGTAATAAATTTGATTGAGCATAAAATGTTTCGGTGGTCGCTTTGTATTGAATGCTTCGACTTATATTGGTTGTTGCAATTAATAACCGTTGAGAAGCTTCAATGAATCCGTTGAGTAACAAATATAGCCGTTAGATGTTGACGTTCGTTTCGTTACTCATAACTTTGATTCTGCAGAACTTTTGTCGTTTCTGCCGTTTGACATTTCTTTTGATTTTCCCGTTGATTTGCAATAATTTTGATGGGAATGGGAATAGCAGAAATGCCTTTTGGTTGCTCAGAGAATGGTTGTCGTGTTGGTGTCTCGTTTTCTACAACAACATTTAATGCCTATGACATAATCAATGCTTTTTTGGTAATTTGTTGTTAATCTTCCATTTAATCATCTGTAACTCATTAATACACTAGTAAATATAGTCAGGAGAAGTAATGAGTGATGGTAAGAAGATAATAAATCATAATGAAAGATTTGAGCTTTTATGATTTACAGAGGCACTAAAGCAAACTCGAGTTATCATTAACTGACTCGAGTTTACTTTTCATAACTCAAGTTTCATTGACTTTCTTCTCAAAAGACAGTTTGTTTGAAAACGAATTTGAATAGAGAAGATGTTTTAGCAAAGAGTAACTCGAGTCTTAAATTACTGACTTGAGTTGCAAACTCGAGTCAGGTCTTCACAATTCGAGTTGTGAAGTTTTATTTTGAAAAAATGAAGACTGAGTTATGTTATAAAAGGTTTTGACCAAAGCTAACTCGAGTCCTTAAAAACAAACTCAAACGAGTGACTCGAGTGCACAATCCATAACTTGAGTTTGAAAGATTTTCCTTTTGAAAGATAGAACTTAGTTATGTAGGCAAAGTCATATACTCGAGTCTTAAAATGATAACTCTAACGAGTAACTCAAGTCACAAGATTATAACTTGAGTTCTGGCATCGTTAAAGAGTTTTGGTTGAAAAGATAAGTTTAGAGAAATCACCAAAACTTGAGTCTCATTTTTGTCAACTCGAGTTACACAAAATGAACTTCAAGTGTGCAAGAAATTTAAGTAAAATATAAGAGTTTGAGCTTTATCATGTCAACTTGAGTTTTGTGAATGCAACTCGAGTTGTTACTTTTGTTTGAATTATTGCTGAAGGCCTCTCACTCGAGTGTTGAATAGCAAACTCGAGTTATCAAAACTGAAAGCAATTTTGCCAGTGTTTTAAAAGGCCTTAACACGAGTTCTTAAGATAAAACTCGAGTGTGTCTTAGACGGACACATAAAAGCACTTTCAGATTCAAGATTTAGTTCCAATAAAGGTTATTCACTCAAGTGTCATTAAACACATACTTGAGTGACTTGAATCATCAAGTCTAATTCTCTTACAAGTGTCTGTTATCATCAAAACATATTGAATTGAGAACTAACACAATTGATTCTCAAACTTTAGTCACGTATCGTCTAAAGCAATCGAGCTTTAGAGTTATGTGAATTCTAGTAATGATCGTAATCATAATAAGTCATAAAAAAAAGTAATAATATCCCAAGCTCTGTGTGTTACCCTCATACTTATAGTACCACATGAGAAAGAATAGAATGATTGCAGTATACTCAATTCTAGTTTCCATAATGAAAATTTTTCATTATGATTTTCTAGAACCAATTTATATGTCTTTCACAATTAAGACATACATTCAACTTAAATTAAAAGAAATGGGAAGCCAATGAAACATAAAGAATTTACCAACACATATCTAAATAACAAAGATATTGAAAGAAAGAAAGAATCAAACCATACGAATTTATAGGGCAAGCCATATAACTTATATTCTATTCTATACTAAGCTAACATCTCAACTTCAATGTTACCATGACCGTTGGTCAATGGCTTGAAACTGAGTTATTTTTATATGAGACATTTTCTATACCAAATATATTAATTGTCCCTATTAAATTTATCAATTTTGTTTTTGGTATCCTTTCTTGGCGTAGTCATTAAAATCATCCCACACATAGGGTAATCATTCTACACACAAGGTAATCATCTCACACACTGGGTTATTCATAATTAATTCAATCCAAAAACTTATCAATAATATAGCACATTAAAGTATGCAATGTCACACTTGTCATATTCTTGACTAGAAAAATAACAACACTATCGAGTCTATGATCAGGAGAATACGTTTGTACCTCCCATCACACATATTCCAACATCGTTACTATCACCTATCAAGGATTTCATACAAGTACTTTAATTAACATGCTCATTTATGACTCTCAAAATACTCATTTTCTGAGAGCTCCCACTTAGAGCGAATAAAACTTTTAGAAGACTTATTTTCTAAGAGCTCCCACTTAGATAGAGCGAATGAAACTCTTAGAAGACTCATTTTCTAAGAGCTCCCACTCAGAAAGAGTATATGACATTTAGTTCTTTATGTCTTTCATTACATTATTTTCATAATGTCTTATTTTCATCTGTGAGTTAGGGAAACTTAATAATTTTTCTAAGTTATCTATGCATTTCATTTATGTACATTTTAATTTCTAACAAAAAACACTTCCTCTAAAGGGTTAAATCTCCATGCTTTTCAAACCTAGTCGGATAGGTTCTCAACAACTATTGTTTTTCTAAATTTACGAGTGGCTCCTAACATTTCAACAATCTCTCAAAATTTCTCTATCTTTTCAAGAAGAAATATTTCAATTTTCTTATTTAAATTATATATGTTTCCTAATAGAAACAATTAGTATATCTTCTTAAATCTTTTATAGTTTCAAGTATTGGAGATTTGGACTGGGCTTAGGACTTTATTCTTCAATTAAGATGGGAGGGCCGTGACAGTCTTGGCAGCAATGCCTGCGAGTTTTGCAATGTTGTCAACGAGAAGCAAGTCAAAATCCAGGTAAACCACTCGTCGAACACATAACGGCAAAAGGTTTACGAGGTAATTGTGAGCGAAGTTGAGAGGGCAGTCGAGGGCAAAGCGAATGGAGGTGGAGATGAGGCCGGAGATGGTGGAGTCTTCAAAGTTCTAGAGCTGAAGTGAAGATAAGAGAAGGAATTGGAGATTGTGGAACGGAGGAGGGAGAGGTTAGAGGAACAAACAAAGTGGAAGAAGATGTTTTGTGGACGGGAAGAGTGTTTGAGGATGAAGAGGATGGTGTCACACCCTTCCAATAATACATCACACATCAAAGCATTATAGCGCAATACAACGAGTAAAACGGTTTGGGCGTTGTATATGATAATATATTACAAATCTTGGTTATAAATTTTAAACATAATTGCATAAATTTTCTACAAATATCCCCCAAATAATCTGGTACCAACCTGACACCTCCATTTGCTAACATCTGTTGCTTTTTCTTGGGAGCCTCGTCCAATATGCTGTATAATTTATTGGTAGTAATAAGGGCAGGAATCCAGAAGGATCCCAAAGTAATAGATTAATCTCATGCACAATGTATAAATAGTGTATGACAGTCAACCTATGAAATCATACAACATGGCATTCAGTACATATAACATACAGTCACATAATGCACACAACAATTCTCGGAACATGCAGTCACATAACGCACATAACGTTGACTGGAGAGCACACAACAAGTTCTAGATCCACAACGCTAGGAAAAATAACAACTGTAATTGGGCCTTCAACCCAAAACAACTGAATGCAATAAACGTGTGTCCCAGACATGGATTCACAATCATGGTACGAACAGGCATACAAAGAAATACAAAGTGTCTGGGATTAGAGTTATTACCTAACAGATTTTAAACTGACAATCACTTTCCAAATTCTTTTAAAAGCTTCTAGCGACGACATTTCCTATAATTATAAATAATATTCATCACTTACGCAAATTCTCCATAATTCAAATAATACTTGAATTAATTATCTTCCGGTCCTTTTATGTCTAAATATCCTTCATTAATTGCAAAAACACCAAATAATTATCCTTAACCTTTAGGACTTTCATTTTCGGATTTCTTCCAAAAATTCTAGAATTTCACCAAACTTTGAAAATTCATAACTAATTATTTAAATGTCCAATTTGAGTGATTCCAAAGGCGAAATGACTCTTGATAAGTATATTTTCAAATAAATATATCACCACCATCCACAAAAACTTGTACTATTCCAGATTCACTTAAATGTCCTTATTGTCCAGATTCAAATTCTAGAATTAAGTGTCCACTTCAAAAATCCATAACTTTTTGTGTATAATTCCAAAAATTACAAATCATCTATCAAAATAAAGCTTATAATTTTTTGCTTCAATTCTGAAAATTTTCATAATTATTGGACCTCATTTTCTTAGTCAAAAACACATTACAATCTTACTGACCCGACAGGAATTTCACTGGATAGTTTGGAAATCTTCATAATTTAATCATTAGGCTTCCAAAATTATTGTTCAACCTTAATCCTACACCATTTTTCATTCTAAACAATTTCGAAATGTCAAAATTTCCAAAATACCATTGCTCCCTTGTGTTTTGGGTTTGACCGAAATCGTTATGTCAAAAGGAACTTATTTCTTTTTCATCAACCTTGTGATTTTATGTGAAATTTGGCCTTTTAATTCCAAGTTCAGACCTAATATGCTCTTAAATCTATATTACAAGTCTTTGTGTATAATGTCCTCTCCTCTCAAGTTACAATCTTCAAATCTACAAGAAACAAGAGAGGATCAATCCAAGAATCATGTCATAAACAAGTGCAAAAGATTATATGAATTACTTACTTGCACTTGTGGAGGTCTTTACCTCTCTTTTCCTTTCCAACCTTTCGGCCTCCCCCTTAAAAGAACATCATACATATTGATTCTTCAATGTTTAAAGCTTACAAGAAGAAGAGAAATGGAAACCTAGATCACAACAACTCACCTTAGTTTTCTTGTTGTTCCCTTTCCTCTTCCTAACTTTGGTGCCCCTCTTTTCCTTGGTGTTCTTGACCGAAATTCACATGGCAAGAGGGGTGGAATTGTATTTATAATTGTTAGAAAATGAACTAAAAGTCCCTCCTGTCAATTGTCCTTTTTACCCTTGCTTGTAGGTCTCTTTTGGTCTGTCTTATGATTTTTCCTCTTCCCTTTGTGCTGGCCAAAACTTGACCCTTCTCCATTCTTCATTTTTACCCTGCTTCTATGGTGAATTTTTAGTCTACTTGTCTCCTTCTCATGGTCCCAAATTTTATGGTTGGAAAGAAGGTGAAATCATCCATTTTACCTCTTCCATCCTTGCCTTGTTGGCCTCTTTATTTCCACAAGTTTCACCTACCATGACATGTGGCATGTTTTGCTTCAAATATCATTTATCCTCCTTCTCTTGCATTGTTGGCCAAATTATGCACCATATATATTAGGTTCATTATTTACTTTCAAGACTTGTCACCTTCCTTACCTTACACTTGGCACAACACAATTCATGTTCATTCTTTTAATCTTGCATTGTTGGCTACACTATAGCCTTTAAAATAATGGCTTATCCAAGAAGCCATGAATCATCTTTTTTCCCATCTTAAATGTATGGACATGTGTCCCTTGGTTGGTGAAATATATGGCCATAATATAGCATGCGTGTCTTCTTTTGCAATTAAATATTTCATTCTCCCTTTTCTTGTTCCACATGGCCGAAGTATGGCCTTACTTGGGAGCCTCCAAGTTGCATTTTATTAGCCATTGATATATGTCTATATGACAAATATATATATATATTGCTATTTGTTATCCATAATCCAATATGATAATTGTTCCTCTTTTTGCCAGAAATTATAACCACAATTTGTCAATAGAATATTAATCCCATATAATATTTTCAAAATTTAATATCACACTTCCTGAATTAGGTTTAGTTGTCTTCCTAATATTGGTTTATCCTTAAATTCCTTGACCCAAAATTCAAGATATTATAGATGGCGCAAATGAAATTGGGGGAAGATATTTATGACTTTATAGGTGTTCCAATTTAAGCCTGAAGTTTCACTTTAGGTGTCCTAATTGTACCACTTTTGGTGTCCCTTTTAGAATTGGGACGCGAAAATCCCTTCTTTTAGCATCTTTTTTCTAAATCGGTATGATAAAAGTAGACTTTTGGCGTCTCTTTTAAAATTGGGACACCAAAATCCTTCACATGATTACAAAAATGTCACTGCCTTTATTTTTTTACTTCCTTTTATGAAAAGAGACATTTTTTAGGAAAGTAAAATTCATTTTTTGTTATAGTGTTTTCTTGAACTCCACCATGATCCATAGTTTAGAAAACCTCTCCATTTGAGATTTTATTTTACTTTGATTCGACACCATTCCTCTTCACATTTACCTCTGTGAGGTTCCTCTGGATTCTAATTGTTACATTGACTTTCTTCAAATTAAGGAAATTCAAGTTCCTCTTATGAATTATCTTCGGAGTTCTTTTATAGTTTATCCTCTTATTCCATTTCAGGATAAATTATAGCCTTACTTTGGATTCTTTCTAGATCTTCTATAAAGATATTATCCTTCTAAGTTGTCACTCAAAGTTTCATATTCAAATGAGCATATTCCTATCACATTCATTACTCAAATACTCACATTCATATAAGCAATTTATGTTTGGATCAATATCTAAATGCTTTAATCAAAGAAAACTTGTTCATCTTCTAAACCATCACTAAATGTTTGGAGTTATTTTACAATGTTTTCAATTAAAAAAAAAATTGTTTCAGTGTTTTTAAAATTCTCTTGACTTATATTTATCAAAATAAAATAAAAATAAAATTATTAAAAATATTTCAGAGTTTTTAAAACCACAAATATCACCATAATGGCATTGGAAACATTTAACACAGATCCAAAAATATTTAAAATAGACAAATTATATGTCCAAATGTATATATTGAATTTAGGGATTTTTAGAGACAAACATCGTCTCAATCGGAGCCAAAACACTCCTTATGTGCCCCTAGAAGAAGGAGGAATTGAAAATTTTCAGAAATAATTTTTTTAAATTTTTTTTTTATATATAAATTTTTTTTTAAATAAACCACAGAAGCCCACATTTTGCCCAACCCTGTTGTGTTTTTTTTTTTTTTTTTAACTTGAGTATGGTAACAAAACAAAACCCAACCCATCCTATGCAGATCCCCCATTTTTTCCTATTTTTAAATTTTTTTTTTCTTTATGAGCCAACAATTGGGCTCATGGCAATTTTTTTTAACAACCTAACAATAGGCCCAAAATATTCTTACTCATTATTTTTTAAAATAATCTGGAAGCCCAGACACTTCGGTCCAATCTTTCAAAGCCTATAATGAGATGTTTTTTAAAAAAAATTAAAATGCACCATTTCATCAAATGGTGAGGAGGCGCGATTTCTGAGAAAATGACATCTCTCTCCCTTTTGAGCCTCTGTTATGAAAATATGGATTTAAGTCTGTACAGTTTTAATGGTAAAATCAAAGTAACATACGCTCTTAAAGTATAAGAGTAACACGGTAGCTTGCGATTCATACCTCATGTGCTAAAGAACTGCAAATGGGAAGTAAGTGAATGGATCCCTTCTTTATTGTTGTGTGAGTTTCAGAAAAGTTAACCCTTTCAATGATGCCATTTGACTTTGACATTATCAGGGAAATATGTTTCATTGTCTGCTACTTTAGCATTTTGTCATATGATCATGATTGATGCGATCTAAAAGTACTCCCTCTACTCTTTATTTTAAGGCATTAACTCACAATTCTCATAGACCAATAAAAACAGATGAAGTCAATAAAGTTTTCCTAAAATTTAAGTAACTTCTCATATTACCCCTACTAATTGTACTAAACTCTAATATTATATTTATTCTCACCCACTACCTTTTTATAATTATGGGCATATATGGAAAAATAATTAATGCGCTTTGAAAACAAGAAAATGTCTTATAAAAAAGACCAAATACACTTACTAGTTGGTACCTTATGTAACGCTCGTCCTTTTGACGCCCTTATTTATCAGAGTTATAGCGCACAGACATCGAAATAATTTGGAAGACTTAATTGCGGAATAAAACTTTCATAAAGTAACTTAGTTAAAGACATTGAAAACGTGAGGATAAATTTTTCGCAATTCAGATCCATCCTATAGTGGGATGTTAATACAATAATCCAAAATAGTTGACAAATGATAAACGAATTAGTATAGTCCAACTATTTATAATTTCTCAAAAAGCTCCTTTAGCTGCAGTCCTTACACCTGCGCTTTTCCTCTCGATCCCGATCCACTGCCTATTTCTTTTATGCGGTCTGGAGTTCAAATGAATGAACCCCAGGGGTAACAGTTAATCTCATATACAGGTATGAAATGTAAATCATAGTATAACTCATGTATAATAAGCATAGAGTAATTTACAGTAAACAAGTCGCACTATTAACCGCAGCCATGGTAGTTAAAAACTCGTTTTATCACTGCGATTTTATGTTTTTACGATTTTTTTTCATTAAAACGATTTTACTAATTTTCCAAACGTTTTTGTGTTTTTACGTTTTTACTACGTTATAATTTTACTTTTTATGATTTTTCATTATCCTTCCGTTTTCAGGTAAAATCTACGTTTTCACTACCATTACCGTAGCTAACAGCCAAGGACCGCAGCCCTTTGGAACACGCAGCTCCATTTTAGGACACGCAGCCCCAATCCATAGCTAGGATAGATACATGCAAATTATCTAGTAACCATGATCAGTCATACATGAATACATACATACAAGCTAACGAGATAATAGTTACCCACCTCAAGCTTGAGTCCTTAATTTTGTCCGAAGTTGTTGGGATCAGAAAAGGTATCAAAGTAAGCCTATAAACATTTATCATTGTCGTTAGTCACTTCTGGTGTCGCAAAGTATCTAACTACACGAATTAATTTTTAGAGGATTAAAAATGGTTATTAATCCCTAAAAATCACCTAATAGTAATACCCCTAAAAATTCCCTTAATAATAATACCCTTTTTATTTATTTATTACTTAATAACACTATCTATTTAATTTATTATTATTATATTTCTTTTTTTTTTTTCTTTTTTTCTGTTTTTTTATTTACGTCACGTGTCTCACAAACACACACCCTGCTTTCGAACATCATGGCTATAATGCATGCTACGAATTTATTTATTTTTTGCACATTGTACTTTCACTTGTCTTATCTTTTCTACTAAGTCATACGCTGCACTGCATTACACAACATTCACCATTATTTTTGTACCACTCCATTTTTATATGCTTGTTTTCTAACACATATCTTCACAATCCTCACACATCATGGTTACTGCATGTCTCTGCACAAAATACTTCTGTAACATTTCACACACCTAACTCCCTTTTCAATATTGCACAGAAACATTACCACACTTATACACACACTCATACATCACACCCGAACATACTCACACCCGCATATACTCTACTTCACTTTCAGCTTGATGACGCTTATCATGCTATATGCTTCTACCATTACACACCTGCTCTACTCAACACTTAACATATATACTACCTTCTAACTCATACAACTCCGCCCACACCACACACGTCCCACAAAATTTCCACACAACATCACTACAACACAAGCACTAATCACCCAGCTCACTCGTACACACACACAACACTACACTGCTTCACGATGCACCATACAGTAACTTACCCATATTCGACACAGTAACACTCTCCCTCTCTTTCTCCTATATGCCGCAAACTTATATGTGTGTGTGTGCGTTTCTCTTTTCATCATGCAGCAACCTTTGAGTTTATATATATATATATATATATATATATATATATATAGTATAAAACAAAAGGGTTTGGTTCTGTGCAATGTTTGAATCCATACGATCTCAAGGTGTTTTACTATATCTAAACCATACCGATAATCTTCACTCCCTGTACTTATATTTACATATATATATGTCAAAACTAACGCATACCAGCCTCTGATCGTTATTTTTTTATTGCAACAAAATGCAAAGCTTATACCCTACGGTTTCATACTCAACACTTACAGCAAGCTAAGAGGAAAAAAAACTAAGTCCGGTGATTACCTCTGCTTGCTTGTTTTTTTTTTTATGGTGAAGGTCTAGCTGAAACCACCTCTCCAGATGCGGCAACGTTGAGCAGAAAAAAAATTGCAGTAACCCACTCCCTCTCTATCAGTCAGGCTCTCACCCTTATGCCTCTCTATTACCCCTGTTTTTTAGATTAAAAACAGAGGACTATAACAGCAGCTTCATTCTCTTGGGTTCTCACTTCTCACGTTCTTGGATGAGAACAAGCAAGGAGTATGGGGATTAAATAAGAGGATTTGGGTCCAGTCCAACGGTGCAAAACTGTTGGTCCGAAGGGTGTGTGTCTCGAGGGATATAGCGCCGCTGGTTGGTGTATGCCGTGGAGGGGCGGACCCACACTGGTGCCAGTGTGGGCAAGTGCAGACACAAAAATATTGATAATGTATATATATTTTAAAGGAGTTCTACCTCAATTTGTCTAGATAGTCCATTTGGTTATAAGTGTACACTAATAATTGGAGGTCTCGTGTTCGAACCCTGCTCTCCTCCTCTCTTCCTTTTTATTCATTTTCTTCGCTCTCTTCCTTTTTATTCACTCCAAATCCCTAGCTCGAGCTTCTCGCTACTCAATCGTCTGCAAACCCTCGCTCTCTGGCTCTCTATTCATCGTCGCCCTCAACCCTCCCGGCCAGAAGCCCACTGGGAATTCAAGATCTGGTTTCTTGCACCAAGTTGACCCTAATGATCTCCGAACTGAGCGCTGCAATTTGTCCACGCGATTAGGGCACTGGTTTGATTTCCGCTGCAATTCGTCGTGATTTTTTCTGTGACTTTGACACCATAAAATCTTGGCAGTGCTGGCAAAGCGGATACTCAACCTACGACTCTAGTTTCTCAGGTCCTTCAAGCGGCGTATGATTTCCATTGAGTTTCGAATGATTTCTGTCATTGCTATTTTCTCAGTCTCCGATTCTTGTTAACAGGGGGCAAAATTGTCGATAGAGGAGTGGATTAGAGCTTAATCGTAGATGATGGCGTTGTCGCTTGGAAAGAAACTTAGAAAGTGTCGCCGCCACTACTTGGAGGGATCACTCTCCATTCCCTCTCCATTCAGGTCCTTCGATGACGGTAAGCCATTAATGTTGGCAAGTAACTTAGTCTTCTTGCCTATGGGGGAAACAATGTGCTTAAAACTTAATCTCAAGTTGATTACAACATAACTATTATTGCTTTCTTTTGTTGCCGCTCTTTTTCATGTGCATGTATGTGTGTGCACTCTATGAGTACATGATGATGTAGACCATGCAATTTTATGTATAAGATTGGTTACTAATTTTTTGCTGGCTCAAAATTTGGAGAGGGTTTCACTGAATTTGGAGAAATGACACTGGAATTTAAGTTTACTTCTTATTTAATCTAGGCAAAAGCAATATTTTGAACAGAGGAAACGCCAGCAACAAAATCTGCAGATCATGGGGTCAAAGAGCAGTTCTGATGTGTTAGGTATAAGTGGGCAGTACCTGAATGAAAGTTGGTCTTTGGACATACTCAATTTGCTAAACTTGTCCACAAATGCTCAGGAATGTTATTCTCCCTGTGTTGAAGGTAAGTGACTGATATTCTTTCTGTATAACAGTCCTATTGCTCCTCCCAAAAGGGTCATTTACTCATTGTTGAAGATCTTGTATCAAATTTGAACTAACTCTTTTTCCAATTGAAAGTTTGGAACAAATAAAATAATTACTTATGTCAAGGTTTTCACAGGAGCTACACTCTTCCCATAGTTATATTCCCTAAAATAATGTGCACATCTTTCCCTTTTGATGTTTTATTGATTATTTTTGAAGAATAGATACTTCTAGTGTGCTCAAGTGCAAGTTCTTGCTTTGGTAAGTAGGTCATTATACTTGTTGAGAAAATGGGGAAGCCAGAAGTTAGGGAGAAAAGGAAGGAGCTGAAGATATATGAATGAAAGGCTCCACTATAGTCTGAACAGTATTGACCCTTATCCTTTCTGTACCAATATCATACACGATGATGCTGATTGCAGCACAAGAGATGTACAAGTTTCTTATGAATTCTTAATACCTCTTGGGAATAATCAACTCTAGTTCTTATTTTGGTAGTCTTCATATGAATTCTTAATACCTCTTGAGAAATATTTCTTTTTTGTGCTTTGTTCCTTAAAAAACAATATACATTTCAGTCTTTAGTGAAAGAGAAATGTTGATTGCACTTAGCTCTGCTTTCTCTTACATATCTCTTTTACACCCTGATATGACAATAAATTTGATAGTAACTAGAAGATTGATTGAATCCACAATTAGCATTGCTTATTCCAAACTCATTTCATGTACCTTTTGGCTGTAGGGGATATGAATCAGAGCAGGAGCTAGAGGTTGTAGTGGTTTTTGTGTTGGAACAACTCCAGCCGTAGAAGGGTAAAGGTAGGCAATTTCTGTGCTTTAATTGTTTATACTACAAAAAATTAGTTAACATTCTTGTTGAGTGAAACTGTATTTTCTGATTTCTCCCTTTACAAAACTTACGAACTTTCAATCTATTTCTATTACGAACTTATGAAGGAATGGGTTGCCTTTTATTCTCCTTAAAAAAAATTTGGGGGCAGCACGAATCCTACCACCAATTGTGCACCCACAAATATTAAATCCTGGGTTCGCCATTCACTGGAGGCTGAGGCAAGATACGCTGATGAGAGAGAGAGCCTAGCGTAATCTGATTCATATCCTACTGTGTCTGCTTCTCGCGTAATCAACGCTGAGTCTTTGCATTTCTGTTTTTTTTTTTTTTCAAATGCCCCTGACTTCATATATCATATTTATATTAGTGTCTATATGTGCATATAAACTTTTATATCTAAGAAAACCTAACAGCAAAGTTTATTGACATCTAGTATCTTAGTTTTGTGATGCAACAACGTGTTGTAGGAACTTGATAGTAACTATCCTATCCTCATCATATGAGCATATAGTTGTTATATTAGTAAGGACTTGGTTTTATATATAGATATACACATACTATCACAGGGAACTCTCTCTCTCTTGTTTTTTTTTCCTTCCTGATATGCACACAGCACGCATATATATAACATATATATATCCCAAGTTTGCAAAGTTTGGATACATGCATATAAGTACATATATTCATGCGCTGCAACAACAAGAAAAGTTTTAACTTCAAAGACCATAATTCCCAGATTTTTTTTTTTTACTTAAATATTATATGGAAAATAATTTCCTAATCTTTCAAATAATTAGTTTAAATCATTTGGCCAAATTCTACCTTTTAATTCTCTTATATTCTTTCTAAAATTTTTATGCGTAATTTATTCCTTATTTAAATAATTCTTTTCCCAGAATAATTTAAGGGAAAATTAAGTCTAAATTTTTGATAATTATTCTCATAATTATTTGAGCCAAGCTACATAATTAATTCCCATAAAATATCTAAATTTCAATTCCCAAAATTTTGGGATGTTACACCTTATAGTAAGGACTAGAGGGAGTATTATGTTGGGAAATCGGTTGATTCATATTAAAGTGATATATGGGCAAAAGAAAGATAATTATTACCTGAAATATACACACATATGCTGGTGTCTAAGACCGGTCCCTTATGATATTATTTTGTAATTTCATAAGTGTGGACATTATGCATAAGAGGAAGGCAATCTAAGTTTTATACTAACTCAAGGGGGATTAAATTGGCCATGAGAAAAGTGTATATTGGTAAATCTAGGACACCCAAGCATTATATAAATATTGAGCTACACTGTAGGGTTGTCTTGTACTGATATCTAAAAAAGGGATTTATAGTACAAGCGCTCAAATGGAGACATCATGCCCACGCGGTCACAACAAAGCACATAATATGAAAGAAGTAAGAGAAAGAGACTTGGGCTAATTTCTCAATTTGCCCTTTATTAAATAACTATTTACCAAAATGCCCCTGTCAGAAAACTATTTCTCAATTTGCCCCTGTCAGAAAACTATTTCCCAATCTGTCACTGTTTAGTCGACTAAAAACATGGTTTAGTCGACTAAATCGCGGGGCCAAATTTTTTTTGGAGACCCCCGACATTTAGTCGACTAAAAAACCCATTTAGTAGACTAAATCATTAAAAAATAAGGTTAAAACTTCGGAAGACCATAACTTCTGGCTCGGGAGTCCGAATCAAGTGATTCTTTTTTTGATTCCACATAACTTTTTGAGATCTATGCACTGACATAAAAATTAACTTCCAGATTTAATGAAGAGAAAGGAGGAAAAATAAGTGATTCTTTATTGTGCAGAAGATACTAACAATTAATTAAATATAATCAAGTGATTCTTTTATTTTTATATATATATATATATAGTTAGAAATTTATATATATAGTTAGAAATTGAACTCCAATAAATAATTTATTTATTCATCTGTGATTTATTCCTCTTAAATGAGGTATACTTATACAGATGAAAAATTAACAAATTAACAGCAACTAGCAATAAAGTAGGAAATAATCCTAAATCAACAACTACTAGCTAGGAAGTAGGAAATAACCCTAACAACCTGCTGTGAATGTAAAATGAATTAAATAATTATAATGTTTGATTCTTTAGTTGAGTGATTATTTATATTAAGTACTACTATTAGCAAAAGTATTAATTATAAAATGGACTTTAATGACCGCTTGGATTAATTTCAAAAAAATATTTTTATGAGATAAATATATGAGAGAAGTTTTATCTTATAAAATATCAAAGTGATTATTTTAAAAGGTTTAATACACCTCCTTAATGTAATTTAATTTAAATTTCATCCCATTTGTTACCTGGTTTCTTATATATATATTTTTAAAACAATTTATTACTTAAGATGTATAGATTGAAAGCGTATTGGGCATATTTTATTAACAAAAAATTTATCTCATCAACTTGACTCGCAAATATATGTGTTTCATCTCTTATTTATATATTTTTCAATTTTACAATGAATATTAATATCAATTCTGATTATATTTTATTTTATTTTATAACAATTCACAGTCTATTTGATTAGAGGGAAAAAATCAACATTCTATTCCAAGCATTAAACTTTCTTTCAATTCATCCTTTTGTTTTAGAAAAGGGAAAAGTAAAAATCATATAATGGTATTATTTTCATAAATCAACTAAAAACCACACTTTAATTTATGAAAATTGGTTCAATTGATTTGTATTAGTTTATAAGATCGAGTCAATTTTCCATCATGAACCATAAAATTAATGAAGAGTTCCTGTTGCCTTTTATTTCTAACTAATTATTATATTTGAAAGATATCATTTCAATGTTTCATGTATAGGGTCACAAAGACAAGATTCTTTAATATACATATGAGGCGGTCCGACCCGACCCGGTCTCTGAAAAAAAAATTGTCTGGGACCATATGAGGCGGATCGGACCGGACTGGTCTACTCGGGTCAGACCAGACTTCGGTCCAGGGTCTAAGACCCCCTAGACTGGTCCGGTCCGGCCCGAAAATTATATTATATATATTTTTAAAAAATATATATATATATCACAACTTAACCTAACCCTTTGTCCTTCTTTATGATTCTTCATCACTCATTAGTGAGTCTTCTTCTTTGGCCAAAAAAATATTCGGAGTCTTTTTCCCTTTTCAGTCTTCTTCTTCTTCCCTTCTTCTTCGGTCTGGCCCAATATAATGTTTTTATCTTGTATTTTTGTTCAATGTTGTTGGAGATTCTTATATGTATAATTGTGTATGATTGGATTTAAGATGTTTGCATGTTTATATGTTTAATTATTGGTCCAAAGAAGTGGGAAAAAAACTAAAAAAAAATGAAATAGGTCTGGTGCTGGACGATCCAGCGAGCCCACTGGATCGGTTTGGTCCGGCTCGAGCTCAGCCGGTACCGAGCCGGACCAGACCTCGGGCTGGCTTGTCCAGCCCGAGGTCCCTCCTGGACCAGACCTCGGGTTGACCCCCAACCCGGTCCAATATGGTCCATGGACATCCCTACTTCTAAGCCTTATTTTTTGGAATTCCATCATAATTGCCTTATTATCAAGGACTAAACACTCAATAAGTTCAAGTACATATGTATTTAAATTGCCTTATTATCAAGGGTGGGCACTAATTAATTGCTCACACTAGACACTAATTTCATACTTCATGTGAGTCGAGAGAGGAATCACGTTGCTGATGGATTGTCTTCGTCCACTTTCTTTAGTGAGTGCCCTGGATTTACTCGGGAGTTGTATGCGAATGATTTACTGGGACAAGTTTCCCCTCTGTAATTTTCTTTTCTTTATGTTAATTTCTTTTATGTCAAAAAAAAAATTTGCTCACATCAGAATTCAAGGGGGGCACTTGCCCTCCTTCTCATGTAAGTGGGTCCGCCCATGGCTGCAAGCAATTATCCATGTCTACTGAAAGACAAAGTGCAGACTACAGTAAAATTTGAACAAAGGATCATATATGCAACAACGCAAGGAGATTTGGCATTGAAAAAGAAATAATTATAGGCATAAAAAACTGACATGGAAGATAAGGATACTCAAGGGTTCGCAGCGATGCACTAATTAAACACATTTGAAAATAATTATGGGCACAACGCTTCAATGAGCCATCCACCACTATGATGAGGTTAGGCGAAGGTGAAGGTCACAAGACGGTCAACAAGTTCAGCTGATGGGAGAGTCTCGTTGAAAAGAGTCAACTTAATGGGGAAGAGAGTCAGCAAAACCTACGCTTCAACAAATAGATGGGAGTAATGGTCAGTCGATGGCAACGAACACGTTACAACCACAGATCTTCAGCGAGTTGACGAGATGCGCGGGATTTGGGCTCGATGGGCGACATGTATTACTCGGAGATTTTGGGGAAGTTTGAATTATGTCCATTCTCACTGTTTTACAAGGGTAGGTGGGTCATTTCCAAGGTTATTAAAATCATATCGGTCATTAAACCGGTTAGGGTACTGGGTCAATGGTCAGTGGGTCAGACTAGAGTTAAACCGGGGCCAAACCAGTGAGAAAGTGAAGATTTTAAGGTTATTAATATATAATAATAACGAAAATAATTGCCTTTAATGGCTATTACCTTTGGTTAAAAAGATGTCTGATTACACTAAATGTCCATTGAATTAAAAGGAGTGGTCAGTGAATTGTCTTTTCACTTCTTCCACAAGGCTTGCAGTCATGTCATTATTGTTGACCCTCTTTGATTAAATTTCAGTCACCTCCTTCCCTCTTTCTATTTCCTTACGTTTTTCTCTCTTCTCTCTCTTTGTTTTCTCTCTGTCTCTCGCGTTCAACGTTTAGCCATGGCTTCTCCATTGGTCTCGCTCCCTCTTCTCTCTGCCTGTTTGTTCTCTGGTCTCATCGGTTGTCTGTCGTCGATTAGCACCTCGGCGCATCTGCCATCGTCAATATCCGGTGGCCTCCCTCCTCGTCGATATCCGGCAGTTTCTAAAGGGAAAGAAGTAGCGGTCGCTCCGATTCTGGTGACCTCTATACTTCGTTGCTAATGGTTTTGTAAAGATATCAGCTAGTTGGATATGAGTGGGAATGAACATCACTTTAAAATCTTTCTTTTTGAACATGATTTCTTATAAAACGGTGTCTTACATAAATATGCTTCGTTCTTGAATGTTGAATTGAATTTTTGGCCAAACTTATTGTGCTTGTGTTGTCACAGAGAATTGGAATTTCCTTTAGATGGATACCCAATTCTTGTAGTTGTTGTTTTAACCATAGCACTTGAGCACAACAACTAGAGGCAGCTTCATACTCAGCTTCTGTTGAGGATAAGGATACGGTGTTCTACTTCTTGCTAAACCATGATACAATAGAGCCACCAAGGAACTGGCATTGTCTACTGGTACTCGAGTGTTGATGGATTTTTTCTCTAGTAGAAAACTGTTGAAGAACAGGTCACTTGAGTATAGGAAAATACTTGACTCAAGTTTCGTTTTAAAATAATTTCAATTCTACCAGTGACTTGAGTGTTTATGCAGGTTTCCTTGTTTCACTCGAGTGACACTAAGGTTCACTCGAACGGACTTCCAGAAGAAAAGCCAACACTCTTTGTTTCATCAGCAAATGACTACTTGCATTGACTTGCAAGATAAAGGTCGCCACTCGAGTTGTATCACCTACACTCGAGTGAGACTATGACTTGTATAACCATCGCGAGTGACTTGCACTTTACTCGCGAGTGCTCACCTTTCACTCGAGTGACAGAAGATTCACTTGAGTGGCAATCTCAACACTTTTAGAAAATGGGCAAATGACTTGCAAAACATATGTGAGTGATCACCAGCACTCGAGTGGCTACTCATCCACTCAAGTGTTTTGAGCTTATCACTCAAGTGATCTGTCATAACTTCCCAAAATCATGCAAGTCACTTGTTGATTTTCTTGCAAGTGACAAGGGATCACTCGAGTGCTACCTTAGCCACTCGAGTGATCTTGCGTCATTCACATTCTTTCAACAAGTGACTTGCAAAATCACTAGAAGTTAAGGATCATCACTCGAATGCATTATATGCCACTTGAGTGATCATCTTAGATCACTTGGATTGAGTTATCTTGCTGATTCAAGTTTTAGGTCAAATAAAGTTTTATCACTCGAGTGACTTGAATCATCAAGTCTTCATTACTTTCCAAGCTTTGTCATCATCAAAACATAAACCGAGAACTAATACAAGTAATATAACATATGTTGGGGGTACTGTGAGAACAAAAACCATTAGGGAAGGCACAAGTTATGAAGAGTTTAAAATAATGATATCATCTATTGTTAGAAAAGAGAGTAACAAATTTCTTATGAAGTTCACATTTACCTTTGAAAAAGAATTGAATCTCAATTTCAAAACAAACGTATTTATCACTCTGGAAGATGCAATGAGCCTGGCCACACTACCAAGACTTGGCAAGAATCCTAATCCAAACTTATCGATGTTGATGGCTTTGTGTATTATTATTTTTTTTTTTGGAAAATGCATCTCACTCTTTTTTGTAAATGTCTTTAGACACACTTTAAGTTAGTGGGTAATTAGGTAGAATGCATACCATAGGATTTTTTTTGGATGAGCTTTGAATATGGAGTTACTACCTTGTGGATGCATTTGAAGATGTAAATGAAAGTTGGATATAATATGCTATGAATATGAAAATTTGTATAATGATGTAAATTCAATTGTCAATGGATGGACACGAACTTGTCAAAGCAAGCCCATAAATTTGTTAGTACAATCCCCTGCACTTGTCAGTATATATTCATATATGTTAAAATAATGTGGTCTAAGTGCAATCAGTGTAATTATAATTAACTTATAATTTCATATTATGTGAATATATTATTTTAACAAACAAAAGAGTTGTTAACCTCAGATACATTACTTATCAACATAGGCACATAGACCTGTCAATGGTTGCCCATGGACTTGTTAGTGCAATCCCCTACACTTGTTAATATAACTTCATGTTTCTTTACCAAAGCTAATCAAAGTGCAATAAGTGTTAAAGCAACCTTTGTTATTATCCTTTTGTATTGATGATGTGAAGATATTATTTTGATAAACAAAAGAGTTGTCATTGTCAGCTGCCTCACTTGTCAACGCAAGCATATGAACTTCTCAATGAACACCCATGGACTTGTCAATATATCTTCAACAATGTTTACATTATTTGGTCAGATTGTAATAATAATACTAAGTTTATGTTGGAAATTATGCCCTAGGGGCAAGTCATTGTACTTATCAACGATCCCCATATGAATTGGGTAGTCGCAATGTCTTGCTAGAGGCCGCTTGCGACTTGTGGGCTGGTACAGTATTGGCCCGCTGCCAATCTCATGTGGGCCTACAGTGTCGCACACAAGAATGGCCCAACACGAGCAAGAGTGTCAGATTCATTGAATCTTAAATGTGTTTAAGATTTAATGAATACTTATTTAATCTAGGATGTATGTGTGTGTATATATATATGCATATATAAATATATTAAATTCGAAAATAATAATGATATTATTTATTGACAATAATAGTATTTAATTTATTTGATAAATTAAATAACTATAATAAATTGAGATATTGTATCTCAGATTTAATTTTTGTATAAAGATATTGCATATCAGATTTAATTTGAACTGAGATATCGGATCTCATTTTAAATTAAATGTAATGATATCATATCTTGATTTAATATATATTAAATTCGAAAATAATAATGATATTATTTATTGATAATAATATTATTATATATAGTATTTAATTTATTTGATAAATTAAATAACTATAATAAATTGAGATATTGTATCTCGATTTATTTTTCGAATAAAGATATTGCATATCGATTTAATTTGAACCGAGATATCGATCTCATTTTAAATTAAATATAACGATATCATATCTTGATTTAATTTATAAATATAAATTAAATCGAGGGCTTTTAATTCGGATTAAATAAATAGATTTGATTAGATCTATCAGATAGATTTAATTAATATATTTTTAATCCAGATTCAAAATTTGTTTTGAATATAATACGCCTGCTAGGTTTAGAAAAACCTACGGGACATTTTGTCGAGCGTATTAGAAAAGCTGCGAAAAACCCTTGATCGAGAAGGTAGCCCACCAGTTCAAATTGTTTTGCAAAGGTACGATTCAGAAACCCTAAACCTTGATTTAAACGCCGTTGAGCGATCCGCCTAAGGGATCCGTAATTTTTTTTACTCCGCTGCGTGTACGGATCCCAACAGTGGCATCAGAGCCAACTCAACCGTGCGTTTAAATTAGGTTTTACGCGTGTTTATATATATGATATATATGCTAAAACCGATATTTGTATGCGTTTGAATTACAAAACTCGCGTTAGGGTTTCTACGGATAGCTAGTCGGATATTGCGGCAGTTCTCTGAATTGTTCAGATCGGACTGTGTAGCTGATTCGCGTGGATCTGAAACGTTCAGATCCGATGTCGATCAGTACGTTAGGGTTTGAAATTTTCGGGAAAAAATCATGTTTTTTTTGGAAATTATTTTCGAAAAAAAACACGTTTTTTTGGGAAATTATTTTCGAAAACATGAAGTTATTTTGATCATGTAGGGATCCCAGCTGATTGTCAGTAGTGCGAGATTTTAAATCATGAATATAAATTAGAGAATTTATATCATGATAACTTTAACCATAATAGTTTATTGCATAACTGTATAAATTAAATATATGGTGTGATTTAATTTTTTTGGGTATGGTGAACAATATGGCTCTAGAATTTACAAGTGTTGTATTTTTTAAAATATGGCATGCTATGTTGAAACGAGGTTTCTCATGAAGTATTTTTCTTTAATTTTATCTAGAGAAGTCCTCTCATTGGCTTGAGAGGATTCTAGGTTAGGTGAGCCATGTTGTGTCGCAGTCCTTGATTATGTTTTGGATTTGATCATTGCATAATTAATTTAGAATTTTTAATTATGGTTTGATTTGATCACTCATAATTAATTTAGAATTTAATTATGGTTTGATTAGATCACTCATTATTAATTTAGAATTTTAATTATGTTTTGATTAGATCACTCATAATTAATTTAGAATTTTTAATTATGGATTGATTAGATCACTCATAATTAATTTAGAATTTTAATTATGTTTTGATTAGATCACTCATAATTAATTTAGAATTTTAATTATGATTTGATTAGATCACTCATAATTAATTTAGAGTTTTAATTATGTTTTGATTAGACCACTCATAATTAATTTAGATATTATATGAGATACAATAGTGATTGCATTCATATAAGTATAATTAATAGGATTAATCTAATTATACCCTCTAAATAAAATCTTAAGTCATAATGCCACCAATAAATGAATACTTGTCAAAACCTAGATCGCCCATTTGTATGTTCCACCAAAGTGGATGCATCTGAGTTATCTTGGTGAGACAAGAGTGAGTAATGGTGATACTCAATATTCATTATTGTCCTGACTTAATTGAGATTATCAAAATGGTTTTGGATCTCAAGGCATTAGATGTGATTAAACATGACACGTCATATGATGATTGAATCCCATAAAGATCTAAGAGTTACATATGATGTAATTGGCAAGGGGTTTGCCTACCTAAATAACTTAATTTAAGCGTCCTGCCAAAGCGGACTTAAATTTAAGCCAAATATGGATCTTAGCCCACTAATTATAATGAGGGTTCTTAATTCAGTGGGAGGTTACTACTTAAACTTTGCATATCTTTAGTTGTAGAATCATGTAGTCTAGTAATACTTCAACACCATCAATGCGATTAGTCCTTAAGAAGGACGAACTCGATGAGACAAACTTTCTTGACTTCTTTGGGAACTTAAGCGTTGATTCTAAACACGAAAGAAAAGAATATCTCATCAATCAACCCATTCCTGACGAGCCTGCAGCTGCTGATCCAAGAGCTCTGACTAATGCTTATACGAAGCATAAAGATGACTCTGTGGATACAGGATGCCTGATGCTTGCTACTATGCTTCTAGACCTCGATAGAGATCTAGAACATGTGGAGGCCTCTGGGATGATTGTTCATCCTACGGAAATGTTCCAATAATGTGCAAGGCAAGAGAGGTATGAGACCACAAAGGCCTTTCATTCCTGCAAGCTGGCTGAGGGTGCATCAGTTAGTCCTTATGTTTTGAAGATAAGGGCTACATTGATCACCTTGAGAGGCTTGAATTCCCCATGTCCCAAGAGTTAGCTACAAATGTGATCTTTAACTCACTCCCAGGAAGTTATGGTAACTTTGTCATGGATTACAACATGAACAACATGGAGGAATCAATTTCTGAACTGCATGAAATGCTCAAAACTGCTGAGCTAAGCCTTACGAAGAGGCCCAATACTGTTTTGACCGTTCAGAAAGGAAGGGGAATGAAACGGAAAGCCAAGAAGGCAAAACCTCCAAAGGATAGAGTCTATTTCTTTTACAATGAACTTGGTCATTTGAAAAGGAATTGCAAACTCTACCTCGAAGATTTGGAGAAGAACAACAAGGATAGCGGGGCTATCGCTTCAAGTATCTATGTCATAGATATTCGCTTTTCCACTTCCTCAACATAGGTATTAGATACTACATGTGGATCTAACATTTGAATAAATGTAGGGTCTCAAGGACAGTAGAAAATTGAATGGACGAATCTACGACATAACTACTAAAAGGTTCAAGTCAAATGATTTGAATCTGACCTATCTATGGCATTGTCGTCTAGGCCATATAAATGAGAAACGCATTTTGAAACTCCATAAAGATGGATTTCTTAACTCATTTGATTTTGAATCAATTGATACATGCGAGTCTTGTTTATTGGGAAAGATGACAAAGGCACATTTTACTGGACACAGTGAGAGAGCCACCAATTATTGGGCCTCATACATACTGATGTGTGTGGA
This sequence comes from Acacia pycnantha, assembly GCA_025563575.1. Lineage (NCBI taxonomy): Eukaryota > Viridiplantae > Streptophyta > Magnoliopsida > Fabales > Fabaceae > Acacia > Acacia pycnantha. The sequence continues at coordinate 2,022,503 of JAMWYP010000006.1, forward strand.
CCAATGAATACATCTGCCAAAGGAGGTCATTTGTACTTCATTACATTTATAGACGATTTCAGTAGATATAGATATATCTATTTAATGAAACATAAGTCGAAATCTTTTGAAATGTTCAAAATATTCCAAAATGAAGTGCAAAATCAACTTGGCAAAACAATTAAGACACTTCGATCTGATCGGGGTGGTGAATATTTGAGCCAAGAGTTCATTGACCATCTTAGGAGTTGTGGGATCGTCTCGCAACTTACTCCTTCAGGAACACCTCAATGGAATGGTGTTTCTAAGCGGAGGAATCGAACTCTATTAGATATGGTTCGATCTATGATGGGTCAAACAGATCTTCCACCTTCCTTTTGGGGCCATGCCCTAGAAACAGCTACGTTCACACTAAATCGTGTTTCGTCAAAGGCAGTTGAAAAGACACCATATGAGATATGGACTGGGAAGAAACCCAGTTTGTCATTTCTTAAAATTTGGGGATGTGAGGTTTATGTCAAACAGCAAGCCTCTGATAAATTATCATCCAGATCCTCAAAATGCCTTTTTGTGGGGTATCCTAAGGAAACTAAAGGATACTATGTCTACAATCCCACCGATCACAAAGTGTTTGTTATTCGGAATAGTGTCTTCTTGGAAAAAGAGTTTATCTCTAAAAGAACAAGTGGGAGTAAGGTGAACCTCAAAGAAGTTCGAGAGTCACAAGACAATGTAGAACCACATATGGAAACCAGAGAAGACTCACAACAAGTTATTGAGCCTACTCACGTAACACAAGACCCACAGAGGTCTGATAGAACACGGCTACCTCGAGATATGGATTTGATTCGGAAGCCGTGATGTTTTGCTCATTGAGCACAATGAGCCAACTACCTATCGCGAGGCCATGGTGGGACCTAACTCCGAAAGATGGCTTAGTGCCATGAAGTCTGAAATGCAATCCATGTACGACAGTGAGGTATGGGCCTTAGTCGATCCACCGAAGGTGTAAAAATCGTTGGATGCAAGTGGGTTTTCAAAGAGAAAACTAACATGGAAGGCAAAGTAAATATCTTCAAGGCACGACTGGTTGCAAAAGGATTCACTCAAACTCATGGTGTGGACTATGATGAAACCTTTTCCCCAGTTGCAATGGCCAAATCAATCAGAATCCTTCTTGCCATTGCATCATATTATGACTATGAAATATGGCAGATGGACGTCAAAACAGCCTTCCTTAACGGAAAGCTCCTTGAGGATGTGTACATGACACAACCTGAGGGTTTTGTGCGTCCAGAGGACTCTGGTGAAGTTTGCAAGCTTCAAAGATCCATTTATGGTTTGAAGCAAGCATCTCGGAGCTGGAATCATCGTTTTGATGAAGTAGTCAAAGAGTTTGGATTCATTCAAAACATAGATGAACCTTGTGTTTACAAAAAGGTTAGTGGGAGCACAGTTGTATTTCTAGTGCTTTATGTTGATGACATCCTACTCATTGGGAATGACATTCCTACCTTGCAGAGTGTCAAGTCTTGGTTAGGAAAGTCGTTCTTAATGAAATACTTAGGCGAAGCCACTTACATCCTTGGGATTATGATCTATAGAGATAGATCTAAGAGGCTGATAGGCCTAAGTCAGAGCACATACATAGACAAGATACTGCATAGATTCAGTATGCAGAATTCAAAAGGGGTAATATGCCCATGTCTCATGGCATCCATCTCGGTGAGAATCTGTGTCCTAGTACACAGGATCAAAGAGACCGCATGAGTAAGATTTCATATGCCTCCGCCATTGGATCTATCATGTATGCCATGTTATGTACTCGACCCGATGTGTCATTTGCCTTGAGTATGACCAGCAGATATAAACAAGATCCCGGTGAGGGTCATCTGGATCATTGTCAAGAATATCCTTAAGTACTTGAGAAGGACCGAGGACTTATTCTTGGTATATGGTGGCTTGGAAGATGAGCTCTGTGTGACTGGTTACACAGATGCGATTTTCCAAACTGACCAAGATGATTCAAGATCGCAATCAGGATATGTATTCCTGTTGAATGGTGGTGCGGTGAGCTGGAAGAGCTCTAAACAGAGCATTGTAGCTGATTCTGCAACGGAAGCTGAGTATATAGCAGCTAAGGAAGCCGTTTGGATCAGAAAGTTCATAACTGAATTGGGGGTGGTTCCTACCATCTCAGATCCAATAGACTTGCTCTGTGACAATAGCGGCGTTATTGCGCAGACCAAGGAGCCTAGGTCACATCAAAGGACCAACCATATACTCAAGCGATTTCATCTTATCAGAGAAATCAATGATAGAGGTGATACAAAAAAAAAAAAAAATTATTATGCAAAGTACCAGGAGAAAGAAAGTCATTGTACTTTAGATGTTTGTATTTAAAGTATTCTCCTTTAGTTATCATTCCATTTGCATGTTTATAATGATAACTGATCATTGGATATATCTTATAAATTATCCTAAATGTCCCTGGTCGGTCATCTACGCGGGAGTGAAGATGAAATAAGACCAGTATGACTCTAATGAGTATGGAGATACGAGTCAAAGTCATGGGCACTTGTAAGAGTACAAGGTGCTGGACCGACCCACTATGAGAAAGCTGCATGGAATAAGTCATAAGCTTTTCTCATGTATAACCGCGTCACAACGCCCTTTGACTTGAGATCATCATGGATTCCTACATGATGAGTCGCTGGTCTTTGACCTAGTCAAAAGTCACCTTTGACCGGGTGATGATAAAGGCTAGGATCGGGATTAGTGGTTCTCATGCGGAGGAATGTGAGTAGTCAAGATGGGATTTGTCCCTCACATTTGTAGAGAGATAATATTGGGCCCCTCGATGAGTGAGTCTAAGAAATGTATGGCCATACTACGATGGAAATGAGTTTCCATCTCAATTGTTAGACTACTCAAGAATCGAGAAAGTAATGGTCAAGAACAGGAGTTGACATTTTCCATGCCTCATCCTTGACCAAATTATCGCGTGACAAAAGGGACGTGACATGGTTGTACGATAGGTTATATCGCATAAACAATGACGTTGATCCTCTTACTAAGCCGCTTGCACAAGTAAAACATGAGCGTCATGTTAGGGCAATGAGAATTAAGGTAATTAATGATTGCACCTAGTGCAAGTGGGAGTCTGTTGGAAATTATGCCCTAGGGGCAAGTCATTGTACTTATCAACGATCCCCATATGAATTGGGTAGTCGCAATGTCTTGCTAGAGGCCGCTTGCGACTTGTGGGCTGGTACAGTATTGGCCCGCTGCCAATCTCATGTGGGCCTACTGTGGTCGCACACAAGAATGACCCAACACGAGCAAGAGTGTCCAGATTCATTGAATCTTAAATGTGTTTAAGATTTAATGAATACTTATTTAATCTAGGATGTATGTGTGTGTGTATATATATGCATATATAAATATATTAAATTCGAAAATAATAATGATATTATTTATTGACAATAATAGTATTTAATTTATTTGATAAATTAAATAACTATAATAAATTGAGATATTGTATCTCAGATTTAATTTTGAATAAAGATATTGCATATCGATTTAATTTGAACTGAGATATCAGATCTCATTTTAAATTAAATGTAATGATATCATATCTTGATTTAATATATATTAAATTCGAAAATAATAATGATATTATTTATTGATAATAATATTATTATATATAGTATTTAATTTATTTGATAAATTAAATAACTATAATAAATTGAGATATTGTATCTCAGATTTATTTTTCGAATAAAGATATTGCATATCGATTTAATTTGAACCGAGATATCGATCTCATTTTAAATTAAATATAACGATATCATATCTTGATTTAATTTATAAATATAAATTAAATCGAGAGGGTTTTTAATTAGGATTAAATAAATAGATTTGATTAGATCTATCGATAGATTTAATTAATATTTTTTTAATCCAGATTCAAAATTGGTTTTGAATATAATACGCCTGCTAGGTTTAGAAAAACCTACGGGACATTCTGTCGAGCGTATTAGAAAAGCTGCGAAAAACCCTAGAAAGAAAAAGAGAGAGACGCACAGTTCAGAGGCGCTAGCACGCCTCCGTTTGTGTTTCTGAAGGCTGTTCGTGTGGATACCGGTAGAGGAAGGCGATTCTAAAGAGTCGACTTCTGCTGATCGAGAAGGTAGCCCACCAGTTCAAATTGTTTTGCAAAGGTACGATTCAGAAACCCTAAACCTTGATTTAAACGCTGTTGAGCGATCCGCCTAAGGGATCCGTAATTTTTTTTTTTACTCCGCTGCGTGTACGGATCCCAACAGTTTATACATGCTTCTATAATAATAAGTCACATACAATGAGTCATTAAGTGACAACTAATATCATGTCAACACAATGGGTCACTAGGTTGATTATAAATCAAGTTACAAAATATATTTCATGAATATTCATGACTAATCCTAGTTATAGTCGAAATTGTTTGTATATTTTGTTTTCTTCCTTTGATTGTTCCCTTGTAGCATTTCAAAGAAGCAATTTCTCTAGGAAAAAAAAATAAACCATATCAGGTTACAACTATGCATAATGCATTGACAACTAATACACTAGTAAATGACAAATAGTCCATACACTGTACTCCCTCTTGCCAGAAATTCCTTAGGATAATTAAATTTGTCCTTTCCTTTTGATCTTATTCTTCTTTGGCTCCTTTGGTTTCTTCCCCACGTTATTTGCATCATCCTAATTCTCCTGCATCCTCATAAATATGATAGTATCAACCAATGAGTCAAGCACATAGAATCTCATGTTTTTTTGTCTTCACCACATAGCAAAACCAACGGTCATGTAAAAGTCCAAGACTAAATATGAAATCACAATCCCCAATGTTATATCCTAGGTGTTCATGTAGGATTTTCGCTTCATTTTCTGCCAAAGACCACTTCCTTGGATCTACCACAATTTTGTGCATAAATTTAGCTGAAAAATCTCTTCCAAATGTGCACAGTACACGTTTTGATTAACTTTTGGATAATAGCTTTTACGATTTACGAGATAAATATGTGAAGAGAGTTTTGTCTTGGCTTGTGGAAAAAAGGCTTTTGAAATCATAGTTTTATGGTTTCCCAAACACTCATGGGTATTGTTTTCCTTTTGATCTGCCGCTAAGGTCTTTGCTAGCATAGACATTAACTACATGAGAGACAAACAATTAGCCATGACAAAAATTACAATACTCATAATTTGTTACAAAATAAAAGTGGTTTACTTGTCATTAATCCATCTTCTAGGTCGGAGACAAACGGATTACTTTACACACATTAGTAAACAAACAATTTTATAATGTATCATAGGTATCAATTTTATGTCAGAGTGATTGCCCCATAGAAAGACGTAGGTTCTAGAAGCACAAGGCCTTTATTTGGAGATAAAAGTAAGGGGGAAAATTGGGAGAAAAAAATCTTCCTATTTCCCAGTTCTCATCACATCAGTAACATTCCTTCCTTATTCTATAACATGATGTATTCACATTCCACTTCATTTTTTCCTACTTGAAATTACTGTAAGGAAAAACCACATCGAATTTTAAGGGTGTGCATGGTAACGCTCTCAGAATGAGTTTTTCCTTAATTTCTGTTCCCAGGAACAAAATTGGATAGGAATTGTGTTTGGTAAATCCGGTTTTTTTTCTTGTTCCTGGGATGAACCGGTTTCTTTTTTGTACTGGGGAATAAAAAAAAGAAGTAGAAAATTTCTGCTTTTTTATTCCAGGGCATAAAGCTAGAATCTATTTTTCCCCTTCTCGATCTCTTCCCCGCCACCACCACCACCGCCGCCGCCGCCGCAACCACCACCACCGCACCACCACCACCACAACCGCCGCCGCCGCCACCACCGCCGCCACCGCTGCCACCACCACCACCACCACCACGCCATCACCACTGCCACCGCCACTGCCACATAAATAATTTTTTTGAATATAAAAATTACATAAATAAAAATAAAATGTGTTAACAATTCTGATTCTCTGAGTAAAAATAAAATGAGTTAACAAACGTAATTCTGATTCTCAGAACTTTTCCCAAGCACAGAATCAGAAAAAACTGTTTTATCTCAGAATCAGTGCTGGGGAACAGAATGGTTCTCATGCACACCCTAAGTTGACCTGTATCTTGGAACTCTACAAAATTGCAATTTTTCAAAATTTTCACCAACATATTGCATCAATTCCGCTTCATGAAAACAGATTTTGAATATGAATTTTTGTCCCCATCAATATTACCTTTTAGCTAAGTAAATTTGCATATTACTAAAATTTTCAATGGTTATTATACTACACTCGAAACTGCAATTCAAAACCTGAATAAAGTTTCCTCTTTCATGACATCGACAACTTTGAACAATAATTACTTGTAGAAGAGCATCATCATATGGAGTTATTTGAGATTAAATTTTGTAAATCGAAAAAGTGAAAAATGAACAACAAAACTAAGACAACCTTTGACAAGCCTTAACTTTATAGCAGTATGTGCACAAAACAGAGATCAAACAGGCAGTGAGCTTGTAATCCCATTTCCAGACCATGGTTGCAGGACAATGAGGTCCGACACTGGGTCAAGGTTGAGGAGTTGTGGCTTCTGCTTATTCAGAGACCCAGCTAACTGGGAGGGGAGGCTGCGCCTGCCTTCACGGCTACGTTTAGGCAACGACAACAGACAAGATCAAGCGGTGGCGAGGAGATGAGATTGATTTTTTTTCCCTAAAAGCTATTCTGCATCAAAACCAAAGTTTTGAGGACAAAACCTAAGTTTAGTGAAAAACAACGTTTTTCTGCTTTCTCTCTCTCTTCTATGCCATCATCATTATTTTTTCAATATCAATCAGGGCTTTTTGACCTTAATAATTTTTTTTAAAAAAATAATTATCAAATTAAGGCTGTTGAGAAAGAATTTACTGGAATAAGTCTTAAGCCATAAATGGCGTAAAGATTGGCTGCGGAATAGGTGAGTTTCGTAGGGATTTTATACGCCATTGGGAGTGAGGGAATCTGGCCACCAAGGTGGCGTTGACAATTTTCACGCCACCAAGGTGGCGTGAAAATTTTCAGCGCCACCTTGTGGCGTGCCTGCTGCGCAGCAGGTGTGCAGGCCTGCACACCTGCTGTGCAGCAGAGACCCCCCCATTTTGACCGCACCGTCCCCCCCTTTTGCTCGAAGTCCCCCCTCCCCTCCCTACACCGACACTCCCCCTCCTTCTTCTTCGTTTTTTTCTTTCATTTTCATCTTCTTCCATTTTTATCTTCTGAATCTCTCCCAAAAACCCCCCTTCTCTTTCATTTTTTTTCTTTCACAGCTCCAGGTCGTCCGAAGCACCCCTCTTTCAATTTTTTTTCACTCTTCTCCACTTTCCTTCTCTCTTTCAAAATTTTCGTTCACTCTCTCCTTCATTCCCTCCGTCCGCCATTTTCACATTCTTCATACTTTTTCACTCCTTCCCTCTCCTACATTCACACACACATACACCTCCTCATCCTTACAATCTCCACCTAATCTGAAGAAGAAGGAGGAGGAGGCTCAATCTGTTTCTCACTAACTTTACCTCACGTCTGTACAGGTAACATTTAATTTTTTTTGTTATGTTTATTGTGGAATAAATATTTGATTTAACTCTTAATTAGATACATTGATTTATTATAGATGTTTAATAAATGTATAACAGTAGTAGGATAGATAGATGCTTATCATTTAAATTTTTTGTTAGGTTTATTGTTTAATAGATATTGGATTTAACTCTTAAACATTTAATTTTTTTTGTTATGTTTATTGTTTAATAATGAGATTTAAATTTTAAACATTTTTTTGCATGGATTATTGTATAATAATAGGATTAATAAATATATAACCGTAGGATAGATGCTTAATTACTTATAAATTATTATATGATTATAAATAATAAAAATTGTGAGGTTAAAAAATTAATTAAAATCAATAATTTATGGAATTAGTATATTTAAAATTTATTATTAACCTTAGGATAGAAGACTAATAATTAGTAAATTAACTAATTAGGGAAATAATTATTTCTTTTGTATGTTAATTATAATCCTTAAGATAAATGACAAATTATTTCATATTTTGTAAAATAATTAATTCCGATTTTGTGAAATATGTTGTAATATTTGTTATATATAGTACCCGAAGATAGCTAAGATAAGAATAATTTGAGAATACTAATTACTCAAATAATTAATTCAAATATTTATTATTTAGAGAATAATAATTAGTGACTTAATAATTTGTTGTGTTATTGTAAATTTTTATTAGTCAAATGGATGACCGACGTCCACACACGATTGAGCCCGGCCCCAAAGTGTGGGGAGTTCTTAAAGAGGAGGTGCAACAGTCACACCGATCACAAGTTGTGTGGAACGATGGAGATTGTGATGTGTTGAGGGTGAGGCAAGCCTCACAGGGGTCTGGTGCAGATATCCATAACCCAGATCTCTTCCCACCAGATTTGCAGCAGAACCTTATGCGTGCAGGTTTCTGGCATGTGTCTCGCATGAAGAGACTCCCGCTATGTTTTAAACTTCTTTATGTAATTAATTTAATTATACACATTTAGTTGTTTGTGCATGATACGGATAATGTTGGTGCAGATTGACAAATACCTTATTTCTGCTTTGGTTGAGAGGTGGAGGCCGGAGACTCACACCTTCCATATGCCGGTTGGTGAGATGACTATTACTCTACAGGACGTAGAGGCCATTTTAGGTTTGTCAACCGAGGGTCGAGTAGTTTCGGGCGGACACATGGCAACCGGGCGGCAATTATGCAAAGAATACATGGGAGTGACTCCACCCCAGAGGATTTGATTGGCGGAAACATTAAGATGGGATGGTTTGACCGTCATTGGGGCCGCTGGGAGGAGCACTCAACTACGGTTGGGGGTCAGCTTCTGTACACACGTGCTTACCTGATGCGCCTTTTCGGTGGATTTTTGTTGTGTGATAAGTCCAGCTCAAAGGTCCCTTGCCGATATATACAATTACTGGGTGACCTTGATGAGACTGCTACATACAGTTGGGGGTCAGCTGTACTCGCCATACTGTTTCGCGAGCTATGCCAGGCCACATCAGCGAACGCTAGAGACATGGGGGTTGTTTGTTGTTATTGCGAGATATGGGCATGGTCTAGAATTCTGCCATTACACCTCCCATTCCACGGCCCTACTGACGCAGGCGATCATTACGGACACAGGTATGGAGTATTGGAGCGATTATGTTCTTATTTGCAGGACGTTTCACTAATTTTATTAAATTACATATTGCAGGTTCAACAAAGTTGAACAGAAATTTTGGAAACGTCATCTGCATGTATATCGGGTAGCTCTTGACCAGATGGGTCGAGATGATGTATGTATACTAAATTTGGCGTTTGGAAACCTAAGGAGTGTACTATTTCACATTTGTTGACATGTACAGGTGATCTGGGAGCCATATAGGGACGCCGGATATGAGTTCATGGGTGTAGAGGTTCACATGCAGGACAGGTGGAGGGCGGTGACCCCCGTACTTTGTTTTCACATTGTTGAGTACCACCAGCCCGATCGTTGTATGCGGCAATTTGGCATGCGGCAACACATCCCTAGTTCGCAAAGATAGCTTAAGGGTGCACATGATCTTACCTTACGTGGTAAGAGCACTGAGGATTGGGAGGCCAAGCTGGATCGATTCATCCAGTTGTGGAACACGCGACAGGAGCACATCGAGACTACAGAGCCATCGGAGGGGCCAATTTCCCCAAACTCCGAGTACATGACTTGGTTCCTCACACACACTAGACGGTTTATGACGAGGCAGGCCGCCAGGATCGGCCACATGGTACGTATTGATATTACATATGTCCTCTTATTGTCCCTACCTTTATCTACGTATTGTAATTTATTTTAATCGACAATTGCAGAAAGATGGAGTACAGTCAATTTGGTGGATGTGTGACCCACAATTTCAGCCCGAGTTCAATAGGACGCAGATTAAGGAGGTCTGTGATCAGTTAATGGTAGCACTTGATGAGTTTGGCCGAGTTGCGGAGCCTGGTCCTAGCGCACCAAGTGGACACTTAGTCAGTGTACCAGATCCTGAACTAGAGGTCCCTCGCCGTGCGAGGGAAGGACGAGGACTGGGTCAACGACGACCGCGGCACGAGATGGAGCCGGATGAGATACCACAGTGTGGTCCACGTGGCGGAGGTGTATATCGACCACCCATGTGGCCCACTATGGCCTATGCCCAGGTTCCGTGGTACCCTGAGGAGATGGGTCTAGAGGTGCGTCTAGAGGTGCATGTACCAATACCGACTTACCCACAGCCACATACGATGTTTGCTCCGCAGACACAGGTTCCTTACTCTTATGAGTGGCAATCACAAAGTTCCCAGACCGGCTTTGCTTCATCCAGTTCTTACCAGCCCGGACATGGTTTAGTGGGATTCAATGCCTATCAGCCTCAATATGTCTTCCCTGGCTTCAATGCTTATCAGCAGGCACAGGGTTTTACTGCCTTCAGTTTCTCCCAGCATGGACACCACGCATGTACTGAGGCAGGATCGAGTAATAGTCCCTACTGGTCAGGACATCGCGCCTTTGAAGACACGGATGACCAGGCTGATGACTTCTTTCGGACTACTATTGATGATGTCAATGCTGAGGATTTCTTTGCTCGTAGGAACCCTGAGCGTGGTGCACGTTCAAGACCGTGGCCACCATTTACTCCACCATCATAATATCATTTTATTAGTGTATATGTTTTCTTTATCTGGATTACTGTATTATGACTTATTCGCTTGGATTACTATATTATGACTTATTTGCTTGGATTACTATATTATGACTTATTTGCTTGGATTGACTTATTGGCGCATCGTAAATTACTACATCCCATTCGAATAAATGATATGGAAGCAAATACAATAGTAAAATTCAACTAATTAGCTATGCGTGTTGTAGGACATGAACGCCTGTTATGACCAAACTGTTTACATATACTACATCTCATTCGACTGGAGCTGGGTTGGACCTCGACCTCATCCATTTCATTGCGGATGCGTGAGGATTTAGGGCGGCCCTTACCACGCAATTTCGCTTCATCAGGGATAAGTTGTGGTCCAGGAGCGGGCGGTATTCCTTGTTCACTGCCGATCGGCTGAAATGATGAAGAGTAAACATTCATAATGTTGTAGATTGAGAATACTGGATCCACGTACTGTTCTACATAATGGGATACCGCCGAACATGCAGCAATTACATGACTACATGGGAATTTGAATGCCTGAAACTTGCCACATTGGCATTTCCCCTGAGTCAAGTTCACGGAGTATGTATCGTCGGGATCATCAACTTCAAACGTGGTACGCACCACATCAAACTCCCGAACACGCATCGATGTAGCACGCGCTCCATTCTTTGTCATAGCTTCATGTATAATACTTGAAAATTGCTTTCCATTCATTGCATCTTGTTGTGCTTTGGTCCCTCTGTTAACCCAGTAACGAACAAGTCGACTATAGGTGCATTTAACCAACGCAGTTATAGGCATGTTCCTCGCTCCCCTGAAAACCTTGTTGATTGCTTCAGATAAATTGGTTGTCATATGCCCGTATCTTCTTCCATCCTCATCATAACTTCGACACCATTGCTCTTTTTGAATTCTCTCAATCCATGTTGCCACATCACGACTGTAGCTACAAAACTGGGCATATGCAGCATCGAAGTGTATCTTGTTTGGAACATATCCTGTAAGAAGACAGAAAGACACAACAGTATAAGGCTGTAGAAATGGAAAGAATGAACGTCACTGCACATCAGTTGGAGTATATTACCTAATCTGGTTAATGTTTTCTTCAGCTCCTGGTTCTTGAAGCGGGTATTAAAATTGCTCGCAATATGACGAATGCAAAACACATTGTACGCATTAGGAGGCTGCCAACCAGTCATGTCATTGGCGACTGCTGATATTATGCTTTTGTGACGATCAGAAATAAGACAAAGACCAACCTTATTTGTAACATACAGTCGTATGGAAGACAAAAAATACTCCCATGCTTCCTTAGTCTCACCTTCGACAATTGCAAATGCAATCGGCAGGATCTCATTATTTCCGTCTTGGGCGGTGGCAATCAATAATGTCCCCTTATACTTACCGTATAAATGCGTACCGTCAACCTGTATGACTGGGTTGCACCATCGGAACGCCTCGCGACATTGACGGAAGGTCCAAAAAGTACGTTGAAAAACCCGGTACCCATTAACAACCCGCACAATATACGGTCCATCTTGAATATGATAAACAGATCCCGGGGCAAAGTGCAACATGTACTCAAACCATCTTGGCAGGAACGCATATGACTCTTCCCAATTACCGTAAATCTTAGCTATTGCTTTTTGTTTTGCCTTCCATGCCTTCTTGTAAGAAACATGATAACCAAACATTCCAATCACCCTTTCTTGTATCATGACCACAGGTACTGAAAGTGTTTCCCTGACCATGTCTGCAAAACCAATTACAAAAAGTGTACACTAGGAATGTTATTTATGTGCACTGATAAACCCAAATAAATTCAAAAATTATCAAATGGTATTGTGCATCATACCTATTATGGTCTCAGAAATAATTTCTGAATCAAGTTGTCTGTGATCTTGGGAGAGAATTTGGCTCACACAACTATGATTTCCATTCCATTTAGTTACCACCCAAGTGTTGTTGTTCTTCGGTTTAATTGCTCTTACTCTCCAATCACAACCTTGTTCATGATTCCGACATTTCATTATCAACTTCGTTGTAGTACTCTCAACCACATGAGCTTCATGATGTTCCTTCATGTAATAATGTTTTATTGCAGCTTGCACATCACTCTTGGATGCGAACTCTTGTTTAAGATATAATCCATCTCCTCTAACCCACGGTCCCCGGCCTTCATCCAGTATATCCTCATGTGGGTAATCTTCATGTACAGCCTCATAATGTGGAATGTCAATCCAAAACGGTGTAATATCTACATGCTCACACATAATACAATTTATGCGAAAATAAGGTAACAAATAAAAAATAAATTATATAATCATTATCTTGATATTCATCATCTGCATCACTATCATTCTGTTCATGGTCATTATCCAATAAAGTGTCTTCATCTTCTTCCTCTTGCTCCTCCTCATTGGCAGGTTCATTTAGCATGTAGTCACTTTCTTCTCCATGCGCAACGGTTGATTGTGTTGGCTGAGGTGTACCAGAATGAGCCATATAATCTGACGTCTCAATATCCACACATAACTCAACAAATTGGGACGTACGGTTTTCCTCGAATGTTTGTACAAAAACATCCAGATCCTCATCATTGGATATCTCAAAACCCGCATATTTGCGGTTTCCACAAGGTACTCTACCAGTCACTGATGATATTACCTGATTTGGTTGCAACTTGAACTTTCGACGGATCTTTTCATGTAAATCTTCAGCAGACATGCCTCGAACAATATACATTCCTCTTCTTTCACCTTCAAAGCTCAAACCGTTTGGACCTATCTTTTTAGAACCATTACAATATACAAATGAACGAATTTGATTCATTTTTATTATTATTTTATATTATGAAAACGAAGATTAATTAAATTAAGATAAAACAAATATGACAACAACACAATTGTAACTTAGCAGAAGAAGAAACACACACTACTATACTATATAAATGGAATTAGATAAAATAAAAATTCAAGAAATAGAATGATAAAAGATGGAGGACAAAGGGTGGTTCCAAGTGACAAAGAGAGAATTTTCAAAGAGGGGATGAGGGCTAAAGAAGCAAAGTGAAGAAGAGTTAGGAATGAAAAGAGCTTGAAGCAAAGTTTTAGCCGATGTAAGCAAAAGAGTGAAGGAGTGAAAAGAGCTGGAAGCAAAGTTTTAGCCGGAAGAGCAAAAGATGTAAGCATGAGTGAAGGAGTGACTATAATTTTATAAGAGGAGGAGAGCTACTCACGGGAGAATTTGAATTGAAAAACTGCAGCTACGTAGGGTACGTTCGAGGAAGGATGGGTAGGGTACGTTCGAGGAAGGATGGGGAGCGAGGTGAGGCGGGGAATCTGATGCCAAATGGCGTGGGGATTTCCCACGCCATTTCGCTTTTTGTCAGGTGCGAAATGGCGTGGGAAATCCCCACGCCATTTGGAAATCAAATGGCATGGGGATTTCCCACGCCATTTCGCCTAGGGTTCGTAGCCTGCTCTAAACAGGGGAGCAGGGCCAAATGGCGTGGGGATTTCCCACGCCATTTCGCACAGATGGCATGGGGATTTCCCATGCCATTTTGTCCGTAAAGATTTCAAGCGCCACTGATTGCAGATTTCCCCAGTCCCGTAAGTATTTCTTGCTCCTCTTATTCCGTCCTGTCAGAGAACGCCACCAACTGCATTACTTTGGGAAATAGTTTGAAATTTGATTTATTTTGGTAATTATTTTTTTTAAAAAAATTATTAAGGTCAAAAAGCCTATCAATCAGTATCCTTAAAAAAAATTTTAGTACCTTCTGTACCTTGAAATGCTTTTTCAAGATTAGCCATTACCCTGAAATATTGTTTCAATATCCTAATTTTTGTTCAAGATTAGGAAATATTTTTTTAGCATCTTTAAGTATCTTTTTAGTACCCGTGAGTATCCTGAAATATTTTTTCAAGATCAGTTAGTACCTTGAAATATTTTTTCAAGATCGTAAAGTAAATTTTAAGACCAAGAGAAGTATCTTTTCAATACCAGTTAGTATTAAGTATCTTTTTAGTACTCGTTAGTACCCTGAAATATATTTTCAAGATCCTAAAATAAATTCTTAAGACAGAGAAATATATTTTCAGTACCCGTCAGTATTAAGTATCTTTTTAGTACCCGTTAGTATCTTGAAATATTTTTCAAGATCCGTTGTTACCCTACAATACTTTTTTAATATCCTAAAATAAATTTTTAAGATCATGAAATATTTTAGGGAACTGGTACTAAAAAAATGATTTCCACGATTTACAAGGTAAAAAGCTTTTGGAAAATAGTTTTTGAGATTTACGGGGTAAAAATAATTTTTGGAAAATAACCTTTGGATAAAAATGAGTGTTTGACAAACTTTTGCAAAATCTAAGTTTGATGAAGAATAGCTTTTAAGAGGTGTTTGACAGACTTGTGACAAAATTTAGGTCTAGGTTTTAGGAACCTCCGATAATTTGTTTGTTTTTTCTGTGTTTCAACATTCAATGGGTCTTTTCACAATTGAATTTTATTGCCTAAGGTCTTCGGCATTTGCGAGCAAAATGGAGATTTTAAAGACCTTTGTTGTATTTTCTCTCATTTGGGATCTCAAAGCAATTTCCCTTAAAACTTCTTTTCTTTTAAATGATTAAGTAATACTCCCTCCGGTCCTAATTATAGGAGCAAATTTTTGAGTTGGTTTTGGTCCTAATTATAAGAGAAAGTTTTAACTTTTGTCAAATTTTTCCTATAATACCCCTATTTATACTTTTTTAATAATAATTAAAGACAATAATAATTTAATCCCTCAAAATTTTGGTAATTTGCTCCTATAATTAGAACCGGAGGGAGTATAGTACAAAACATTACTTCTCAATTTTAGAAGTTGAATTTTGATTATTTTTATACAAACATTCATTATTTTAATTTTTAAAATAAAATAAATTTCCTTGTATGTTAATAATACTAACAGAGCAAAACTAAAATATTTAATTAGGAGAAAATCATACAAGGATCACATTAATTTTTTTTTTTTAAAAAAAGTATAGCTACCGCCTACCAGTTTTCCCTCGAATAAAATGCACGAGCTGGAAATAGATTAAAGTGGGAAGGGTATAATCGGAATAGGACGTCTTCATAAACTCCTTCAGTCCAATTTCCCGCCATTTCACTTCGACTCCTTTCACTCGCATCTGAGTAACCCTAGACCTCTAGCAGGAAGAGATGACAATTGAAGAGGAAATTAAGGCAGAGTTCGGAAGAAGTGGGTTTGACCTTGAAGATGAAGAAGAAATACTAAACAAATGTAAGCTTGTCCCCTCCTTTTTACCCATCAATTTCTTATATTCTCCCAAATAATTCATGGCGCACTCTCAGTAAAGAAATGTAAGCTCGTCTCTATCAATTTCTCTTATTTCGGAAAATGATTCATGTATCCTTCTCAATCTTTTCTTGTAGGTCTCCCATTTTGCATAAACTACAGTCTCAAACCTTCCGATCTGGTTTCAAGTTGGGAGGTTTATTATCTAAACAGGTTTGTGCTCCGCCATTCGTATTATTCAACTGGTTTGATGAAAATTGAAAATTTCTACTGAATCTCATTGAAATTACTCAGCAACTTTCTTTTTTCTGTTTTTGACGGTTGTCTAGGCCTCAGTTTGAGCTTGGAAAATCATTCTGTAGTGTTAGACACCAACTACTAATAAATCCAAAAGGATGAAAGGATTGGAATCCTTGATAAGGAATACCATGCAGTGGCTCCTAGTTAAATGAAACTAATTATTATCCACCTAAAATATGAATTGCTTCACAAAGTAACACGAATATTTTTAATAATTTTGATCTATATGAGTAGCAACTCTTGCGCAGTCATGATATGAGAATACGTGTATATATATCTTTGTTTTGGTTTGTGTAAGCATCTTTATTCTATTGAAATTTTTTATAGATAATTAACTCATAAGCACTTTATGATAGAACTTGATGGCTGTTTTGACATTGACAGACAGCTGAATGGATCAACAGTTGAAAGTGCTGAAATAGATGGCTTTTTGACGTACCTACAAAATGAGCAGAAAGAAGCTATTATCAAGGAGGAAACTGATATTCATACTTACTCAAGTAGAGATGTAGAAATGTAAGCATTTTCTATAACAGTCACTTTTTTGGTCCATGGTTTTTATTTGCTTAGTGCTTGAATTTCTTCTCTTGCTCTGCACTAGCAATTGACATGGGATTCTTATCTCCATTATGAAATAGGAAAAGTGCATATGTTAAAAATAAAGCATTCTGTATACAGTAGAAACAGTATGCGCGAATTTTTGAAAAAAATTAAACTATTTTACATCATTAAATGGTTTATATGTAATTTATTCTAATTTACAGTGACATAGTAGATAGAAATGCAATTATTCCAGTTCATATTGCTATAATCTGTTCTCTCAGGTTGAGGAGATTTTATATAGTAATAAATTGGTAGTTGATTTGCATATTTGGGAAACAAATATCCAGAGTTGTTTCAATGATTTTTTTATAACCATAATCTTTTATGTAGGATCTTAAATGATGATGATATTTCAAAAGATAATGCTCCTGGAACTCCAACAGACCATCAACAAGTTGCATCACCTGCATATGATGCAACCTCTTTAACTAATGGGAATGTTTTATCATCGGGAAAATCATCGAAACCTGCAACAGCATTTTCTAAGCGAACTAATAGGCTTGAGGTGAAGTTCAGCATCAACAACATGCCTAATCTGGAGAATACAAAACAAGAACCTAGTCATGAGATTGATGAGGATGACATAGTCAGAAAGGTTCGTCCACGGCAAAGGTGTTCATTGGTGGTTCATGGATCAGGGCCCAGACCTGATTGTAGATTCATGTATGATAGGACTGAAGATAGGGTATGTGGTATTTAGTGTTTTTTAGTTCTTCACCTTTATACTTTTGGTGACACAGGTCTGATTTTTGGCTATTTAGTTTAATGCACTAGAAAACCAAATTAAGAAACATACAAGAGTATATGTGGCTTCTGGGCTCTATGAAGAACCAATGGACCCAACAATTGCTTCACAGGTAACTTATAAATCTCTCTCCCTCCCTTCCTCATGATTTACAAAAATATCGAATTCTAGGTTTTAAACGTGTTTCTGGATGACTGAAACTTAATATTATTCTCTGTCCTTCCCTAATAAAATTGTCATATTCTTTGAATTTTAATCAGCTTTCATATTCTAGTCTGTGATTGCTTGATACCCTCCTTGTGGAATAAACTTTCATGCATTGTGTTTTCTCAGAGAAGCATTTTCACTGTTGGCATGATTTGTTGTGATGTGGAAGGGCGTCTAAATGAGAAGTCTGTCATGCTGCAGAGCAGGTAAATGGGCCCTTAATTTACATATACTAGTTGTACACATATATATATCCACTGCCAGGTTGCCAAAATCATCATTTTTTCTAATTGACTAATCTTGTTAAACAAGGAAGTCTTTATTATGCACTAATTTGTCAAGGAGAGCAAAGCTATTTACCCTTAATGTTCTAGTCAAATGTTTTGTTACATTATATGATGCATTAAGGCCTTAACTATGTACAAATTTGGACATCTGTTCATAGAAAGTGCTCTATATCATTTAAGGCCTTAACTATGTACAAATTTGACATTTGAGCACATCAGGTTGGAGCTACCCTTCATATTGTTGCTAAAATTTGTCACTTCAGTCTTGTCTCATATATGGTCTATTTTATAACACCATGACAGTGCTGAGAATTCTGGAGGGCAACGCGTTCGCCTGGAATTACAACAACTAAGCCACTTTTCAGTTTTCCCAGGCCAGGTTAGAAATGGAAAAGGCACTGAGGCTGAAAATTTCTAATTTCATATGTTGAAAATTTCATTCAGGATTTAAGATATTAAGCAGGGTTCCATCATGATAGGTAGTTGGTATTGAAGGGCATAATCCTAGTGGACACTGTTTAGTGGCATCCAAAATGGTGGATTCTATAATTTGCTCTCCTGGTGATAGCGAAAATTTGAATCCAGCAAAGAAGCTAGCCTTTGATAAGGAAAATCATCCGACTGATCTGCCTTGCAAGCAGAGGGAGTTATCAATGGTGTGTATGTTTTATTATTTGTTTGAACATGAGTTATGCAAAATAATATGTATTATCTGTTATCCTCTGGATTTAATTTTTCTTTTTTTATAAATCTATGTGGAGCCCGGAGGGATTTCCAATTTTTCGCTAGATTAATATTTGCGTACCTTGGCAAAAAAAGAATCAGACAATCTTGCAACACTTGCAAGCTTTGGCATTGTTCTTATTCATAGACTTAATAAAGATTGCACAGTTTTGATCGCTGCTACCTTTTTTCCATAATTTTTGTTGTTGTGGTTCTCTACATCCAGGAACTCTTATTCACTGGAATTTAATACCTGGCTTGGTGCATTACAGGTTATTGCAGCTGGCCCTTTTACTACTTCAGACAATCTATTGTTTGAACCTCTTGCAGAACTACTGTCATATGCAAAGAAAAGATCACCACAATTGATTATATTGGTTAATACCAGCTTGTCTGCAATCTGCTTCTTCCTATTAGTCTTTATATTAGATCTACTGGTGCAGACTTGATATTGACGACTGAATTTTCTCTCAGATGGGACCATTTATTGACACTGAACACCCTGACATTAAAAAGGGAACCACAGAAAGGAGTTATGATGAAATATTTCGTATTGAAATCCTCAGAAGGGTATTTACTAAAATAGAATAATTTGTGTTTGGAACTGTGTTTGTGGGCATTTTTTTCGTTTTGCTAACCCCCGTTTTCCCTGATTCCAGTTGGAAGATTACATAGAGTGTATGGGTTCCGCAGTTCGAATTCTTCTTGTACCATCTATTCGAGATGCTAACCATGATTTTGTTTTCCCCCAGGTAATTATGAATTTGAGCCAACTAGAATTCTGTGATAATTGATTCTGACAGTCTGACTTGTATTAAAAAAAAGAATTCTGGGATAATTGTTCTATGGCCATTAGAATCTGTGGCAGTTTAGGTAGTTTATAGATTCAAATACTAATTCAACCATTGTTCCTGCAGCCCGCATTTGATATCAAGCTTCCTGATCTCAAGCCTCAGGTATAGTGATTTTAAAGCATTTAAGAATTAATCTTCATTCCTTCATAAATGTTGCTAGTACTAGCAGAATATCAGTCCTTCTCAATAGCTATGCTTATCTAAGTAGTTTGTTTTATTGTTCAGATAGCCAGTCTCACTAATCCTGGAATTTTTGAGGCAAATGAGGTAATGCATTAATGATTTGGTATCATCATGGCTTCATCTTGTGCCTCTTTTAAAATCCACTCTTATTTCTTAGCTTTTGTATATCTAAATTGCGTTGACATAAAAAAAAAAGGAAAAAATAAATAAATAAATAAAACAGGTGAGTTTTAATATTAAGAATCACAGGCTTCATAAAATATGATACTGGGCATGGCTTACATTATGTAGAATTTAGCTCAGACTTGCATCACTGTGCTAAGTTGGGAGGGAATGGGGATAAGGTGAACTTAATGATTATTTAACTGCTCAGCACTGTAAATTTGTAGCTTTAGATTTCTGGAGTTTGACTTGATGCTGAGGAGACGTAATATTTATCAACCAAGTGTCTCTATACATATCACCCCATAAAAAATACTGTTCATTGTTAGGGACACTGTAATTCCTTGCTCCTTGTTGACTTTAGCTTATGAAAGGGCGAAATAAAATATTGATGGTATTTCCTGGGCTGGAAAAATACCCTCAGGATAGCAAGTTGATTATGCGATAGTGATTTTTCTTTTATTTGCTGATTTAATTGAGTCCGGATTCTCATGAGGGTGCATATGGAGAGGTAGAAAATAAAAGAGCAGCTGAGTGTAATTATGAGATATGAACCCAATAATTGGCTATATTTTCTTGCGTTACTATCTCTCTGAATGTATTAATCAAGAGGATCCAATTTAGATGGAATTGCATGCTCAGGAATGATAGACTTTTGTATATCGATATGAAATTATTTGCCATTAATTCTATGTGATAGATTGGTAAAGTACGTCCAAAGAAATTCTAGTTGGTTTTAGGAAACTGGTAGGGTTTATATGCTGTAAGTATGTGGAGAGGAGCATGTGAGAAGCATTTTAACCTCAGAAATTGGGTTTCAGGTCAAGGTTGGTTGCTGCACTGTGGATATCCTCAAGCAGCTCAGTGGGGAGGAAATATCACGAATTTCAGCAGATGTGAAACCTAGTGATCGCATGAGTAGACTAGTAAACCATATTCTTAAGCAACAAAGGTTTGAAAGCACACAAATTCTGAAAATTCAGCCTTTATTTTCTTATGTTTAGAAAGCATCTGAAGGCTTAATTGACACCCTGAAATATTTTTGAATCAGCTTTTATCCTCTTTATCCACCAGCAGAGAGTGTTCCTTTGGACTATTCTCTTGCTCCAGAAGCTCTTCAAGTCCCGTGGGTGCCAGATGTTCTCATTTTACCTTCAGACATCAAGTACTTCATCAAGGTTAACATTTAACCTGCCAAGATTCTTTTCATTTTCCCTGAACTATCAAAGCTCAGTGTTGGTACTAAAATGGGCGATAACAGTTTTAAATTTAAATTAAATGCTTATTAGAGCATTCAGATATTAGTGATCTTGCACAGGTGCTTACTGATGAAAGTGAAGGGAACCACATGAAGTGCATTTCTGTCAATCCAGGAAGACTAGCCAAGGGAGAAGGAGGGGGTACTTTCGCCGAGCTCGACTTCTACGAAAGTGCCAACACAAGCAATGCTTCAATTGTTGGCATATAAAATGTTGAGTGCTGGATCAAAATATCTAGAGGTTCCCTCAAGTTAGATTATTGATTTTAGCTTGTATGACTAGTCCCTTGAGAACCTGTGCTGTAATTATATATGGTATCAGTATTTATTATCTCTTATTCTTTATTAATTTTATATATCATACAAATTAGACAAAAAATAACATATGTTCTAACAATGCTCCCTGCTACGTTAGATGTGGCATTTCACTGTCTTATAACCACAGGGATCTGTAATCTGATTGCAGGGTACGACTATTTACATAATACTTAGGTCTATATTTCCACAATCGCTTGTATTTTTAGTCGGACTAGTCATATGGATACATGGGTTTGGTCAACTGTAACTCTAGTGTTGTGAGAGAAATTGAATCCTCATTCATGCTTTGAAGCATTTGGAGTGTTAAAAACATGGTTGAGATTTATATTTCATGCTTATATTCACCATCTCTTCTAATGATGGGGATGGAAAGGTTTCTTTCTCCAAAGGATGTGCTTTGGCTAAGTTTTTCCTTTTTCTGGTCTATTAAAGTATTACCAAGAAGGAAATCCACTTCGCAAAATGGCTGAAATGCATATAATATTAGAATTACACATATTCAATCTTATCACGACCAATAAAAAGAATACCAAAATGCAACAAGATGCCGAGTAGAACCTAAGAAAATGCCTATTGAAAGTGTCCTTTTTTTTGATTCAGTCAAAAAAATAACTAGAACTCTAGTACTATATATCACGAGTGCCTTTTTTGTCTGCCATGCCCATTAGGATGAATACTGAGGTGAAAAATTCAGTTTCACAGAAAGCAAGACTGCTGATTCACATCACCATTCCTCCATCAATAGTTAACACCTGAAATATGGGAACTTCGGTAAGCACGTAATAGTTGATTCAAAGGAGAACTAAAACGAGATGATAAGACAGGTAAGATGACTTGAATCACCTTTTTATTATTGTTGTTAAGGCGGGAAAAAAAGAGGATCAATTTTATTAAATGGAAATATTATAAGGGTTGGCTAATAAGGAGGCTTGGGGAACATATACGTAGGCTTCATATGAGTCTGGGCAACCATATTTTAAAATGCCAAAATTGGTTAAAAGATTGTTAACATCTAAAGTAATGACATCATTATTTCGGCCTAAATCTTCCATTTCCATTCTGAAGAAAGGAGTCTTCCCAACAACAAAGTATCTTAATCATCTGATATCTGAATATGCCATCAAAATTTAATGAATGCAATCAAAAGATAAAAGTCGACTAGTCTAAGCAAGGATTTAGAATAAAAAACATAGAGGCAGTAGATAAATAACCTGTCCAGTGATGTAACTGGCAGCAGGATTAAGAGCCAAGAATTCCACCAGTCCAGCTACTTCTTCTGGTTGTCCATATCTTCCTGAACCCAAAGCCGAAAAAGCAAGTTATTAACATCTCAAACAATATAAAAATCCAAAAAATTTCCAGCACTCTAGAGCCTGAAGTAATTTGGTCACTCTCACCTAAGGGGATTGACTCCAAAATTTTCTTCTCAATATCCTCTCCAAGTTTGGCAGTCATGTCCGATGCAATAAACCCTGGAGCAACAGCGTTGACCTGAAAGATACACCAAGTTATGATTAAATTCCATCAGCTGATATCATCTTGGACTGCACATAGAGATTCTGAAATCATATGTATTACATTGATGTTTCTGCCTGCATATTCCCTTGCAACAGATTTTGTCAGGCCAATTACTCCTGCCTTTGCAGCACTATAATTGGCTTGTCCAGCATTGCCGACTAGACCAACAACTGATGCAATGTTGATTATCCTTCCCTGCGGAAAACTTCAGTTATTGTTGGATGCAATGATTTATTTATTTTTTTTCTGAATAAGAAAGCAACAAACTAGAATCTAGAACTGATACTAAAAATACTAGGGTTTAGCTTCCCATTTTTTAGTAGAATGGAAACACAATAACTCACAATTTACTCACATATTATGGGACATGTCTACCATTGAAGTAAAGAATAGAAAAGAAACAGACCAAACTGATAAACTAGTAAGGGGGAATTTAAATGAACTTAAGATGTCACCTTCTTTTTCTTCATCATAATTTTAGCAGCTGCCTGTAGAAAATAAACCGTCAGTTCCAATAAAAAGCTAAATATTTTTTGAATGTAGATGAAAATATAAACTTAATTTAACATTTACTTGAGTTCAGAACATACTTGGGTACAAAGAAAAACACCAGTGAGATTGAGATCAATAACATCCTGCCATTGAGATTTCTTCATTCTCATTAACAAACCATCCTTAGTGATTCCTGAACATGGGCATCTTTATTAGAGTATGACATTTGATGACAAAATAAGCTAGAGCAAGAGCTTATATCCAGGTTACCTGCATTGTTTACCAAGACATCAACAGTTCCCCAAGCATCAACTGCCTGCAAATGTGAAAGTGATGAAGCGGCCAAAACATCTAATATTACCTGCCAAAATAAAGTAAAAATATTTACTCACAGTTTTAATCATAGCCTCCACATCTGCCTCATTAGAAACATCTCCCCCAAAGGTGAGAGCTTGTCCACCATCTTCCTCAATCTGCAGGAAATAATCAAATAAATCAACATAATGCAGTAAATCACCAGTTAAGAATACAGAAGATGACAAAAGAAGATATAATCAATATAATGATTCAAATATGTGATCAAGCATACATACATATTCTTTACACTACCTACATATAAAACCTTGGCTAAGTCACAGGAATATGAGGATAGTGAATTACAAAGTTAGCGTGCAGTTGTTCTGCTTTGAAAGTGGGTCTTTATCTGGTTGTTATCAACCTCATATTCAATTTTGTACAGCATAAAAGGAACTGATCAAGAAACCTCAGCAATGATCAATGGAATTTATCCAGGAATTGGCCACAAAGTAACCTCTGATATCATATAAATGCACAAGGTTCCAAACAGATTACACTCAACAGACTTTAAAAAAGAGCAAGGTATGGCAGAGTCTGATACAAAAAATGCACATAGGTTCTACCTGCTTGGACACCTCCTCTGCCTCTTTGGATGATCTTGCATAATTAACAAGGACCTACAATAGAAAGCCCCAATAATTTACTTGCAGGTATTATGAACTATTTACAGCTACTGAGAGTTGAGACAGTGCCAGAGGCCAGATAAGTAGGGATGTCCTCTTGTTAACCAGATGTTAAAACTGACCAAATTCTTGGATCTTCATGGTTTCATCATGTACCCCAGAAATAAATTAAAGTTTAAATCTTAACAAAGAAACGTACTTCATCTATTTGAAAGTACAAACCTGTAACATTCAGAAAGAAGTCTATCAAGTGTCACTTTATGATTCCATTTTAGCTGATGCAACTGTATTTTCAATCACAAAACTGATAATCTTTTTAGCATATGTTTCTATACTACTAGGTGAAAGCTATCCCTTTTTCCCCATCATTAAACACAAGTCATTCAGTTAAAATAACTTTGTGAGTGTGTGTGTGATTACTGGCAGTTTGAACTGGTTAAAAATGAGGCCAATAGTTATAGCTTTTCAAATTGAAGAGTAGCCACTAACCTTGCAACCAGCTTTACCCAAAGACAATGCAATTGCTCGACCAATACCTCTGGAGGCTCCAGTCACTACAACAACAGGTGCTTCAACATTTGGGGCAGTTCCAGTTCCTGCTTCTTCAAGAGTGGCAACCTGAGCTCTTATAGCTGTGTTTGTGCGTGCAGATGAGAGTGTCAACGTTGATAATTATTATACGTATTTGCAAGACTCAAATGCAACGTAAGGAGAACAAGAATAAACAAATATTTAGACACAGATTATTATATCTTTGTCATAAAAAAAGTCTACAATTATCTAATTAAACCATATACTTATCACGTTTTAATTAGAAAAACAGACTTAATTGGAAAGAATGAAGACTTTGATAACATAGACATGAAAAATTGCATGAGTCTAATCATATAAGCAAAATGCTTACATGCACTTCGTAATATCTTTGCATTTGACTTCATATTTAGTACTTCTCGGATCTTTAATATAAGACATATTTGGGGAGTTAATCTTAGACATAGTTTTCATATATATCAATTAATTTTCCCTTATTTATGCTTTTTCATCAATAATAAAGGAGGAGATGGAGGGAGGGAATTAAGGAAGATGAGTACAAAATACATGTTATAACAACTAATTTAACTAATTTCGGTAATCTAATTTGTAAAGATGGCTTATATTATATTAAGTACGGAGTATATAATTTTCCCATACATGAGAGTACGATTTTTCCATGCAAATATGAAGTTCCCCATCTAAACTACAAAGTTGTCAAGTTTTAATTGAAAAATTTATATACTTGTCATATTTTAAGGAAGAATTTCAAATATATAAATAAGAAACAATGCCGTGAGTCTAATCCCACGGAGAAACCCCATTTCCATAAAAGTCCTATAGTTAGCTTGATTAAAAACTGACCACCCGAAACAATTCTTACAAAGTTAATAAAAGCCTATTCAGAGTCCACACAATAGCATTCAAATTGTAAACAGGAAAATCAGTACCAGAGGATCCCAACGAACTGTTGGATCTGCAGTGGATTCCCGAAAGGGGACGGAGCTGGTTCACATGAAGATGAGCAACTTTCCTGTTAGAAAATCCTCCGAACTTGGGCGAAATGACGGGGGTTTTGAAGGCAACACAGTTTGATCCGGCAATGGAAGCCATGAAAGTTCGAAAAACCCTCCGAACAGCGAAAATAGAAGAAGAATGAGACGTTACAGTGGAAGCCAGATGTGAATCGAAGATGAAATTGCTGGGCTCTTAAATCAGAAATGGTAAGTTATGTAATGAAGCTTTAGACGAGTATTACTATTATGTGCATTGGAAGCTCCGGACTCTGCAGGGAGGGCGATAAAACTTAAGCTGCTTATTTATACGGTATCTTTGGCCCCTTACTAACCACCACGTGGCATTCAGGGGTATAAGTGTAAATTAGGTTAGACGTCCATGTAATTAAAAGAAGAATGGGAGAGTAGATGCATTTATCTACCTAAATCTGAGCATCTAGAACTATTTATCACAGTGAGAAAAAGATCTTTTAATAAAAAAATCAGTTTTTGAAAAACTAACAGTTAAGAAATTAATTTTATTTTAGAATTTGTACACATTAAAAAAATGAAAAAAATAAAATTAAAAACAATTCATCTAAATTATCTAAATAAAATCTGAACAGTGTGCAATGATGAAGAGGTCTCTGTGCTTATTATTGTGATGAACAGTGAGACTTGTTCCCCTAAATAACGAGGTTGGTGTAAAATTAACTTTTTTAGTTTAATTTAAGTTAAAATATACTTTTAGTCTTTTAAATTTATATGAGATATACTTTTAGTCCTATAATCCTAACACTGTTAATGTTGCTAACAGAAAACATTGACGCAACAAACTTAATTGATGATAGTGTAATTAAATGCTATTAATATTAAATTTAAAATATATAAAAATTTAAAAATATCTAAAAAATTAATAAAGAAATAATGTCAAAACCTCGATTATATTAAATAATTGTAGTTTAATAATATAAATACTAAAAATTTGATTTCATTTAGAGTGATTTGTCTGGTTTGTTTTAATTTAATAATCAAAATATATTATATTAAAAAATTAAAACGTAAATATGCTTTATCAGTTGTACATTCATCACTTGATTTTTATGCATCAACATTTGTCGTTAACAATATTAACATTAGAAATATAGGACCAATAGTATACCTTGTATAAAATTTAAAATACTAAAAATGTACTTTAACCTTTAATTTATTATATTACAAGTATTGTATGGAAAACTATTTTTATAGTAATAATATGATAAATATATAGAGAAAGTACTGTTATATAATCTAGGAAAGTTAGATATGCTTTTTTTTTTTTGGGTGAACGTTAGATATGAAATATTAATTGTGAATATTAATAATAATAATGATTATACTATTTGATTATATTTCATTATTTCTTTTATGTATATTTGATTGCTTGTGTCTTCTTCTATCCCCTGGTTATGTGACGTTCAATCTGCAAATTTTTTTCAATTGTTGTAAACCTAATTTGTTGATTTATTATTATTATTATTATTATTATTTCTTGACATTTATTGATTCATCATCAATTATATATATATATCATCAATATTATCTATAATAGTCGAGCTTTTTCTTGATTGGTCCAAGTATACAGTTCCCATACATCATCAGCATCTTTATCCCCCATTGGCTGATTTTATTAATTTTTCCTTTTTTTGTAATTATTTTCTTGCATTAAATGCTTCTTTACTTTACTATTTCAAATTTGAAGTTTAAATCATTTGAAATTCAATTTCAATTTAATTATCAATCATTCCCAATGAATGATTTTCTTCAATTTCTCTTATTTCGTGATTTTCTTAAAATTTAATTTTATATATTATATATTATATCCTTCAAAATAAAAAAAATAAAAAAGTCATTTAAATACCAGAAAAAATTCTAAAACCCCAAAACGTCTATTAAAAAATTAAAAGAACATAGAGGTTATTGAGAACAATTTGGGATTATGAAATTAATTTTTTTTTACTAAAATGCCCCTCACATAGTCTCTCTCTCCTCACCCTCCCTTGCTCTTTCTCTCTCCTCACCCTCTCTTCCTCTTCCCGCTCATTGCTAGAAGAAGACCTAGTAGGCATCGAGCTCTTTGAAGATGGTGATGAATAGTTGTGTGAACAATGGCCTCTTCTCTCCCCACATGTTGCTCCCTCTAATCCTCTTTGACTCAATTTTTATGAGTTTTCAGGCACAAATCGTGTCCTTGAAAACCGCCAAAATCGCGAATGAAGTAAGCCATGGAAGATTAGGGGAATGGCTTCATGGAGTGCAGGAAGGGCATTTACAGTGGGAGGCGAGGTACAAGATTGAGGTATAATATTTGGGTTTTGAGGAAGAAGAAGGTGAACGGCAAGTGTGAATTTTAAATAAAATCGTAATGGAATTAACAAGTTTATCAATGGTTTTCAAAAACTTGTAATGAGATTAACAAGTTCGTTACTAAGGTAAAAACATGTCAGTGTGGGTTCCCAAAATCTGAGTACTATGAACAAAATTGGTAATGGGATTAACAAGTTTATCAATGGTTTTCACAAAATTTGTAATGGGTTTAACAAGCTCGTTATTCATGCCAAAACATATCAATGTGAAAACCATCCTGAATAACGAGCTTGTTAAACCCATTACAAATTTTGTGAAAACCATTGATGAACTTGTTAATCCCATTACCAATTTTGTTCATAGTACTCAGATTTTGGGAACCCACACTGACATGTTTTTACCTTAGTAACGAACTTGTTAATCTCATTACAAGAAAACCATCCTGAATAACGAAATTGTTAAACCCATTACAAGTTTTGTGAAAACCATTGATGAACTTGTTAATCCTATTACAAATTTTATTCATAGTGCCTAAATTTTGTGAACCCATAGTGACATGTTTTTACTTGAGTAACGAATTTGTTAAACCCATTACAAGTTTTGTAAAAACCATTAATGAACTTGTTAATCTTATTACGAATTTTGTTCATAGTGCTCAACTTTTGTGAACCCACACAAATATGTTTTGACCTGAGTAATGAACTTGTTAAACCCATTACAAGTTTTGTGAAAACAATTGATAAACTTGTTAATCCCATTACGATTTTTGTTAAATTTCATATTTACTATTCACCTTTTTCTTCCTCAAATACTGCACCTCAATCTTGTACCTTGCCTCCCACTGTAACTGCCCTCCCTTCACTCCATGAAGCCATTCCCCTAATTAAGCTTCCATGGCTCACTTCATTTGTGATTTTGGTAGATTTTAGGGGCGCAATTTGTGCCGGAAAAACTCATAAAAATTAAGTCAAAGAGGATTAGAGGGAGCAATGGGGAGAGAAGAGGCCATTGTTCACGCAACTATTCATCACCATCTTCAAAGAGCCTACCCGGTCATCTTCTAGCAATGATCAGGAAGAGGAAAAGGAAGAGAGGGTGAGAAGCAAGAAAGAGGAAGGGAGGGTGAGGAGAGAGAGAATATGTGAGGGGCATTTTAATAAAAACAATTAATTTTCATAATCCTAGATTTCTCCAAATCACTTCTGTGTCCTTGTAATTTTTTAACAGATGTTTTGGGGTTTTGGAATTTCATCTTCGATTTAAATGGCACTTTCCCATTAAAAAATTGGTAAACAATAAAAGAAACGCAGATTATTTAAATGGCATTTTCCCATCAAAAAATCTTAGTGGCGTCTTTCAAACTCATTGTTTATTATATTACTAATTTTATTATATTTATTATTTAATTAACTATTTTTAAAATTGTACGGTCATTAATATAAGTTTAATATATTTGGAAGTATCAAGTTTAGGGAAAAGCACATATTCAAGTCATTCCATTTAGTGTCACTTTATTTGCTATTTTTTCCCCCATTTAGTGGTTGTTACGTTGCTTTCGTTCAATATTTCTTTTATTGTAATAAATTCCATGCATGAAATGCTTCTTTGGAAGAATATTGGAAATGGTCGAACTACTTCATTTTGGTTTGAGAATTGGTCTGAGCTCCAGTGCCCTCGCACTAACCTTGTTCAAAGATGGGAAGGCTTTATTAACAGGAATGAAAGAGTGGTTGACTATGTTGATATGACTAGAATTGTGACTTGAATAAACTGTTAGTCTGGTGTCCCTAAAACATTGTTAAGCATATTGTGTGCGCATACCTACCTCGTGAGGAGAGAGGAGAGGACAAATTTATATGGAACCCGTCCACTGATGGGATTTTTACTTTGAGCACTACTATCAATTTCTTTTTTCAGTTACACGACTAGCTGGAGGTAGATACAATATGGAAGCAACTTTGGAGGTAGGGAGTGCCAGAGAAAATCAAATCCTTAGTGTGGCTATTTATGCATGAACACATCCACATACAAGAGCTGAGGAAGAGGAAGGGCCTGGGCGACTCTGCAAATTGCCCATACGTCTATGGGGAAGATGAGGATGCTATGCACCTGATGAGGGACTATTCGAGTGCAGCCGAAAGGTGGAGATCAATTGTATCGCCCATACACTAGGACGTGTTTTTCTCTCTACAAGGAGTGGATTGGCTTAGATGGAACCTGAAGCAAGAAGCAAGATCAAACAGAACAAAGAAAATCCTTTGGGCTACCTTGTTTGGTTATGTTTGTTGGGACATATGGGCCACACGATGTAGACAATTATATGGTTATGATGATACTTGTATTCTTGGGGATGCTTATGAATCTCTTTACCGAGCTTATTGGGACAAAGACTTGATTGACCCTTGTGTTTTTTATGGTAACAGATCTCAGCAAGATACTCAGGAGTTAAAAACTCCCCTCTGGTCATGTTAAACTAGAGGTAGATGGCTCCACAACCCAAATAGGAATGAGTGGGTGTGGTGGAGTTATCAAAGATGAAAGCGGCAGTTGGATATGTGGATTTTGTTGCAAGCTCACTTTAGTTCCCCCCACAAATGCTGAACTGCTAGGAATACTGAATGGGATAAACCTATGTTGGACCAGAGGATTTAAGAATATTGTTGTGTACACTGATTGTATAACAGCCATAGATTTATATATTAGGGGATGTGATGAAAATCACCCTTATAGGGATATTATTGGTGACATTAGGTTAGTCTTACATAGGGATCGACAGGTTGTTTTGTTGCATAGTTCTAGGGATCTTTTGACTTCTGCAGACTACTTAGCTAAGATGTCTTATAATTTGGCAGAGTCCTTTTGTATATATCATTGATCAATCTCCATGAGTCCACCTATTCTCCCAAGGGTGTTAATGTTATTAAGTGTCAATGTTGATATCCATTAAGCTCTTTTTATAAAAATAAAAATTAAACTCATTTCATTTCTTTCCGGATATAATAGATTTTTTAAATTTTATTAATATTAAATGAATTTATTAACTCACATAAATTTCTTCTAAAATAAAAATAAATCATATAATTTTTTTAAAATATATAATAAATTATAAAACACCTTGATTTTTATTTAAATCATATACAAGTAGTTTTGAATAATGATAATAGACAAAAAAAATTATTTAATTTAGTGAAATTAAGAATTTTGTGCTGGGAGCTCCTGAGTAAAACTTTTTTGTGCTAGGTGCTCCTGGAATAAAAGTTCGTTGGCCAATCTGCACCTTAGATAACAGATATTATCTTTTTTTTAACGGCGTCGTGCTAACTGCACCTTTTTAAAAGTTCGTTGGTTAATCTGCACATTTTTTATTGTTTGTTGGTATTTAAAATACCCTTAATTAATATTTGTGCTGGATGCTCTTTCTGTAATAGTTTGTTGGCAAAAATGCATCTTAACCCTTTTAACAATTTAAATTTAGTTATTTATGTTTAAAATAATAGTTTTATAAAATATGGAATTTGAACCATATTTTTTCTTAATGCGAGGGTTGAGATGAGATTCTTCATCTATGCTCATGATTGGAGAGGTTACTGCACGTTTTGACAGGTTAGCTTGAAATTTTCAGTCAACTGCATTATGTTCATTATTCATTTCATATTATGTTTGTTTTCTTCTTCTGAATATAAATTTTGTTTCTCATGACAAAGATTAAAAGTTTTTGACCTGTTTGGGGATTATATTATTGCTGTACAGTTTATATTTTTCATTAGTTTGATACTTATGCATTGGCATTGGCCACGAGCTTCTACAATTTGGATGTGGGATCAAACTATTTTGCTCTAATTTTGGGCATGAAATCGGATAATTAATAATCTCTTAATTTACTCATTGAAACATTCCAATATATCATCTGACATGTTCCTTCATAAGTAGTGACATTGACAAATGAGGAAGCGAAACGTGTTGAAGCCCCAATCTGATCATCCACAAAGAGGTTTGAACTTTGGCTCTTTCTTTGTCATTTTCATTTGTTCTTACATTGATTCAATGATCAAATTTAGTTCTCTTGCGACTACATCTTTAATTTGTCTCACCAAATTTCGTTCGCTTCATTTATTTTTTCATTTTTGTTTTTTTTAATTGCTAACCTTATTTCTCTTCAAATTAAACTACCATTGGTTTTGAAGTGAAACTATTAAAGGTTATTGGGTCAGGTATTTTTATATTCTTATGTTTTTTTAGTCTGTTTTTTTTTTCATCTAGATTTTGATCAATCTCACTTCATTGTAGTTACAAATGGTACTTTCTGAAATGCATTCTTTCTTAAACTTTTACCATTTTGACTTGAAGAGTCGTATGAACAAAAGAGAAAGAAAAGATCTGCATATTTCAATTCTTAATACATGATCTAGCAAGAGACTGTACGCATGATATATAGCTGTATAAGATAAATCACCTTATGGCCCGCTCTGTTTGTCATTATTGATTTTGAGGATGATAGCTGTGTAAGATTTGGCTTCAATCCAATTCTTTTACAACAACATAACGGAATGGTAGAGGTATGTTTTTTGTTTTTTGTTTTGGTGGTGGGAATATAATATAGAGTTTCCTTTTATTTACACTTTGGTATTTGATATCTCAAGTGTAACAGTTGGCATATTAATTTGATTGACATGAATTTTGGACACAACACTTGGATTTTTCTTAGGCTATTGATGATTAATTTTAATTTATAGCCGCCTTGATATACTTCTAAGATGTAGTTGTTAGGATTCGGATTTCCTCAGTATCTTTCCCTCCTCTTCCCTCAGTAGCTTTTAATTTGGGCCGTTCAAAAATGAATCTAACGTCTAGAGAGAGAGTTTTAAAAATTTTATATTTACCGCATGCGGTGTTTTGACATTAATGATTCTGGACCTTTAGATCAACTTTTGAACGGCTCAGATGCAAAGATACTGAGGGATACTGAGAGGCGCGATTCTGAGACAATCCGGATCCGTAGTTGTTAGCCTTTTGCAAACTCAACTGACCTGTGCTTGCCTTTATACGATCATGAATAGGTAACACATTTCTTCCATGCAAATTATAATTACACATTGCTATGACTGATGACTTAATTATAAGTAATTCAGAATTTGCTAAACAAATATGATTCATGCAATTCATTTCATGTGTTGTCGGGTAAAATTGTCATGGTAAGTTTATTTCTTTTATTGTAGT
Organism: Acacia pycnantha; assembly: GCA_025563575.1. NCBI lineage: Eukaryota > Viridiplantae > Streptophyta > Magnoliopsida > Fabales > Fabaceae > Acacia > Acacia pycnantha. The sequence continues at coordinate 2,056,307 of JAMWYP010000006.1, forward strand.
TAGATTTTCATTGAAATGCTCTTTTATTTTATTCTCTTTCCCTAAGATATATATTTATTTGATGGGTTAGTTTGTGTTTTCTGCTTTGTTGTTTAAAGTGTCAGACATCATCCACAACTATATACACTACCCTTTCCTTTCAATCCTTTGGCCATGTTGTTTGTACCTCTGTTTGGCCATGTAGCTAAAGTGCTTTGGAAGGGGAAGTCATTTGTTTTGATGCCCTTCTTGCAGGCTAGTATATATTCTGATGACGACGACGATTCTAACTTAACGAGGATGCATGATATGGTGTTTTTGCCCATTTACATGGCCAAAATGTTCATATATGTGTTGAGATGGAAAAGGAGAATAGGAAAAAAATATGGATTTCTTCCAACGGAACAATAGTAGCAATATTTCCTATTGGATGATTTCGATGCTTGATTGTTAACTTGACAAACGGCGTCATTCAAGTTTCTGGATCTGGCTCCCATCCTCTTCTCTTCCCATCTTCTTCGTCATTTGAGCCATCAGATGAAGATCTGGACGGTGTAATTTTTTTTTTAAAAATTACCGCATGCGGTGTAAATTTAATATAAATAAGGGACCGTAGCCACTCCCCAAGTTTCTGGGGGAAAAATGTTGAAATATTGTCTAGAAGGGGAAAATACTACAACAACATAGCATTTAAATCAATGTTGATAATGTTACTCTTTGTAATATTTGACTTTTCCAATTATTGGAATTTTCATTTTGTCATGGCTATTTGTTTTAGGCTATGAATGATTGCTCATTGGCTGGCGCGGGGAGTCTATTACAGTGTTGCTACTCTTTTCATTGGCCTTAGGAACATTACAATTCTAAATCAAATCTTTTTTTTTTTTTGGAAAATTACATTCAGGTCCCAATGAAGAAAAAAAATTACAAAAAAGTCCATTGAAATCACAAAATTACAGAAAAGTCCCAAGGGAATTTTTGTTGTAAATACATACATTTCCTGTTGTAAATGGTTTGAGACTTTTTTGATATTATTTGTACAGAATTTTTTAAATGTTGTTGTAAATACATACATTTTCTGTTGTAAATGGTTAGGTGTTTAAATGTTGTTGTAAATACATACATTTCCTGTTGTAAATGGTTTGAGACTTTTTTAATTTCATACAAATAATATCAAAAAAGTCCCAAACCATTTACAACAGACAATGTATATATTTACAACAACATTTAAACACCTGACCACTTACAACAGAAAATGTATGTATTTACAACAGAAAATGTATGTATTTACAACAACATTTAAAAACCTGGATTTTAATTCCGTACAAATAATATCAAAAAAGTCCCAAACCATTTACAACAGGAAATGTATGTATTTACAACAAAAATTTCCTTGGGACATTTGGGTAATTTTGTTATTTCAAGGGATTTTTTTGTAATTTTTTTCTTTTCTTGGGACCTGGACGTAATTTTCTCTTTTTTTTTTGGGTTCTTGGTTGGAGGGTAGTTGTTTGCTACTCAATCGTACAAGCATTAAGGACTAATGCTGAGTATGATTTTGTCTTTTATTCTAAATGTTGTTGCAATTTTAATGCATTGTGATAGCGACTTCGGCAAGTGCACCGGTCGTTACAAGTAATAAAGTAGTGAGTAAAAGATCGTTCCCACGAGGAATAGTACTCCAACCACTAATTCGTTATTTCAGCTTTAGTTGGATCAATGAGTAAAAGGGGGTGAGTTGTAACCAAACAGAATTTTAAAGGAATTTAATCGAAAACACGCATTCAAGATTAAGAATCTCAAAAACGATTGTTTAAAAAAGTTAATCAATAGAGAAAAACGCAGCTAGGGCATAGAATTCCCCTATGTTCCTTCGAGTATTTGAATTAAATTCCTAATTGACTATTATTTCCCATGATTGATGATCAATTCTCTAAAATTAGACTAAGTCCCAATGTCTTGACGCTACCTTAGTCCGTTATCTTTGAAAACAACCTAATGTCTTAGTATTGTTTGGAAAGATCAATTATTTAAACCAGAATTATAAGATCGCATAAACTCATAAGCCTATGTCTAGGTCATGCAACTCTATGACGAATTAACGGTTCCGATTAAATGCACCAACATCTCTATTGTCATACACCAACCTATGAACAATCTAAAAGGTGATCATTCTTTAAGAAAGCTTTAAGCAAAGATAATTCATTCAATCATGGAAAATAACGTTCAATCAAGAATTCAAACAAATACTCAAATTCGCATAGGGTTCATCCTCGCCTAACTACTAAAAAGACTAGCCAAGCATGGCTAGGTTAACAAAATAGAAGAAGAGAGATGAAAATCAGAATTGTTCTTGCGTCCTCTTTCTTCCTTCAGCCGTCTCCTCCTTTTCTTCCTTTGTCATTTCTCTCTAAACCTTTGGTAAATACCGAAGTTTAGAGAGCATAAGGATGTTATTTTCCCTCGTGTGTACTTTTGTTGCTTCTGCGTCTTGTCTCTCTGGTCTCTCCAGTGTGTGTCTCCCTTGCTCTTTATATAGAAATTCCCTTAGGCTGACTTGGCCGTGATCTGATCCTGTCTTAAATACAAGATATGCAATATCCTTTTGAGATCTCCAATCATCTCCAAATCTTTTGCAATCCACTCTCTCATATCACACAATTGATTCAAATTGATTTCCTTTTTCTGCTCCTTTCTCAATCAGCTAATAACTCCTGCAAGATATATATATAGTAATAGATTTAATCCAATATATCTCAGAATTGATACTCATTTAATTATAAAATCTGTACTTATCAAACTCTCCCACACTTAAATCTTTGCTTGTCCTCAAGCAAAAGAAAGATAATTCATTATCTAAATGAGAATGACATTGTTTTTTATTTCCCTAAACAATGAGCGATTTACCACCACACTCGAGATCATGTTATCAAAATTTATTCGGTTAATGTCTTATAAGATGGGTCACTAAGCCAATAGCCTTAAACAATCATAATAATCTCTTAACATTCCATGAGCAAAAGCTTAGCCAGTAATAAGCACAACAATAAGATTAGTAGAAGAATATTATTCTACTTAATTCCTCCAGAAAAATTCAAATGCTCCCACTAAACCAAGCTTTGCAGTTAATTTTATAGGGATCCTCATGTAAGAAATAACTCTTTTTTTTTTCATTTTATTTATTTATTTTTTTTTATTCGAGCCGTTGTAGGTCCCCTTTTTACGCGACCCTGCACATGGGTGATGCAGCACCGGTTACTCCAACAGGCACCGTAATCTTGAGCCGTTGTAGGTCCCCTTTGACGCGATCCCGCACATGGGTGATGCAGCACCGGTTACTCGGTTACTCCAACAGGCACCTCAAGAGGCTTTTAGCTCAACTCATAACCCTCTTTGACCTTACCGTTTGACGCGACCCTGCACATGGGTGATGCAGTACCGGTTACTAAGTAGGTCTAGAGAAGTCATTGGAGTTGTGTTTCTTTTTTTTCTTTTTATTTTCTTTTTTTTTTCATAATAACTCACTTGAGTCCTTTCCCTAAACAAAAGTTTTACTTGGTCAACAAAGGGCATAATCTCATCTCCTAGAGGAATCAGGTATCAAAATATTCAAAACATCTCCAGATTGTTTACAAAAACAAAATTCAATGCTCAGGGGCCTAGTTGACACATTCTTTTCCTTTTTATTGTTTTACTTGATAATACTCTCTAAGATGGGGATGCTCAAAGTTAAGGTCAATCTGAACAAAAACTCAAGAATTTTTTTCAAGGGAATTCTTTTCAATTGAATAAGAACAAGCAACACCAAAGAATTCATATCCCTACCACACATAAATCAGACAGTGAGGGAATTCATATCCCTACCCCACACATAAATCGACAGGTGTCCTCACTGTTGGAACAATAAATAAAAGGAAAGGAACTAGTACTCCCCTGGTTTAAGCCGTTAACTCTGATGTAGAGTGCTCCTGCCAAAAGTCATCGGAGTGGTCATCGGCGTCCTTATGTGTGACCGCATCGTCGAAATCATTGTCGTCCTCAGCTGGTTGACAACTAGTTGGGTCTATATTCTTGATGTAAAGGGCCTCGACCATCTGGGTCAGATAAGTGAGAGAGAAAGAGAAAGAAGAAGGAGGAAGGGGGTGGTTTAAATTTTTTTTTTTTGGCCTCTTGGCCGAAAGTTGGCGCCCTGGGCGCCAACTTTCTGCCCAATTTTTTTTTTTAAAGCATGGAACTTATAATTTGATCCACACTTTTCACATCCTTCCTATCCTACCAATAACTACTAAGACTAAATAAAAAAAAAAAACTTATTGGGTTGCCTCCCAATCAGCGCTTGTTTAACGTCTTGAGCCTGACAGATATCACCTTAATTCTCAGCTTCCAGTTGCCACGGAGGTTCCTCCTCTGTCAATGTCTCCACCATGGTAAGGCTTCAATCTCTGTTGTCCCGGATGAAACGCTTTTGGAAGAATCCTCTTGTTATGCCATCTCTTGGTTTTTTTCTTGAATGGCAAATGAAAGTAGTCCTTGCGAGTGGCATCATTCAACCTCCTACAATCCATACACATTCTCCAGCCTGCATCTAACAGTTTCACCACCTCCTTTTTCGCCACTTCCTTCATAGTCGGGTTAAGTCTCCTCTGGGGGCTGCCTTCTTGGTTTCACATGGTCCTCCATAAGAATTTTATGAGTGCAAAATGAAGGACTAATCCCCTTTAAATCGGATATAGACCACCTATGGTAGTCTTGTGGGTAGTCAAAACTTTCAAGAACTTCTCTTCGTCAAGTAGGGGACAACTCGGTGCTAACAATAATGGGATAAGTGTCATCCTTCCCTAGAAAAACATACTTGATTAGAAGGGAGCTCCTTTAGTTCCACCTTAGGAGTAACGGTGGCGCATCATAATCTTTCTTCTTCAGCTCCTCAACCTGTAAATGAGAATTCTCCTTTGCAGAAACCTCTTCTTCCACTTGTAACAATTGAGCAAGATCATCCTCCATAGGCTCATCTGAACCTTTTGAAAAACTTCTTGAATGGCCTCATCAACCACGTCAACTTTGAAAGCAGTCACTATTATCAATTGGGTATTTCATGGATGAAACACATTGTAAGTGACTTTCGTCATTCATTTGGAATTCCATTTTTCCTGCAGCTACATCAATTATCGCTCTAGCAGTAGCCAAGAAGGGTCTTCCCAAAAGTAAAGGAATTTCAGCATCTTCCTCCATGTTAAGAACCACAAAATCCACCGGGAAGATGAATTTGTCCACTTTCACAAGCACATCCTCAATGACACCTTCTGGCTTCTTAATGGACCTATCCGCCAACCGTAATGACATCATAGTAGGCTTCATCTCTTTAATTCCGAGAGCTTTTGAAACAGATAAGGGCATTAAATTAATACTAGCTCCCGGATCACAAAGTGCTCGCCCGTATTGACATTCCCTATTGCACAAGGAATGCTAAAGCCGCCCGGATCTTTAAGCTTTGGTGGCAACTTAGTTTGAATGATGGCACTACACCGCTTGAGTCAATGCTATCGTTTCGCCTCTTGCAACTTATGCTTCTTGGAAAGCAAATCTTTCATGAACTTTGCATAATTAGGCATATTTTCAAGAGCTTCGCAAAAGGAATGTTAATCGCAATTTCTTAAAAATATCCCAGAACCTGGCATACTGTTGCTTCTGAATCTGCTGCTTGAACCTTTGGGGGTAAGGAGGTTTTGCATAAGAAGGAGTGGGAGACTTCTTTGTAGCTATCTCCTTTGGAACCTGCTGCACATTACATTTCTCAACCTCTTCTTCCCCTTTTTCAGACTTGTCCTTCATTGGAACAGATTTCTCAACCGGCTAAACCACTATACCACTCCTTGTAGTTATGGCCTTACAATGCTCCTTTGGATTGACCACAGTATCACTAGGGAAGAACCCTTGGCTTCTCTCTGCTATTTGCTTTGATAAGCGACTATCTGATTCTCCAAATTTCGGATCGAAGCCCCCGATTTTGAGAGAAGAATTTGTTTCATTCTCGGAAAGCTTTTGTTTCATTCCGAAAGCTTCAAACCCCTGTATGTATTCGGTAGTGGTAAGAGTCAAATGTGTCAAAGCCTTTTCCTGCTTGGGGTTTATAGGAGAAGTTTGGGTGAGATTTCCAGCCAGGATTGTATGTGTTGCTATATGGATTAAACTGATTTCTAGGAGGATTACCCATGTATTTTATCTCAGCTGTTTCTTCAGTAATGAATGCTGCACACTCTCCATTAGCGTGTTCCCTTTGGCAAAAATCACAAAGCAAAGGAGGCTGAGAAGTGATAGATGATACTTGAGAAGAGGCAAGTTTGTTTAGTGAGGAAGCTAATTCTTTGTTGGATCACCTTGTTTTGTTGGGCAAGGTTTTCATTGTGGGCCAATATTGTATTGTAAGAGTCTAGCTGAAGAACTCCCCTTTTTGGTTGTGGAGTAACAGTTTCATTTTCAAAGGACCCCATATCTTCAAACAACTCCAATGCCTCTTCGGGAGTTTTATTTTTAGCGTACCACCCTTTGCGGCATTAATCATCATCCTAGAGGACGGAAGCATCCCTTTGAAGAATATTCTCACCTGATCATAGTCTTGCAGCTCATGTTGTGGGCACTTCCTAAGCAACTCCTTGAATCTTTCCCACGCTTCACAATATGATTCCCCATTGCCTTGAGTAAAGCAATTGATGTCTGAAAGCAGCTTTGTATACTTAGAAGAAGGGAAAAATTTCTCAAGGAACTTTGTGGTAATAATGTCCCAAGTGGAGAGACTTCCATTAGGACAAGAACGAAGCCAAGCTCCTTCTTTCCCCATCAAAGAGAAAGGAAACAGTCTCACACGAATAGCATCTCCAGAAACCCCATTCATCTTGATGGTATCACAAATTCGCAGAAAAGTCTCGATATGTTGATTAGGATCCTCTAAATCACTCCCACTAAAAGAGCTTTGTTGAACCAAGCTTATGAGAGATGGCTTGATTTCAAAATTATTTGCATTCACAACAGGATTGACGATGCTAAATTTCTGTCAGTGGTACCTCGCATAAACAGAGTAGGATAACAAAAGAAAAAGAAAAATCCAATCTAGAGTTTCAATAACTACTCTTAGTGTTGAAATAAAACTATTCCCCGGCAACGGCGCCAAAAACTTGATAGCGACTTCGGCAAGTGCACCGGTCGTTACAAGTAATAAAGTAGTGAGTAAAAGATCGTTCCCACGAGGAATAGTACTCCAACCACTAATTCGTTATTTCAGCTTTAGTTGGATCAATGAGTAATAGGGGGTGAGTTGTAACCAAACAGAATTTTAAAGGAATTTAATCGAAAACACGCATTCAAGATTAAGAATCTCAAAAACGATTGTTTAGAAAAGTTAATCAATAGAGAAAAACGCAGCTAGGGCATAGAATTCCCCTATGTTCCTTCGAGTATTTGAATTAAATCCCTAATTGACTATTATTTCCCATGATTGACGATCAATTCTCTAAAATTAGACTAAGTCCCAATGTCTTGACGCTACCTTAGTCCGTTATCTTTGAAAACAACCTAATGTCTTAGTATTGTTTGGAAAGATCAATTATTTAAACCAGAATTATAAGATCGCATAAACTCGTAAGCCTATGTCTAGGTCATGCAACTCTATGACGAATTAACGGTTCCAGTTAAATGCACCAACATCTCTATTGTCATACACCAACCTATGAACAATCTAAAAGGTGATCATTCTTTAAGAAAGCTTTAAGCAAAGATAATTCATTCAATCATGGAAAATAACGTTCAATCAAGAATTCAAACAAATACTCAAATTCGCATAGGGTTCATCCTCGCCTAACTACTAAAAAGACTAGCCAAGCATGGCTAGGTTAACAAAATAGAAGAAGAGAGATGAAAATCAGAATTGTTCTTGCGTCCTCTTTCTTCCTTCAGCCGTCTCCTCCTTTTCTTCCTTTGTCCTTTCTCTCTAAACCTTTGGTAAATACCGAAGTTTAGAGAGCATAAGGATGTTATTTTCTCTCGTGTGTACTTTTGTTGCTTCTGCGTCTTGTCTCTCTGGTCTCTCCAGTGTGTGTCTCCCTTGCTCTTTATATAGAAATTCCCTTAGGCTGACTTGGCCGTGATCTGATCCTGTCTTAAATACAAGATATGCAATATCCTTTTGAGATCTCCAATCATCTCCAAATCTTTTGCAATCCACTCTCTCATATCACACAATTGATTCAAATTGATTTCCTTTTTCTGCTCCTTTCTCAATCAGCTAATAACTCCTGCAAGATATATATATAGTAATAGATTTAATCCAATATATCTCAGAATTGATACTCATTTAATTATAAAATCTGCACTTATCACATTGCAAATAAAACTGATCAATTCCTCCCTGTTCTTTGGAGGATGCCCTCTACCATTTGTCACGATTCATTGATTTTTAATGAAGTAAATGGACTTAACATTGTTTTAAAAACTCCCAGGGGAGATTAATATGATATGGTGGATGGTGGGTCAAAGTTTTGATGTTGGAAAATCATAACAAGTAATTAATTCCGGTGTTTAACTTCTGATGGTCTCTGTAAGATTTTGTTTTCTTGGATGAGGGGTGGAGTTTTGATGTTTGAAGTTGTTAACATTGAGATAGAAAAATTATTTCAATTAATTTTTCTCAAATTTGTGTCATTTTCTTTCAATTACTATTTTTATATGTTTAAATAAATTTTCTTTTCTTGCATTTAAATTCAGTTTTAAGAATTTTTATATAAGACATCAAATTCAACTTGACCGATTTGTCTTTAAATTCTAGCTTCTCGTCTATATTTATCCATTTATATTGATTCTAGTTTCATCCTTTTTTAAAAATTAAAAAAATAGTTTTTAAAATTAAGACTGATGAACTTTTTGTTGTTGGTTTATATTTAAAAGTGTAACAAAAATGTGTTGTGCATCTTGGGGACGTAACAACCTATTATAGAAGTAAAAGAATCTCTGGCATTACGCAATGGGATGTGCACTAGTATAAAAAAAAAAAGGAGCTTTTAGGTTGTCACTGACTGGTTATAGATGATCAGGTCTAAAAAGTATGACGATGACAGTTTTGTAAATATAATTTTTTTTTTAGATTGGTTCCTTTAATATAAGGTTTAAAAGATATTATTTAGACCGGTTTTCCAAACAGCTGGTTTAAAAAGATTAAAAAAAATTCGACTACTTTTTAGACCGGTTGTCTCTTTTAACCGGTCTAAAAGATAAAACTTTTTAGAGATCTGGAAAAAAAATCATTACTTTTAAGACCGTTTGTTAAAAACAACCGGTCTAAAAGCTAAACTTTTAAGACATTATTTTGAGCATAACCAATCTCAAAGACTAGCCCTAAATCTTAACTCATTCACTGAATCCTCTCTTCGTCGCGCCAAAAATTGAATTTCGCTCTTTGAATCTCTCTTCATGATACGAAAACTCTCATTCCACAATAGACAGTTGTGGCCTTGCCCACCACCCTCCTCCTCTTTAACTCTCGCTTTCTAGCTACGCTCTAGACAATCGCATTCCCTCAAGCAGACGACAACACTAACTCCATCAGCTCTTAATCTCTTACGCTATTAGAGTCAAGACGACCTCTGTGCGTAGAAAGGAAGAAATCTTAATTATTCTCAGTATCGTCTCACTAGGTCTTCAAGCTTGTAAGTTTAATTTGTTTATTCTCATTAGTGTTGATGGCATTTAAATGTTGATAAAGTGAAAAAAGTACAAATAAGGCAGATGACCTAATTGCACCCTAGTAATATGCGATAGTAGTGGTTTGGTTTGATTACATATTTGTTTGAGACTGGGTAGTATGGGATGCTTATGTTTCACATCGAGTGATATAAGTCTACATGCCTATTCCCATGTTCGTCATCTATTTTTTAAATGCAATATGGCTGCTATGAACTCTTTTTAGTTCCACTATAGTTATTTCTGGTAAAGTTTTGGACTCCCTTTATGAGGAGATCAGTGAGACATAGATAAGTGGTTAGATATATGCACATTTACCAGGCACACGGAGATGCAAAAGGACTTAAAATCATGTTTAAGGTCTGTGAGGATGCCTTATCCTCTGAATATATACTCTTCAGGGCAATGTTCTATTAGCAAAACCATTGCAGTGCATGTTTAATGCTTTTGAAGGTACAATAATGAAAATGGTGTAGATTTTTGTATAGTTATGGTTATGTCTGAAATGAGATCTGTCCTTTTTTCTTCCCTCTTGATTTTAACACCACAGAGCTCAATGACACTAATATTGATATTATTTATCCATGAATGTTTCAATATCATTCTTAAATTACCTAACTTATCATTTTCCGCATGAAAATCTTGCCAATCAAAAAATTGTAGGCAGATATTGTTGTGGGTTATGTTGTGTATGTAGTTGTTTACAAGTTCAATTGAATTCCAACAATAACTGATTTTCCTTTATATTAGGAGGATGATCAATACTAATGTTGGGAATGGGAATGAACTAAACTAACATCTTAGTTACATTGTTTGCCAATTCCCATATGAAATTATGTTGTTTCTAGCTTTGTTTTCTTATGTAATTGAGTGGTTCAAAGTTTTTATTCATCATATTATATTCCTTGTAGCTGTCGAATAGCATTATGTGGCTGATGTTTGTTGTCTCTCAATAGGAAAATGAAGGATCAAAGCCAATCTAGTCCTTTTCAAGGCGAACCAGCTAGTGTGAATCAGAGCATGCCTGACACATCTCAAAGTGAGCCTAGTCCCTGGTCTTTACGGAGTGGTAGAAGAGGCACATGATTGAGAGAGATTGCTTTAAGTCGGAGTGCTGGGCAAAAGATCCCGATTCAGTTTGATAGATATTGGAAACCAATCGAGCTTAATGTAAGCCGATATAAGAATTTTGTCGGCTTCCTAGCACGCAACAAGCCTACCATCTTGATAGATGAGTGGAGAAATATCGATGATCGTGTAAAGCAACATATTTGAGACACTTTCCAGCTCACTTACGATGTTCCTGAAAGTGACAAATTGTATGAGAAGTGTTGGTTCTCGGAGTTTTGATGATAACAAGAATTAATTGATTAAAGCTTTTTGTTGAAAGGAAATTGTGTTTTTCAATCAGTAAATATTAATTATGTTGATAACATAATTACTTGAGTAATTCGTTTTGGTTACTTGAGTAATCCTCATCTAATGAATCTGTTTACTGTTCACAGAAATGCAAAATATCGTTTTGGGAATCAGTAGAAAATTACTCAAGTAATTCTTGGTATTACTCGAAGTAATGTCGGCTTCAAAGGTAAGTTCAGAGTTTGTCAAATATAGTTACTCGAGCAAATTTAATTTATTACTCAAGTAATGTCACCCCTGGAAAAATCTGTTTTCAACTAACACAAAATTACTCAAGTAACAAATGTTGTTACTCAAGTAATTTTGGTTCAAAACGGTCTATCACAAAACGATTTTCAAAATTACTCATGTAACAAATATTGTTACTCAAGTAATATGCAAATATTACTCAAGTAACAAATATTGTTACTCAAGTAAGTTTTTCAGTTCAAAACGTTATTGTCACGACAAAGCCTTTCGAAATTACTCAAGTAATATTCAGATATACTCAAGTAACATAATATGTTACTCAAGTAATTTCGATACAGTAACTCATTTTCAAAGAACTATTTGATATTACTTTCGACCATTACTCAAGTAATATATACTGACTTCACAAGTAATTTCGCTATACACTACCGAGACTTCTACTTCTTGATTATCTTTGATATTACACAAGTAACATGAGATGTTACTCAAGTAATTTCGAATCAGTCATTCTTTTTCGATGAACCATCCCATATTACTTTCGTCCTTTACTCAAGTAATATTTTCCTGTTCCGCAAGTAATTTCGCAATCTCTCAGGAACTTCTATTTCTTTGAATATCTTTGATATTACTCAAGTAACAATTCTTGTTACTCAAGTAATATCTTTCCAGTGAGTTTTTATTTTGAAAATATGCGATATTACTCAAGTAATTTATTAAGTTGCGTGAGTAAGTTTCCTTCAAATCCTAGAAACCATCGGTATACTCTTAATCTCTGCTCTAATCATTATGGGTCATTATCTAACTACTCTTAATCACTCTCAAACTTATTTCAATTACTTCTAAACATCTTTTTGAGTGGATTTCAGTTGATTAACCTTGTCTAAATTAAGATTAGCCAAAAAGCCATCCTACATGTCAGTAGCATTTAATGCCCACTGTAAGCAGAGTCTACGAATGGAATAAATACTATGAACAGATGAATACGTTCCTTTGAGGTGTACTTATTCCGGCAATTATTCTGAGTCAACTTCTGCACAAGTACAATCGACGACGAACGCATTTAATGAAGCAACGGTCGATTATACTCAACGGATTTCATCTGTGCCTAACTGAATTACGAAGAGTCACAACGGCTACTTTCAAAGCTTCACAACGGCATTAATGGACGATTGCTATAAATGCTCACCACATTCAATTTCTTCACCTACCGAAACTCTGTGCATTCATTTTGACTCAACTACAATTTACTATTTCATTAATTTCACTTAATATCTTTGGATATTTCCTTGTACTTCAGTGTTTATCATTTATCTACTCAATGAGGAGTTTAAACACTTAATTTGATTACTTTTTTAGTTGCTAAATCTTAAGGTTGTGGAACCTTAAGTGTGGGTGTACGATTACAACTTGTAAGGGGGAGTGAGTCCTAGTGTGATAGGATCATCTCGAGTACTGAGTGTGTAATTGTAACTATGATTGTGGATTAGTGAAATACCCAAAGTGTTTGGGGACTGGACGTAGGTCGAGGAGTTAGACCGAACCAATATAAATTCTCTATGTTATCTCTCTCTGTCTCTTCTCTGTTTCAGTTGCTCATCGTCTTTAATCTGAAAAAGAATTTTGATATCCCCTATTCACCCCCTAGGTGATATTCTCTCTTCATTTGGTTTCAGAGCTTGGTTTCTCTGTTAGGCATAACATCCCGAGAAAGATCATGGAAGGAATATTACCTGGCGGTGCCTCAATCAACCGACCTCCTGGCTTCGACGACAAACACTATTGTTTTGGAAAGCAAAGTTCAGAGTGTTTGTGTTAGCCATAGAGTATGATCTCTGGCAAGTGATAGAGAATGGGGATTATGTTCCCACAAGAGTAGAAGGCGGAATTAATGTTCCAAAGGCTGAAGATGAGTTCAATGAGGATGACAGAAGGAAAATAACTCTTGACATCAAAGCCATCCTGATGCTCTAGAGTGCTCTTAGTCAAAAGGGGTATTTCCGCATCTATAATCTATCTACTGCCAAGGAGATGTGGAAAGCTTTGAAAATAGCATATGAAGGAACCTCCAGCATAAAGGAGAATTGCATCAACACGTTAACGACCAAGTATGACCTTCTTCAAATGAAGATCGGAGAGTCCATTGCTGAATTTCAACTTCCCTATACCCATCTGATCAACCAATTATCAGCTTTGGGTAAAACATATGAGCAAGGTCCTCAAGTTAGAAAAATTCTCAATGTCTTGACGAAAGATTGGGAAGCCAAAGTCACAGCAATCGAAGAGGCCTTTGGTGAATCAATGACTTTAGTTGTTGCTCTATTCAGAAGCTTATCTGAATATGAAAGCAAATTGAAATTCAAGAAGGGCCTGGACGAAATCAACACCAATCGTAGCAAAGGAGTGGCCCTCAATGCTGTAAAAGAGAAATAAGTCAAAGAGGACGATGACGACGATGGCAACGATGAAATGGGGATGTTCGTACGAAGATTCAAGAAATTTTACAAAAAGGATCAAGGCTTCAGAAATTGCTTCTAGAAGGGAAATTCAAGTAACAGATGTGAGTTCAAGAATAAATATCAAATTATCTGTTACAAATGTGAGAAGCCCGGTCACATCAAATCCGAGTGTCCTCAGCTGAAGGGAAAAGAAGAAGAAGTTTAATCACTTCAAGAAAAAGGCATACATCTCAGCTATATGGGGAGATAGTTCCTCTGACGAAGAAAGTGAGGAAGAGGAAGTAGCGAACATATGCTTAGTTGCAAAAGAAGAGGAACAAGCTGAAAACGTGGATGAGGTATATGATTATGAACCTACATAGGATGAACTACTTTCTGAGTATAATGATTTACATTCTGAATTCAAAAAGATTGCGAAAGAACTTATTGCTTCCAGAAATGAAATCAAATTGCTTGAGCAGCAAACTAAAGATTCTTCTCCATCTTGCGAAAATATGATTTGCAAAAACTGTCCTGATCTTGGAAAGAAAAATGATTATCTTACAAAAAATCTTGAGAAGTTCACTAAAGGAAGTGAAATGCTCAATGTGATTTTAAAAGCACAGAGATTTACAAACGATCGATCAGGCATTGGTTACAATCCTATCTTTGACAAAAAGAAAGGGAAAAAGATAATTGGAGGAAAATCTTACTTGAATTATTTTCAGAAATCAGTTCACACTTCAAATCCCTTTGCTCATTGTAATTACTATAACCAAAAGGGACACAATACTTCATCATGTTTTCATAAGAAAGAAAGACGAGATAAACCTATTGGCAACTATCAGTGGGTGCCTAAGGGAACCTATGTATTCCCTGAGGCTCGAATTAACCCGAAAGGACCCAAGAAAAAATGGTACTTAAAGACTTGATTGTCTCTGATTTGTAGGTCTGTCTGAGAGAATCAAAGATCAACAAGTGGTATATTGATAACGGGTACTCCAGACACATGACGGGGGGATCAATCCAAGTTTGTGGCAATGAAAGCTAAGGATGGTGGCAAAGTAACATTTGGGGGAAACCAAACTGGAAAAATTGCTGGAATTGGCGAAATTGGTGAAAAAGAAGGACCCTTGATTAAATATGTTTATCACATGGAAGGACTTTGTCATAATCTCCTGAGCGTGAGCCAAAGTGCAGACAAGAAAATTGGATCATTTTTTATTCAGAAGAATGTCTCATCATGAACAAAGATGATCTTCCAATTGACAAAGGTAACCTTAAAAGTTTATTTGAGGCACCAAGAGAAGGTAATTGCTATACCTTAGAATTACCGAAAGTCAATTTAGAAAAATGTTTTGTTAGCAACTTGGACGAAAGTTAGCTGTGGCATAAGTGTTTGGCTCATGTTAATATGTTTCAACTGGACAAGTTGTTAAGAAAAGATTTAGTTATTGGTTTACCTAAATTACATTCTAAAAATGACATGATCTGTGATGTTTGTCAAAGAGGTAAACAAACTAAATCATCTTTCAAAAATAAGTTTGAAATCTCGACTAATAGACTTCTCCAACTACTCCATATGGATCTAGTTGGACAGACAAGAGTTAAGAGCCTTGGTGGCAATTTGTACACTCTAGTTATTGTGGATGATTTCTCTCGATTTACTTGGACTATCTTTTTATCCTCTAAAGATGAAACGTTTGATCTATTTATCGTGTTTGCCAAGAAAGTGTAAAATGTAACATCGTCCAATTTAAAAGACAATTTATTAATTAATAACTTAACTAAACTATTCATAATTTTATTTTATACAAACATTAAAGCTTTGAATTTTACTAGGCCATAGTTTTAAAATAGATATTGCTTTAGAATTTGCCAGGATATCCAAAATGTGCTAGAATATGCTAAGTGAGCCCTAGTGACGTGGCAATATACAATAATTCAACATGTACAAAAAAGGTGGAAGCACTATCGTTAGCAAAAGTAACTTAAGCTTCCGAAGCCTTCCCTGATTGACCCATACAAGAACCATCACCTGAAAAATGTTTGTAACCATCAATCCAGCTCATTATAAATGCTAATATGTGCTCGTGTGGTGCCAAGTGGAACAATTTATATAACAAAGTGCTAGATATATAATTTACAAATTTATTAAATCACAATTTTTGTATCAGAATTTCTAAATCAAATTTCAGGCTTTTTTCCCAATTTGTCCCTTATTAAATAACTATTTACCAAAATGCCATTGTCTGGAAACTATTTCCCAATGTGCCTCTGTCAGAAAACTATTTCTCAATGTGCCCCTGTTTAGTCGACTAAAACTTATGGTTTAGTCGACTAAAACGCGAGGCCAATTTATTTTTGAAGACCCCCACGATTTAGTTGACTAAAAAACCCATTTAGTCGACTAAATCATAAAAAAAATGTTAAAACTTTGAAATGCCATAACTTCTTGCACGGGAGTCCGAATCAAGCGATTCTTTTTTTGATTCTACATAGCTTTTTGAGATCTATGCATTGACATAAAAATTAACTTCTGAATTTAATGAAGAGAAAGGAGGAAAAACAAGTGATTCATTATTGTGCAGGAGATACTAACAATTCATTAAATATAATCCAGTGATTCTTTAATATATATATATATATATATATATATATATATTTAATGAATTGTTAGTATTGTTGAAGTTAATAATCCCCTATATATATATATATATATATTAAATATATAATATATATATTTAATGAATTGTTAGTATTGTTGAAGTTAATAATCCTAGTTTTTTCTCTACGTGGTTAATGTTGCTGATTTCCGCACGTTGCTGATCTCCACAATAAGAGGGATTAAGTTATTTATTTTTTAATTGCTTATTGTGTTGAGTGTGTTGATTTTTTGTTATATTATTGTTGTTACGGATCTAGATTAAGCCCAATAATGACATGGCCCAAAGAGGGACAGGCTTGGGAGACCTAGTCCCGCCTGTATCCTGAAAGTGCTCAACTACCCCGGAAATCTAGGAGCACCTCTGGTAGGCCAGGACAATTAAGATCGAGGCCGGATACTGCGCTTGATCACCCCAGGTATGCCGTATATATATATATATACTAAGGCAGCCACCCAAGGTACACATGCTCTAACCTAGACTATTTACCTACCGTCACACTGAGCACACACCCCACTCCCTCGGCTAAGAGCCTGGTTGTGTTCAGTGATCCCATCTCCGTCTGTGTGCTTCCACATATGCACCCAGGCCGAGACCCTAGATCCTATATCAAATCACCAGCCCATACACGCGGTTAGACACTAGTGTTCTACACCAGAACTGCATTGGCCAAAATGATAAGGCGGATGGAGAACATGGACAAGCGGCACACCCTCCACTTCAAGCGAATGGAAGAGCAGTCCAAGACAAAGGATTTGGCCTCCTCAAATGAAAACAAGCATGATAAGACCTAGGAAGAAGACCAAAATGGCGACAGTTCCCGACGTCAGAGAAGTACGCAGGAGACGGAGACCGGCCGAAGCAGGAGGGCGGCTTCTTCCACCAAGGAGTCAAGAAGGGAGAAGTCAGCCCGGGCTGAGAGACCACCCCGGCCTCCACCTACCGGGTATCAGCGGAAAAGATATGTCGGAAATGTTGATAACAACCCTTTCTCAGACGAAATCCTCAACGCTCATTTTCCGGAGAAGCTAAACCTTACCGAATTCAACAAGTACGACGGTTCTCAAGATCCGACGACTCACCTGGAAGACTTTGAGATGATCATGTTGTGTAGAGGCCTCGGAGAACCCATGATGACTCGGATCTTTGCCACAACCCTTAAGGGGCCAGCATTAAAATGGCTCCACACTCTGCCTGTAGGGTCGGTTCACAAGTTTGATGACTTAGCCGAGGCTTTCGAGCTCCAGTTTGCGACTAGCAAGCGGCAGCCGAAGTCCCAGTACACCTTGTCTAAAATCAGGCAGCGGCCCGGCGAATTACTCCAAAGTTATCTGGATCGCTTTAACCATGCGGCCCTGCAAGTACAGGGATTAAAGGAGGAAGTGCACGTTCATCTTTTGGCCGACGGTCTAGATAGTTCAACCCGACTAGCTGAATCGTTCTTCAAGGGGCCGGCAAAAAGCATTAACGATTTCATGACTCGGTCAAAGAAATACCTTGAGGTCGAGCAAATGCGACAAGCAAATGCTAGAAGAGACTCGGACAGGAACACCCCGCCAAGGGACGAAAGCTAGTCCGAGGTGCGCAAGCAAGATCGCCGTGGCAAGGGTCCGGACAATAAGCCCTCTAGTGCAAAGCCGGAGTCAAAGGGTAAATATAGTAATTATACGCCCTTAAATGTGCCTCACTCCCAGCTATGGAGGGAAGTAGCATCGACCGAGATGCAGAAGGTCGAGAGACCTATGAAAACGAAAGGAAATCACCAAGAGGGGGGTGAATTGGGGATTTTAAAACTTTTATAATAACTTTGCACCCAAGCTGAAGCTAAACGTAAAGAGATAGGGAAGAAGAGCTTGACACAGAAAGTTTATCTGGTTCGGTCTAAATTCTTGACCTACGTCCAGTCCCCGAGACTCTCGGGTTTTCTACTATCACGTTAACTCGGATACACACTCGTACTCAAGGATTATCCTCTCTCTAGGATACACTCCCCCTTACAAGTTGTAATCTGAAATCCCAATCTCCAAGTCCCCTTGACTTGAGATCTTTTACAATGAATGAATAATTTGAATATAATCTCTCTCACGAGAGAAGGTAATGATAAACACCGAGGCTCTTTGTATATCAAAATACAATACGAAATGAATGTATAAGAATTCTTGAGCTTGCTTTTCGTTTCTGCTTAATCTTTCGTTATTCTTCTAAGTTTGTAATCAGCTCTTTATATAGTGGTGAGTTGCAATGTGACCGTTACTTCTCAACTTAGTATGTTCTTCATTTGAAATTCAGTTTGATGAGGATTATAGCCGTTGGGTCCTGAACTTCAGCTGATTCAATTCCTGGACGCGTGAAATCATTCTCCCTTCTGATTCTTCGCGTTTATGACTCGTTTGATCCGATTTTAATACCTGAAACATTCTTAATATAGAGTAGTTAAATACGTTTGAATATACTAAATAAATGCCATCAATTCGTATAAACATGGTAAGTTTTGCAGTTCAAAAAGATCAGGATGAAATCAGTAACGATCATTTTTGCTTCCGTCTTAAACTCGAGTTCTCTAAGTCAGGCTCGAGTTCGTAAGGCTTTTTAGAGTATCTGGTTTATCTTCTGAGATAGCAAACTCTGGAGTTTGATGTAAACTCTGGAGTTTGTATTCTGTTTCACCATGTGAACTCGAGTTCACTAAGGTAGGCTCGAGTTCGAATATTCTCTAAGCACTTTGTCGAATGAACACCTGGAGTAATATCTCTCAAGTTAAGCAGGCTCGAGTCCATTAGTGTTTAGGCTCGAGTTTAACACTATTCATGCCTAAGAGTTTTGGTGCTCGATTAGAGTGGACTGGAGCACGAGTATAAACTCTGGAGTTTGTACACTTGCTTTTCTTTCTTCAGATGAAGGGCTCGAGTTCGTTATTCTTAGGCTCGAGTTCACCTTAATTTATTCTATGACTTATTGAAGTGAACTGGAGGTTTGTGCTTAAACTCTGGAGTTTGCAAAGAAGGAAAAACTTGGGAGCTCTCTGCCAAGGGAAAACTCGAGCTTGTAATAACAGGCTCGAGTTTACCTATTTTGTAAACTCTTCTTCGTTTGTCAAACCATAGAGTAAACTCTACACAAAAGCATTAGGCTTGAGTCCATATACTTGGGCTCGAGTGTTCATTAAACTATAGCCATAGAAACAAGTGAACTCTACTCAAAAAGAATAAACTCGGAGTTTAAAGAGATTCAATTTAATTAGAAAACTTCCCGCCATGGGAAAACTCGAGCTTGTCTATACGGGCTCGAGTTTACTTGTTTTTGTAAACTCTTTATTTATATCATGAGGGTTTAGGCTCGAGTCTATTTACTCAGGCTCGAGTTCGTTATGCTGAAAATGTCCGAAGAGCTCTCTGTTTGCAGAAAACTCGAGTTTGCTTAGTCAGGCTAGAGTTTTGCGGTGACAAAGTGATATTGACTCTTTTGTCATTTTAAAAGCATTAGTACATGTTTACAATTGTTATTAATCATCAAAACATATAGAGAACTAACAACCTAGGCCGCTCAGAAAACGACCCAATACGGATCAGTCCCGTTTCTGCTCTTTCCACGATAGTAAGGGGCACACCACAGACCAATGCTATGAACTCCGGGACGCCATCGAAAAGTTCATCAGAGATGGAAAATTGCGCCAATATGTAATCAAAACGCAGGGACGAATAAGAGAAAAGCGAAAACAGGATGACCGATTAGACAACCCGGCCCCCGAGAGAAAAAAGGATGGTAAAAGGCAGAAGCCGACATCTGAGGAAAGTGAGTTCCCCGAGGCCGAATTCGATTGCAACGTGATCAGTGGAGCTTTCGGGGGAGGAGGAGACACGGCAAGTCAACGGAAAAAGTACCTAAAGGAGGTCCTCTCAGTGAGGGACCGACCTAAATTTAAGGAGGACCCCGAAATGACCGGTAAAGTGGAACGACCTCAGCTCATGTTCACAAAAGAAGATATGACCGACGTACTGCCCGGTCACCAAGATGGTCTGGTAATCACTGGAACCCTAGTCAACTACCGAGTTAAAAGGATATTCATAGACTCGGGGAGCTCGGCAGATATCATCATTTGGGATGCCTTCAAAAGGATGAACCTCGATCAAGAAGACCTGAAGCCATGCAAAACCACCCTCGTTGGGTTTAATGGCGAATTGTCCCCCCTAAAGGGGTATGTCGACCTCCGACTCACCCTTGGAACGAAGGAAGGCTTTAAATCTGAACGAGTTAGATTTATTGTGGCCGACTTCCCATCCCCTTACAACATCATATTGGGAAGACCAATGATTCACAAATGGGACATGCTCGCATCTACCAAGCATCAGAAGATAAAAATGATAGGCAACGCCAACCGAGTCATTACTATCAAGGGTGACCAAAAAGAGTCCCGACAGTGCTATGTCGAGACGATCAACGTAAAGGAAAAGGCAACAACGCCTCAATCTCGGCCCCGGAATGACAAATCCGAGCCGACGAACCAAGGGCACGAAAAGACCCACGACCCGGTTTATATGGTCGAGTTGGACTTACGAGAGGAAAAGGGGAAGCCCCAGCCAGAACCAGAAGGAGAGTTAGAAAACCTCATACTCGGGAACAATCCAGACCATAACACAAACATAGGCAGGGCATTGACCCCGGATTCGCGGTTGAGGATGGAAGAGTTTTTGGCCCTAAATCGAGATGTTTTTGCATGGAGCACGGCCGAAGTGCCCGAGATTAATCCTGGCTTCTGTTGTCACAGATTAGCCATTCGGCCGGGGTCAACCCCCGTAGCCCAGAAGAAAAGAAAAAGGGCCCCGGACAGGCAAGTGGCACTGAACCAGCATGTGGACGAACTGCTGGAGGCCGGCTTCGTCAGGGAAATACAATATACCACATGGCTTTCCAACGTAGTAATGGTCTTGAAACCAAGTGGCAAGTGGAGAGTATGCACGGATTACACAGACCTGAACAAAGCATGCCCAAAAGATGCCTATCCTATGCCGAACATCGACCAACTTGTAGATAACTCGTCCGGCTATCAACTGCTATCATTTATGGACGCCTATTCCGGGTACAACCAGATCGCCATGCACCCCGATGACCAAGAGGCCACTTCCTTCATCACAGAAAAGGGAAATTATTGCTACAACGTCATGCCATTCGGCCTGAAAAACGCCGGGGCAACGTACCAGAGCATGATGAATAAGGTTTTTGAGGATCAGATCGGCCACAACATTGAGGTCTACATTGACGACATGATCGTCAAATCATATGATCCCAATAACCATATCCGAGACCTAGAGCAAAATTCAGTAAACTGAGGGCGCATCAAATTCGGCTCAACCCAGCAAAATGCGCGTTTGGAGTGCGGCGGGAAAATTCCTCGGTTTCTTGCTCACTAGTCGAGGAATTGAGGCCAACCCGGATAAGTGTAAGGCCGTGCTAGACATGCAGGCCCCCCGAAACAAGAAGGAAGTCCAACAGTTAACAGGTCGATTGGCCTCATTAACTAGGTTCTTGCCAAAGTCGGCAGAAAACACCTTACCCTTCTTCAGGTTACTAAAAAAGGAGACATAAGGCAACTGGACCCCGGAGTGTGACGCTGCATTTGAGAAAATCAAGCAATGCTTGGCAACTCCGCCGGTCCTAT
Organism: Acacia pycnantha; assembly: GCA_025563575.1. Taxonomy (NCBI): domain Eukaryota; kingdom Viridiplantae; phylum Streptophyta; class Magnoliopsida; order Fabales; family Fabaceae; genus Acacia; species Acacia pycnantha. The sequence continues at coordinate 2,078,380 of JAMWYP010000006.1, forward strand.
CGAAACCATAACCCGGTGAGACCCTTTTCCTCTACCTATCGGTCGGGGAAGAGGCAGTAAGCTCGGTACTAGTCCGAGAAGGAAAGAATGGTCAAGAACCCATATACTTCATAAGCAAAGCATTACAAAGCTCGGAGTTAAGATACCAGAAGTTGGAAAATTGGCTTTCGCCATACTAACGACGGCGCGAAGACTGCGCCCTTATTTTCAGGCTTACAAGATAACGGTTCAGACCAGTCAACCAATCTGGCAAGTGCTCCATAAGCCAGACCTGGCCGGCAGAATGATCATTTGGGCCATAGAATTATCCGAGTTTGACATCGCATACGAAGCCCGACAAACCATTAAGTCACAAGCTTTGGCCGACTTCCTCCGGGAGCCAACCCCAACCAACAATGATCTCGGCAACATCGACCTTTGGAAGGTGTACGTCGACAGTTCATCGAACTCCAAGGGAAGCGACACCGAAATAATTATAGAAAGCCCAGAAGGAGTCACAATTGAACACTCCTTGCAGCTGAATTTCCCGACATCAAACAATCAGGCCGAATACGAGGTGCTCCTGGCCGGACTCCAACAGGCCAAGGATCTCGGGGCCCAAAGAGTCTCGGTCTTCACCGACTCACAACTTGTCGCCGCCCAGGCAGACGGAGCATATCAAGCTAAAGGCCCTCTCATGGCAAAATACCTCAACAGAGTCAAGGAAATCCAGGCTGAGTTTGATGAGGTAACGGTCATGCATATCCCGAGAGAGGAAAATGTAAGAGCGGACATTCTCTCCAAGCTCGTTAGCACTAAAGGCATGGCCAACCACATGACCGTCATACAACAAAAAGTCGAAGAACCGACCTGCATAATGGCCATATCCGACGCTGCCGACTGGAGGAAGCCGCTTGAGGACTACCTCGAGCGAGGAATTATCCCCCTCGAGACAACCGACGCCCAAAAACTCTTTCGGGAGGCCGCCATATACACAATGGTAGATGATCAACTCTACCGAAAAGGCCTACATACCCCAATGTTAAGGTGTTTGGGCACTAATGAAAGCATATACGTTCTTTCCGAGATCCATGGAGGGATCAATGGACAACACATGGGAGCGAAAGCATTAGCAAGAAAGACACTGCAGGCCGGATACTACTGGCCAACTATGGAGGCGGATTCCAAGGAGTTCGCTAAGACATGCGACAGCTGCCAAAAACACTCCAAAATCATTTGGTCCCCACCATCTGACATGGAATATATCTCGGCCTCATGGCCCTTCTACAAGTGGGGGATGGACCTACTTGGACCATTTAAGCCTGCTCCCGGATAATTATGATGGTTGATTGTGGCGGTTGACTATTTTACTAAGTGGATCGAAACCGAGCCCCTTGCAACCATTACGTCGGCCAGGGTCCGGCGCTTTATTCAACGGAGCATCTTTTCCCGTTTCGGAGTCCCCGCCGAGGTAGTAACAAACAACGGCACGCAATTTACTGACAAGAACTTCCAGGACATGATGATCGACCTCGGAGTCACTCACCACTTCGCTTCGGTCAAACACCCTCAATCGAACGGTCAGGCCGAGGCAGTGAATAAGGTAATCCTGGACGGCTTAAGGAAAACGATGAAGGAGGCCGTCAATAGTTGGGTCAAACAGCTCTACAACGTGTTATGGGGTTACCGAACCACAATGTAGTCGGCTACCTAAGAGACCCCTTTCCGCATGACCTACGGATGCGAGGCCATGATTCTAGTCGAGATAGGGCAGCCATCATGGAGAAGACTCAGAACCCTGGAAGAAGGTGAAGGATCAAACTCCAAGGTTTTGGCAACTGAGCTAGACTTGGTGGATGAGGTCAGGACCACGACACATTGCCGGGACATGGCGGCCAAACAACTCATCACCGCTAAGTACAACAGAAAGGTTAGGCCCAGGACGTTTGACCGAGGCGACCTAGTCCTACGAAGGGTGGACGTCAGCAACAAAAATGCAAAAGACGGAAAGCTGGCCGCAAATTGGGATGGACCGTACCGAGTCAAGGAAAAACTAGAGAAAGGAGCCTATGTTCTCAAGACTTTGGCAAGGAAACCTATCAAGAGGACATGGAACGGCGACAAGCTAAGGGTCTATTATAGCTAGACCTAGTCGCAGCTGAAATCTCGCGACGGACGCCTCATGTCCGAGTTAGTTTTGCTTTTTTTATTTCCAGTTTATTTTGGTTTCAGTCATTTCCCCTCCGCAAATTTTCGTTTCGAGTTGTCAGCTTTGTAAAGCAAATCATCTCTTGAATTAATAAATGGTTCATTAACCGAAGTTCAATTTTAAGAGTGCTTAAATGATTCGCTAAATAAGTAGACCGACACCGAGGTCTATAAGCCCGGTAACCGACACTGAGGCCCATACACCCGGTAAATATTTTGATGCATCGAAATTGACACCTAAGTAAGAAGGCAAATAGTCATACCGGACCCTAATCAGGTCAAAATGGTCAAAAGTGTGTCCCGACGACCACGGCTGAGCATGTGACAGTTTTCCCTTACCCTGGTTAAAATCCCGGATAATGACTCCGAACCTCGTAGCGTGGTATACTTAGACACCCCTATTCATACACCTGGTTATCTACACCAGAGGAGTACTAAGCGGACTCTAACTATTAAAGACCCTGGCCCGGTCTAGAACTTGACTATGTGCGATTTATGCATAAAGTTAAAAGTACACAACGAACTACTTACTTGAATCCTCATTCATTAAGTTAATTGTTCAGAAAGTACAAGAAGAGTTGAAATACAAACTATTACAAACACCGGCATCCTAAGCCAAAAATAAAGAAAGAAAAAGAAAAATAACAACTCCTTCAGTTTTAAGGGGCCGCCTCGTCCACAGGCGCCCCACCGCTATCAGGCTCGGCCCTAGAAGCAGCCTCTTCCCCGACGTGCTCTCCACCGTCGACCTCCGCATTTGATACGGACTCATCTTCAGGAGACGGAGGCGGAGGAACGAGAACACCACCTTTGAAGAAGGAGCGGCATCCATAGCCTGCAAGGTTCAACTTCACCCCCGGATTCAGATACTCAATCTGGACGAGGGCCATCTCAAAACAATCCGATGCGGCTTTTCTCACCGCATCCGCCGCCCTCTGATGAGCGGCCTTCTCCTCTTCCAGGGCTCCCTGGGTCCCCTCTAGCTTTGCGTATAACTCGCTACGCTGTTGGGTCAGCCGTTTCACAACATTCATAGATTGGGAGTGCGACGACTTCATCTCGGCCAGGTTGGAGTTGGCCTCGGCCAGGTTGGCGTTGGCCTGCATCAGATCGGCGTTGGCTTGTGTTAATGCCTGGTGGGTCAACAGAAGATCCTCGCCGGCCTTGTCCGTGGCGTCCTGGGAATTTTTAAGCTCCGTCTTCAGGCTATCCCTTTCCACGTCGGCCTTTTCCTTTTCCACCTCGAGCCTCTTAGCCTTTTCTTCAGCCGTCTCCAGACTCAGCTTCAAAGCTCGGGATTCACCGGTAGCTCGAACATAGTAATTCTGGAGATACAGGTAGGCCTGAGATAATCCGAGGGCCTTACAGAGACGACTGGACATGTCCTGCACTTCGTGCACATCCTCGTCTGAGAGAGGTTGGGGACATAAAAATCGACGCGGCGGAAAGAAGGCCGTGCCGATTTCTTCAGAGACGCTCCCGTCCCAAGCCTGGCCCTATCTGAAGCCACCAGGGCGAGGAGCAGCCGTCGTGGTCTTGGATGGAGACGAGGGAGGAACCGAGTTAGAAGGGAGCACATCTTTCCCCTTATCAATGGATGGATGGGGGTCGGCAGAAGGAGAAGTCCTGGCCACGCCCAAGGGTGGAGCGGATGAAGGCATCACCGCGGTATCCCCAGCCTTGGCCCTTTTCGCCGAGGAAGGCTTCAGGACCGTAGACGCAGCAGGAGACTTCTTCTTAAGGGGCTCAGCAGCGGCCCGTTTCTTAGAAACCTTCTCCTTCAGCTTTCCGCCGGCTGGCAAGGTATACGTGAGGTAGTCCGGATTTAACTCCATAGCACCTTGGTCTGTCAAAACATTTCAGAAACAAAACATCAGAAACTAATTAGGCGACAAATATCAAGTAGTATGTTATGAAACGACAGAAATCATATAAATAAAGCCATACTGGAGGCCGACCCCGACTCCACGCCGGCCTTCTTGATATAGAAGGCCTCACTCTTAACACCATGCTCGGCAATGTACGAAGCCAGCCGAGCTGCATGCTCCCTCTCCTCATCGAAAAGGTCCTTGGTAGCGAATTGATAGGTGGAGGAGGGAGAGTCATGATGATCAAAAGTCCAGTAAAGTGGGAAGCGTCATTCTACGCCGGGGCCCTCAGCGCCCTTCAGAAACCAAGGCACCTCCCCAGCTACCGCAACCACCTTGAAGAAAGCATTTTTGAAATGCTTGAAGGAGTCGGAAAAGGAGGTCATGAGTTTTCGGTCCGCCTTGGCACGAAGAGAGGTCAGCCCTTTCAAAGCAGGCGGTTCTCTACCCGAACGAGGGGTGAAAGGAGAGAAAAAATGAAGGAAGAGGGCGGCGGTGCAAGGGATGACGGGCTCCATCGACCCACAAAGATACGCAAACGCCGCCAGGTAACCCCACCCATTGGGGTGGAGCTGAGAAGGGGCCAGATGAAGATAGCTGAGCACAGACATTTGAAACTCGGTAAACGGGAAGCGAATACCGAGCCGGGACATGTATTCCCGATAGAAGAGAAAGAAGTTAGGAGATCCGGGCTCTCGGGTGGCGCAGATCGGCTCATCCTCCTCGGGAGGGGCCAGAGAGCATCCCGACGACCCCGATGACCCTACCCGGGCCACGTCTGCATCCGTCATCAACGAACGTATAGTCAACATCTCACTTGTCACCCACGGATACTTGGATCTCAGGGCCGGTGAAGGACTACCGGAGTCGGCCTCCGCATCGGAGGCATAAAGACGAGGAGAGGACGTAGACTCCATTTACCTACAACCAAAAGAAATAAAAAGCCAAAATCAGAGGTAGAAAGAATACCTGATTGTGACAAAATACTAAGAGAAGACTGAGGGCGGACGGTCTCAGAAAAAGAAGGATCCCCGGCGGCTGTCGCAGGCTCAGATGACGACCCGTGTCGGCATGAGCCTAAGACTGCTTCGGCCATATGGTCTTGCCCACTCGCAATGAGAGAAGAGCTCTCGGCAACACAATCCCAATAGGGACTGAGATACCCGGCTGGTAATGACTCCGGCCCGGACGAGCGATGCACTTGGAAGGCATTTATTGGCTCGGCTAAAATGGCCTCAGAAACTGATGAACTATCAGAATCCAGCCTGATAGGGCCGGGTTCCGACTGACTGGACCCAGGAACTACTGGCCGAGACCCCCCAGCGCTCCTAGTACCTGACCCACCACGGAGGGCCAAGGATAGCTTCTCCTCCTCGGTCAAAGGAGTCCCTAATAACCAAAAACTAAAGAAGGGATAACGCTCTCGTAGGGCCTCATCATCGTTTGGACCTAAAGGTTGACGCGAAGATGAAGGACGTTTTCCCCTATCCATCAAGGGCTCAAACCTATACAGTCAACACAAGGATAATGAGAAGGGGGAAAGACTAAGACTAAAAGGAAGAAAACCAGAAATTCCCAAGCCAAAGCCTACGGGTTCGATAGCTCAACTCACAAACACTCCACCCAGAAAACCCAAAATCCAGGAACGCACCGGCGAAGACGTCGGAAGACGGGCAGTACTACTTCAGACAACTTGTCCAGGGCATCATACACCCTGGAAAGATTAATTGCCGTATCTCCCAAAACAACCAAGTTCGTAATTAATTTGCAGAATTAGGGAACCTGGGTCGTTTCCCTATGAATTTGCAGCGGGCTTGTTTAATAACAATAGTGAAACAGAATGATAAAATGGGGGGTTTGGTTTAATGAATAGAACAAAACGAAATAACATAAGAAACCTCCATCATTGAACGAAAATACAACTAACCCACGTTTGGTTCCGGATGAATCGAAATCTCTGCATTCATCGGAGATTCCTTCGCCTAGACGATCGCCTAGAATCTGTCCGGACAGTGGCGTCTCACTGTGCAATCGCACAGCAACACTGTAACCTAGTCCGAACTAAGTCCTTGGGATGAACCAAACCGAATATTAAATCTAATATTCGAACTATTTCCAATCGATACCGATAAGATGAAAACAGAATCGAGTAGTTACCGATTAGGCACGAGTTCTCTGGATGAATCATGGAATCCTCATCGTTGGGTTAATCACAAGAGTTTAGCCGATCATGGCTGGGAAAATCGAAGAACGAACGAAGAACACGAAGAACGCGCGAAGAACATGAAGAACAGATGAGAGAAAATGAAAACTTGTATTTTGATCCACTCTAATGTTAAAAACGTGAGTGAGTATGTTTGTGGCAGCTGCCATACTTAAAAATAACCTAAAACGCAATGGGCTCTCATAGTTTTAGCCCAAAACAGAAATAAAATAAAACTGGACTTAAATTACAAAATTCGGGTCCAAAATAAATCCAGAATTGTACATCCGACTTTGGCTCCAAACTTGACCGCCTTCTTGACCGAATTTGCTCTTGATGTCTTCATAACAATTGTAGCTATCTGAATCATCTGAAATATGAGACAAAAATGAGGCAAATCCGATGTATGGTTCAAGAGTTATGCTAGAAATAGTGAAGCAACACAAAACTGGGATTTTATTATTAAAAATGGCTAAAATGCAATAAAAGGCCCAAGGCCCAAATAAACATAAGAGCCATTATTTATTAGCTAAAGGGTCCTAAATTATTATTCAAGAGACAAAAATAAGTGTATAAAATATTCAATTATCACACCCCGGCAGTCCAAAAACTTTGAACTACCGGGCTGGGTGGCAACTGTTACGAATCAAGATTAAGCCCAATAATGACATGGCCCAAAGAGGGACAGGCTTGGGAGACCTAGTCCCGCCTGCATCCTGAAAGTGCTCAACTACCCCGGAAATCTAGGAGCACCTCCGGTAGGCCAGGACAATTAAGATCGAGGCCGGATACTGCGCTTGATCACCCCAGGTATGCCGTATATATATATACTAAGGCAGCCACCCAAGGTACACACGCTCTAACCTAGACTATTTACCTACCGTCACACTGAGCACACACCCCACTCCCTCGGCTAAGAGTCTGGTTGTGTTTAGTGATCCCATCTCCGTCTGTGTACTTACACATACGCACCCAGGCCGAGACCCTAGATCCTATATCAAATCACCAGCCCATACACGCGGCTGGACACTAGTGTTCTACATCAGAACAATTGTAAACATGTAGTTAGCTATTTTTTAGGAAGTAGTGGAGTCATTTTAATTTGTTTTGCCGAGTCTGTTGGTTAGTGATATTAGTGATCCTAGATATTAGCTAGATTAATATATATATATATATATATATATATATATATATATATATATATATATATATATATATATATATATATATATATATATATATACACACACACACACAATAATGTTAAATAACTATGATTATAGAATCACTTGATTATATTTAATAAGTTGTTAGTATAATATAATCAAGTGATTCTATAATCATAGTTATTTAACATTATTGTTAATATATATATATATATATATATATTAAAGAATCACTTGATTATATTTAATGAATTGTTAGTATCTCCTGCACAATAATGAATCACTTGTTTTTCCTCCTTTCTCTTCATTAAATTCAGAAGTTAATTTTTATATCAGTGCATAGATCTCAAAAAGTTATGTGGAATCAAAAAAAGAATCGCTTGATTCGGACTTCCGAGCTAGAAGTTATGGCCTTCCGAAGTTTTAACTTTTTTTTTTTTTTTATGATTTAGTCGACTAAATGGGTTTTTTAGTCGACTAAATCACGGGGGTCTTCAAAAAAAAAAATTGGCCCCGCGTTTTAGTCGACTAAACCATAAGTTTTAGTCGACTAAATGGGGGTACATTGGGAAATAGTTTTCTGACAGGGGCACATTGGGAAATAGTTTCCAGACAGGGGCATTTTGGTAAATAGTTATTTAATAAGGGGCAAATTGGGAAAAAAACCTCAAATTTCATATCATGAATCACATATATAACATGCCAAGCAACAGATCAATACCCCTGACAATCCTTATCACCCCCACCCTTATAACCGCTGACAGAACCCATGGGCTGTAATATAATAGGTTTAGTCTCTGTGACAAGATCGCACCAAGCTCTCCGATGATGAGGTTTAGCCCTACCAAAGACTACATAACTCATATCGGACCATGGGTTCCCTTTCCTTCGAATATGGAAAGGTGTCACTGTCCCAAGGGCTGACCCTTAACCCGGCCAAAGCAAAAGGGTGATACCAAGGGCCCTGAAAATATCAAAGTCATCCACTGTGCACCGAGTGGTGGCATACCACGTGGTATTATAAACACAATAACTCCACAACCATCACCACTCCACAACCATCACCACTCCACATCATCATAATCTTGGCATGTATATATAAGATTCCAAACATGATTTATAAAATAAGACATTGTCTCAATAATCATTACAAAGCATTCATTGATATATTAAATCAATAATACAATCTCACCAGTCACATTTTTAAAATAAAATCCCACAAGGCAACTTCATTAACAACGTAGTTCTCATATATTAAAAATAACTCACTAACATCATACAAGCAAGTACAATGAGTGGAAAGTGGTTACCTCAAGTTCTTGACACGACATTAAGTGTAAGAGAAATCAGTCCCCTTTAAAAATAAATATACAATTATATGTTAATAGAATTAACAATAATCACTAATATCATAATTAAATAATTAATTAAACTATCATTTCACTTTAGTTTTCCTAGAAAAATGACAATTTTCTCTATTCCTCAATTCCTAACCTAATACTAACTTGTATAAGTATAACCCAATTTATTAAACAATCCCCGAACCCCCACAAATTCAAAATCATATCAATCTCTAATTTAAAATCTCAAATCTCAAATCCCAATTCATAATTTCATATAGTTCAAGATTTAGCAAAACTAACCGATTAAACCCTTAATAATACCTTTAGTAATCCAACTAAATGCTTAAATTCTCATTTAATCGGTGAAGATATTCTATATCCTAAATTCTTTTAAATAGAAAATAACTTTAAATTTCCACAACAACCTACTAACAAATCTAAACCGATTAAAGTTATTTATTAATCGTGTTCTTTATATATACGGCCTTCTATTATCAAAACTCAAAACTTTACCAATATTCTAATCCCAAAATTTTCACTAATATGTATTATATTATTCTTATTAGAAAGAGAAAAATGCGTAGATAACTTTCGTGAAGAAAGTTTGTTAAAAAGAAACTAATTCAACTACCTAAATAATCTTATAAAATAAATAACATACCTTAAAATATCATTTTGACTCTTCCTTTTTTCATCTTTTCCTCAACCTCACTCACTCACTCTCCGTCTCTCACCACAGAAACACACACACACTGCATCACGCACTCTCCAAGGAAACACACACACACACTGCAACTAACACATAACATATATATATAAGCATTAGGGGAGGCGCGGTGGATTAGATGAAATAATTACCCCCTCCCACTTATATACATTAGGTGGAAGCTAATTATATATATTTTTTAAATTATTATTTTTTAAATATTAATTTATTCATTATTATTATTATCACTTTTCTTTTCTTTCTCCTACACGTTCTTGCCTTCTCTCTTTTTTTTTTTCTTTTTTTTTCCTCGTTACAACTAATTTATTATTTCAATACTCTTATTTCACTAATTTATTTTACTATCATAAATGATATTTTATATACAAACCTTTATTTTGATGATTACACAATAAATTTGTGTATCATGATTAATTAAATTTTTTCTTATTTGTAATTAAATCCTAATATAAAAATTAGGATGTTACATAAAACGAAAAAGGTGTTTGCATTTCAAGTATTTGGACTAATCATGGAGGAGAATTTGAGAATCATGCTTTCGGGGAATTTTGTGATGCTCATGGTATTGACCACAACTTTTTGGCTCCAAAGACACCACAACAGAATGGTGTGGTTGAAAGGAAGAATTGAGTGCTCATTGAACTGAATCGTGCAATGTTGAATAAGAACAAGAGTTCTCAAGTCTTTTGGGCAAATGCAATGAGCACAGCTTGCTATGTCTCAAACCGAGCCTATCTCCGAAAGAAGCTCAACAAGACTCCATACTAATTATACAAAGGAAAGAAACCAAATCTGGCGCACTTACACATCTTTGGATGCAAATGCTTCGTCCACAATAATGGTAAGGATAATTTGGGAAAATTTGATCTCAAATCCGATGAAGGTATATTTCTTGGATACTCTAATAGGAGTAAGGCCTATAGAATTTTCAATAAACATACTCCTTTAGTAGAAGAGTCGGTCCATGTTGTGTTTTCGTGTGATGAACCTTTGTTTGATGATGAAGAATCGATTTACAAAAATCAATTCTTTTCAAAAACTACTCCTGCCTCCATTGAAAACTTTGAAAACGTTTTTGAAAGTGATCCTCAAAACTCTTGTGAAAATCCCTATCAATCTCAACCTAAAGCTTGGAAGTTCATTAGGAATCATCCTTTGGACCAAGTGATAGGTGATGTGAATCAAGGTGTAAGGACCAGAAAAAGTACCTTGAATGAGGTTACTTTTTTTGCCTTCATATCTAAGATTGAGCCCTCTAAGGTTGACGAAGCCCTTTTAGACAATGATTGGGTAATCACAATGCAAGAGGAATTACATCAATTTGATAGAAATCAAATTTGGGACTTGGTACCTAGGCCCAAAGACCATCCGGTCATTGGCACTAAATGGGTATTCAAGAACAAACGTGATGAATCTGCAATCATAGTCTGTAACAAGGCTAGATTGGTTGCCAAAGGCTATAATCAAGAAGAATGTATTGATTATGAGGAAACGTATGCTTCAGTGGCTAGATTGGAAGCTATACAAGTAATCTTAGCTTTTGCGTGTATCAAGGGATTTAAACTCTATCAAATGGATGTTAAGAGTGCTTTTCTAAATGTTTTTATTCAGGAGGAAGTTTATGTTGAACAACCTCCTGGATTTCAAAATAATCATCATCCATATCATGTTTACTATCTCAAGAAAGCCTTATATGGTCTTAAGCAAGCTCCTAGAGCTTGGTATGATCAGTTAAGTAAGTTTCTTCTCGATCAAGGTTTTGTCAAAGGAAAAACAAACACAACTCTCTTCATAAAGAGTAATAAGCTTAATGAGATTTTAATTATGCAAATATATGTGGGTGATATAATATTTGGTGCTTCTAATGATTCTCTCTGTGAGAAATTTTCAAAGAAATTGCAGAGTAAATTTGAGATGTCTATGATAGGAGAGCTTAATTACTTTATTGGTCTGCAAATCAAACAACAGAAGAATGAGATTTTCATTTTACAAGCAAAGTATCTTTGTCACTTGCTTAAGAAGTTTGAGCTGGAACATTGCAATGGAGCCGAAATTCCAATGAGCTCAACTGCCTCTCTAAATGCCGATGAAGAAGGCAAGGACTTCAACATAACCAAGTACAGAGGGATGATCGGATCGTTACTATACTTGACCGCAAGTAGACCCGATATTCAGTTTAGTGTGGGTATGTGCGCAAGATTTCAAGCTGCTCAAAATGAATCACATGCCGAGCATGTGAAGAGAATTTTTCGTTATCTTGCTGACACAAAGGAGCTTGGACTCTGGTTCCCAAAAGGTCAACCAGAATATTTGGTGGCATAGTCAGACTCGGATCACACTGGCTACAAGACCAATAGAAAGAGTACAAGTGGTCAATGCCAATTTCTTGGTGGCTCGCTTGTTTCCTGGTTCAGCAAGAAACAAACTACGATTTCTATCTCTTCGACTGAAGTTAAATATATCCCTGCCTCAAGTTGTTGTGCTCAAGTCCTATGGCTCAAGCAACAACTCTCTAACTTGGGAATCAACCTGAAGAAGATTCCAATTCTTTGTGACAATACCAGCACAATAAGCTTGGCGAAAAATCCTGTTCAACATACAAGGACCAAGCATATTGACGTGAGGCATCATTTTATCAGAGATCACGTGCAAAGAAAAGATGTCAAGGTGATGTTCATCCCCACTCATTTACAACTTGCGGATATTTTCACGAATCCCCTTGAGTTCACGTTCATCCAAAGAGAATTGGGCATGGTAAATCCCAATGAGTTGTAAGTAATTCTTCTACTAGTGATTTTTAAGATTTAATTGAATTATGTTTACTAATTTAAGCATTAGAGTTTCTAGAAAGTGGTTTTGCAGGATGCTCTATTCGTGTGTCCAAAAACAGAGTTTAACAAAGGCGTGATTTACTTGAGTAATATATTTATGTTGCCCAAGTAATATCTTGAAAATGTGTCTCTGAGCTCTTGAAGAAAATGGACTTTACTTGAGTAATATGTAAATATTACTTGAGTAAGAATCATAAAATACGTCCTCATTCATAGTTACTTGAGTAATTTATTTATTACCTAAGTAATCCTCTCTACTAGTTAATTTTAAGATTTAATTGAGTTATAATTACTAACTTAAACATCGGAGTATGTAGAAAGCTGTTTTGCAGGAAGCTCTGTTCTCTTGTCCAAAAATAGAGGTTAACAGAGGCATAAGTTACTTGAGTAATATATTCATGTTGCCCAAGTAACATCGTGAAAAAGCCTCTTAAGTTTCTAAAGAAAATCCATTTTACCCGAGTAATTTAATATTTAATCGCAAGTAATATTGAAGGAAAGCGTTGAAGCTACAGCTACTCAAGTAATGTATCTCGCTACCCAAGTAATTTTGCATTTCAATATGGTCGGTTAGAGTATTTCAAATCATATTACTCGAGCAGTTCTTTTGGTTACCCAAGTAATATCCTGTTTTAACTTAGTTATTGAGTGTTTCAGATCACATTACTTGATAACAGAAGCATTACCCGTGAGTAATGACGAGGAAAAGCCTAAGTTTGAAGAAATTTCTCAAGTAAAGTCAAATACTAGTTGAGTAAGTTTCGTAAAAAGCGTCCTCGTTCATAGCTCTTAAGGCCAAGTATCGTCAAGTAAGAATTACTTGAGTAGTTTATTTATTACCCGAGTAATGCTCTCTCTGCGTCAAGAGGCGGATTGCTATCAGATTCTCCAATTTTTTCTTCAAAAGCCAAATATTTGAGGTTCTCAATTGATGAGAAGAGGTAATATTAGCAATTTCTTGTCCTTAATTCTTCTTGATCTAATGATTCCGAGTAATTCTATAATTTTTTTTTTTTTTTTGAATCTGGAGTTTCATTTAAAAATTACCCGAGTAACTTGATAAGTTACTCGAGTAATGTCGGGCGAGTGCGCAGTGAGAATGTTTTCGATTTCGCCTTTATTCAATATTACTCGAGTATATTATTCGCTACCCGAGTAAAGCTACTCTCCAGCTTTTAAAAAGCATTGGTTTACTTATGCTTTACATTCATTTGCTATATTCATTTGCTATTCAATCTTTGAATCAATGTTTTATATTACGTCATTGCATTTAATCAAAAAAACGAGCTGCACTATTATTTTATTTTTAACAATTACGAACTGCATCTTTTTAACAACGTCATTTTTGCTGTGCTTTAATATATATATTTTTTTTCTGTGCTTTGATATATAAATCTTGAGATTACCCCGATTGATATATCTGAGCCTGCTATTGCACCTTCTCCTAAGCATTCTATTCCTCCTCCCTCCTCTTTGACTGATGATAAAGGGGAAGATTAATTTATAAATTTATGATTTGAAACGATGTTATTTTGCTTATATCTTTTTGATGCTTTTGATTATATAATTCTGTTAACGCTTATATTTTGATATATATTGTACTAATGTTTACTCTTGAATGAAGTACTAATTACTCTTCATATTTCTTTGCATTCTTGTACTATATTCGATTTACTGATTTCAAAAAACTTTTCAAACATGTTTCAAAATTAGCAAGTGTTGTCATCATAAAAAAAGGGGAGAATGTTGATTCTAGGAGTTTTGAAGATAACAAGACTTAATTGATTAAAGCTTTTGTTAATTATGTTGATAACATAATTACTCAAGTAAGTCGTTTTGGTTACTCGAGTAATCCTTATCTAATGAATCTGTTTAGTGTTCATCGTTTTGGGAATCAGTAGAAAATTACTTGAGTAATTCTTGGTATTACTCGAAGTAATGTTGACTTCAAAGGTAAGTTCAAAGTTTGTCTAATATAGTTACTCTAGCAAATTTAATTTATTACTCAAGTAATGTCACCCCCTAGAAAAATCCATTTTCAACTAACCCAAAATTACTCAAGTAATAAATATTGTTACTCATCATGTAATTTTGGTTCAAAATGGTCTATCACGAAATGACTTTCAAAATTACTCAAGTAACAAATATTGTTACTCAAGTAATATCCAAATATTACTCAAGTAACAAATACTGTTACTCAAGTTTTTCAGTTCAAAACGTTACTGTCACGCCAAAGCCTTTCGAAATTACTCAAGTAATACAAAATGTTACTCAAGTAATATTCAGATATTACTCATGTAATATATACTGGCTTCGCAAGTAATTTTGCTTTGCACTACCGAGACTTCTACTTCTTGATTATCTTCGATATTACACAAGTAACATGTGATGTTACTCAAGTAATTTCGAATCAATCATTCTTTTTCAAGGAACCATCCAATATTACTTTCATCCTTTACTCAAGTAATATTTTCCTGTTCTGCAAGTAATTTCACAATCTCTCAGGAACTTCTATTTCTTTGAATATCTTCGATATTACTCAAGTAACAATTCTTGTTACTCAGGTGACATCTTTCCAGTGAGTTTTTATTTTGAAAATATGCGATATTACGCAAGTAATTTATTAAGTTGCCTGAGTAAGTTTCCTTCAAATCCTAGAAACCATCGGTATACTCTTAATCTCTTCTCTGCTCTAATCATTATGGGTCATTATCTAACTACTCTTAATCACTCTCAAACTTATTTCAATTACTTCTAAATATCTTTTTGAGTGGATTTCAGTTGATTAACCTTGTCTAAATTAAGATTAGCCGAAAAGCCATCCTACATGTCAGTAGCATTTAATGCTCGTCGTAAGTAGAGTCTACAAATGGAATAAACACTCTGAACAGATGAATACGTTCCTTTGAGGCGTACTTATTCCGGCAATTATTCTGAATCAACTTTTGCACAAGTACAATCAACGGCGAACACATTTAATGAAGCAACGATCGATTATACTCAACGGATTTCATCTGTGCCTAACAGAATTACGAAGAGTCACAATGACTACTTTCAAAGCTTCACAACGGCATTAATGGATGATGGCTATGAATGCTCACCACATTCAATTCCGTCACCTACCGAAACTCTGTGCATTCATTTTGACTCAACTACAATTTACTATTTCATTAATTTCACTTAATATCTTCGGATATTTCCTTGTACTTCAGTGTTTATCATTTATCTACTCAGTGAGGAGTTTAAACACTTAATTTGATTACTTTTTTAGTTGTTAAATCTTAAGGTTGCGGAACCTTAAGTGTGGGTGTACGATTACAACTTGTAAGGGGCTTGTAAGGGGGAGTGAGTCCTAGTGTGATAGGATCATCTCGAGTATTGAGTGTGTAATTGTAACTATGATTGTGGATTAGTGAAAGACCCAAAGTGTTTGGGGACTGGACGTAGGTCAAGGAGTTAGACCGAACCAGTATAAATTCTCTATGGCATCTCTCTCTGTCTCTTCTCTGTTTCAATTGCTCATCGTCTTTAATCCGAAAAAGAATTTTGAAATCCCCTATTCACCCCCCCTCTAGGTGATATTCTATCTTCAAGAAGACAATGACATATTGTTGTAAACGTTGGATCAAGTTTAAGACATATATAGCTAACAAATACGAACATATCAAGGTGAAACATGATATGCCTCGACCTAATTCTCACAACAAGTATTCATATCTTGATGAAGAGACTTGTCAAGAATTTTTTCGGATTCGGACTACGCTAGAAGCTTTGGTGAGTTAACTTATTTTAGATTTTAGAAAAGTTATGAATTGTCTTTATTGATTGTAATATTCATTTTTTTATGAGTAAATACCCTTTTTGGTCCTTTACAAAAAACGCGATCCCCATTTTTGTCCCTAACAAAAAAAAAAGTTAGTTTCGTAGTCTCTCACAAATTCAAAATACACTCAATTGGTTGACATTTTGATTCCTCACAAATTTCCAAAAGGTCATTTTTAGTCCATAAAAAGGACGAATAAGGGTCGGTTTTTTTTGTAATGGACCAAAATGGGGATCACGTTTTTTGTAAAGGACCAAAAAGGATATTTAGTGTTTTTTTATTCTTATTCACAACAAAAAAAGGGAAAAGCACAAGAGAATGGCAGAAAGAATGATTACCCTTATGCAATGTTTTACGGTGATTATGAAAAGGCTAAAAAGAGTTGATGGCGGCCAACTGAAAGAGATTGGAAGAAGAAGCTTAATCTAATCTTTCTATTGTTCTTTCTCTACCATCTCCAATACATCACAAGGAAAAATGATTATATGCTCACCAAAAGAGGAACAAGTCTTATACAAGTGAACAAACTTGTATAGTTGCTGAACAAGTTTCAAAGCCTAAGTTGAATGCTATGCAAGAAGTGATTCTTATGCCATATTATACCAGTTTTACAACAAGATAATGGCCTATGGATGCAGTTGCAAGCAAGTTAGTGGTACCATTTTTTCTTGATAGGGATGATTTAATGTCCCTGATAGCTCCTAACCGGGGGCTTATGGTAGCAATTGTCCAAGTACTTTTAATGTAAGTATCTTCTGCTCAGTGTAAATATTTTAACAACATAATTAAGTCGTTATAATTTGTGTGCTTCCATTATTGTAGGTACATGAATCTTAGTTTGGTAACCTTGAGCAAAAGCAATGATTTTGGATTCATTTACCCAGTCCAAATAACAGAAAGAGGAACCATTGCTGCTATCAGACACACATGCTTATAAAAAAGGCTCAGTGAAACCAAACCTGAGTGTTTCTTGACATCATATGTGCATGGGTAAGAAGCAAATTTTTATTTGATTTTATATATACTAGTTGAATCAATTTTATGGTTTACTAGTCAATTCTTTTATTGTAATACCTAGGATTTTCCCTACAATCCTTAGCCTTATAATTTGGCAAATAATTAGCAAATATTTATTTGCAATTAAGTTGCACTAATTATGATTAATTGCATGTGTCTTCAACTTAATAAATGCATGATAATCAGGCAATTTATGCCACAATTACACATGGCAAGTTAGGGATAAGCATTTACTTACTTTTTGTCTAACTTGTGCATTTGGTTATAAGTTGTAAAAGGAAATAAAACTTCTTCTTTAGGGCTGATATTTTTCGAAATTTAAGGGTTAACTATGATGGAATAAGACTTGATTCATAAAGTGCTAATAACCATGATTAGTTGACAAACCAATCCTACAATGACAAATGTAATTAAAAGGCATATAAGCACTTGATTAATATGATAATTAAACTTTATTAATCAGCTTTGAAAAGTCAACAATGGCAACTAAGCACATGGGACCAGCCAACCATGAGATTTTGACACATGTATTACAATCCAATGGTCCCAATTAATTACCTAATTAAGCCTACATCCTCAAGTAATTAACTTGACCAATGGGAAGCTTAAACCATTGGATCATTGTCACATTAAAATCTCATCCAATGGCTAGGGAATGGAGGGGTGGTCAGCAGCCAAGGGAAAGGGGGAGATTTGATTTCAAAAAGTGCATTTTTGATCTAAGGGTTAAGGTGAAAGAAGAGTAAGTTGGATCACATGTAATAGGGACTACATAAGCTAAGAATTTCTCCTATAAATAGAGGCTTAACCCCTCTTCATTCTTCACACCAAAACCAACTACATCTAATCCTAAGTGAGAGTGAGAGTGTTACACACCTACCGGCCTCGCCCTTTCGGGTGGCGGGTAGTGTGATCCTTTACTAATATTCAATTTTAAATTATTTTTCCCAGGCTAATTTATGTCACATATCACAATATAAGCAGTAGAGCATGCATTAGTTTGGACAATAATATACTGATAAAAATATGGAAAGATAAATTTTTCTCTGAAGGGATCAAAATATACAGTCATCCGGATAATGGTGCCTGACAAGCCAAAATAAAATACTACAGTCATCCTGTAATCAAAATAAATATCCAAAAATAATAGTCACCACATCCACCATCACTCTAGCCCTACTCCAGAGCCTTATCTCTGTCTCCTTACTCCGCTCTAAATGAACTGCCAGAGGACTTAAAAAAGGCTGGGATTCAAAATGGAATCCCAGAGTAACCATTAATCTCATATAAAATGTATAAACAATGCATGTAAGAAAACCAATAATAAAAACACAAACCATATAACATTCAGTATCATGCACACAGCAAGGCACACAACCAAATCCGGAACTAGCTAGCAGCCATAATAGCACACAGCACAGACTGCAGCAGTCATAATAGCACACAGCACAGACTATCGGGCACAGCACACAACAAAGCCCTTAATGCACACAACATGTTCCGATTCCAGAGCGCTTGGAAATAAATGATAACCAAATGTATGCAATATACATGGTAAAACATACATACACAAGTCACACAGAGTATATGAGGATTAAGGTTACTACTGATAATATAAATGAATTTTTCCGGTGCACAATATCACAAATAGTCCTAAAATAACAAAATATAAATATAATTAATTCCTCCTCAGTAAATATTTCCTTTTTATAATTTAAAATAAGCCCAATTTTTTTTTTTTTGAACAATTCTAGAGTATTTCATTACTGAGGATAACAAAGGTTACAAGTAATCAAAGCAAAGATAGAAACACTACTAAAACAAATACAACAAAATAAACTGGATATAATATTAACCGAACACCGTACATTAAATATATAAGAATAGAAGTAGAATCATGGACAAAATCGGCCTCCTCGATATCCAAGGTTAGAAGTGACGAGCAAGAAAGTGTTGGTTGGAAAACCCACCCCAAAGGGCACACAATCTTATAAGCAATAGCCGCAATTAAGTCGGCTAAATAGGTACCCCATCCCGGGATAAAGAACACAGAAACCCAACCTCAAAAGAAAGAAGACCCTTGATGTCCCGAAGAACACTTCTACTCCTCGATCAAACATATCCGGTGACCTCGACCACACACTAAACAACACCTCTTTAGATCTTCCCCAAAGAACGCAGATCTGAGCTACCAAATGATAGTCGGATCTCATAATGTTCAAACAGCCAACCAACCAAGAGGATTTGAATGTAGATCTGACAGATCTATTTATTTCCTCAGTCAAAAACACCTCCACAAAACCCAGTAACACAAAAAAAGAAACACAAAACAGATAAATCTCACCTCTACAGATCAGATCTGGAGAAGGAGAGGAGAGGACTCGCCACAAGGACGAGGGAAGACCACATCTGACAAAACTCTGAGGGAGAGGACCATAGCTCAAGATCTGGACTCCAAAACATCAGGACCGCAGATCCAAGATCTGGACACCAAACTACCACTCGGACTCGTCTGTGGCACAAAAACGGTGCTCGCCGGCGGCTTGTGCATAAGGCACAAACCGCCGGTGAGGGAGCAAAAGCAGTGGGACAAAATAAGCCCAATTCATGTATCCATATTTACTAAATTCCTTTTCCTATTAAGGAATTTAATATGAGTTTATACTCCCTCTATTTTCGTCAATTTCCAAGAATTTCCAGCAAACTGTGACTGATCTTCAAAAATTCACAATTAAATCTATAAAAATCCTTTTGGGTTTATTCCAAAGCCTAAATGACCCTTAATATATGTCTATTTTCAACCAAAAATACTACCTTGGTCCAGCCATTTAATCTTGAAAAAATTAATTCCAATTGGACTTCATTCACGGCTCCAAAAAGTCACTGCAAAATAACTGTCCAATTCCAAAACAGTTTCAGGTTAAGGTACAATTCAAACCCGGAGCTTCCAAAATTTCTACCGAACCTCTATCCTACACAACTTTTCATTTTGAACACAATTGAACCATCAAAATGACCAAAATACCACTCCTTGGCCATGCCCTGTTCTGACTAAAATTTAAAAATCCTCTTCCAAACCTTTATTTGTAATCAAGTACTTAACTCAATTAATTGCAAATATTGGAATAATGATAACATTAAATCCTTAATTCCATATAAGGATTCGTTTTCTTTATTAACTAATTCCATAAATGTTTTAGGCCTAAAATTATCCTTTATGAATATTCCTTAATCTTTTCCTAAAATAAATTTAAGGAAAGATAGACCTTAATTTTACAAATAATTATTCTCATAATTATTTTACGCCAAAATTTCATAATTAATCTCCATATATTATTCAAAATTAAGAATCGCAAAATTTGGGATGTTACAACTCAAGCACATTACCTGCTACTCGAGTGATCATCTCATATCACTTGAAGTAAGTAATCTTCAAATGCAATTCAACTCAGACTTGAATCATCAAGTCCTCATTGTATTTCAAGGTGTGTTATCATCAAAACATAATCCGAGAACTAACATAAATAAGTTCCTTAGTCACACGTATTCTAAGATTATATATCAATTTATAAAAGAAGCAAGATAGTTTGAAGGAAGAAAATGAAAAATATAAATATTTTAAAGTAATTAATTTAATTAGCTTTCTTAATATTTATAAGAAAGTCAGCGTTATTTTAAATTTAGGACCAAAGGGAGTACCATTAAATAATTAGTTGGTTATAAATAGGATTAACCTAACCCAAAATTTTCCTATAAAAAGTATTGGAGCAATTTCTGGTGGGAAATAGGAAAACAAAGTGTAGTAGACCATCATACAAATTAACTTAACCAAAGAGGAAGATACTACTATTATGTGTCCATGTTTAGAATTCTGGCCAAGCAAAATCTAGGTGCATATCTAGAAAATGAAATTACAAAAGGCTAGAAAATCTTATTAGTGATTTATCCACCTTATTTTAAATATTTGGATAAATATCATTTATTTATTATTTCACTCCAAAATTATTCTAAACAATATACTTCTTTCTTATTTATAAGTCACTTTCAATATCAAGAAAAACCTTAATAAATATAAAAGTAGAAGTAAAATATTATTGTTACATATATAAAAATAATTCATAAATATATTCATTATTAAATAATAAATGTTAAATAAATAGTAACAAAAAATAAATAAAAGACAATGAATGGAATGGTTAAATAACTAATTAAATATGTACAACGAATAATAAGTCAAACATGGCAATAAAATAGAGCATCTAAATCAAAATTTAAATTCCACAAACATATTAACTCAAACAATTTAATACGACAAACATATTAAGCAAAGAAAAAGCCAACACAAAAACAATAAAAAAAAATATGTCAGCAAAAGTCCATTTAAATATTATAAATATAACTAATATAACCCACAATTTAGATGATAAATAACTTTAAATGACTGATAAAAAAAATTTAACTAATTAAATATTGACTTTAAACTAAGGAATTATTTGAAAGCCTTATCACGAGAAAATACGGAAAATCAGCAAATATAAAATCAAATGTAAACAAAATGGCTATTCAACTCAAATAGTTTAAATAATACAAATATATTCAGCAACTCCAAGTGGCACAAGAAATAGAACAAGGAAATAAATATTACGGGTCATAGGTAATAATTATAAATCATAAATATCTATTAATTATTAAATAATAAATGTGATAAAAAAATAAATAGTAAAGAATTTAACAAATCAAATATCAAATAATTCAAATAGCACAAACATGACAACAAATTGTAACAAATAATTAGCATGATAATATTAAGTTAAATAAATCAAACAACACAAACATATTAAGGAACTTCATTAAGTTATTTAAACTTATGGAAAAAAGAGAGAAGCAAAGAAACAATTAATATAATGCCAAATTAATATATACTAATGAGGAAGGATGAACTAGCATGACAATAAAAAGATCAAATAGAAACAAATGAATAATAAATAGATACATAAATATGATAAATAAAAAAATTAACTAATTAAAGAGGAAAAAAAATTAACTTATTAGTTATTAACGTAACAAACAATGTCAAATATGACAACAAAATAGTGCATCCAAATGAAATATCACAAAAATATTAACTCAAATAATTTAAATTACCACAAATAGTGAGCAACTTAAACTACTCGAAAGTCCATTAAATTATAAAGTTAAGTAATAATTATAAATCATAAATACCTATGAACTATGGGATAAAGGTCTTAAATGCCATGGAAGTTTTCACTGAGGAGCACTGGGTGGACGAAAGTATTTTTTGGACCAAAATTGCCATGGAAGTTCACAAAACGTAGCAATTTTGCCCCTCCGTTAATTTTGACCGTTAAGTTTAACTGAGCGCACATGTGGCATGCCACCTCATCACACGTGGCATGCCACCTCATCAATCAAATAAGAGTTAAGTATCATTTTTGCTACGGAAGTTTTTGCTGAGGAGCAATTTTGCCTCGGAAGTTTACAAAATGTAGCAATTTTGCCCTTCTGTCCCCAATATTAAATTTGACTATTAAATCAGTCAAAGAACACACATGTCATGCCTTCAGAAGGTCGAACTTGGAGTCAGAGAGGGAGATCCTTGAAACGTTGAGCTCAAAGCGGCCCGAATTTGTGAAGTCGAACTGGTCAAAGGGACTGAAAGGTCTATCACAAAACCCAAAGGGAGCATTACTTATGATCTAAGCGAATGAAATTTTGGTAATAGAATTGTCTGCTCAAAATTTAGAAGTCCAATCAGAATATAGGTTCTAGCAATAGGTTAGAATATCTGCTTGAGTTTGAATTGATTAAATAAACTTGAAGCTTTCAAATAGTGGGTAGAGCAGAAGAGTATCCTTTTCCTAGGATATAATTAATTCTTTTCAATTGACTGTGATACTGGTACTAGCCACGCATCAACATCTTGCTAAAAGATATTATTTGAGGTACCTTCTATTCTAATCTTAGATGAGGGACACACATCGAGGAATGACAATACTGACATAATTCAGTCCCTTAACAAAGTGAAAATTTCTAGAAAAGTTGTGTTGCTTGGACGTTATAAAATCATGTCAAAGAGGGATTTTTGTGACTTAGTCGAGAACACTTTGCAGAAGGACTCTGACTTCAAAAGGAAAGTGGCCGTCATTCAAGATTTGCGTTCTATCACAAGTCAGGTGCTTCATTACTACAAAGGAGATTTTCTTGACGAGCTTCCTGGCCTTTTGGATTTGGCAGTTGTACTCAATCCTTCTTCCCGACAAAAGCAAGAAGTCCATAAATTAAAGTACATACTCAAAAAATTTATGATAAGTAAGTGTTGTTTATCTTCACCCAAGATTAAAGCTGTAATACCCCTGATTAAAATAATAATAATAATAATAATAATAATAATAAAAGAATTAATATGTGTACATATATAGAGAGAAATAATCTAAATTGATTTTTAGAGTTTCTCCTAGAATCTAGGCACAATAATTTGAAAATTTAAAAAAATAATAAACAGTTAAGATCACATAATCGGATCTGATTAGACTAGGTCACATAACAGATTAGGGTTTAAATGATAAAGGTTCATAGTTGGCAGGCAAGGCCCATTCCAACAAATAATAATAATAATAGATTAAAATAATAAAATAATAATGATATATCAAATCTAGAAATTAATAATATTTGTAGTATTAATTTATTAATTAGCAATAATTAAATAGCCCAGCCCATCGTTGAAACCCTAACTCCCAATTATAAACTTAGGTTTAGCCGCATAAACCTAGAAAACGCTCGACTCTGTTTCTCTGCTACGGCTTCCTCCTTCCGCGCTCTCGGCAAAGCGTTTTTCTAGAATGCTAGCAAAGACGGAGACCAGGTAATCCTAATCCCCATATAGTTTAGGAATTAAGTATGAAATTTGATAGGTTAATAGGAATCTTGATAGGTAATCCTAATTCCCATCGTTTTAGGTTGAAATTTACCTAAGGCTTGGGATTTCCGATGTTCTGTTTCTATTGCCTTTTTTTTTCCTTTTTTTTTTCTTTTTGTAGTTGCAACGATGACATCATTCGCAGATTTTGTTTTGACTTTTTATGGTAGTAATGAAATTTCTAAATGAAACGAATTGGTATTTAATGACATATATTGGATATCCTTTAGCATGTTTCTTATGAAGATTTCGTTGATTGGATTTGTGCTTTCCGGTAGTGTACGAAATATGTAGAGCTGAGTCGTGAAATAATGGATATTATGTCGCTTAATTGATTTCATGAAAATCCTAACGATATGAACTTAGACTATTATTCGAAGATGCGTTTTTATTTTATTTTATTTCTTTATCGAAACCTATAAGTGCCTTTCATTAATATATATATATATATATATATATATATATATGTGTGTGTGTGTGTGTGTGTGTGTGTGTGTGTGTGTGTGTGTGTGTGTGTGTGTGTGTGTGTTGAGAAATACATTTTGTGTGTGACTAAAATAATTTAAATCATGGGAGGATAGCTTTGGGACGGTACCTCCCAAAGTGATGAACACAACTAGGCTTTATGCCCCCGATATGTTACCGAAGTGAACCGATTATATCCGTTCTTCCTAAAGTGGTGTCTGGTCGGGTTTCCAGGACGCTAGTAGCAACTTTAGGAAGATGTGTGCACATTAGGACGAAGTATTTTTGATGGCCAATCTGATTGATTGTGGTCGGTCGGGTTTCCGGGTCACGAGTAGGCTGGTCGGGTTTCCCGTGTCTACCATGGTTCTCCTCCTACTAAACAGACTGGCAGGGCTTCCCGGGTCTAAATTAATAAAGAATTATATTTAGTGTAAATTATATAGGATTATTTTATGTGATTTATATAAAGTATTCGAGCCACTTAAATCTTTTTTTTTTCTTTTTCTTTTTCTATTGGGATTACCAGCGTTTTCTTTGATTCTGTGTATTATGGGCTGCGACGATCCTTCAGGGGAGCAGATTTTCAGTGAAGCAAGTTCTCGAGTTGGGGCTAGCAGTGAGAAGTGAGGAAGAATATTCAACTATTTATGGCTAGGTTTATGTGATTTTGCTTTGAATAAAACTATTTATTTAAGTTTTAGACTTATGTCATTGTAATAAATTAGCCTTGCACTTGTCCCAGTACAAGTGCGGCGGTAACACTTCCCAAGGATTTACTTGAAATTCAGTAATTATTTATAAAAATCATTGCAATTTTATGTTATTATATTTGTTAGAAATTGGGGTGTTACAAAAGCCATTGGCAGAAAATTGTGCTGAGAATTCTACTGTATCTAATCGCATAATGGAAGAGAAAATAAGAGGGTTTAGGCTACGGAAGTTGGGGCTTTGAAGATTGCTGAGATGACACAAAATGTAGAATCTGTCGTTAATCCTAGGGATTTTATTGTTAAGTCAAGATATGATCCCCATATCCTATCAGGACTTTGAGGTTAAGTGTGCTTAGGCAAGAGAAATCTCGGGATGGGTGACCTCCTGGGAAGTATTATAGGAATTTTAAGATTTCCTGATTTAAGGCCTTAGTACTTTGAGGTATGACATATGTGTTGGAAATTATGCCCTAGGGGCAAGTCATTGTACTTATCGACGATCCCCATATGAATTGGGTAGTCGCAATGTCTTGCTAGAGGCCGCTTGCGACTTGTGGGCTGGTACAGTATTGGCCCGCTGCCAATCTCATGTGGGCCTGTAGGGTCGCACACAAGAATGGCCCAACACGAGCAAGAGTGTCCAGATTCATTGAATCTTAAATGTGTTTAAGATTTAATGAATACTTATTTAATCTAGGGTGTGTGTGTGTACATACATACATACATACATACATTATTCGAAAATAATAGTGATATTATTTATTGATAATAATATTATTATATATATAGTATTTAATTTATTTGATAAATTAAATAACTATAATAAATTGAGATATTGTATCTTAGATTTAATTTTTGAATAAAGATATTGCATATCAGATTTAATTTGAACTGAGATATCGGATCTCATTTAAAATTAAATATAACGATATCATATCTTGATTTAATTTATAAATATAAATTAAATCAGAGGGCTTTTAATTCGGATTAAATAAATAGATTTGATTAGATCTATCAGATAGATTTAATTAATATATTTTTTAATCCAGATTCAAAATTTGTTTTGAATATAATACCCCTGCTAGGTTTAGAAAAACCTACGGGACTTTTAGTCGAGCGTATTAGAAAGTCGCGAAAAACCCTAGAACGAAAAAGAGAGAGATGCAAGAATACTGAGGCGCTAGCACGCTGCCGTCAGTGTTAAAGGCCGTTTGTGTGGATACCGGTAGAGGGAGAGGACATGCATAGTTTGCTCCTGTCTGATCGAACAAGAAGGCGTTAGCCCACGTGATCAAGAAGCACGAGAAGGTAGCCCACCAGTTCAAATTGTTCGGCAAAGGTTCGGAAATCTTAAATCCTGATTTAAACGCTATTGAGCGATCCGCCTAAGGGATTCGTAAGAGTTTTATTCCGCTGCGTGTACGGATCCCAACAGTGGCATCAGAGCCAACTCAACGTGCGTTTAAATCAGGTTTTGTGTATGCTTTATATATGTGATATATATGCTTTAAACCGAATCTTGCATGCTTAAAATCAAAATATATGATAAACCGATTTTGAAGCATTCATCTTTTATCCAAAAAGATCATCCTTTTTCGAAAAGATCGCGTTATGAATACGGTTGTTTAAGGCTAGGGTTAGGTTCGATTCTGTGGCTTTTTCGATCACGTTCTGAAAGGTCCAGATCGGAGATCACGCTAAAGTCGCGCAATCTGATTGGGGTCGTAATGTTCGAAGTCACTGGGGACGTTAGGGTTCGTCTTTCAACTGCGTTTGTATTTCTGAACTATCCAGATTTAACATAGTCAGGTTCGACTTGACCACGTTCGGACGTTCAAGATCAGACACGTTAAGGACGACTCTCTTTCGTGCGACCATACTCAAACAGCGAATCTGGGGTTTGAAATTTTGGAAATTATTTTTGAAAAAGCATGTTTTTTTGGGAAATAATTTTCGAAAACAAGAAGTTATTTTGAAAAAAATTTCTAACCGGGGCGCTACCCCTTGACCCTGCCCGCTAACCGGCTAGCGGGACCGCCGTAGGGATCTCGACTGATTGTCAGTAGCGCGAGAATTTAAATCATGAATATAAATTAGAGAATTTATATCATGATAAATTTAACCATAATATTTTATTGCATATCTGTATGAATTAAATATATGGTGTGATCTAACTTGTTTGGGTATGGTGAACAAGATGGCTCTAGAATTTACAAGTGTTGTATTATTTAAATATGGCCTGCGAGCCATGCCTATCTCTAAATATTCTCTATGTAAATTCTCATCTCATCTCACTCCCCTCGTATGTTGAAACGAGGTTTCTCATGATGTATTTTTCTTTAATTTTATCTAGAGAAGTCCTCTCATTGGCTTGAGAGGATTCTAGGTTAGGTGAGACATGTTGTGTCACAGTCCTTAATTATGTTTTGGTTTTGATCATTGCATGATTTAATTTAGAAATTGTATGAGATACAATAGGGATTGCACTCATATAATTGATAGTATTAATTAGATTAAATTAAATAATACCCTCTAAATAAAATCTTAAGCCATAATGCCGTCAATTAATGAATACTTATCAAAACCTAGATCACCCATTTGTATGTTCCACCAAAGTGGATGCATCTGAGTTATCTTGGTGAGACGAGAGTGAGTAATGGTGATACTCGATATTCATTGATTGTCTTGACTTAATTGAGATCATCAAAACGGTTTTGGATCTCAAGGCATTAGATGAGATTAAACGTGTTGGTCATATGATGATCGAATCCCATAAAGATCTAAGAATTACAAGTGATGTAATTGGCAAATGTTTGCCTACCTAAATAACTTAAATTTAAGCGTCCTGCCAAAGCGGACTTAATTTTAAGCCAAATATGGGTCTTAAACCACTAATTATAATGAGGGTTGTTAATTCAGTGGGAGGTTACTACTTAAACTTTGCATATCTTTAGTTGTAGAATCATGTAGTCTAGTAATACTTCAACACCATCAATGCGATCAGTCCTTGAGAAGGACGAACTCGATGAGACAAACTCTCTTGACATGTTTGGGAACTTAAGCGTTGATCCTAAACACGAAAGAAAAGAGTATCTCATCAATCAACCCATTCTTGACGAGCCTTCAGCTGCTGATCCAAGACCTCAGACTGATGCTTATACGAAGCATAAATATGACTCTGTGGATGCAGGATGCCTGATGCTTGCCACTATGCTTCTAGACCTCAATAAAGATCTAGTGCTTCTTTTACAATGAACTTGGTCACTTGAAAAGGAATTGCAAACTCTACCTAGAAGATCTGGAGAAGAACAGGAAGGATAGCGGGGCTATCGCTTCAAGTATCTATGTCATAGATATTCGCTTTTCTACTTCCTTAACATGGGTATTGGATACTACATGTGGATCTCACATTTGAATAAATGTAGGATCTCAAGGACAGTAGAAAATTGTATAGACATATCTATGACATAACTACTAAAAGGTTCAAGTCAAATTATTTGAATCTGACCTATCTATGGCATTGTCGTCTAGGCCATATAAATGAGAAACACATTTTGAAACTCCATCAAGATGGATTTATTAACTCATTTGATACATACGAGTCTTGTTTATTGGGAAAGATGAAAAAGGCACCTTTTACTGACCACAGTGAGAGAGCCACCGATTTATTGGGCCTCATACATACTGATGTGTGTGGACCAATGAATACATCTACCAGAGGAGGTCATTTGTACTTCATTACATTTATAGAC
Organism: Acacia pycnantha; assembly: GCA_025563575.1. NCBI lineage: Eukaryota > Viridiplantae > Streptophyta > Magnoliopsida > Fabales > Fabaceae > Acacia > Acacia pycnantha. Next base: position 2,107,412 of record JAMWYP010000006.1, read on the forward strand.
GATTTCAGTAGATATGGATATATCTATTTAAGAGTAAATACCATTTTTGGTCCCTGAAATAACACGCGCTACCCATTTTGGTCCCTGAGTAAAAAAATATCATTTTTAGTCCTTAAACAGTAAAAAAAAAGGTCCCTTTTAGTCCTTTTAGTCATTTTTTGTGAGCATTTTAATCCCTCACAAATTCCCAAAAAATCATTTTTAATCCCTAAAAATGACCGAAATGACATTTTTTTTTACTCAGGGACCAAAATGGGTAGAGCGTGTTTTTCCAGGGACCTAAAAGGGTATTTACTCTCTATTTAATGAAACATAAGTCGGAATCTTTTGAAATGTTCAAAATATTCCAAAATGAAGTGCAAAATCAACTTGGCAAAACAATTAAGACACTTCGATCTGATCGGGGTGGTGAACATTTGAGCGAAGAGTTCATTGACCATCTTAGGAGTTGTGGGATCTTCTCACAACTTACTCCTCCAGGAACACCTTAAAGGAATGGTGTTTCTGAGCGGAGGAATCGAACTCTATTAGATATGGTTCGATCTATGATGAGTCAAACAGATCTTCCACATTCCTTTTGGGGCCATGCCCTAGAAACAACTGCATTCACACTGAATCGTCTTCTGTCAAAGGCAGTTGAAAAGACACCATATGAGATATGGACTGGGAAGAAACCCAGATTGTCCTTTCTTGAAAATTGGGGATGTGAGGTTTACGTTAAACAACAAGCCTCTGATAAATTATCATCCAGATCCTCAAAATGTCTTTTTGTGGGGTATCCTAAGGAAACTAAAGGATACTATATCTACAATCCCACCGATCACAAAGTGTTTGTTATTCAGAATGGTGTCTTTTTGGAAAATGAGTTTATCTCTAAAAGAACCAGTGGGAGTAAGGTGAACCTCGAAGAAGTTCGAGAGTCACAGGACAATGTAGAACCACCGATGGAAACCGGAGAAGACTCACAACAAGTTGTTGAGCCTACTCACGTAACACAAAACCCACGAAGGTCAGATAGAACACGGCTACAGCCTCAGAGATATGGATTTCTGATTCTTCGGAAGCCGTGATGTTTTGCTCATTGAGCACAATGAGCCAACTACCTATCGCGAGGCCATGGTGGGACCCAACTCCGAAAGATGGCTTAGTGCCATGAAGTCTGAATAGCAATCCATGTACGGCAATGAGGTATGGGCCTTAGTCGATCCACCTGAAGGTGTAAAAACCATTAGGTGCAAGTGGGTTTTCAAAGAGAAAACTGACATGGATGGCAAAGTAAATATCTTCAAGGCACGACTGGTTGCAAAAGGATTCACTCAAACTCATGGTGTGGACTATGATGAAACCTTTTCCCCAGTTGCAATGGCCAAATCAATTAGAATCCTTCTTGCCATTGCATCATATTATGACTATGAAATATGACAGATGGACGTCAAAACAACATTCCTTAACGGAAAGCTCCTTGAGGATGTGTACATGACACAACCTGAGGGTTTTGTGAGTCCAGAGGACTCTAGTAAAGTTTGCAAGCTTCAAAGGTCCGTTTATGGATTGAAGCAAGCATCTCGGAGCTGGAATCATCGTTTTGATGAAGTAGTCAAAGAGTTTGGATTCATTCAAAACATAGATGAACCTTGTGTTTACAAGAAGGTTAGTGGGAGCACAGTTGTATTTCTAGTGCTTTATGTTGATGACATCCTACTCATTGGGAATGACATTCCTACCTTGCAGAGTGTCAAATCTTGGTTAGGAAAGTCTTTCTCAATGAAGGATTTAGGCAAAGCCACTTACATCCTTGGGATTAGGATCTATAGAGATATATCTAAGAGGCTGATAGGCCTAAGTCAGAGCACATACATAGACAAGATGCTGCATAGATTCAGTATGCAGGATTCTAAAAGGGGTTACATGCCCATGTCTCATGGCATCCATCTCAGTAAGGATCTGTGTCCTAGTACACAGGATCAAAGAGACCGCATGAGTAAGATTCCATATGCCTCCGCCATTGGATCTATCATGTATGCCATGTTATGTACTCGACCAGATGTGTCATTTGCCTTGAGTATGACCAGCAGATATCAACAAGATCCCGGTGAGGGTCACTAGACTGCTGCCAAGAATATCCTTAAGTACTTAAGAAGGACTAAGGGCTTATTCTTGGTATATGGTGGCTTGGAAGATGAGCTCTGTGTGACTGGTTACACAGATGCGAGTTTCCAAACTGACCAAGATGATTCAAGATCGCAATCAGGATATGTATTCATTTTGAATAGTGGTGCGGTAAGCTGGAAGATCTCTAAGCAGAGCACTGTAGCTAATTCTGCAATAGAAGCTGAGTATATAGCAGCATCAGATGCAGCTGAGGAGGCCTTTTGGATTAGTAAGTTCATTAATGAACTAGGGGTGGCTCGTACCATCTCAAATCCAATAGACTTGTTCTGTGACAATAGCGGCATTATTGCACAGACCAAGGAGCCTAGGTCACATCAAAGGACCAACCATATACTCAAGCGATTTCATCTTATCAGAGAAATAAATGATAAAGGTGATACAAAAAAAAATTATTATGCAAAGTACCAGGAGAAAGCAAGTCATTATACTTTAAACGTTAATGTTATTTAAAGTATTCTCCTTTAGTTATCATTTCATTTGCATGTTTATAGTGATAATTGATCCTTGGATATATCATATAGATTATCCTAAATGTCCCTGGTCAGTCATCTCCGCGGGAGCGAAGATGAAATAAGACCAGTGTGACTTTGATGAGTATGGGGATACAAGTCAAAGTCATAGGCACTTGTAAGAGTACAAGGTGCTGGACCGACCCACTATGAGAAAGCTGCATGGAACAAGTCATAAGCTTTTCTCATGTATAACCGCGTCACAACGCCCTTTGACCTGAGATCATCATGGATTCCTACATGTTGAGTCGCTGGTCTTTGACCTAGTCAAAAGTCACCTTTGACCGGGTGATGATAAAGGCTTGGATTGGGATCAGTGGTTTTCATGCAGAGGAATGTGAATGGTCAAGATGGAATTTGTCCCTCACATTTGTAGAGAGATAATACTGGGCCCCTCAATGAGTGAGTCTAAGAAATGTATGGTCATACTACGATGGAAAGGAGTTTCCATTTCAATTGTTAGACTACTCAAGAATCGAGAAAGTAATGGTCAAGAACAGGAAGTTGACATCATCCATGCCTCATCCTTGACCAAATTATCGCGTGACAAAAGGGATGTGACATGGTTGTACGATAGGTTATATCGCATAAACAATGACATTGATCCTCTTACTAAGCCTCTTGCACAAGTAAAACATGAGCGTCATGTTAGGGCAATGGGAATTAATGTAATTAATGATTGCACCTAGTGCAAGTGGGAGTTTGTTGGAAATTATGCCCTAGGGGCAAGTGATTGTACTTATCGACGATCCCCATATGAATTGGGTAGTCGCAATGTCTTGTTAGAGGCCGCTTGCGACTTGTGGGCTGGTACAGTATTGGCCCGCTGCCAATCTCATGTGGGCCTGCAGGGTCGCACACAAGAATGGCCCAACACGAACAAGAGTATCCAGATTCATTGAATCTTAAATGTGTTTAAGATTTAATGAATACTTATTTAATCTAGGATGTGTGTGTGTGTCTATAGACACACACACACATACACGCACGCACACACACGCACACACACGCACACGCGCACACACACGCGCACACACATGCACACACACACACACACAGACACTCTCACACACACACACGCACACACACGCACACACGCACACACACACACACACCCACGCACACGCGCACGCACACGCACACGCGCACGCACACTCGCACGCACACGCGCACACACGCACACACACACACACACGCACACACACCCACACGCACACCCACACGCACGCGCACGCGCACACACGCACACACACACGCACACACGCACGCGCACACACGCACACACGCACACACACACACACACACACACACACACACACACATACATACATATTCGAAAATAATAATGATATTATTTATTGATAATAATATTATTATATATATAGTATTTAATTTATTTGATAAATTAAATAACTATAATAAATTGAGATATTGTATCTCAGATTTAATTTTCGAATAAAGATATTGCATATCAGATTTAATTTGAACTGAGATATCGGATCTCATTTTAAATTAAATATAACGATATCATATCTTGATTTAATTTATAAATATAAACTAAATCAGAGGGCTTGTAATTCGGATTAAATAAATAGATTTGATTAGATCTATCAGATAGATTTAATTAATATATTTTTTCAATCCAGATTCAAAATTTTTTTTGAATATAATACGCCTGCTAGGTTTAGAAAAACCTACGGGACTTTTAGTCGAGCGTATTAGAAAGCCGTGAAAAACCCTAGAACGAAAAAGAGAGAGATGCAAGAATACTGAGGCGCTAGCACGCTGCCGTCAGTGTTGAAGGCTGTTCGTGTAGATACCGGTAGAGGGAGAGGACATGCGTAGTCTGCTCCTGTCTGATCGAACAAGAAGGCGTTAGCCCACGTGATCAAGAAGCACGAGAAGGTAGCCCACCAGTTCAAATTGTTCGGCAAAGGTATGATTCGGAAATCTTAAATCCAGATTTAAACGCTATTGAGCGATCCGCCTAAGGGATTCGTAAGAGTTTTATTCCGCTGCGTGTACGGATCTCAACAATATGGTAATCCATAGAGATGCTCTAAGGATGTTAGATTGAAGAAGGAAATGATTGAGACTAGGCTTGAACCTGATCTACGTTGAAATAGTGCCTAGATCAAAATCTTAATGAGGTTACACTAAGGTTCCAATACATGAGAATAGGAATCTTGCGAATACTGATTGATGATTAGATCAAAATGTGATTAAGGTTGTCCTAAGGTTTTAGTACTTGAAAGTAGGAACCCTGTAAGTGTTGATTGATGTGGTGCTATGAGCAATGCTTTGGGTATGATTTAGGGTTGTTGATTAGGTGAAAGAATAATGTTAGAATAGGCCCTTGTGATATTGAGGATTAAAAGGGAATTGGAATCTCGTGTATTGTGTTTTGGTTATGAGAATGACATTTGAATGTTTCGAGGTTTAAATTAGGAATGAGAATTATGATCCTAATTTGTATATTGGGTATTATTGAGGCAATATGATTTCTTGGCCCAAATAATGTTTTGGATTGTGAATCAAATAATTATTGTTGTTTGGGGTTATTTGAGGATAGTGCATGAATGTTGTAAGCTATGAATCATTATGATCGTAACGTGTTTATTGGCCATAGTCGAGGTTTCAATATTTGGTTAATGAACCTAAGAATCAAATTTGATTATGAGAGATTTTTTTAGGTATTTGATTTATCTTAATAAATTAAGGCACTAGAGTGTGGTATCCATGTGTGGGAGGTATTTGGAGGTTACTAGCTAATAGGTGATGCTTTTAATTTCATGATTTTCCCCTTATAAAGAATGAGTAATAGTTTCTTCCTTGGAGGAATCAAGGAGTAGCTAGAACCTCGGTAACCATAGGTTATAATTTCATGACCGAGACCAATAACCATAAATATGATAGTGGCTAATAGACCCCTGTGATGACGGTTGAATACTCAATATGGAAAAAAAATTGGATCAGAGACTATGCCTGGAGCTAGATTATTATTGGAAGTTCATATCAAGTGACCCCAGATGAATTTGTGTGATTTCCATGGGGTGCTCTAGCACCTTATGCGTGTTCTCATTGAGTGAAATTGTGAAATGAATATACAGTGGGCAATGAGACTTACTAAATTGGTATGACTTCAGGTCATTAAGTTTGATTTGTGTTCAATGAGAGGCCTTAAGTCCTATGTGACTGGTATGTTCGTAGGCTGGCAAAGCCCACAATTACTAGACCAAGAATACTAGACAGTGTCTCGGGAAAGTTGCAAGCCTGAGAGTTACAAACATTATTTCTGGAATGACCGAACAAATGGAATAAAATGGACTGAATGTCTTATGGATGGCTCGAATAGCCAAGGATAGAGTTTGAGATGTAATTGGAGTTGATGACCTTCTATATCAGTTGTTTGGTTCCTAGTATATTTGAAAAGTGAATTTTGAGTCTGCCAATGCACCTGCTATGTTGTGAATTTTTGAAATTGAATTTTCTGAACTGAAGTTTTAAATGAAATATGTTTCATGGAATTTTAACCAATTTGAAGTGGTTGTTTTTGAACTATATTGTCTCATAGATAGGGTCCTGATGGAACCCAGATTTGAAATTGAATTGTAAATCATGTTTGTGGTGGAAGCAGTACGGAACTGGAAGAGACCAGAAACTGTTGTAGAAATACCCAGTTTGTTGGATCTTGCTAGATATATTTAAGAATTTTTGAAATCACTGGCCAATTATAAAGCTCATTTAAATTGAAAATTTGTTTGATGGGATATGAGAGGTTGACACTCGCACTAATGGTGAATATTCCCAATCTGAGTAGTTCCACCATGAAGGGGTGCATATTTTGCTGTGTTAGGCCGGTACTAGCCGTGATTACGAACTGGTCAGCTAGGAAAATGGTGCACAGTGGTGACTGTGACTATGGACTAGCTTGACTGGGAAACCGGTGGAGAGCCTTTATTAGATATGCTAGTGTGGATACTGGGTCCCTTATGTGGGGATGGAAATTCTCCTACATCAGTCGGTAGGCGCGTTGTCACTCTGATGATTTGTATGAAAGGATTGGGATATGTCCTGGTGAGGCAGGGCGAAGTAGTGGCGTGTGCCTCTTAGTTATTGAATTTTGGGAAATGAATTATTCCATTGTGTGTAAAACCGGCAGAAAACGTGTTTCTTGAATTTGGGCTGGTAAAGAATGTATTTTCTCGAAATTGAGCTGGCAGCGATTATGGTTTATTGAAAATGTGAAAATATTGTTTCGTGAAATTATAAAAATGTACTGCGACCACAGAAATTTTAAATATTTGAAAATTTGAAGTTGAATATGAGATAACATAGAGGAATAAAAAGCAATGGCGTCATTGCCATTTGCTAACGTATTGAAATGAAGAGCGGTGTAGTTGGTAATTATGTTGATACAGGTACAGAAACTGTTAGAATGGTCTAGAGATCTGAACCGAGTAGGTCAGATGAGAATTTCCAGTATGCTAAGCAAGAGAAAAGTGGTATGAGAGCTTAAGTTGAGGAAGCTCATACACGGAATAGACGAGCAGAGGCTCGAGGCAGTAAGATTCGGTGTGCAAATTTGCACGGGACGGTGTCCCTGGGTCATAAGACCTGTGATGCTTAACACTGTGTGGAATGCTGATTGACATGGTGACCTTAGACAAGTATGTCTAGAGTACATCTTGAGGCTGACCAAACATTCGATCTATACCAGGAGATAGATAAGATACCTAACCTTGAGGGTAGTTCCCTAGGTAGTAGGGCTAGAAATCCAACGTTGTGGTAATAGAAGGTACCGAAAGATTAATATGCGATAAACCAAGAGGCAGAATGAGTCAGGCAGTGAGGCCTGCATAACCAAACACTATGAGAATGGATCAGTAGATCCTGTTTTTGAATACTATACCTGGTGATAGCGACTTCGGCAAGTGCACCGATCGTTACAAGTAATAAAGTAGTGAGAAACAGATCGTCCCACGAGGAATAGTACTCCAACCACTAATTCGTTATTTCAGCTTTAGTTGGATCAATGAGTAATAGGGGTGAGTTGTAACCAAACAGAATTTTAAGGAATTTAATCAAGAACAAGCATTCAAGATTAAGAATCTCAAGAACGATTGTTTAGAAAAGATAATCAGTAGAGAAAAACGCAGCTAGGGCATAGAATTCTCCTATGTTCCTCTAAGTATTTGAATTAAATCCCTAATTGATTATTATTCCCATGATTGACGATCAATTCTCTAAAATTAGACTAAGTCCCAATGTCTTAACGCTACCTTAGTCCGTTATCTTTGAAAACAACCTAATGTCTTAGTATTGTTTGGAAAGATTATATAAACCAGAATTATGAGATCGCATAAACTCATAAGCCTATGTCTAGGTCATGCAACTCTATGATGAATTAACGGTTCTAGTTAAATGCACCAACATCTCTATTGTCATACACCAACCTATGAGCAATCTAAAAGGTGATCAGTCTTTAAGAAAGCTTTAAGCAAAGATAATTCATTCAATCATGGTAAATAACGTTCAATAGAGAATTCAAACAAATACTCAAATTCGCATAGGGTTCATCCTTGCCCTAACTACTAAAGAAGACTAGCCAAGCATGGCTAGGTTAACAAAATAAAAGAAAAGAGATGAAAATCAGAATTGTTCTTGCGTCCTTCTTTCTTTTTTCAGCCGTCTCCTTCTTTTCTTTTCTTTCCAATCCTCTCTTTAACTTGTGCGTCTTGTATGTAGTGTGTCTCTCAAAAAATCTGTTTTTCTCTATCTGCTAATAACTCCTGCAAGATATAATAGGAAATAAGTAGATTGTATGTTGATTGATTCTTTGATCCTAAGTTTGATTCAATGATGAAAAAGTATATAAAAGATAATTAAATAAGTATACAATAGTAATAAATTTAATCCAATATATATCTCAGAATTGATACTTATTTAATTATAAAATATGCACTTATCACCTGGGTACAAGATGAATGAGACAGTTGGCTGAATATTAAGGTGTGTGATAGGTAAGCATGCATAGGAAAGGAATAGACTAGATGTCTAGGATAATTTTCTGAAGTTATAGGTTCAAATTTCGAGGACGAAATTTAAATTAAGGGGGGAAGAAATGTAACATCCCAAATTTTGGGATTTGAAATTTGAAATATTTTATGGGAATTAAAGTATGAAAATTTAGTCCAAAATAATTATGGAAATAATTATTAGAATTTATTTCTTGATAAATTCAAAGAAAAATAGTTTGAGGTTGAATTATAGCCAAATATGTTTAGAGAAATTACTTTAAGGGCTAAAGAAGTTGATTTAAGGAAGAAAATCATTATAAAGCATCAGGAAATTTATTCTAGCACTTATTTGATAAATAAAGGGAATAATTGCAAGAAAGGAAATTTTGGTGCCTAAACAATCATAAGCTTTCTTGTTTTTTTCCCCTTATGACCACAGTCACACACACACACACTCACAAATAAATAGCACATCTCATTTGCTATTTTGTTGGATTGCTCCTTAGGCCCATACTAACAAATCAACCCAACCTCCCCAAGTTAACTCCAGAGGCAGCCAAAACGTGGGAGCAGTAAAACATATATATAATCTAATATCCATTCGATTAGATCACTCCCTCTCGTACACACAAACCGAACACGCCATACTCTCGTCAGCATAGATTACGTTCGGCCTCCACTGTTCACGCAAGAGCAGACCCCCATGCTTTTCGAAACCAACAAAGATCACACCCATACTCCCTCTCCCATTATAAACCACTGCTTCTCTTCAAGTTTCAGCATTCTCATTTGTGCTTGCCCTGTATAGAAACCAAAAAGCAGAGTGAGTCCGAGAGAGAGAGTGCGTGGGAGCTGTGTGTATATGTATGTGTTCGCTCTATTTTAAGCCTAGAGAACAGAGGTGGAAGTCAGTGAAAAGCTGAGAGTTTGAGCACGCAAAGCCTTGAAAACTTGCTGAAGGTATTGTTATGGACTCGAATAATGGGCTTGGTAGAGACTGAGCCCAATAGGAGTACTTTAGGCGGGAAGCCCTCGTTGAGATAGGTAACTCCCCAATCATCTCTTTAATGTGCCGTTAATTCAGGGATCATGCAGATACTGGAGCAGGCACCATTAAGACGTGAGATACGCACGACGCCAGAGAAGGACTGAAGGTTAGGAGGACGAAACCCTAGGTAATCTCTATAAATAGGAGGTTACCTACCAGGTATGTTCTCCACGTTCACCAGTACATTCTTTACCATTCAGTCTCACTGTGCACACACACCACCCTCAGGCGAAGAGCCAACCCCGTGTAGCACAGTGATCCGTTAGCAACCGCTGATATCTCCTCCATAGATACCAGTGGGCGCTATATCCGATCCAATATCAATCATACCTAGCCCACTGGGGCTAGACATCTGTGTTCTACGACTGAACATTGGCGCCGACCGTGGGGAATCAGAACTTTTGATTCCCAGAATTATAAAAGCTACTCATAACCACTGAGAATGGCGAGAACTACCTGGAGCCGCGCGATACACGGGCGAGAGCAACAGCCTGAAGGACAGCCATCACTCCATAAGGAAACAATCCAGCACTCGGACTCGGTTGGTCCAGAACACAGTCGTGCGGCCGAGGAAGCTGGGGACGAAACAGAGGATACCGCTCGCATGCATCGTTCAGGCTCGGGATGTAAGCAGCCGGAAGGAGAGGACCACGGGGTCCCCCGGACTCTTCCCGAGTTCCAGATTGATAACCCCGACATCCGCCTGTTGCACAACACGCCGGGCTCCTTGATCCAACGTGTGAATAACATGGGAGACTGGCACCAGCTTCAGAAAAATTTGGATGCCCGACTCATTCGAGAGGAGTTGGAACGTCAGAACAGCGCATGGAGACAGAAGGAGTATGACAGGATGCGGCAGAGGATGGAGGAAGAGTACCAGGAAAAAATGAAGCAAGCTCTGGGCGAAGGGCGATGGCTCAACCTGGGCGGAGAACTCGACCTCTGCGCATGTCAATCAAAAGGAACCTCAGGGAAAGGAGTTGGTCAACCCGGACCAACCTAAGACCTGGAAGGGGGAAGCCGGTGATGCAGCAATGACGGAAGCAGAAAGACTCAAGGCTGTCGAGGCCGAACAGGCTCGGTTCAAACAAAAGGAATCTGCTGCAATCCCAATCGTCAAAGTAGGAACAACCGCACCCCCGCCGTCCAGCAAGCCGGCCACAGTGCCTGAAGAAGCCGGAGAGGACCGACTTCCTAGTCAATTTACTAACGACGTTATGAAGGCTATGTACCCCAAAGGCCTAGACTCAAGGGAGTTGCAGAAATATGATGGGACTCAAGATCCTTTGACCCACGTGAGCAATTTCAAGATGAAGATCATGGTAAAAGGGATAGAAGGGAAGGTCATACCCCGGTTATTTGCCGGGACCCTTAGGGGAGCCGCGCAGTTATGGTTCCACTCCCTGCCACTATTTTCTATACCAGATATGAAAACTTTGGAGCACAAGTTTCTTTTGAACTTTGCCACGAGTAGGCGACAGCCCAAGACCGAGTTTCAACTCGGACTAGTCAAGCAAGGACCGGGAGAAACCCTGGCCAAGTACTTAGACCATTTTAAATTGTTGGCCTTGCAGATTCCGGGCTTGAAAGAAGATGTGCACCTACACTACGCAATAGCCGGGTTGGATGTCTTATCCCAATTAAAAAAGTCAATCATGAAGCGCCGGCCCACAACTTTGTCCGAGTTCCGAGACAGGTCCCAACAATACCTGGATCTGGAACAAATGGAGATGGCAGCCCCGGCCACAAAGGAGCGAGCTAAGAACTCCCCACCTCGGGGAAGAGAAGGTCACGAAGGATACAAAAGGAGTCCCCGTGTTCGTGATACCGACAGCAAACCCCGGGATAACAGGAGTGATGCCAAATATGATAAATACACCCCGTTGAAGGTATCACAGGCTAAGCTGTGGAAGGAAGTATGCGCGACCGAAATGAAGAAAGTGGAAAGATTTCGGCCACTCGGCAAAAGAGGCACTGCGGACAAGACCCGATTTTGTGAATTTCACGATCAGCATGGCCACACGACTGAACAATGTTGGGATTTGAAGGATTCGGTAGAGAAGTTTGTCCGAGAAGGAAAACTGCGGAAATACGTTATCAAAACCCAGGGAAAGCAGGGCAATAAGAGACAGGGTGAAAATCGAAGTAAGAGCCCACCCTCAGAAAAGAGGAGAAGGGACTTCAAGAAGAAAGCTGAGGAGGAGGAGGATGAGTTTCCTGAGGCCAAATATGATTAACGTTATCAGTGGAGGCTTCGGTGGCGGAGGAGACTCAACCAGCCAGCGGCGGAAATACCTCAGAGAGGTATTATCAATTTGGGACAGCCCAAAGTTCAAAGAAAACTCAGGCAAGCCCAAGTACCCCGTCCTGTGCTTTACCAACAAAGATTTAGAGGATGTTGCCCCGGGGCACCATGACGGGTTGGTAATCACAGGCACCTTGGTGAATTGCCGGGTCAAGAAGATCTTTATGGACAATGGGAGCACGGTGGATATCATACTATGGGACGCGTTCAAGCGAATGAATTTTGATTCGGACGTGTTAAAACCATGCAAGACAACCCTGGCCGGCTTCAATGGACAGGATACCCGTCCAAAGGGTTACGTAGACCTCAAGCTAACTTTGGGAGACAAGCAGGCTTTCAAATCGGAAAGAGTCTGGTTTGTAGTGGCGGATTTCCCATCTTCATACAATATAATCCTAGGCCGACCAACTATCCACAATTGGGATATGTTGGTATCATCTAAGCATCAGAAGTTGAAGATGGTTAACAAGGTGAACCAGATCGTAACCGTGAAGGGAGATCAAAAGGAATCCCGGCAATGCTACTTCAATACGGTCAAGGAGGCCAAGAGTGATTCAACACGTTCATTACAAGCCGGGACAAGCAAAGTGCCCGAGGCGGATCCAGCCGGCAAGGCGGTAAACTTGGTCGAGTTGGATTTACGCGAGGAGGAGAAAATGAAGAAGACCGAGCCTAATGGAGAATTGGAGGACTTCGTCCTAGGGACGGAGCCGGGGCAGGTCACAAAGATTGGCAAGACACTCGATCCCGAGATACGAGAAGAGCTTGAAATATTCCTGAGGGACAATAAAGATGTTTTTGCATGGCATCCGTCAGAGATACCCGGAATCGATCCAGACTTTTGTTGCCATCAACTCGCAATCAAACCGGGATCTATCCCGGTATCCCAGAAGAAGAGGAACCTCGGGGCAGACAGGCGAAAAGCCTTGGACACTCATATAGCGGAGCTGTTGGAGGCCGGATTCATCCGGGAAATACAATATACCACATGGCTATCCAATGTCGTCATGGTCAAGAAACTGAATGGAAAATGGAGGGTCTGCACCGATTATAAAGACTTGAACAAGGTGTTCCCCAAGGACTCTTTCCCGATGCCCAACATTGACCAACTGGTTGACAATTCTTCCGGTTTCCAGTTATTATCATTCATGGATGCGTATTCCGGATACAACCAGATCGCTATACACCCGGAGGATCAAGCAAAGACAGCATTCATCACTGATAAGGCGAACTATTGTTATAACATAATGCCTTTCGGATTGAAGAATGCAGGAGCCACTTATCAGAGGATGATGAACCAAGTATTTGAAGACCAGTTGGGGAAAAATATGGAGGTGTATATAGACGATATGATCGTCAAATCCTTAAGTGGAGCCAATCATGTCAGAGATTTGAGGCAAACGTTTGATAAGCTGAGAAAATACAAGATTCGGCTCAACCCGGTGAAATGTGCGTTTGGGGTACCTGCTGGAAAATTCCTTGGTTTCTTGCTTACAAACAGAGGCATTGAAGTAAACCCAGACAAGTGTCAGGCGGTATTGGATATGGAACCACCTCGATGCAAAAAAGAGGTCCAGCAGTTGACAGGGCGTTTGGCAGCGTTAACTCGTTTTCTGCCAAAATCACTAGAAAACTCTCTCCCCTTTTTTAGGTTACTAAAGAAGGAGGCGTCTTGCGGATGGAATGCGGAGTGTGAGACGGCGTTTGAAAAGATCAAACAATGCTTATCTTCACCACCGGTGTTGACAAGACCCGAGACAGGAGAGAGCTTGATATTGTACCTATCAGTGGGTAATGAGGCGGTAAGCGCCGTGTTGGTTAGGGAACCCATGGACGGGAAGAGCCCGGTGTACTTTGTGAGCAGAGCTTTGCAAGGTTCAGAATTATGTTACCAGAAAGTAGAAAAGATGGCGTTTGCATTACTCGTAACAGCAAGGCGGCTTCGCTTGTACTTTCAGAGTCATCCTATTGTTGTTCGCACTGACTAGCCCATCCGGCAAATCCTTCACAAGCCAGATCTAGCCGGACGGATGGTAAGCTGGGCTATTGAGCTATTTGAATTTGATATCACGTATGAGGCTCGGCATGCAATCAAATCCCAGGCGTTGGCAGATTTCGTGATGGAGCTAACCCCGGTAAAGGGAGGAGATAACCAGGATGTGTGGAGTTTGTTTGTTGACGGCTCGTCAAACATCAAAGGGAGCGGAGCAGGGATTATTGTTGAAAGCCCCGAAGGTATCTCATTGGAGTTATCTTTACGCTTTAATTTTTCAACTTCAAACAACCAGGCGGAGTATGAGGCGTTAATAGCCGGTTTGCTCCAAGCTAAGGAAAGTGGGGCTCGTAGAATACGTGTTTCCACCGATTCTAAGCTAGTAGCTTCTCAGATCAATGGAACCTACCAAGCTAAGGGACCCTTAATGATTAAATACCTGGGGAAGGTGAAGGATATCATCACAGAATTTGACGAGGTAGTCGTTGCGCACATTCCGAGAGGAGACAATGTAAGGGCTGACGTCTTGTCAAAGTTGACCAGTACAAAGAGCCCAGGAAATCACCGTATGATTGTTCAGCAAAGCCTTTTGGAGCCAAGTTGTGTGATGATCATTTCGGAGGCCAGTGACTGGAGAAAACCTATTGTAGATTACCTGGAAAGAGGAACTCTCCCGGATGAGCCGCTGGAAGCAAAAAAGCTCACGAGAATAGCCACTTCATACACACTTGTGAATGACCAGTTGTATCGAAAAGGATTGCATTCCCCAATGACGAAGTGCCTTGCGGCAAAGGAAGCAATATATGTCCTTACCGAGATTCATGAAGGAATCAATGGTCACCACATGGGAGCGAAAGCTTTGGCTAGAAAAGCAGTACGGGCTGGGTATTTCTGGCCCACCATGGCCATAGATGCTAAGGATCATATCCAGAGATGCGATAGCTGCCAGAAGCATGCTAATACCATGTAGTCACCTCCGCGCCACACTTCAGGTAATCTCAGCACCATGGCCATTCTTTAAGTGGGGAATGGATCTATTGGGACCATTCAAGCGGGTGGCCGGACAGTTGCGGTGGCTCATCGTGGCGGTAGATTATTTCACAAAATGGATTGAGGTAGAACCTGTCGCCACAATCACATCAAGTAGAGTGCAAAAGTTCTTACAGAAGAACACCATATCACGGTTCGGCATTCCAGCCGAAATTATCATTACAAAGGAACACGGTTCATTGACAAGGGTTTTCAAAAGTTGGTAGCCGATTTTAATATACGCATGACACTTCGCGTACGCTGGAACATCCGCAATCTAATGGGCAGGCAGAGGCTGCTAACAAGGTCATTGTAGATGGACTAAAAAAGCGGATGGAAGATGCAACGTCTAGTTGGGTAGACCAACTACCTTATGTCCTGTGGGGATACCGAACAAGTGTCCAATAGTCAACCGGGGAAACGCCTTTCAAGCTAACTTATGGGTGTGAAGCCATGATCCCGGTCAAGATTGGAGAATCGTCTTGGTGAAGGGTCATAGCCCTTCAAAATGAAGAAGAGAACAACGCCTTCTCCTTGATTGAGTTAGATATGATAGATGAAGTTTGGATTGTGGCACTGCTTGGAATACGGCGGCTAAGCAACTTATCTCAACCCGATACAAAAAAGGTGCGAGCTCGGTCTTTCGACAAAGGAAGCCTCGTCCTTCGGAGGGCGGACATCGGCAACAAAAATGCCACGGAAGGAAAGAAACACTGACAAGTTGAAGGCTTACTATAGCTGAAGCAGATAACTCGAATGAGGACGGCTTGCTAAAAGGGCTTGACATGAGTCTATTTGTGGGAAGCCGGCATGTTATTTCTTTTCTTTTTCTTGTACGACGTTTTATCAACGCGAATATTTGAATAAAAGAATGACTTAGTCCAGTTTCTACAAATAAGATCCTTGTCTACCTTTTGGTAGTAAAACATGTAGAAACTAGGGTATTAAAAACCCGGTTTCCAAAATCATGTATGATTGAAACATGTAGAAACTAGGGTATTAAAAACCCGGTTTCCAAAATCATGTATGATTAAAACATGTAGGAACCAGGGTATTAAAAACCCAGTTTCCAAAATCATGTATGATTTAAAGATGTAGAATCCAGGGTATTGAAAACCCGGTTTCCAAAATCATGTATGATTTAAACATGTAGAATCCAGGGTATTGAAAACCCGGTTTCCAAAATCATGTACGATTTAAACATGTAGAATCTAGGGTATTGAAAATCCGGTTTCCAAAATCATGTACGAAATAAACATGTAGAATCCAGGGTATTGAAAACCCGGTTTCCAAAATCATGTACGAGTTAAAACATGTAGAAGCCCGGATGTTAAAAGTCCGGCTTCCAAAATCAAGAACTCGACTGTAACCATATGATCCAACGTTTATATTTTCGCTTATGTGTCTATATATATGTGGAATCAAATCTTGAGAATAATAGGAAAAGCTGATGTATATATAAAGGAGAAGGAAGGCTATTGGTATACTTATGTTTATAGGCGTTGAAGAATTTCATTTTTGTTTTTGTTACCTGTTACGGATATATATTTGGGCTCGTATGCCATATATGGCCCAACAAGGAGCGTAGTGCATATCAGGATCTGCATGTCATAAAGGAGTATCCAATCATATCCGTCGTAGTAAAGAGGCCGATATGGTTGATTAATGAGACCGATATGATCGATCTCGGATCAATCATATTAATGAGTAGAGCCCATTAATCCAATATCAATTCTCCAGCCCACACATACGACTGGACATCTGTGTTCTACACCAGAACAGTGGCGCCGACCATGGGGATCTATAAATTTCGATTCCCGTGACCATGAGGATCAACACTCGTGCAACAAGCCATAAACAGGAGGAGGCGGATCAGGAAGTAGACCACCGTCAACCACCTAGGCAACCACCTCTCGGTAAACAGCCGATCAATCCTGTCGGTGAGGATGAACAGGTTGGAGGAGACCGAATAACACAACCAGAGGAACCTCTCGTTCCCAACAATGATCAACCCTTGAAAGACAACCGTCGATCAGAAGTCCTCGGCTCGCAAAACCCTCACCACGAGCTTCGAGAACTCCGGTCCAGTCAACGATCAACGGGGCACAGCCGCCGACGGACTCCGCTGTCTCCAAAACGCGATGCTCGCAATGATGAGGCGTGTCGACAACATCGAAAAGCGCCACTCACTCCACCATCGGCAATTTGAGAAACGGAAAAAGAAAGGGGACTCGGCTTATTCCAGCGAAGACTGGGAAGATAAGACACAGGATGAGGATCGGGAATCGACGGTTCGATTCATCACGAGAGCAAGCGGGAGACGATGCGACCAACAGAGGAGGCTGGCTTCACACTCCGGCAAGGGGTCAGAAAAGGAAAAGGAGAGGTCGACACGCGTCAACAAATCACCCCGGCCTCCCCCAACCGAATATCAGCGAAGGAGATATGTCGGACAGATTAACAATAATCCTTTCTCTGACCAAATACCTAGTGCCTGTTTCCCGGAGAAGCTAAATCTCACAGAGTTCGCAAAGTATGACGGTTCTCAGGATCCGACAACGCATGTAGAAGACTTCGAGATGCTCATGGTCATAAGAGGCCTTGAGGAACCCATCATCTCTCGAATCTTTGTCGCGACCCTTAAGGGACCAGCATTAAAATGGCTCCACACACTACCTGAGAAGTCGGTTCAGAAATTTGTTGATCTAGCCGAGGTTTTGTTGCACTTCGCTACCGGCAAAGGCGGCCGAAGTCGCGGTACGGCTTATCCAAGATCGAGACAGAGACCGGTGAAACACTCCGAGTTATTTGGATCGTTTCAAAGCGCGGCACTCGGTGCGCGGGTTAAGTGAGGAAGTACACGTCCATCTGTTAGCTGACGGTCTAGATAGTGAGTCACGCTTGGCGGAATCATTCTTTAAACAAAGGGCCAAGGACCTTAACGACTTCATCACCCGGTCAAGATAGGACCCGATCTGAAGACCGCAAGCGAGATCGCCGAGGAAGGGGCCGAGATAATAAGCCCCCTAACATAAAACTGGAGTTTAAGGGCAAGTATGACAGATATACTCCTTTAAATGTTTCCCGCTCACAAGTATGGAGAGAGGTGGCATCAACCGAAATGAAGAAGATCGATAGGCCTCGGCCAGTCAGAAGAGACGAGCCAACACCGATCAGACCCGTTTTTGTTCTTTCCATGATAGTCAGGGGCACACGACGGATCAGTGTTATGAACTCCGGGATGCCATTGAAAAGTTCGTCAGAGAAGGGAAGCTGCGCCAATACCTGATTCAAACTCAAGGGCGAAAGAGTGAGAAGCGAAGGCAAGACGACCGGCACGTCAGCCCAGCCCTGGAGAGAAAGAGGGATGAAAAACGTTCGAAACCGAGGTTCGAGGACAATGATTTTCTCGAGGCCGAGTTTCAATGCAACGTAATCAGTAGAGCTTTTGGCGGGGGCGGTGACACGGCCAGTCAGCGAAGGAAATACCTAAAGGAGGTCCTCTCTGTAAGGGACCGACCTAAGTTTAAGGAAGATGCAGAGGCGATAAAGAAAGCGGAACGGCCTCGGCTCTGTTCACCAAGGAAGATATGACCAGACGTGATACCGGTCACCAAGATGGATTGGTAATCACGGGAACTACAGTTAATTGTCGGGTCAAGAGAATATTCATAGACACGGGAGCTCGGCGAGATATCATCATATGGGATGCCTTCAAAGGATGAACCTCGACCAAGAAGATGCGAAGCCGTGCAAAACCACCCTCGTTGGTTTTAATGGAGGCTGTCCCCTCAAAGGGATACATTGACCTCAGGCTCGGCCTTGGAACGAAGGAAGGCTTTAAGACGGAGCGCGTACGGTTCATTGTGGCGGACTTTCCGTCCACTTACAATGTCATTTTGGGAAGGCCAGACCATTCACAAATGGGACATGCTGGTGTCTACTAAGCATCGAAGATAAAAATGGTGAGCAATGCCAGCAGTCGTTACCATAAAGGGCGACCGAGGAAGGAGTCCCGGAAATGCTATGTCGAAACGATCAACGTTGGCGAAAAGGCAGTAACGCCTCTATCTCAGCCACGGAGTTGCAAATCAGACCCATCGGACCCAGTGGGCGGAAAGAGCTGTCACCCGGTTAATATGGTGGAATTGGACCTGCGCGACGAATCCGAGGTCTACCAGCCAGAGCTGGAAGGTGAATTGGAAGACCTCATAATCGGGAATGCCCCTGACCAAGTTACAAAGATAGGCCGGGGCTGAGCCCAAACTTGAGACTAAGGTTGGAGGAATTTTTAGCAATAAACTGCGATGTTTTTGCTTGGACTGCGGCCGCAGACAAGTCGCACTTAACCAGCATGTGGACGAGTTATTGGAGGCCGGATTCATTAGGGAAATACAATACACCACATGGCTTTCCAACGTGGTAATGGTTTTGAAACCAAGCGGCAAATGGAGGGTTTGTACGGATTACAAAAACCTGAATAAAGCGTGCCCAAAAGACACCTATCCCATGTCGAACATCGATCAACTGGTGGATAGCTCATCTGGATTCCAACTGCTATCTTTCATGGATGCCTATTCAGGATACAATCAAATTGCCATGCACCTCGACGACCAGGAAGCCACTGCCTTCATCACAGAAAAAGGAAGCTACTGTTACAACGTTATGCCGTTCGGCCTAAAAAACGCCGGGGCAACGTATCAGAGGATGATGAACAAGGTTTTCGAGGATCAGATCGGCCACAATGTCGAGGTCTACATCGACGACATGATAGTAAAGACGCATGACCCCAACAACCATTTACGAGACCTTGAACAGACCTTCAGCAAATTGAGGAAATATAGGATCAGGCTAAACCCGGCAAAGTGTGCTTTTGGTGTCCCGGCCGGAAAATTTCTGGGTTTCTTGTTAACCAAGCGGGGCATCGAGCCAAATCCGGACAAATGTAAAGCCGTGTTGGACATGCAAGCACCCCGAAATAAGAAAGAAGTGCAACAGTTAACGGGGAAGCTGGCAGCGCTGACCAAGTTTTTACCAAGGTCGGCAGAAAACGCCCTTCCTTTCTTCAAACTGCTTAAGAAAGAGGCAACGGGAGAGTGGAGCCGGAGTGTGACGCCGCATTCGATAAAATCAAACGATGCTTGGCAACTCCTGGTGTTGTCCAAACCCGGCTGGAGAGACGCTAGTCCTTTATCTCTCGGTAGGAGAAGAGGCGATAAGCTCGGTACTTGTACGGGAAACCGAGAACGGTCAGGAACCCGTATACTTCGTAAGTAAAGCACTACAGAGCTCAGAATGAGGTACCAGAAGTTGGAAAAGTTGCCTTTCGCCATACTAACGAAGGCACGAAGACTACGCCCTTACTTCCAATCTCATAGAATCATGGTTCGGACAAGCCAACCAATTCGGCAAGTGTTGCACAAACCCGACCTGGCCGGCAGGATGATCAGCTGGGCCATAGAGTTATCTGAATTTGATATCTCCTACGAAGCCCGGCATGCGATTAAATCACAAGCCTTGGCGGATTTCCTCATGGAGTTGACCCCGGTCAATAAAGACGTCGGTAATTTGAACCTCTGGAAAGTATACGTCGACGGTTCTTCAAATTCAAAAGGAAGCGGGGCGAGAGTAATCATAGAAAGTCCAGAAGGAATTGCCCTTGAGCATTCCCTACAGCTTAATTTCCCGACATCAAACAATCAAGCCGAGTACGAAGCACTCCTAGCCGGACTCAAAGAGGCTAAAGATCTTGGGGCCCAACGGGTTTCGGTTTTCACCGACTCCCAGCTCGTCGCCGCCCAGGTAGACGGGTCATACCAAGCTAAAGGCCCTCTCATGGCGAAATACCGGAATAAAGTGAAGGAAATTCAAGCCGAGTTTGAAGATATGACTGTCACCCATATCCCAAGAGGAGAAAACGTCAGATCAGACATCCTCTCCAAACTGGCTAGCACTAAAGGAACGGCCAATCATAGGACCGTGGTACAACAGAAGCTGGAAGAACCCAGCTGCGTCATGGCTATATCGATCTCCATAGATTGGAGAAAACCAATACAAGATTACCTCGAGCGTGGAATTATCCCATTAGAAACCACCAACGCCAGAAAGCTAATCCGGGAGGCCGCTGTTTATACAATGGTTGATGATCAACTTTACCGAAAAGGCTTGCATACCCCATGTTAAGATGTTTGGACATAAACGAAAGTAGATATGTTCTTGCCGAGATCCATGGCGGCATCAACGGACAGCACATGGGGGCGAGGGCTTTAGCAAGGAAGGCCCTGCGGGCCGGATATTATTGGCCGACTATGGAGGCGGATTCTAAGGAGTTCGTCCTGACATGTGACAGCTGTCAGAAACACGCCAAGATCATCTGGTCCCCACCATCTGAAATGGAGTATATCTCGGCCCCTTGGCCATTCTACAAATGGGGCATGGACTTACTAGGTCCATTCAAACCAGCCCCCGGACAATTACGATGGTTAGTCGTGGCAGTAGATTATTTCACCAAATGGATTTAAGCTGAGCCCCTTGCCACAATTACGTCGGCGAAAGTCCGGCGTTTTATCCAGCAGAGCATCTTCTCCCGTTTTGGGGTTCCGGCCGAGATAGTCACCGATAACGGAACCCAGTTTACCGACAGGAGATTCCAGGACATGATGGTCGACCTTGGGGTCGCACACCACTTTGCCTCTATGGAGCACCCCCAATCGAAAGGACAAGTTGAAGTAGCGAACAAGGTGATATTGGACGGCTTGAGTAAAAAGATGGAAGACGCCGACACCAGTTGGATCGAGCAGCTGTATAATGTTTTATGGGGTTGCCGAACCACAACACAGTCCGCCACTCAAGAAACTCCTTTCCGTATGACTTATGGATGCGAGGCCATGATTCCCGTCGAGATAGGCCAGCCATCGTGGAGAAGACTTAGAACCCTTGAAGAGGGAGAGGGATCAAACTCCAAAGCTTTGGCAACCGAGCTAGAGTTGGTAGACGAGGTCAGGACCGCGGCGCATTGCCGAGATATAGTGGCCCAGCAACTTATTGCCGCAAAGTACAATCGAAAGGTGAGACCCCGGATGTTCGGCCGGGGTGACCTAGTCCTTCGGAGGGCCGACGTCGGTAACAAAAACGCCAAGGATGGCAAACTTGCCGCGAATTGGGATGGCCCGTACCGGGTTAGAGATAAACTCGACAGAGGAGCCTATATCCTCGAAACTTTGGCCAGGAAACCCATCAAGAGGACATGGAACGCCGACAAATTGAAGATTTATTACAGCTAAACTCGGTCAGAGCAGATCTCCTACGACGAGTACGTCTTGTCTGAATGATTTTTTTTTCTCCAGGCTATTTTTCTTTCAGTATTTCAGTTGTGCGCATTTTATTCTCAAAGTTATCAGCTCCTTAGAGCGAACCATTGCTTAAATTCAATAAACGGTTTCTTAGCCGAAGTTCAATTTCAAGAATACTCGATGAATTGCAAATAGTTAGAACGACGCCCAGCCACACAAGCGCGGCTGTCAATGAAAACTACACAAGGTCGCTGTCAGCAGCCCCTTTTAAATGTCTTGATGCATCGAAAATGACACCCAGATAAGAAGGCGGATAGTCATGCCAGACCCTAATCAGGTCAAAATGTTTAAATGTGTGTTCATACAACCACGGCTGAGCATGTGACAGTTTTCCCTTATCCTGGTGAAGACCGCGAAAAACGTGCGTCATTATACCGGATAATTACTCCGAACATCGTAGCTGGTTAGTTTGGAAAACCCCTACCTATGCACCTGGTTTATTACACCAGAAGAGTACTAAGCGGACTCTAATTGTTTTAAAGGCCCCGGCCAGGCCTAAATCATAACAACGTATAGTTGACATATGAAGTTGAAAGTACATAAGGGATTACTACGGTGAATCTACGTTCATGTTAGTAAAAAGTTCCAAGTACTAGAAAAACTTAAAACCTAAACTATTACAAAATCGGCAATATACGCCGAAACAAAGAAAAGACAAAATAAAAATTACAACGTCTAAGATGGAGGGACCGCCTCGTCCATATGCGTCCCATCTCCTTCAGGTTCGACCCCGGAGGTAGCTTCCTCCCCATCCTGCCCACCCTGGTCATCTTCGGCCACGGACACAGACTCTTCTTCATGAGAGGAAGGCGGCGGAATAAGAACTCCACCCTTGAAACTGGAACGGCAACCATAACCGAAGCAGGTTCAGTGCACCCCGATTTAAGTACTCGATCTGGGCGAGGGCCATCTGGAAGGAATCCGACGCGGCCTTCCTCACGGTATCGGCCGCTTTGGCATGATCGGCCTTCTCCTTTGCCAAAGCCACCTGAAGTTCCTCAGCCTCGGCCCATAGCTTGCTACGCTGCTTGGTCAAACTCTTCACAGCATCCATAGACGCTGAGTAAGATGATTGCAGCCAAGCCAGATTGTCATTGGCCTGCATCAGATCAGCGGTGGCTCGTGTAAAAGCCTGGTATGTCAGCACAAGATCCTCTCCGGCCTTCTCTGTAGCGTCCCGGGAACTTTTAAGTTCAGTCTTCAGATTGTCACGCTCAGCCTCGGCCTTTTCCTTCGCCGTTTCAAGCATCTTGGCCTTTTCGTTCGTCTTCTCTAGATTCATCTTTTGGGATTGGGCCTCTTCAACCGCCCCCACGTAGAGACCATGAAGGTGGAGGAAGACTTGAGACAATCCAAGTACCTTGCTGAGATGACGGGGCATATCGTGGACTACGAGCCTATCCTCATCTTCCAGTGGCTGAGGACGCAAAAATCGATGAGGCGGAAAAAAGGTCGTGCCCAGCTCTTCCGACACATCGCCCTCCCAGAACTGACCACGTTTGAAGCCGCCCGAGCAAGGAACACTGGATATAGTCTGGGGCGGGGGACAAGCAGAGTTAGAAGGATCCACATTTTTCCCCTTGTCAACAGAAGGAGGAACGCTGGCGGATGATGGTTTCAGGGCCGGAATCTTAGTAGGTGTCATCAAAGGGACCACCGGCGTAGTTGTAGAAGAGGGCGGCAATAAAGGGACCACCGGTTCAGGTGTTGAAGAGGGAGCCGATGAAGGAACCCCGTGGGAGTCCCCGACCCTCGCTCTCTTGGCCGCGATGGTTGCTGGAGCTGTGACTGGTGGAGTTTTCTTCTTCTTTGGCTCGGTTGTAGCCCGCCTCTTGGTGGTCTTACCCGTCACCGGCACAGTGTAGGCAAGATAGTCCGGGTTGAGATCCATGGCTCCTAGATCGACCAAAAAGAAAAAGATGGGTCAGAAACCAAAAAAAAATGAAAACAAAGGATATGTTTGGAAAACGGCAGAAGTAATATGAACAAAATCATACTGGAAGCCGCTCCCGACTCAACTCCGGCCTTCTTGATGTAAAAGGCGGCACTCTTAACCCCGGTCTCGGCAACATACGAGATCAGACAAGCCGCGTATTCCCTCTCGTCACTGGTAAGATCCTTAGCTTCAAATTGGTAGGAGGAGGAGTTTGTTTTGTGATGGTCAGAAGTCCAGTAGAGTGGAAAATGCCACTCTACATCGGGCCCTTCAGCGCCTTTTAGAAACCAAGGCACCCCCTAGCAACCGCAACCACCTTGAAGAAGGAGTTTTTGTAGTGCTTGAAAGAATCAAAATAGGAGGTAAGAAGTTTTCTGTCTGCCTCGGCACGAAGAGACGTCTGCCCTTTCAAAGCGGGCGGTTCCTTACCCGCGAGGAGTAAAAGGGGAAAAGAAATGAAGAAAAAGGCCGGCGGTGCAAGGAATGACAGGCTCCAGCGAACCGCATAAAAGTGCGAACGCCGCCAGATAACCCCACCCATTGGGATGGAGCTGAGAAGGGGCAAGATGAAGATAATGTAGGACGGACATCTGGAAGTCGGTAAACGGGAAGCGAATGCCGAGTCGGGACATATATTCTCGATAGAAGAAAAAGAAGTTTGGGGATCCGGATTCTCGAGTGGCACAGATCGGCTCGTCCTCATGGGGAGGAGCCAGGAAACATCCTGACGACCCCAAAGACTCCAGTTGACTTACGTCGGCATCCGTCATTAATGAATGATTCATTAGCATCTCATGCATTACCCAGGGATACTTGGCCTTAAGTGTTGGGGAAGGACTACCGGAGTCGGCCTCAGCTTCGGACGTAGAAAGTCGGGGAGAAGACGTGGACTCCATTAACCTATAACATCAATAAATAAGAAACCATAATTAGAACTATGAGGTATACCTGACCAATAGGGGCTAGTAGTTGGAACTTCTGAAGGAACGGAGTCTGGCAAGCGTCTCCCCATGGAAGCCGACATAGCCCCGGACGACGAGGTATGGCGACACGAGCCCAAAGTCAGGTCTGCTAGGTGATCTTGCCCGCTCGCTATGAGAGAAGAGCCACGGGCAACACACTCCCAACAGGGACCAACATACCCGTCTGGAAGTGACCCCGACTCGGTTGGATCACACCCCAGTGAGGAGCTTATGGGCTCGGCCAGGATGGATTCAGCCTCGGAAGAACTATCAGAATCTAGCCTAATAGGGCTAGTCTCCGGTGGGCTGGATAAAGGAACCGACGGGTGTAACCCCCTAGTGCTTATGCTACCGGAACCACCCCGGAGTTGTCGGGTTAGTTTCTCCTCTTTGGTCAGAGGAGTTCCTAACAGCAAGAAACTAAAGTTGGGATAGTGGACCCGCAGGGCCTCTTCGTCGGTTGGGTCTAAGGGCTGATTGGATGAGGAAGAACGTTTTCCCTTACCCATCAAAAGCTTAAACCTATACAAGTTATCACAGCAACAATGAGAGAGGGGAGAGACTAAAACAAAGAAGAACGTTGAAGATCAATGAACACTTTACAGGTTCCACAAACATTACTCATAGAGTGGTACTCCCAAACTCCTTCCCCAGAAACACCTACCCAACCAACCCAAACAACCATAACAACCAGAAGCCAGAAACGCGAGGAAAAGAGGGGAAGTAGAAAATCAAAACGGTAACAATGACTCACGATGATAAAGGAAAAAGTAATTTACCTGTGAAAGCGAAAAGATGAAGATGCGGGAAGAAGGAAATTGAGAGTGTCTCCTGGGTAGATAGAACCTTGCGTCTGAGAATCTCGAAAAGAATCCAGAAATTTTCAGGTGCTCAGAAATTTCGCACAGAGGGAGTTTTTTGTGTGGAATGATCAAATGAGGAGTCCCAGCGGAGGTTAACGTAAAAAGAATAGGGAAGTTTGAAACTAGGCAATTCAACCGTCAGGGGCAGTCACGTCCTTTCAAATCGAAAAACAGGACTGACATACGGCATGCCTCAGGAGCATTAAATGCGCACGAAAATCGGGGGCGGCGAGGCGTGATTGACGAAGCCCGTCCCCAATCCGCGAAGGCCAGGTGGCACGTGCAATCATGACAGGATCAAGAAAGGATCCCCCAAGAGTCACGCGGTAGACACACCAATCGCCCCGGGCTATAATCCAGGTTTGGTGACCCGGACCCTTAAGACGTCAGGGTGCTTACCACGGCTTTCCTAGGAACAACAGATTATCACCGAGGTCCCCCAATAGCCAGCGACACCTCGGATAACTTGTCCAGGGTTTTACTCACCCCGGTCAACGGACCAGGAATGAAAAACGGATACATCTCGGCCAAGTCCGCGATCCATATGAAGCAAATACTACAACCCGGCAGCTCAGAAACCTGAACTACCGGGCTGGGGGGGCAACTGTTACGGATATATATTTGGGCCCGTATGCCATATATGGCCCAACAAGGAGCGTAGTGCATATCAGGATCTGCATGTCATAAAGGAGTATCCAATCATATCCGTCGTAGTAAAGAGGCCGATATGGTTGATTAATGAGACCGATATGATCTGATCTCAGATCAATCATATTAATGAGGTCGATATGATCTCGTCTCAGGTATGCCTATAAATACAGGGGGTAAAACCCTAAAGGTACACACATTCTAACTCACTACTCATATACTTGTATCGCATGCACATCCCCCTTTAGACGTATCCCCACCCCCTGCGAGGTGATAAGTACGCTTAGTGCATTGCGACCAGGTGCTCTCTTGAATATCTCCACCATAGATATCCAGGCAGAGCCCATTAATCCAATATCAATTCTCCAGCCCACACATACGGCTGGACATCTGTGTTCTACACCAGAACATTACCTATATATAGATATATTAACGTTGGGTATATAAGAAGAGAGAAAAGGAAAAACTGATTTAGTTTGAAACATACATGTTAAAACATTTCTGTTCTGTATATAGGTTGCTGTTAAAACATTTCTGAAACATATGTTACTGCACAAAGAAAAAAAAAGAAGAAGACCCAACGTTGCTAATATATAAGTGCTGAGATATGAAGTATATATAGGATATATATATATATATATATATATATATATATATATATATATGCATAGTTTGTGTGACGAATGGGATGATTAAACCTGCTGATCCATTTATATAAAAGCCAAAACTTTGCTGATATAAGTTGTTGTACATATATGTATACGACATATATGCATGATGGAATCCAAGGCCTTAGTAATACATAGCCACATATGTATGGTGTATATTAAAGTAACCAACTATTATATATGTATATCAGTAAAAACGCTGCACATCTATTTTTGAATGCATTTACATGTATATATATAAAAGTAAAGCGTTGCACTCGGAAATGAAAGAAAGAATTTGCTGCATGTATATATTTGCATTTGGGAGATAATGGAAATCATTGTTGTGTGATGGTATTGAAAGATGAAAGTTTGAAGCCAAAAAGTACCCACTATTTTGATGCTTTACTTTATTTAATAGTTATGGTTAGGTGAATAATACAATTTATTAAACTCCAATATGATAGTGGATTACTTTGAAGCTGGAAATTTAAGAAAAATTTACTGTGCCATTGGAATAAAGTATACATGGCACCGAAGAGGAAAAATATGGAGTTTAGGAACCTCAGAATTTTTGTACATGAAAATGATAGGAAAAAGTAGTCTTATAAATATATAGTAATCAATAAATAAATAATAATAAATAAAATAGGGAATTATTAATAAATAATAAAGGGAAATTATTAATAAATAGAAAAGGAGAATTAATAATCTCTTTGATTTTCCAGTCCCGTCTTAATTTGCCCACTTCAAGCTTTCCAAGTATATTATTATTAAAATTTGTATTTTTTTGCTTTTATGAAATTATAAGTTATAATTCTAATATAATTATGTAGAGTTTTAGAAGAGTTATTAATGATTAGTAAATTGGTTGTGGTAGATTGATTTTTGGCTTGTGTTTGAGCTCTTGGATTAGGAGTACTGTGATAATAGTTAGCTTCGGCGAGAGGTAACCACTTTCCACTTATTATGTATATTAGTATGTTGTTTGTGAGTATTTTGTGAAATGATTATTAATATCTTAATAGAAATTGCCTTGTGGAACCTTATGATTTGAATTGTGAAATATATACATATATTTATTTCTGAATCTTGGAAAAATTACTGTTGAATTATTTATTATGATAATTATGGAAAGGGTTGAATTGGGAAGAGATAGAATAGTTTATTCCACCACGTGGTGAGGCCTCCATTGGTGTACGATGGTTGGCTTGTTATATTGTCCCACCTGTTCAATGAGGGACTAGCCCACTAGTTCAATGAGTGCTTACGACACCCCACTAGTTCAATGAGGGCTTACGACACCCCACTAGTTCAATGAGGGAGAAAGACCCATGGTCTGAGACATGTGTAACGTCCTTCCATTTTACTTAACATAATCACTGATTTAAGGGTTGATCAACAACTAAGTAATGCGTCATCACTTGCCAAAATATACAAAATAAATCAGAGTATGCAAAAAATGAGCCCTAACGTGGCAATATACAATCATCCAACATATACCAAAAAGACAGAAGCACTACTTTTAGTAGAGTAGTTTAAGCTTCCGAGGTCTTCCCTAATGGACCCGCACGGGTACTAACACCTGAAAAATGTGGTAACCATCAATCCAACTTATTACGAATACTAATATGTGCTAGTGAGGTGCCAAGTGGAACAATTTATATAACAAAGTATTAAAAATTATAATTTACCAATAAATACTTCACAAAATTTCATATCATAAATTTTGTATCAGAAATTATGTATCACAATTTTCATTAACACAATTCTCAATATGCCTCCCACCAATCAAACCGAACCGCCTTATTTCCTCCGACTAGACCCATGGGCTAAGTTACATCCATGTTACTGGTTACTCAAAAGCTCACTAGTCATGTGATGAGATTCGGCCAAAATCTTCAAAGCACATGTCTCAGACCATGGGTCTTTTCCCCTCATTGAACTAGTGGGGTGTCGTAAGCCCTCATTGAACTAGTGGGTTAGTCTCTCATTGAACAGGTGGGACAATAACAAGCCAACCATCGTGCACCAATGGAGGTCTCACCACGTGGTGGAATAAATTACTCCATCTCTTCCCAATCCCTTTCCATAATTATCATAATAAATAACTCAACAGGAATTTTTCCAAGATTCATAAATAAATATATGTATATATATTTCACAATTCAAATCATAAGGTTCCACAAAGCAATTTCTATTAAGATATTAATAATCATTTCACAAAATACTCACAAACAACATACTAATATACATAATAAGTGGAAAGTGGTTACCTCTCGCCGAAGCTAACTATATATTATGACACTGCTCCTAATCCAAGAGCTCAAACACACTCAAAAAATCAATCTACCACAACCAATTTACTAATCATTAATAACTCTTTAAAACTCTACATAATCAAAACTTATAACTTATAGTTTCATAAAATATACATATTTTAATAATAATATATTTGGAATTATGATGGAACTGCAAAATTAGGGAGACCATTGTAACTATTAATTTCCCTTTCTATTTATTATTGATTAATAATTTGCTTTATTATTTAGTCTCTTTTTACTAATAAGAATAGCAATATCTATTTATTATTTATTTATTACTAATCAATAACCCTCTTTGTTAATTATATATGAGTGAAATAATATAGGTATTAGATTTTGTCTTTTTGAATTTCGAATTCCCTAGATGAACTTATATATATATATATATATATATATATATATATATATATATATAAAAGAAAACAACAAAGCTTACTTTTACTTTTATACATACATACATACATACATACATACAGTTACGGACCTAGTCTAGGCCCATTATCTCACTGGCTAGTACAGGGGGCAACCCACTATCCGTGGGACCCAGCCATGACCTTGGGCATGCACACACGATCCGGACACACACAGCACGATCCCAAAGCATACAGGAGGAGCACACAAATCCTATATCAAATCACCGGACCTTCAATAGGCCGAACATCTGAGTTCTGAACCAGAACAGTGGCGCCGACCGTGGGGATCAATAAACTTCAATTCCGTGACCATGAGGATAAGCACTCGTGCTTCGGGCCAAAGACAATCGGAGGCGGATCAAGCGGGGACACCGTCAGCCACCACGTCAACCACCCCGTAACGAGCAGCCGATTAACCAATACGATGGAGACCATCGGGAAGGAGAAGATCGGCTATCTCGGCTGAAGACCCTTTGATTCCCAACAATGAACGACATCAAGAGGACAACTCAGTCCGACACGGAGTCCTCGGCTCCACGAAACCAAGGCCGTGGACCACGGAATTCCAGTGCAGGAGGCGGGCGAGACATCCCGCATGCCGAGCCGGACTTTCGATCTCTTCAAGCGGGATGCTTGCGATAATGAGACGGGTGGACAACATAGACAAGCGCCATACCCTTCACTATCGGCGAGCGGAAGAGCGGGAGAAAAGACGGACACACACCCTTTCCGGCGGGCTGGGAAGATAAAACTTGGAGAGAGGGCGACGATGGCGAGCTCGGCTCGTCGCACCGACGAGCGAGAAGGCGAAACCGTCAACGGCGGGAGGGCCAATAGGAGAAACCTAAACCGAGATGAAGAAGGTCGACCTCGGGCGAGGAACCATCGAGGTGACGGGGCGATTCCTCCAAGTGGGTTCCAGCGCGGAGATATGTCGGCCAAATGCACAATAGCTTTTTCTCAAAGGAAATCCGTAGCGCTAGATTCCCAGAAGGCTGAATTTGGGCGAGTTGACAAAGTACGACGGACACAAGACCCGACGACTCATTTAGAAGACTTTGACGTTCACATGTCGGTTAGAGGTCTCAAGGAACCAATCGTGCCGCGGATCTTCGCGCGACGTTAAAAGGGCGGCGTTGAAGTGGCTCCACACTCTTCCTTTTGGGTCGATCCACAATTTTGAAGACACAGCCGAGGCCTTTGAGTTGCGACCCGCAACTAGCAAAGCGGCAACCAAAATCCAGTATTCTCTGTCCAAAATCAGGCAGCGGCCGGGAGAGCTGCTCCAAAGTTACCTTGACCGCTTCAATCATGCGGTACTACAGGTGCGCGGACTCAACGAGTCCCGCCTGGCAGAATCTTTCTTAAAGGAGCGGGCAAAAAATCTCAACGAATTCATAACCCGTTCAAAGAAGTACTTGGACGTCGAGCAGATGCGAATGGCAAACAATCCCAATTCGAGGCGGGACCAAGAGAGAACCTCCCCATCCGGGGTAGACCAATCTAAATATTGCTCGTTCCATGATGGTCGAGGTCATACAACTGATGAGTGTTACGAGCTCCGTGATGCAATCGAACGATTTGTTCGTGAAGGCAAACTTCAACAGTATGTCATAGAGCACCAAGGAAAAGGTGGTAAACGGAAGACCAAGAACCAGCAGGACCCCCCGAAAGTTCAAAAGCGGGAAGATAAGCGCAAGGCCCCAGAAGTCGATGACGAATTTCCAGAAGCCGAATTCGGCGCAACGTAATCGGCGGAGCAATGGGCGGAGCGGAGATACTATGAGCCAACGAAGGAAATACCTTCGAGAAATCCTATCCGTCAGAGACCGACCAAAATTCAAGGAACATCACACTGAGGTAGCACGATCGCCTTTGTTTTTCACAAGCGACGACCTCAGGGACGTTGTCCCCGGCCATCAAGATGGGCTAGTGATAACCGGGACAGTCGTCAACTGCCGAGTTAAGCGGATATTTGTGGATGCCGTAGCTCGGCCGACATACTAAGTTGGAGGCGTTCAAAAGAATGAGCCTCGGACCGGGAGACTTAAAGCCTTGCAAGACAACCCTCATCGGGTTTAATGGAGAACAATCGCGTCCGAAGGGTTTATCGACCTCCGGTTCACCCTTGGAGTCAAAACGCCTTCAAGTCCGAAAGAGTGCAGTTCATAGTGGCCGACTTCGTTTCACCCTACAACATAATCTTGGGAAGGCCAACCATTCACAAGTGGGACATGCTGGTATCTACTAAGCATCAAAAACTCAAAGTTATAGGCAACCAAGGAACCGTGGTCACGGTAACGGGGGATCAAAAAGAATCTCTCGACAGTGCTACTTTGAAACCGTCGGACTGGGGAGGGCGGATCTTCGTCACAGCCCCAAAGAAGCAGCTATCCGGACCGTTCGGACCGGGATTCTCCGTGACGACGAAGTTAATACCGTGGAGTTAGACATCCGCGATGAGGAGGTACGCCCAGAGCCGGCAGGAGACCTGGAAGATCTAGTGGTAGGAGACCCTCTCCAGACCACTAAAATCGGCAAACACCTATCTCCCGAACTTAAAAGCAGTTTGGCAGAGTTCCTGAAGGAAAACCGGGATGTCTTCGCCTGGAATTCATCTCAGGTACCTGGAATAGATCCGAAGTTTTGTTGTCACAAGCTAGAAGTCTATCCGGGCTCAATCCCGTGTCGCGAGAGAAAGAGGAACCACGGACCAGAAAAAGGAAAGCATTGGAGATTCACATCCAAGAATTGCTTGAAGCCGGATTTATTCGGGAAATTCAGTATACAACCTGGTTATCAAATGTGGTGATGGTAAAAAAGCCAAACGGGAAGTGGAGAGTTTGTACAGATTACAAGAACTTGAACAAAGCATGCCCGAAGGACTCCTACCCAATGCCAAACATCGACCAACTGGTGGACAACGCCTCAGTGATTCCAGCCTCCTATCCTTTATGGATGCATATTCTGGATATAATCGATAGCGATGTACCCAGAGGATCGTGAAAAGACGGCCTTCATTACTGAAAGAGCTAACTATTGCTACAATGTCATGCCCTTCGGATTGAAGAATGCCGGAGCTACATATCAAAGGATGATGAATAAGGTCTTTGCGCACAGATCGGTCGCAATGTGGAAGTGTATATAGATGACATGATCGTCAAAAATTTGGACCAGCAACGTCATATACAAGACCTAGAGCAGACATTTGCCAAACTCAGAACCTACAGAATCCGACTGAACCCGGCCAAGTGTGCTTTTGGCGTCCCCGCTGGAAAGTTCCTGGGTTTCATGCTGACTAATCGAGGCATTGAGGCCAACCCGGACAAATGTAGGGCGGTGATGGAGATGAAGGCTCCGAGTAATAAAAAAGAAGTCCAGGGAATTCAAAGTGCGATGACGCATTTGAAGAGATAAAGCAATGTTTGGCCAATCCTCCAAACCCTCTCAAAGCCTCAACCTTGGCGAGAGTCTTTTCCTTTACTTATCCAATCCGGCGAGGAGGCCGTCGCCGCGGCCTTAGTAAGAGAGGCGGAACACGGACAAATTCCTTTATATTTTGTCGGCAGTAACCCCGCAGAATGCCGAGGTCCGATACCAAAAGCCGGAGAAAGTGGCATTCGCTCCCGCTTATTGCGGCCCGTCGATTAAGACCTTATTTCCGTGGTCACCATATTGTTGTTAGAACAAGCCGCCCATTCGACAAGTCCTACATAAGCCGGACCTAGCGGGAGGATGACTAATTGGGCGATAGAACTTTCCGAGTTCGACATCACCTATGAAGCTCGCCATGCAATCAAGTCACGGCGTTGGCCGACTTCATCGAGAGCTCACCCCCGGCAACTAGGCGAGATGATACGATGGCGGGCGAATAGAAGGTGTATGTCGACGGATCGTCGAACACGAAAGGAAGCTGGAGCCGGAGTCATCATTGAGAATCCGCAGGGGGTTACAATTGAGCATTCGTTGCATCTTAACTTCCCAACTTCGAACAATCAAGCGTAATACGAGGCCTGATAGCCGGGCTTTTTCAAGCCAAGGAAAATGGGGCCACAAGAGTTAAGGTTTTCACCGACTCCCAACTTGTGGCGGCTCGCATCGAGGGTACGTATCGTGCTAAAGGCCCACTAATGGCCAAGTATCTCCTAAAAGCCAAGGACTTAATGTCAGACTTCGACGAAGCAACCGTGGCCCATATTCCTCGAGGAGAAAACGCAAGAGCCGACATTTTGTCAAAGTTGGCAAGCACTAAGGTGTGCCGGTTGTCACCGCACGGTTGTCCAGCAAAATCTCGAAGATCCGGTGTGCATGATGGCTATTTCGGTTGAATCTCGACCGGAAAAAGCCAATAGAAGACTATCTTGAACGTGGACTCATCCTGCACGATGCAATGGAGGCCAAAATGTTGGTTCGAGAAGCGGCCAAGTATACAATGGTGGAGGATCAACTCTACCGAAAGGGATTACATTCTCCCATGCTAAGGTGTTTGAACCCAAATGAAGCCGGGTATGTCCTGGCCGAGGTTCATGGAGGGGCCAACGGTCAGCATATGGGGGTGGCTAATCGTGGCGTGAGACTATTTCACCAAGTGGATTGAGGCCGAACCTCTCACAACGATCTCCTCGGCACGTGTGCAACGATTTGTTGAAGTGAATATAATTACGCGGTTCGGAGCACCAGCCGAGATAGTAATGTACAATGGAACTCGCTCACTGGAGTCGGATTTCGTGATTTGATTTATGAATACGGAATATAGCATCACTTTGCTTCCGTGGAACACCCGCAGTCCAACTAGCAAGTCGAAGCCGCCAATAAGGTAATCCTTGATGGTTTGAAGAAACGTATGCCGGAGGCCGACACCTCTTGGGCTGATCAACTACCCTTTGTTCTTTGGGAAACCGAACAACTGCCGTACATCCACTCAAGAAACTCCTTATAGGCCGGCCTACGGCTGTGAGTCTATGATTCTGTCGAAATAGGGATGATGTCTTGGCGCAGAAGAGCATTTTATCACAAGGAGAAACAGCCAATAATGAGGCGTTAGCAAGCCGAGTTGGATCCGCCGATGAGGTTCCTGTTACCGCCCATTGTCGGGATATTGCAATGAAGCAGCTGATCGCGGCTCGTTATAACAAGAAGGTTAGACCACAGACATTGCAGCCCGGTTGCTTGGTCCTTAGAAGGGCCGACATTGGAAACAAGAATTCCAAAGACGACAAACTTGCGGCTAATTGGGACGGACCTTACCGCATTCGGGAAACTCTTGAGAGAGGAGCCTACATTCTGGAAAATTTGGACGGAGCCCCAATCAAGCGAACATGGAATGTGGACAAGTTAAAGGCGTATTTCAGTTAGGCTTATCTTTTGTTTGTCTTAAACCATCTTTTTCCATTATGTTCTTTGTTCGATGTTGGCCTGCTGGCTTTTCCCTTCGTAACAATTGTTTTGTCGAGTATGAATGAAACTCTCGTTGGAGAGTATTTGTTGAATTCCAAACATTGTCTTTTTCAAGATTAAATTGTTACTAGCTTTTCAGCTGAAGAAAATAGGTCTGGATAGCTATCGCATCCCAGACACGCTTATTTACTCCGGGGTATCAATAGAAAATGTCATGCAGACCCTGATCAGGTCAAAATGCTCGGACGCTATCGGGACAAAACCGAACCCGGGCAGGTGGCAATTTTCGTTTGCCTTTGGATGACCCGGTTACAATACCAGGAATTTTATAAGACAGTGCAAACACTAGCACTTTAAAACATTATGGTCTTATGACCAAGAAGCGCGTTCGCAGATTCTGCTTACTTTCATATGACCTTGGCCCGGGTCGACCGCAATAACTGGTAAAGTTATATTCTTATATGATGCATATGATTGCTAGGTTTGCTCGGCCTCCAGCACGGTCGCATCGCCATCTACTCGGGTCTCGGAGTTAGCAGGAGGTTCCACATAGGGGACAAACTGCCCGTCATCCACATAGGCCCGAAAATGATGCCCTGTAGTGTTGAGCTCGACCCCGGGGTTCAAAGCCCGGATCTGGGCAAGAGAATTCTCAAATGCCTCCACCACGGATCCAGTAGCAACTCCTGAAGCCGGGTTATCTCCGCTGTCAGATGCGCTGAAGACGCCTCCCCTTCGGCTTTGACCCAGTCCCTCTCAGCTGTTATGGCTTTCAACTGCTCTTCGCTGCTAGCTTGAGCCGCTTTAAAGCCCTCAATTATTACGTTGGAGTCGGCCAAGAGACCCCGGGTCTCTTTCGGTGCAAACTCCACTTTCCCTGACTGAACCTCACGAGCCTCGGAACTCGTTCAAGCGATTTGCCATTGTTTCGAGCTTCATCGCGTTTCGACGGCACGCTCAGCTCCGCGGCGCTCCGCATATTTGTGGTGGAGGGTGAGAAAAGATTGGGTCAAACCAGCACCTCTCAGAAAGCATTTCCCAATTCCTGGACATCTCGTACATCGACTTCCCGTAAGGGTACTGGCTCTTGATAGCGGGTAGGAGGCAGGAGTGCGATGCTGAGTTCTTCGGTAATTCCCTTACTCCACAAATGGGAACGGGGAATGACAGTTGGAGGACGAGGGGGAACCGGGGTATCAGGCAATAAGGAGGGCCCGACGTCGGTCGACTTGGGAGGCGGCGAGGCCGCGGTAGGGGAGGCTCGGATAGGACGGTCGATGACTCTCCGACCTTCGACTTGCCCGCGTCCTGGCCGACCTCTTTCTCCCCTTAGTTGTTGGCTCGGGATCCCGTAAAGATATTGCGGCTCTTTCATTTTGAGACCCGCACGAAACACGCACACCGTGTTAGCTACTAGGAAGGCAAAAACGATGAATACTTTGCTAAGACGCGGATCAACGCCGATATTTAAATAGCAGAAATATCAT
The DNA here is from genome assembly GCA_025563575.1 of Acacia pycnantha. Classification (NCBI taxonomy): domain Eukaryota; kingdom Viridiplantae; phylum Streptophyta; class Magnoliopsida; order Fabales; family Fabaceae; genus Acacia; species Acacia pycnantha. The sequence continues at coordinate 2,144,517 of JAMWYP010000006.1, forward strand.
ACTCGGCCTTGACACCATCTCATCTCGACGCTGAGCCTCGGCCCGATATTGGGCCACCAAGGAGCCGGCCCCAACAGTGCCGTTCGCCCTCACATGGTCTATTATGGCGTCGATGGCTTTCCTTTCAGGCTTCAGCAGATTGGACCGCTCTACCTTATAGGCGCTAGGGGACACGTTGTGGTGATCTTGACACCAATACAAATTAAATTCCCATGAAGCGTTTGAAAGAGTCGAGACTGGGTAAACAAACGCCGGTTGGCTATCCCCGAATGGACGTCCAGCCCTTGAGCTCCGGCGGCTCTTTCCCAGAACGAGAGGTATGGGGGTGAAGAAGTAGAAGAACATAGAGGTGGTGCAAGGCAGACCAAGGCTCATGCAAAACCACTCGAAGGAAATTAGGTAACCCCATCCATCGGGGTGTAATTGCGAGGAGCTACACTAAGGAATTGGAGGGTGGCCATTTGAAATTCGGAAAAGGGAAAGCGAATACCAAGTCCGGTGAGGTAGTCGCATAAAAAAGAAAAAGGAGTTGTGGCTCCTCCCTCACGGAGCACACAGGCTCTTCCTCTTCCGGAGACGAGAGAGAGTAGGCGCTAGTCTCTTGAACCGGGAGACCTCCCAAGTCTTCTATGGTCGCCGACCGATAGGACAACACTTCGCGGTAACCCAAGGGAATTGTTCAATTAAATCTCGTGGGGGCTAGCGCGGTTTGCGGACTCGGCGATGAAGCTTGAGGAGCCGGGACAAGATTGTGTCGGCAAGAGCCTAAAATCAAGTCGGCTGTGGAGGAATCCCCGCAAGAAATAAGTCGTGAGCATTCGTACAAGCAGTCATAGCAAGGCCCGATGTAGGAATCAACCTCGGCCCTAGGGCCCGAACTGGCCACTTCGTTAGACTGGCTATTCGGAAGGCCCGGAGAAGCGGACACGTCGAAGCTCGGGTTAAACACCCTTGGATTGGGAAGAAGCGGGAAGGAAACATTGGGACTTCCCCTAACCGATGATGTGCCGTCTCGAGTTTTCGCTTGCCCGCCACCAGAAGTTTTTCCCTTGCCTCCACGGTGATCGGTTAAAGCAACGGTTTGCGACGTTGGACGAGAAGATTCATCGCCCCAAAGCCACTAACGGCTTCTTCCCCTGACAGTTTGGCGTAGTTCATCCAGTTCTTCGGGGGTCATATCCTTTATGTCCTTCGACATTTGGAACCACTCTCTCAAAGGTATTAACGATCAATGAACTGAAAAGGAAACGGCTCACTCGAAAAACAGGGGGATTTTTGCACAAATGTGGGAACTGAAAACAAGACTACGCGAAAACTCACTCAATAAAGAAATCTACCCAGAACTTGAACTAAATACAGACGCAATCTTATAGGGAAACAAGCATCGTCGAAAGCGTAACAAAAGAAAGAGGCAGGGAAACAATAATACCTGCCTAAGATATGGAGATGCTCGATGAAAGTTGTGGAATGAAGATGGTTCACGAGACGGATTATCTTCCGGAAAGCGAAAATCATCAGGAGAGAATTTCTTCAAAACAACTTGGGTAAAATGCAGCGCTCACAGTCAAGTATCCCGGCTCACCGGTTAGGCTAATCAGCCTGAGAAAGGACCCACACTTGGAGGTTTCGACCGTGCAAGAGGCGAGCCCGGACTCCCGGATGGTCAGGGTCAACGAAATTTATGATAGACTTGTAACTCCGAGGATGTTTGAGATTATGATAGACACCTTATCAAAGTAAAATGGGTGGTACCAGCTCCGATACAAAATCAGGATTTAGCAACATATCCACCCCGGTTGACCGCAGACTGACAACCCTACTGGGGGCAAGGATATCATGTTATTTCGCGATCAGCAAAGACTCGGACTTCCGTACTTCAGTCAAACGAACATCTAAACTCGGTAGCTCGGGAGACCCGAGCAACCGAGCTTAGAGGGGCAAGGTTCATTACGGACCTAGTCTAGGCCCATTATCTCACCGGCTAGTACAGGGGCAACCCACTATCCGTGGGACCCGGCCATGACCTTGGGCATGCACACACGATCCTCGACACACACAAGCACGATCCCAGGACACGTACGGTGTGGCAGCCAAGGGACTAACTAATCAGGTAGACTCTATATATACAGAGGGGGGAGACGGGCGCCAGGTACACAATCTCTTAGCCTTGACTAATCTACATTCAGTCACACGGCACACACAGCACCCCATCTGAACCAGAACACATACATACGTACATACATACACACATACATACATACATACATAGCATACTACAAAACCTTTCTCTTTTCTAATTTATAGCGTTATAAACTCACACATATCAGCAAAGATTTTTCTCTTCCCTCTTCATATATATAAGTAGCGTCTCATATATATATAATCAAAACTTTGGTTTCTTTTCTCTGTTCTCGAGTGCAGCAATGTATGAGCATGTGTGAGTATATATATTAAACATCAATCATGATTTTTATTTTTATTTTTATTTTTCCAACCCAGCGACTATGTTTATATATATTGACAGTACATGTTTTCCCTATCATTCACCAAGTGCTACGTGATCTATATACCCACTCATATAGCAAAGTTTCTTATCTTAACTTTTTTTTTTTCATTCCTTTCTCTTTTATGTGCAGTAACGAGCGCACAGATATATATATATATATATAATCCCATAAAAAAAATGTTTCTTTTCTTTATATAAAGGGCGTTAGTGTGTGTGTGTGTATCCTTATAAAAAAAATCAGGTTTCCTTCTCTCTGTTATGTATGCAGCATGGCTTAATCTTCAAGACTTGAGTTTGATCCATCATGAAACTAGAAGGAGCAAACCTAAAGACTTACCTAGATTAGCCTTCTGGATTGTATGATCCGGACTCACTGATTTTCTCACATTCACAGTCACGGCTCCCTCTGTTTTCAGGTTGCAAAACAGAGCTAACACAGCTGAAGCTCTCACTCACTCACACTCAATGTTGTTAAAACGTAGAGTCTACGTAGAAACGGTTAGGGTGAGCAAAAACGTAAAATCGTAAAACGTAAACGTAAGAGTCTACTTCTTACTACAAAAAAAATAAAATTCAACATATATAAAACCAAAACACTCCAATACATTAAAGTCATCAGAAATTTAAGTCCAAACAAAATAATTAAATTCAAACTCAGTCCTCATAATAATACATATTAAAATCAATTTTTTTTTCATACAAAAGAAAATCAATAGTTTTTTTTTACCTGCATCACGTGAACCGAGTTTTGCTTTTTGAGTTTTTTTTAATACCAAAAAAAAAATAATTGAGTGTTTTTTTGCTTCCACCATTTATCTTCTCTGACAAGATATCAGAGTTTTGCTTTTTGACGCATCACGTGAACCTGAGCCATCAGTCTCTTCATCTTTGGCTTTTTTTCATTCCTCATTTTATCCTGAAGGAGAGCTATGGAAGACACGACGCCGGTTGAAACAGAGGTGAAATGAGGAAGGAAAACAGAGGTGAGTGAAGAACCAGCAGCCACCTACGGTCGATGAATCCAATAGCGCAGCGTCACCGTCTAGCCCCAACGATCGGGAGGAAAGGAAAGTCGAGAATCGACCTTCGACTTCGGGTTCTCGAAATTGCGCATCCTGGACTTCGAACCGTAAGTCCAAACGGTTGAAACGCCGCAATTTCAGATCTGATTTCTGTTTTCATCGGGTCTCCTTCAATTTCTGTTTTCATCAACTCCTCTGTTTTAAAAAATACCCTTTTTTTAAAAAAAATCAAAACGGTAAACTCGCCCGTTTCAACCGTTTCTACCGAGTTGGACGGCGTCTCTACCGTTTTAGAGCAATTTCCGTCTCAACCACCGAGATCCTCACACACTGTTTGAATGTCACTGATAGCGACTTCGGCAAGTGCACCGATCGTTACAAGTAATAAAGTATGTGAGAAAGAGATCGTCCCACGAGGAATAGTACTCCAACCACTAATTCGTTATTTAAGCTTTAGTTGGATCAATGAGTAATAAGGTTGATTTGTAACCAAACAGAATTTTTAAGGAATTTAATCAAGAAAAGCATTCAAGATTAAGAATCTCAAGAACGGTTGTTTAGAAAAGATGATCAATAAAGAAAAACGCAGCTAGGGCATAGAATTCCCCTATGTTCCTCTAAGTATTTGAATTAAGTCCCTAATTGATTATTATTCTCACGACTGACGACCAATTCTCTAAAATAAGACTAAGCCCAATGTCTTGATGCTACCTTAATCCGTTATCTTTGAAAACAACCTAATGTCTTAGTATTGTTTAGAAAAATCAATTTGTTTACCAGAATTATGAGATCGCATAAATTCGTAAGCCTATGTCTAGGTCATGCAATTCTATGATGGATTAACGGTTCTAGTTAAATGTACCAACATCTCTATTGTCATACACTAACCTATGAACAATCTAAAAGGCGATCACTCTTTAAGAAAGCGTTAAGCACAGGTAATCCATTCAGTCAAGAAAACAATAATCAAATAAGATTCCAAATAAATACTTTAAATTCACATAAGGTTCATCATTGCCCTAACTACTAAAGAAAACTAGCCAAGCTTGGCTAGGTTAACAAAATAGAAGAGATGAAAAGCAAACTACTCCTGCGTCGTCCAGTTCTTCAAGGTCGTCTGTAAGGCCGGCTTGTTTCGTTCCAATTCTTTCGTCTTGTCGTTCGGTAGTTCTCTCTTTAATTCTCTCGTTCGCGTAGTGTCGTCTTTTTTTCGTCAATGTTGTACGTCCTTTTAATATATCTCCTCTTCTTTTTCTGCTGCAATCAATCTATTATTTATCTTTATTGCATTCGTGGGCCCCGTGATCTTCTGCTTCTTTTGATTACACTATATCAATTTCATATAATATAATAATATATTATATGAAATTATATCCTTTTCCTTTTCTCTTTAATATATATATATATATATATATTATTTGATTCCATTTTATCTCCTGATTAGATCACATAATATCTCCTGCACAAATAAGTAGGATATCAATAGATTTTCTGTTATGATATTCTTTTATCCTATATTTAATTAAAAGATAGATAAGTAATAAAGATAATTAAATAAGTACAAAATCTTTATAAATTCAATCCAATATATCCCAGAATCTACCCTTATTTAATTATAAAATATCTACTTATCAAACTCCCCCACACTTGCATCAAATCTTGTCCTCAAGATTTTAAAATTCCAAAACAACCAACTCATGAAAATCATGGAAGCGAAATTTTGAAGCAAGCACTACAAAATTGAAGTCAATTCAAACTTTCAAGAAACAAATTTTCTCAAAAATTTTCTCCACATTCCAATAATGCAAGTAGCAAGATAGTTAATTTGGCAAAGATAAATCACAATAGAATGTCCCTCACAAGTCAAGTGTTTACACTCATTTCTCAAGATATTCTAGGGCTTGTGTTTCACTCAATTCCACCTATTGCAACTTATCTACCATAAGCTTGTTTATCATCTCAATCTCCACTTTATATATTATCCAATTGCACACTCAAATCAAAAGGACTTTCTCAAGGTTGTAATGATCAAGGTAGGATAATGAAATGAAAATGATCAAATGGTCTGGAAAAAAAAATAATTTAATTAGTGCCAAGTAATTTAATGAAATTCATGATGAAGAATGAAGGAATATTTACCAAGAGAAAACAAACTCACTAACACCATATATAACCTTTATTCTTTTCATCTCAACAAACTTTTTTTTTTCTTTTTTTTTATAATTTTTTTTTCAAATATTCCTTTGTTTCTCTCTCTCTCTCTCTCTCTCTCTCTCTCTCTCTCTCTCTCTTATATATATATAATCTTATAGTGCTGACTTTCTAACTCTTTCATTCTTTTAAATTGGATCACTTAGCACTTACTAAAGTAATAACATTGAATGGGAAGAAAAAGATATAAAAATTGCATATCTCAAACAAAGGGCTATCTATTCTATGCAATTTTTTTTTTAGAGGCTCAAATGGGGTAAACAAATGGTTTTCATGTGATAAGGATGGACATTTGGCCAAACTAGCAATGAAATGAATGCCTAAATCATCTTTGTGCATGCGAAAGGATTTCAGATTTCAAAAGAGATTCAAGACAAGTTCTAGAGATGAAATCACAATAGGTGTACTCCCTCTTAGACAAAAAATATAGGCTCAAATTCCTCACAGGTTCTTTGACATCCTAAAGTAAAGTATCCAAACCAAATCTTTACCTCTTTACTAACATTCAAAGAACATAGAATCAATTCCTGGTCAAATTCACTCCTTTTCATGTTTGAATTAAACCAATTGTGATAATGCTCACATATACTATTCACACTTCCATGATTTTTTTTTTTTTAAAACAAAATTGATGGCAAAGCAAGTTAAAATCAAGGATACCCTCACCTCCACACTTAAATGTCACATTGTCCTCAATGTTGCAAAAAAAAATATATATATAAAGAGGGAAAGAAACTAGTACTCCCCTGGTTTAGGTCTCTAACTCCGATGTGGAGTTCTTCATCCGGTATCATGCATGATGTTTCACATTTCTAAGGAGGGGCGAGTGCACACGCAAGACTTTGCAACAACAAAAGGAGTGATCATCTCTAAACCTAGAAAAATGAAAGGGAAAAAAAACAAAATAATAATAATAATAATAATAACTGCAAGAAAAACTTATTGGGTTGCCTCCCAATCAGCGCTTGTTTACTGGAAAGAGATTTGCCGTGTCTCCCAAAATAAACCAAGTTCGATTAATGATTTGCAGAATAGGGAACCTGGGTCGTTTCCCAACGAATTTGCAGCGGGCTCGATTTAATAACAATAGTCAAACAGAATGGTAAAATTGGGGGTTTTAGGGTTTTATGATTCAGCAGATTAAAACGAAATAAATTGAAATAAACAGATAGAAAAACGTTGATAGACTTAAACAGATTAAAAACGACCAACCCAACGATCAGATTCCAGAATCATGCATCATTGAACGAAATATAACTAATCACGTTTGGTTCCGGATGAATCGAAATCTCTGCATTCATCCGGAGAATCCCTCACCTAGACGATCGCCTAGAATTTATCCGAACAGTGGCGTCTCACTGTGCAATCGCACAGCAACACTAAAACCTAGTCCGAATTTAGTCCTTGGGATGAACCAAAACGAATATTAAATCTAATATTCGAACTATTTCCAGAATTCGAATCCGATAAGATGAAAACGAAATTGATTAAGTTACCGATTAGGCACAAGTTCTCTCGGACGAATCATGGAATCCTCATCGTTGGGTCAATCACAGGGGTTTAGCCGAGCATGGCTGGAAAAACTGAAGAAAAGATGAAGAACGCGAAAAACCCTAAGAACATGCGAATGCGAAAATTAGTAGAGAGAATTTGCATAAAATCGTGAAACCCTAATGTCAAAATCGTGAATTCGTGAATGCCCTCTGTTTTTGGCGGCTGCCTTACTTAAAAATAACCTAAAACAAAAATGGGCCCTAATAGTTTTAGCCCAAAACAGAAATAAAATAAAACTGGACTTAAATTACAAAATTCGGGTCCAAATAATATCCAGAATTGTGCATCCGACTTCGGCTCCAAAATCGACCGCCCTCTTGACCGAATTGGCTCTTGATGTCTTCATAACAATTGTAGCTCTCTGAATCATCTGAAATATGAGACAAAAATGAGGCAAATCCGATGTCTGGTTCAAGAGTTATGGTAGAAATAGTGAAGTAATACAAAACTGGAATTTTATTATTAAAAATGGCTAAAATGCAATAAAAGGCCCAAGGCCCAAATAAACATAAAAGCCATTATTTATTAGATAAAGGGTCCTAAGTTATTACTCAAGAGACAAAAATAAGTGTATAAAATATTCAATTATCAAATTCCCCCACACTTATCTTTTTTGCACTCCTGAGCAAAATTCAAAGAGAAAGACCTAAAGGAAAAACTCTTCTTTACTAATAATTGCTAACAATGCAAAAATTGAATCAATGGACAAAAAGTTCCAAAAGACCAATCAATCAAGACCTAAATCCCTTCATCTCAAATTACAATTCATGGCGGTCTCAATCAATGATGCTAATCACAAAAGATGGTCTCACAAATGATGCGCTCAATCAATCGTCTCTCAAGTGTTTAAGGTAAATAAGTGTATCGCTCAAATTCTACTCAAGAAAATTGTTCTACCATAAGCTTGCTCAACTTCTACGTCTCCACTACTCACAACACATACATGCACAAATCAAGAGAGCTTGTAATTAAAGGTTGTAATGGGGCTAGGGTGAAGGTAGGTAATAGTATGGAATGAGAGGCTAAGCACCAAAGAAATCAAAAGGAAGAGCACTGATTAACACAATCATTCTCTATGTATGAAACTTTTATTCTACTAATGTATCCATTTCTTTCTATGTATTTTCTTTTCTTTTCTTTTCTCTCTCTTTTTTTTCTTTTTTTTTTCTTTTTTTTTTCTTTTTTTCTTTTTTTTTTTTTTTTTTTACTTTTCTTTCTTTCCTTTCATTGTATACGTAATTACAATGTCAAAATCAAATATCTCCCCCCCACACTTAAACTGTTGCACTCCTAAGCAACCCTCACACTTAAACACAAAACAAGTTGAAACCAATGCTCAATAAATCTTCAAGGTGCGGAATAAAATGGTTTTACGCTTAGGCTTGTAATGTGGCTTAGAAAAGAATGGGTCAAAAGGCACAAAGGGGCTAGCAAGGGAATCATAATGCAAGGGAAAGCTATTTGGCCAAAGTGAGGAAAATAAAAGAAAGAAAACAAGCTTCCATCATACTTATGCACGTAAGTGAAAATGTAGTTTCAAAAAGAAAAGGAGCAAGTTGTAGAGAACAAAAATCATGAGAGATGCACACATGAAAGAAAGAATGGCAAAAGATGAATTCCATTCATGCAGGCCCAAAACCTCACAAGGTTAATACCAACTCAAGCAATCAACATCATCAAATCAACTACCAAGGCATGTAATCAAAGAGTCAAGAATTGCAGACTAAAACAGAATGATCCATTAAAACCAAAATGTCCACGTTCATAATATGTAGCAATCATAGAAAGAGAGACTTCTTTTCTTTCTTTCTTTTTGTTTCAAAAAGCAAAGCAAGGTAAAAAAAAAATGAACAAACAAAAGAGAAAGAGGGAGAAGAAAGAAGAATACTCCCCAAGGGTTTATGGAGAGTAGGTGGCATCAATGAGGTTTATGGAGGATAGGTGGCATCAATGAGGAGAGTCTCTGCTTCCTCAGCCGCCGTGGGGATCCCTCATGAAATGGCTTGAGGCGATGCCCATTGACCTTAAAGGTTCTTCTGTGGGTGAATCACATAGCTCAACAAAGACCAAAAGGAAATATGTTAGTGATCACAAAAGGGCCATCCCACTTAGATCGAAGCTTACTGTGCATAAACTTGAGACGGGAATTAAATAGAAGAACTTTTCGGCCCACGAAAATTCTTTCCTCGAATATGCTTATCATGGAATGCCTTAGTCTTTTCCTTATACAACCGTGAGCTCTCATAGGCATCCAATCTAAGCTCATCTAACTCTTGCAACTGCAGCTTCCTCTCCATCCCCATCGAGCCAAATCCATGTTACACTCGCTTAATGGCCCAATAGGCTCGATGCTCCAACTCAACCGGAAGATGACATGCCTTACCAAAGACAAGCCGATAAGGAGACATCCCAATCGGAGTCTTGTAGGCGGTGCGATATGCCCACAAAGCATCATCTAGTCGCTTACTCCAATCTTTCGGGTAGAGTTAACGGTCTTACGAAGGATTTGCTTAATCTCTCGATTTGAGACTTCACTTGACCATTGGTCGAGGATGGTAGGTCGTGGAAACCTTGTGTAGCACTCCATACTTGCGTAGCAAGGCACCCATGCTTTGATTGCAAAAATGGGAACCACGATCACCGATAATAGCTCTAGGAATGCCAAACACGCAGAAAATGTTAGACCTAACAAAGTCCACCACCACGAAGAATCATTAGTCCGGTGGCTTTCGCCTCAACCCATTTCGAAACATAATCAACGGCCAACAAGATGTAAGTGTAACCATATGAAGCGGAAATGGACCCATGAAATCAATACCCCAAACATCAAAGATCTCACAAAACAATATAGGGTTTTGGGGCATCTCATGCCTACGGGAAATACTCCCTGCCTCTGACAGTTATCACATGATTTGCAAAACAAATGGGAATCATGAAACAAGGAAGGCCAAAATAATCCACTGTCTAACACTTTCCTAGCAGTTCTTTGGGGTCCAAAGTGACCACCACAAAGTGAAGCATGAGCAAAATGCAATATAGATTGAAACTCACAATCAGGCACACATCTCCTAACTACTTGGTCACTACAAAATTTCCACAGATAAGGGTCATCCCAAACATAATATTTAGACTCACTTTTCAATTTAAGGGTTTGGGCCCTAGTGGAATCTACAGGAAAAACACCAGCGACCAAATAGTTAACTAAATCAGCATACCATGGGATCTTAACTTGCAGCTGTAGGAGCTGCTCATCAGGGAAATCATCCTGAATAGAAGAGGGGTGAGAGGGAGGATGAGTGATATGACTCAAGTGATCAGCTACCCAGTTTTGTGCTCCACTTCTGTCTCGAATCTCAACATCAAACTCTTGGAGCAACAACATCCACCGGATGAGTCGTGGCTTAGCATCTGCCTTTTTCAACAAGAACTTTAAAGCAGCATGGTCAGAGAAAACAATGACTCTACTAGCTAGCAGACATGAGATGCTCTGTCTACCATTTGTGCCAAGATAGCACCAACCGCATAGTTCGAAGCATCGCACATCAACTCAAACGGGAGGCACCAGTCGAGGCCGGATCACCTGGGGTTGTAGTCGTGCAACGCTTCAAATGATCGAAGGCCGCCTTGCAAGCATCATCAAATACAAAGTCGGTGTCCTTATTCGTAAGGTTGGACAAGGGTCGGAGCGAGTCTTGCTAAAATCTCGAATGAAACGCCGATAGAAACCCTGCATGACCAAGAAAAGAGCAAACTTCCCGCACGAAGCGGGGTAAGGCAAAGCAAGAATGACATCTATCTTAGCGTGGTCTACCTCAATTCCTTTCCTAGACACTATGTGCCCCAAGACTATACCCGACTCAACCATAAAGTGACACTTCTCATAATTCAGCACAAGATTAGACTCAATGCATCTACGCAAAACTCTAGATAGATTAGCTAAGCATGCATCAAAATCGGACCCATATACGGTGAAATGAAAAGTGCCAGGTGCATTGCAAAGACCAAAAGGCATCCTCCGGTAAGCATACGTCCCAAAGGGGCATGTGAAGGTCGTCTTCTCCTGATCCTCCGGAGCAATATGGATCTGGAAGTATCCGGAGTAGCCATCCAGGAAGCAGTAATGAGACTTACCAGCCAATCGCTCTAACATCCGATCAATGAAGGGTGAGGGTAATGATCTTTGCGAGTGGCTTGGTTGAGTCTTCTATAGTCAATGCAAACTCTCCAACTATTCGAACTCGAGTAGGAATGAGCTCATTCTTTTGATTGGCTACCACGGTGACTCCGGATTTCTTAGGAACCACCTGATTGGACTAACCCACCGGCTATCGAAATAGGATAGATGATGCCGGCTTGCGAAGCTTAGTGACTTCTTTCTTCACCACATCAAGGATAAGAGGATTAAGGCGTCTCTGGGGTTGCCTCACTGGCTTAGAGTCCTCTTCCAATAGAATCCGATGCATGCACGTAGAAGGGCTAATGCCAACTATGTCATCCAATGTCCACCCAATGGCTTTCTTGTTCGCCCTCAATAAGCTTAGCAGCTTCTCTTCTTGATCTGGCAAGAGTCTACAAGTAATGTAGAATCATCAAGCAAATCCGAATCACCAAGCAATGCAGTCTTAACCAAATTAGTGCAAACAAAGCACCATTCATTATCATCGCATGCACAAATGGGGGTATCACTCTTCAATCACATCAATACGAAAATGAATGCTCTTCCCTAGGATATTTCATGGCATCAAAGATATTGAAATTCACGGATATATCACCAAACTCCATGGAAAGAGTACCGAATGCACATCTATCTTAGTCCTAGCTGTTTTCATGAAAGGTCTCCCTAGAATGATTGGTGACCTACTACTAGGAGACTCACCCTCCATATCCAAGATGTAAAAATCAGCAGGAATATCAATTCATTTACTTTGACTAATACATCTTCAACTAAACCAGAAGGATGGGCATTACTCCTATTAGCTAACTGAACAATGACACCAGTTGGACGCAAGGAACCAAGACCAAGAGATCTATAAACAGATGTAGGCATGACATTAATAGAAGCACCTAAATCTAGCATGCAATCATCAAATCTATAGTTACCAATAAGGCAAGGGATAGAAAATGTCCCTGGATCTTTGCATTTACGAGGCATGGTAGCTGCTGCCTTTTTCTTTTCGAGTCAATCTTCACATTTCTGACTCGTTTTCGATGTGGAAGTCACATCTGCACTTGCTTAGGTTCCTCCAATTTCTTGCCGCATCAGTAGTGATATAGCACTCACATTTACCTTAGGATTGGGAATTGTTTGTGAAGGAAGGGAGTTGGATCCACGAGGTTGAAGCTGGTTCAATGATGTTGCCAATTGCCCAATCTGTGTTTGCAAACTCGAATGGAAGTGTCGGTTCTTTGTTGAACCGCATATTGGTTGTGACAAATTGCTTCATCATATCTTCAAGTGAGGAACCACCACCACTACTACTAGCTTTCTTTGTTGTGCGCTGTGGAGGTGGACATATGGTCGGTCGAGGAGGTGGTGCTTGCAAAGGCAAAGGGGTGCAGACTGCTTGGAAATTCCGTGGTCTGTACGGCCTTGCTTGGTAATTCCAGTGCACTCACGATACGGTTACTCGGTTCGATTTTGATTCAATAAAGTTGGGGTGATTTCTCCAACCAGATTGTATGTATTAGAGAAAGCATTATTCGTTGGTATTGTGGCCTTCTGGAAAAACACCCACTGCAGCCTACCGATTGGTCTTGATAGGCGGGATCATGCAAAGTAGGGCAAGAGTCGGTAGAGTGATAAGGGTCGAACAAAACCCACAAGAGTACCCATGCCGAGAAGGGCGACCGCACCTTGTCGTGTCACCGCCAATTGCCTCACAAGGGAGGTCAAATCATCAAGTCTCGGTCTCTAATCTCTCGAGAATCATCTTGGGATGGGGCTTGAATATGGTAAACAGGAGTACTATTGGCCCTAGTGCCAAACTGCCGAGAGTTATACGCCATAATGGATATCAATTCTCGGGCTTCTTCGGTGTCTTGTTACTCATAGCTCCACCACTAGAGGCATCAACCAACCCTTTGTCTAGGTGATAGACCATTATAGAAAGAGTTGATCAAGTCTTTTCGAGATATCGATGGTGTGGACAGCTTGCACATAACCTTTTGAACCTCTCCCAATACTCATGCATAGTCTCCCCAAATGATCTGTTTAATGTTGCCAATCTCCTTCTTGATCGCAGTTGCTCTTGAGGAAGGGAAATATTTCTCTAGGAATATCCTCGAATATCATCCAGCCTCCCAATAGATGAGGGTGAAGGTACAAAGAACCAATCCTTGGCTCCACCTTCCAATGAGAAAGGAAAAGCTCTCAACTTGATATGATTTTCATCAATGGCATGTGGCTTCATTGTCTTTGCACACTACATGGAATTCCTTCAAATGCTTAATGGGGCACTCACTGCAAGACCATGAAACTTAGGCAACAAGTGTATTAGGCCGATTTAAGCTCAAAGTTAGCGGCAAGATCGGGATATTGGATGCACAAAGGTTGATAATTGAAATCAGTGCACCCAATTCCTTCAAAGTATGATGATTTGCTGTTCTCCTGCCATAATGTCGAGTTAGTGGACACAAGACTATCGAAATACTATCGAATCACGGTCGAGAAAGATCAATAGAATGGACACTATCCGAATGGCCACTATCGAGTTCGATTGAGTGTCCGGCAAGTATTAATCCTATGACTTAAGCTTACAACTCTCCTAGCGGCAAGAATTGTTCTCTCTATTTCAGGATCAAATGGCAACGGATCTTACGGATTAGTAGTATTCTGGTCCTCATGCAGCATATACACAAAGCGGAATTGGCAAATACTCGAATGACAAAGATGCCACGGAAAATCAGAATTACGAAAATGCCACAAGGGGTGGTAAAAAGTGGAAAAACACTAAGAGACACAAAGACAAAACACACAAAAGCGAAAACCTATGCTAGAAATTGACCTAAACAAGTCCAGAAGCAGTATCAAATGATTTTTAAAATTTTTGGGACTTGGACAGGGCGACTCCTAGACTATTGGGTGTAATGATTTGCCATCTTCTATCGCTGTACCAAATTTCAGCCAAATCAGAGATACCCCGAAAAAATCACCCTATTGGAAATCAAAAAATCAGAACTTAAAACAGCAAAAAAAGTGGTCTAAACGTTGGAATTTGCTTAGAACGCCCAATTCCTTGTGAATAAGACCTGGTTTGAGTGATCAGAGTCAGAAAAATTCCTGTCCGACCACCTAAACCCTAGCTGTTTACAATACTGTTACTAATCAAACCGATGCAAATTCCCCGGCAACGGCGCCAAATTTGGAAAGAGATTTGCCGTGTCTCCCAAAATAAACCAAGTTCGATTAATGATTTGCAGAATAGGGAACCTGGGTCGTTTCCCAACGAATTTGCAGCGGGCTCGATTTAATAACAATAGTCAAATAGAATGGTAAAATTGGGGGTTTTAGGGTTTTAGGGTTTTATGATTCAGCAGATTAAAACGAAATAAATTGAAATAAACAGATAGAAAAACGTTGATAGACTTAAACAGATTAAAAATGACCAACCCAACGATCAGATTCCAGAATCATGCATCATTGAACGAAATATAACTAATCACGTTTGGTTCCGGATGAATCGAAATCTCTGCATTCATCCGAGAATCCCTCACCTAGACGATCGCCTAGAATTTATCCGAACAGTGGCGTCTCACCGTGCAATCGCACAACAACACTAAAACCTAGTCCGAATTTAGTCCTTGGGATGAACCAAACCGAATATTAAATCTAATATTCGAACTATTTCAGTCGAATCCGATAAGATGAAAACAGAATTGATTAAGTTACCGATTAGGCACAAGTTCTCGGACGAATCATGGAATCCTCATCGTTGGGTCAATCACGGGGTTTAGCCGAGCATGGCTGGAAAAACTGAAGAAAAGATGAAGAACGCGAAAAACCCTAAGAACATGCGAATGCGAAAATCAGTAGAGAGAATTTGCATAAAATCGTGAAACCCTAATGTCAAAATCGTGAATTCGTGAATGCCCTCTGTTTTTGGCGGCTGCCTTACTTAAAAATAACCTAAAACAAAAATGGGCCCTAATAGTTTTAGCCCAAAACAGAAATAAAATAAAACTGGACTTAAATTACAAAATTCGGGTCCAAATAATATCCAGAATTGTGCATCCGACTTCGGCTCCAAAATCGACCGCCCTCTTGACCGAATTGGCTCTTGATGTCTTCATAACAATTGTAGCTCTCTGAATCATCTGAAATATGAGACAAAAATGAGGCAAATCCGATGTCTAGTTCAAGAGTTATGGTAGAAATAGTGAAGTAATACAAAACTGGAATTTTATTATTAAAAATGGCTAAAATGCAATAAAAGGCCCAAGGCCCAAATAAACATAAAAGCCATTATTTATTAGATAAAGGGTCCTAAGTTATTACTCAAGAGACAAAAATAAGTGTATAAAATATTCAATTATCATTTACCGTCTCGAGCCTGACGGATGTCACCTTAATTCTCAACTTCCAATGCCACCGAGGTTCTTCCTCTATCAATGTCTCCTCCGTGGTAATGCTTCAATCTCTGCCCATTCACCTTAAAAGCGTCATCTGAACCTATTGGTGCAATGGCAATTGCACCAAAAGGTGTAACCTCTTTGACTACAAACGATCCTGACCACCTAAACTTCAATTTCCCTGGACAAAGTTTTAAACGAGAGTTATTAAGTAATACCTGTTGTCCCGGATGAAACTCTTTTGGAAGAATCCTCCTGTCATGCCATCTCTTGGTTTTTTTCTTGAATGGCAAATGAAAGTGGTCCTTGCGAGTGGCATCATCCACACACATTCTCCAAATTTCGCATCTAACAGTTTCACCACTTCCTTTCACCACTTCCTTCATAGGGGCTGCCTTACTGGTTTCACTTGGTCCTCCATAAGAATTTTATGAGTGCAAAATGAAGGACTAATCCCCTTTAAATCAGATATAGACCACCCTATGGCAGTCTTGTGGGTAGTCAAAACTTTTAGCAACTTCTCTTCGTCAGTAGGGGACAACTCAGCGCTAACAATAACGGGATAAATGTCATCCTTCCCTAGAAAAACATACTTCAGATTAGAAGGGAGCTCCTTTAGTTCCACCTTAGGAGTAATAGGTGGCGCATCATAATCTTTCTTCTTCAGCTCCTCAACCTGTAAATCAGAATTCTCCTTTGCAGAAACCTCTTCTTCCACTTGTAATAATTGAGCAAGATCATCCTCCATAGGCTCATCTCGAACCTTCTTGAAAAATTTCTTGAATGGCCTCATCAACCACGTCAATTTTGAAGCAGTCACTATTATCACTGGGTATTTCATGGGTTGAAACACATTGTAAGTGACTGTCTCATCATTCATTTGAAACTCCATTTTTCCTGCAGCTACATCAATTACCGCTCTAGCAGCAGCCAAGAAGGGTATTCCCAAAAGTAAAGGAATTTTAGCATCTTCCTCCATGTTAAGAACCACAAAATCCACCGGGAAGATGAATTTGTCCACTTTCACAAGCACATCCTCAATGACACCTTCTGGCTTCCTAATGGACCTATCCGCCAATTGTAACGACATCATAGTTGGCTTCATCTCTTTAATGCCGAGAGCTTTCAAAACAGATAAGGGCATTAAATTTATACTAGCTCCAAGATCACAAAGTGCTCTGCTCATATTGACGTTCCCTATTGCACAAGGGATGCTAAAGCTGCCCGGATCTTTAAGCTTTGGTGGCAACTTTGTTTGAATAATGGCACTACACTGCTGAGTCAATACCACTGTTTCGGCCTCTTGCAACTTATGCTTCTTTGAAAGCAAATCTTTCATGAACTTTGCATAGTTAGGCATATTTTCAAGAGCTTCTGCAAAAGGAATGTTAATCTGCAATTTCTTAAAAATATCCCAGAACCTGGCATACTGTTGCTTCTGAATCTGCTGCTTCAACCTTTGGGGATAAGGAGGTTTCGCATAAGAAGGAGTGGGAGACTTCTTTGTAGCTATCTCCTTTGGAACCTGCTGCACATTACATTTCTCAACCTCTTCCTCCCTTTTCTCAGACTTGTCCTTTATCGCAGATTTCTCAACCGGCTGAACCACTATACCACTCCTTGTAGTTATGGCCTTACAATGCTCCTTTGGATTGACTACAGTATCACTAGGGAAGGACCCTTGGCTTCTCTCTGCTATTTGCTTTGATAGCTGACCAATCTGATTCTCCAAATTCCGGATCGAAGCCTCGTGATTTTTGAGAGAATACTTTATTTCATTCCGGAAAGCTTCTGACCCCTTGATGTATTCAGTAGTGGTAAGAGTCAACTGTGTCAAAGCCTTTTCCAGATTAGTAGTGGTGGTTTGGTGGAACTATTTGGGGGTCTTTGCTTGGGGCTTATAGGAAAAATTTGGGTGAGATTTCCGGCCAGATTGTATGTGTTGCTATACGGATTAAACCGATTCCTAGGAGGATCACCCATGTAATTAACCTCATTGTTTCTCCAAGAATGACTGCTGCACAATCTCCATTAGCGTGTTCCCCTTTGCAAAAATCACAAAGCAAAGGAGGCTGAGAAGTGATAGATGATATCTGAGAAGAGGCAAGCTGTTTAGTGATGGAAGCTAACTGCTGTTGGATCACCTTGTTTTGTTGGGAAATGTTCTCATTGTGGGCCAACATTGTATTGTAAGAGTCTAGCTGAAGAACTCCCCTCTTTTGTTGTGGAATAACAGTTTCATTCTCAAAGGACCCCATAGCTTCAAACAACTCCAATGATTCTTCGGGAGTTTATTTTTTAGTGTACCACCTGCTGCAGCATTAATCATCATCCTAGAGGACAGAAGCATCCCATTGAAGAATATTCTCACCTGATCATAGTCTTGCAGCTCATGTTGTGGGCACTTCCTTAGCAACTCCTTGAATCTTGCCCACGCTTCACAATATGATTCCCCATTGCCTTGGGTAAAGCAATTGATGTCTGAGAGCAGCTTTGTATACTTAGAAGAAGGAAAAAATTTCTCAAGGAACTTTGTGGTAATAATGTCCCAAGTGGAGAGACTTCCATTAGGACAAGAACGAAGCCAAGCTCCTGCTTTCCCGTCAAAGAGAAAGGAAACAGTCTCACACGAATAGCCTCTCCAGAAACCCCATTCATCTTGATGGTATCACAAATCTGCAAAAAAGTCTCAATATGCTGATTAGGATCCTCTAAATCACTCCACTAAAAGAGCGTTGTTGAACCAAGCTTATGAGGGATGGTTTGATTTCAAAATTATTTGCATTCACGGCAGGATTGACAATGCTAGTTGCAGCCCTGGCAGGATTAAGCGTCATGTAATCGCCCATGGTCTTTTTTGGAGGAGGTGGAGGAGGATCTGTAACATTTTCTGCCATTATAACCGGTTCAGTCTCAGTACTAGAGCTACTAGCCTTTCCTTTTCTCTGTTTAGCAAGTTCTGGTTTCTCCTTGTTGTCTTTTCAATTTCAGGATCAAACTGCAGCGAATTTCTGTCAGTGGTACCTCGCATAAACAGAGTAGGATAACAAAAGAAAAAGAAAAATCCAATCTAGAGTTTCAATAACTACTTAGTGTTGAAATAAAACTATTCCCCGGCAACGGCACCAAAAACTTGATAGCGACTTCGGCAAGTGCACCGATCGTTACAAGTAATAAAGTATGTGAGAAAGAGATCGTTCCACGAGGAATAGTACTCCAACCACTAATTCGTTATTTAAGCTTTAGTTGGATCAATGAGTAATAGGGGTTGATTTGTAACCAAACATAATTTTTAAGGAATTTAATCAAGAAAAGCATTCAAGATTAAGAATCTCAAGAACGGTTGTTTAGAAAAGATGATCAATAAAGAAAAACGCAGCTAGGGCATAGAATTCCCCTATGTTCCTCTAAGTATTTGAATTAAGTCCCTAATTGATTATTATTCTCACGACTGACGACCAATTCTCTAAAATTAGACTAAGTCTCAATGTCTTGATGCTACCTTAATCCGTTATCTTTGAAAACAACCTAATGTCTTAGTATTGTTTAGAAAAATCAATTTGTTTACCAGAATTATGAGATCGCATAAATTCGTAAGCCTATGTCTAGGTCATGCAATTCTATGATGGATTAACGGTTCTAGTTAAATGTACCAACATCTCTATTGTCATACACTAACCTATGAACAATCTAAAAGGCGATCACTCTTTAAGAAAGCGTTAAGCACATGTAATCCATTCAGTCAAGAAAACAATAATCAAATAAGATTCCAAATAAATACTTTAAATTCACATAAGGTTCATCCTTGCCCTAACTACTAAAGAAAACTAGCCAAGCATGGCTAGGTTAACAAAATAGAAGAGATGAAAAGCAAACTACTCCTGCGTCGTCCAGTTCTTCTGCGTCGTCCGTGCGTCAGCTTGTTTCGTTCCAATTCTTTCGTCTTGT
Source organism: Acacia pycnantha (assembly GCA_025563575.1). Taxonomy (NCBI): domain Eukaryota; kingdom Viridiplantae; phylum Streptophyta; class Magnoliopsida; order Fabales; family Fabaceae; genus Acacia; species Acacia pycnantha. The sequence goes on from JAMWYP010000006.1 coordinate 2,164,326, forward strand.
CGTTCGGCCGTTCTCTCTTTAATTCTCTCGTTCGCGTAGTGTCGTCTTTTTTTCGTCAATGCTGTACGTCCTTTTAATATATCTCCTCTTCTTTTTCTGCTGCAATCAATCTATTATTTATCTTTATTGCATTCGTGGGCCCCGTGATCTTCTGCTTCTTTTGATTACACTATATCAATTTCATATAATATAATAATATATTATATGAAATTATATCCTTTTCCTTTTCTCTTTAATATATATATATATATATATATATATATATATATATATATATATATAATTTGATTCCATTTTATCTCCTGATTAGATCACATAATATCTCCTGCACAAATAAGTAGGATATGAATAGATTTTCTGTTATGATATTCTTTTATCCTATATTTAATTAAAAGATAGATAAGTAATAAAGATAATTAAATAAGTACAAAATCTTTATAAATTCAATCCAATATATCCCAGAATCTACCCTTATTTAATTATAAAATATCTACTTATCAGTCACCGATGAGCATCTTTCTTTTGGTGTTGTAATATCCTGAATTTACTATATCAAAATTCCTTGTACAATGTGTGTATTCAATGGAATGAAACAATGATTTTTGGTTAAGAGCTTGATTTTCCCGAACACTAAATTTTAAGACAAGTTAACTCAACAATGAATTACATGGGATTAATATCCATTTAATCCATTAGGCTAATAATGTAACTGATGGAATATATACAACAATGGAGAATAAGAAATCAGAACAGATTTTAATAAAATAACAACAACCTTAGAAACTAACATCACTCTGCATTGTAAGTTATTTGGCGATGCATCTTTGCATAAGGAATTTGACACATTTGCACCAGTTGTTTTTGCTGCAGTCAACTTCAACGAAGGAAAAAGCATTTGAAACGGACATTTCCAATTCAATTTTGATATTGTTCGGGGTTTTTGAACTGAACCACGTTATGTTGATCAAGTTGGATTAATAAACATACAAATTCCACTCAAGTCTTGGGAATGATGAAAGGAAATTATGGGGCTTTAATCACTATGATCAAATACTTCAGCCAATAATAAGGGCCTTCATATCAAGGTTCTGAAACCCGGACCGGTGACTGAACCGGTCGGGGTACTGGGTTAAGGGTTGGGAGTGCTATATATCATTTTAATACTTTAGATCAGTAGTAAAATAACCATATACTTCAATACTTGTAACATATTCAGATATTCAAATTAGATTGCCTTTAAAAATAAAAAAATTAAAAAAAAAATTAAAAAAATATTGGAACCGGGTTGACCACAGTAACTACGGTTTACACGGTTTCACACCGGTCAACAAGGTCGACCGGTTAGGACCGGTTTTGCACCAAACCGGACCGGTTTCACGGCCGATTCCCGGTCTGAACCGGCCGGTCCGGTCCGGTTTCACAAACCATGCTTCATATACATATAAACTGTTGGGAAAAAAATCAGAAATGCATGGGGAATACAATAACAACATTGGAAACATACATATTTTAAATGGTGAAATGGTGTTTGAGTAATTTTTTAACCAATGGTATTAAAAAATGTTTGACCTTTATTACTCATAATAATGACTGTGAAATTAGGTTCATTTATAGGGCTAATTTTCCAATTTCCCCTTATTAAATAACTATTTACCAAAATGCCCCTGTCAGAAAACTATTTCCCAATTTGCCCCTGTTTAGTCGACTAAAATCATGGTTTAGTCGACTAAATCGTGGGGCCATTTTTTTTTTTTTTGCAGACCCCCCGCGATTTAGTCGACTAAAAAACTCATTTAGTTGACTAAATCATTAAAAAAAAAGTTAAAACTTCGGAAGGCCATAACTTCTGGTTCAGGAGTCCGAATCAAGCGATTCTTTTTTTGATTCCACCTAACTTTTTGAGATCTATGCACTGATATAAAAATTAACTTCAGATTTAATGAAGAGAAAGGAGGAAAAACAAGTGATTATTTATTATGCAGGAAATACTAACAATTCATTAATATATATATATATATATATATATATATATATATATATATATATATATATATATATATATATTAAAGAATCACTTGATTATATTTAATGAATTGTTAGTATTTCCTGCACAATAAAGAATCACTTATTTTTCCTCATTTCTCTTCATTAAATCTGAAGTTAATTTTTATATCAGTGCATAGATCTCAAAAAGTTATGTGGAATCAAAAAAAGAATTGTTTGATTCGGACTCCTTCCGAAGTTTTAACTTTTTTTTAATGATTTAGTCGACTAAAGCGTGGGGGTTTGCAAAAAAAAATTTGGCCCCGCGATTTAGTCGACTAAACCATGGTTTTAGTCGACTAAATAGGGGCAGATTGAGAAATAGTTTTCTGACAGGGGCAAATTGGGAAATAGTTTTCTGACAGAGGCATTTTGGTAAATAGTTATTTAATAAGAGACAAATTGGGAAATTAGCCTCATTTATAGATGGGAAAGATTGACACGTTTCCATTAATGGGAATTACAAATAAGGGTTAAGGAGCAATAATACACATGGGGTTTAACTCAGGGAGCGCCCAGCACCACGGGATTTTTTTTGGAGCGAAAGTACACATGAGGTTACATATTGGGAGCAAAAATCACACACTTCCTTCAAATAGTGGATGTTGACCGTTAAGTATGAACGGTTGACCGTTAGTGCTGATGTGTATGCTGAATGGAGAGAGAACAAACCAAATGGGAAAAAACTGGTGATTAGGATGCTGACCAGGTTAAATAAATTGGGGGAAAAATTAAAAAAACCTTAATACATGTATGAAGAACAAATCTTCGGGCTAGGGAAAAAAACAACCTTAAATCGAATCACTCTCCATAATCATCTTCGACCACCCTCCATCCTGAGCAGAAATCCGAAACTAAAATCCGAGACGCAGTGCTGCAAGATCTAGGATCATCTTCATCATCTTCGACCACCCTCCTTCATCATCTTCGACCACTTATCCTCCGTCACCGTACCGCCGCCGTCGTCCATCACCGACACTCACCTCCATCACCAGTCACTGCAGCTCGTAACTCCATTATTTCCGGCGAACAGAGAAGGGGAGGCAGCGAGATTGAAATATGAGACGCAGTGCCGCGAGAATCACTGGTGTGTTTTGTCCAATCGTTTTCTATGTTTAGCTAGTAACTGATTTGTTTTTGCACAAATTCTACTACTCACTGTTTGAGCTTTCTGTGTAACCCTACACCTCTACAATTTTATTGCACCTTATTGACTTTTGTCAAGTTTTTCAAGTTGAGTCAATTGTTTCTTGCTGTCATTTTTCATCATGTCTGATCGGGAACAAAATTTTGCAAGTTTTCTTTAAACTTGAACAAATACTAAAGTCCCTTGGTCTTTTATATTGGCACTCATAATGAATTTTTGGTCAGTAGCTTTTTTTTTTTTAAGTTTAGTTTGCACTAGCTGTGGTAGGTGATTGAATCCTTGTACTGTTATTGGTTGGTTACACATTTTGAGGAAATTTTTGGGGTTCAACTTCTGACCCTTAACATTTCCATTGGAATATCTGTTTGATAAAGCTGGTGCCTTGGGTCAACATTTCTAGAATTTGGAAACCTTAGTCCAAATTCAACTGAAAACAATTTTGTGAAGGTCTTCATCATTCCTTGGTTTGGTTCAATGTGTGTTCTACTAAAATTGTTGTTGTTGTAATTAGCACTGACAGATTTTGATGTGATTTTCACTTACACATAGTAGCCCTCTCGGTGCAATTGTTTTTACTTGAATTAGTGTGTCCATTTAACATTTGATCCTGAACATTTGTTGGATTTCTGTAATTTGTGCAAACACATTCTCCCTCTAAATTTTTTTTTTTAGTTCTGGATGTTTTAGATCGACAATACAGTTTGGGCCATTGGATTCATTGAGTTTTATCCTCCACTTCCACCATTTGCATCATCTCTTGGATTTTCCTTTGGTTGATGAGTTTACTTCAGCTTTGTAAAGAGGTTAGACGTATTAGAACACTGGAAAGGTATATTTGAACTTTTGGATTGAGAATGTGGTCAGCATCTTTGATTTTCAAATCAAAGTGATGGCTTTGCTCTTGGCTAGCTATACTATTTTGAATGTCATCTCTTGATTTTACATATGATTAATTGTGCAGTTTTATCTTGCCAAGCTTTCAGGGAAAAAAAAATCTTGAGCTCCACCTCTAAGCATTTGATAGAAACCAAATTTAACCATGTCAGATCTAAGAGTCAGTCAGTTATAATAACCTCTAAATTTGTAATGAAATTCTTAGTTATTGTCTTGTCATGAGGTTAGATTTGGGATTTGGCTCATTTAATAATGTATTGCTGGATCCTTTGACAGCTTTTAAAACACTATCGTTACATAATATGTCATGTGCATGATTTAAAGTGGAAAGATATTGTGGTAAGTCTTTGGTGTTGAAGCAGCAACTTTGTGGCTTTTTGGTATTCCTTAACTTGAAGAGATCATGTGGAATACATTTAAATTGGCAGGTCTCTCAATTTAAAGTAAACAAGGTTGCTTATGGTAGTTGTTTCATGATATAGCATGGATGTACGTTGAGCTAATGTTTTATTACATACAATTTCTTGTGCCTGATATCTCTTGTGGTAGTCATTTTCAAACTTGGTTATTATATTCACTTGAATACAAGTAGGCTAACGAAATTTTGTTGTTCTGTCTCATCCTGTTAGTGCTCCATGTTTGTGTTTTATGGCATTCAAATCTGGTGATTTGTGTTGAATTGCTTTGGCACTAACTTTAACGTAAAAGCTGAATTTAATTACTTCTGGTCCTTCATTGCAGCCTGGTCTTAATTCGAACTTGTGATCGACGAGGGGACATCACATGACTATTTTTGTAAGAGACAATATGTTGTTAATGGATTTAGTGTAATGTATTTGGTTCATTTTAATTTACTTTGTGATTCACTGATCTGTATGGACAAGTAAAGTTCAGGAATTGTAAGAGTGTGTTTTATTTCAATTCCTTTTGGTTTCTCCTCAGCTATGAGCACACCTCTACATCATACTGCAAGCTTCTTGGATTCATATTTACATGTAAAACAATCTACTTCTCTTGTACTCTTTGATTTTTTTAAAAAAAAAAAATCGCGGTCTTGAATTATTTATCTATTGAACTATATATATAGGTACGATGCAAGTATGAGAGTCACTCTATTCATTGATATTCATCCATCTTTTTGTTAATAAATGATGAAAAAATAGAATTAAAATTAAAGTATGTAAATCAAAAAGGAAAATGACATCTCTAAGGTTCCAGTTGGTTTACTCTTATCAGAATGGTGACATCTCTAAAGTATGTAAATGCAAGTATGGTGCCATTGCAGAAGCAGCAAAAAAGATGTGGAAACAGCCATTGGAGAATAGTTAAAAAGCACAAAAATTTTCATGAAGTACACAAAAAAACAGGCATAAAAAATAGCCGGTCAACCTGTAGTTAGCATTAAAAATACACTACACCAATCTTAGCATGTACTGACAATACCCAAGAGCCTTGACATATACAAAAAAAAATTACAACCATGGGCTAAATGTCAGTACCTAAGTAACCATTTGTACAACATATAAAACTACACCAAAAGCAAGGTTGAGGCAAAACACTTTGCCCTTTACAGTTTTTAAAGCAAAATAATTACAAAACCCACACCTAGACTGCTAGACACATGTACACATAACCCTAATTAATAGGCTTCTTTCCTTTGTCATTGTTGGTCCGAAGACGTGATAAGAGCCGTGAGCTTGTTACACAAGGTTCTCCTCTCCATTGCAGACCTCGAGGCTGAAAAGGAAGATATGCATTACACTGTCAGGAACTATTTCACCCTTAAACAAACAAGCATATTTGTCATAGAAATTTCGAAAGGAAAAAATGACTGTGGAATACTGCATGGTGCACAATAATTTAAATATTTGAAGCACTATCCAATATCCCCACAACATTCAAAAGCACAAATCCATAGTAAGGCAGAATTATAGACAGTAAAAAGAAGAAAAGTGGTATAGTTGATCAATGAATTTATCAGATAATTACTTCAGTTTTAGTTCGCTCACAGACAACAATACAAAGGGTTGTTTACAATACAAACTTCAAGCATCTGATTCTACCCATACAGAAGAGAAAACTACAAGCATCAGAATAGTTCACACTTTAGAAAAGCAATCACACTTTCGAAAAGCAATTACATGCATAGATAGGGGAAAAGATGCTCCAACCTGTACCATGGGAATTATGTATCAACATACATAAAATGGGAAACAAGGACGTCATCAAAACCTTAAAACAGACAGTTGTTGCTCCAAAAGTCAAATAAACACCACAAGAAAAGATATGATCATCCATCACATCCATCACACACACACCTTTCCATTTGTCTTGAAGCTCATCATCAGTGGCCACATGAATTGTCATTACCCCAAATTAAACATAGAATCCCTTACCCCTACTTGTTACATACAAATCACAACCTTAACGAACAATGGGTTCTCAAAAAATGATATGATCATCCATCACATCCATCACGCACACACCTTTCCATTTGTCTTGAAGCTCATCATCAGTGGCCACATGTTCACTTTCCACAACTTAAAGACTCAATGCTCTCGTTGCCATTAATTAAATTAACCCCTCCCAATACAAAAAGGTTCATGCTCCGTGTAATATCCAGTCCTTAACGGAAAATTTTGCAATTCAAGAAATTATCAAATGAGTGATATGATGCAATACATCCAATAGTAGAATCAAAACAAGGTTATAATATTTAGTTGCAAAAGATTCCCTTCCAGAAGCCAACTATATGAACCCTTCCACTCACACACAATTTTCAAACATGGATCACAGAAAAGCAATTCAAGAAACGTTTACTAATTTAAAGAAAGCATTTCAAGACTCATTCAAAATGTTGTGTGCAAGTAAACTAAATGCAAAATGCACAGAACCTTAGCGAGGTAGGTGGAGAAAACTCTAGCATTAGCATTAAGTGGAGCAGAAGAGATGAATACACCAGAGAAAGAGCAGAAGAGAAAAAAGGGGAATAAGTCAAACCTCGGATAGCCTCGAATCCAAGCTAGGATGGGAATGGAAGAAGTCGGTGAAGCCTTCCAATGAAAAAAAAACCCTAAAATTCAGGAACAGAGGAGCCACGAAGTCGGTGATGGTAGACGATGGTGGTGAGTCGATCGACCGAGGCGAGGTACGGTGGTGGTGAGTGGCGCAGGATGGAAGACGATGAAGATGATCCTAGGTCTCGCGGCACTGTGTCTCGGATTTCAGTATCGGATTTTTGCGCAGGATGGAGGGTGGTTGAAGATGATTATGGAGAGTGATTCGATTTAAGGTTGTGTTTTTCCCTAGCCCGAAGATTTGTTCTTCATACATGTTTTAAGGTTTTTTTAATTTTTTCCCCCAATTTATTTAACCTGGCTGGTTAGCATCCTAATCACCAGTTTTTTCCCATTTGGCTTGTTCTCTCTCCAATTCAACATACACATCAACACTAACAGTCAACCGTTCATACTTAACGGTCAACATCCACTATTTGAAGGAAGTGTGTGACTTTTGCTCCAAATATGTAACCTCATGTGTATTTTCGTTCTAAAAAAAAATCCGTGGTGCTGAGCGCTCCCTGAGACAGACCCCATGTGTATTATTGCTACTTAACCCTACAAATAATGACCAATAGCCATTGATAAAATTGCCAAAGGGGATGTTTACATAGACCAAGAAGTTTTTAGCTACAAGGTTTAGTAGTATATATATTTACTTGATTGATTGATGATGATTGATATATTTGATGATTGATTGATCGGATTGGTTACAGGGGGAGTGTGATTTAGGTGGGAACAACCTTGAAGCGGTATTTTTATTTTTATTTTTTATATATATAACCTTGCAGCGGTTTGTCCATGGAAGATGAGGCCGAAAGTATTGGGCTTAGAATACTGTAGGATTTCCCAAACAAACCCAAATTCCACAAGAGCTGTCTTGGCGGGAAGTTTTGATCAGATGCAAGATGGTAGCTCCAAGAGGAACACCCATTTGACTATCGCTGTTATTCATAATAATCTGCTACGTTCCGACGGAACAATGGATTCCGATTCAGACTCAGATGGTTCTCATGTCTCTGCTACGCCCCCCAGGGAAGAGCCTCCACCATCCTTGACGGTACAACCGCCATCACCGCGGCCAAAACCTGTTCTCATTTCCAACAAATTGAAACTGTGTTCCTCGTCCAGTGATAAATCTTCAAAATCCAAATTACGCCCTTCTAGACCCGCAAAACCGTCGTCCAAACAGGAACCAACTCAAGAAGAATTGCCCTGTAACTCCTTTTGTCTCCCTACTCTGCCTTTCCAAATTCGTCGACCTTCTGACTGTGTCACTCAACTGTCAACTGCACAGTCCTTTGAAACCCTCCCAGCTGGGCACTTCTCCAAATCTGCGTCTTTCTCAAAAATTCGAAGGCCTTTTCTCAGTTTTACAGATTCTTCTGGAAATGGACCTCCTCTTGATTTTGTATCTAACGCAGGCCTCAAGAACGAGAATAATGAGAGTTATAGTCACCTGGGTGATTCTATTCCAGTAGAAGTAGAGGGCGAAAGTCTAAGAGCAACGAATGTGTCAAAATTAGGAAAGAGACATCCTAATCTGATAGGAGCTAATGTGCCGGTGCCATCTGTTAAGGTGAGAAAATGTGCTTTTGAGGGAAATTTTGTGAAGTTGAACCTGAATAGCAAGAGGTGGAAGTTTCGGAACCATGGAAAAAAGAAAAATTTTGCATATGGTAAGCGTAGAAGTTACAAGAGAGATAGAGTTAAATCGAAGCGTGAAGATCAGGATCAAGTGAAGTCGTTCTTAGAATTTGAGGGGGATGCATTTGTTGCGCAGACCGCACAAAAGAAGTCCAGGGATTCTCGTGGTTCCAAAGAATTTGATTGTAAAGTGATTGAAGAGGTGGTTTCAGCTGTTCGAGAAGACCCATCTGATGAGAATCTGGTGAAGCTGCTACAGCTAGTTTATGGCTATGATTCTTTTCGGGATGGTCAATTGGAGGCAATCAAGATGGTACTTGCTGGAAAGTCGACTATGCTTATTTTGCCCACTGGCGCAGGAAAGTCCCTGTGTTATCAGTTACCTGCAATGATTTTACCTGGAATTACCCTGGTTGTCAGTCCATTGGTAGCCTTGATGATTGATCAACAAAGAAAATTGCCTCCTATGATTAATGGAGGACTTCTATGCAGCAGTCAGGTAACATAATACACTTTCTCATTCTCCGAGAGAAAAAAAAATATTTTACTTCATATATGTTATGTGACCTTTTATCTCTGATTGTGTTAGGCACCTGAAGAAGCCTCTGAAACGCTGAAGCATCTTCAAGAAGGTGTATTAAAGGTGGGATTATCAATTATTAGATGTAACTTTTTCTTTATGTGTCCCTTCACTCATTTTCTTATGCTGAAATGTGTTTCATCTTGCAGTTTGATTTATTTTATTGCATGTCATGGTATTAATTTATGCACAGCCATATTATAAAATCCTTTACTTACCATTGTGATCCTCATACTGCATTTAATGATGATATCAATTCTGAGATGGCAATCACAAGTTTGGTTTATGCCACTGTCTGAAGCTTGATTTTGCATTTATAATTTGTATTCAGGTGCTTTTTGTTTCACCAGAGAGGTTACTGAATGAAGAATTTTTGTCAGTAGTTTCCACTGCTTCAACTGTATCTCTTGTTGTTGTTGATGAAGCCCATTGTATTTCTGAATGGTGAGAAGATTCCGGGGCCATTTAGTGATGTCAACATATACATTTCTTATCTTGACAATTTTCTTGTTTTGCAGGTCACACAATTTTCGCCCTTCATTCATGAGGCTTAGGGCATCTTTTCTCCACAACAAGCTCAATGCAGGTTCTTTTCTGGCAATGACAGCAACTGCTACAACCATAACTTTAAATTCTGTCATGTCTGCTTTGGATATTCCTTGCACAAATCTCATCCAGAAGACACAGTTGACAGACAATTTGCATTTATCAGTCTCTTTAGCTAGAAATAGGCAAGTTAAATGCTCCTATTTTTTGAAATTTGAATATGGAATTGTTATGCTTGAGATATTAATAATTTAACATTGCTAAAATGATAGAATGAAAGACTTGTTGGCGCTAATCAAGTCTCCTCCATATGTGGAAGCTCAAAGCATCATCATATACTGCAAATTTCAGGTGTGTACACAGTAGTCTTATTGGTCAAGAATACAGAATAAGCTAAGATTTCTTGGAACATAAATACCATCATATTTGCAATAATCTCTGTTCCAGAAAATTGTAGTAGTACATGTGTAAAATTTATGCAGGATTAATTGGCCCAATTTTGTGATGGACATCCTTGTTTTTGGTGGATATCCTAGGATTTTGATATTTGGGGGCATTAATTGTGTTGTTTCTGTTCCAGTATGAAGCTGATATTATTAGCAAATACTTGAGTGACAACAAAATCTCTGCAAAGGTTGGCTCCATATCTACCCTTTTCATATGATTCCGTAGATTTCCATGTGTAATCTTCTATGTTAAATCTGATGATGATTATGAACTACTACTATCTAGAGTTATCATAGCAGTATTCCTGCAAAGGAGCGTAGCTATGTACAGGAGTTGTTTGGTTCCAACAAGATCAGAGTGGTAAGATCATTTTTTTCTATCATAACTTTTGAGGTGTACAAAGGCATTTGAATAATTATTATGACTATTTTGCACGCACCCTCTCTATTGGTAATTCAAATGACACTTTACTTTGCGGACTGATGTACTTTGTAATTTTTGGTGAAGGTTGTTGCAACTGTTGCATTTGGCATGGGATTAGACAAAAGGGATGTTGGAGCTGTAAGTCTCATTACAGTTGCTTTCTAAATTTTTTGTACATACTGACTTCTGACAGTAAAATTTCACTAGGATTATGTATTCTTGTTATCATGTTCACCCTGGGTTTAGTTGTTTGTTGTTGATAATCATGCACTTAAAAATGCCATTCTGTAAGCATTTCACATTTTTTGTATTTCACAAATTGGTGCTTAATTGATATACAAGTGATCTTTCTATATTGGTTCTTGATTCTGTACTTGGTTACCTCTGTTCAGGTAATTCATTACAGTCTGCCAGAAAGTCCTGAGCATTATGTTCAGGTAGATTCCTTATATTCTAATAGCCATAGGTTCTTTCTTAGGTTTTGTTAAATAAAGTGAATGATAATTTGTAGGAGATTGGACGTGCTGGAAGGGATGGGAGGTTGTCCTTTTGCCGCCTATTTTATGATGATGAGACATATGTCAAACTCCGTAGTCTAATGTACAGGTAATATATGCTCTCTCAAGTCTCAACGTCCTTTTGGACTGTTACATTGCTGTCAAGTTAATGCACTGTTTTGCCCTCAGTGATGGAGTAGATGAATATGCAGTGAACAAGTTTCTCTGTGAAGTATTTCCTGCTCACAGGATTTTCAGCGGCCAAATATGTTCCTTGATCAAAGAATCTGCTTCACGGAGGTTTGACATGAAGGAAGAGGTTTTCTACTCAACATATCAGACCTTCAATTTTGCGTACTTCAAAAATCTAGATACCCTTCCTATTATTTTGTCCTGCTGATTTCTGATCATAAATGTAAAAAGATACTTTGTATGAAAATTTGCTTTTACAGTCGTCCTCATTAGCTTGAAATTTTGTATACTCTATTGAAGGGATAGAAAATAATTAGCATGGTTCGTTAGATGACGTTTCCAAAATGCACTCCATGTTTAAATCAAATATATGCGTAGTTTGGCCGTAGATGATGATTGTACTTATACAAAATTGTGATTTTGTAGTTAAGTTACTGATAATAATGAAGATTGTTTCTGCATTCAAACCATGTTAAAATTGAGTCTGAAATAGGTCTCTGGCTAAACTTTTTACTAATATTATCTTTCACTAGGTGATGCTGACGCTTTTGACACGCTTGGAGCTGGGTGATGTGCAGTACTTACGTTTACTTCCACAGATAAATGCCACTTGCACTTTGAGTTTTCACAAGGTGTGTGAGGACAGGCCTTTCTGTACACACAAGTAGACTTGATTAGCTCACTCAAACGTCCATAACTTGTCAGACTGGTTATTAATTGGTTGAATTATAAGCCTAAAGAATATTAAATCTCATGTTTATTTGTTCAACGGAACTTCAGAGAAATACGTTAGTTTTGAATACATTACATATGGAAATAGTTGAGTAACTGTAGATGCATCAAATTGTTTACATTGCAGACTCCCCCTCCATTACTTGCCCAAAAGGACTCTGCTGTTGCTGCGATACTGAAAAGGTCATTTTTTATTTTATTTTTTACTTTCGATTTTAAATTAATTTTCCTGTTCTTGGATTTCTATTCTTTTGCTTCTAGTATTAATATTGAAAGTGGAGGTGGATTCGATTCCATCATTCACCAGTTTTCAATAGACATACATGCTGATTGAAAAGTTGTTTGGAATATGCTTTTTCCTGATTATGATTACTAGAAAATCAGTTTATTTCTACCTAATTTATAAATATATTATTTGTGAATTTTTTTATTTGATTTTCAGGTCTGAAAATAAGCAAGGGCTATATGTTTTTGACATGCCCTCTGTGGCTAATGACATGGGAGTTACAGTTGTTGAAATATCAAATCAGTTGCACAATCTAAAGGTTTGGTTAATTGGAATTCATGTTATGACGAATTTGCATGAGTGCATAATACCTTTTCAAAATCCATTAGTCCTTTGTTCGAAGTAACTAAACATTTTAGATTCAACATTTACAGTACCAAAGATATAGATGGTCAGGTCAAGGTGTCAAATTAAACTTTTAATTTATTTAGTTTTATTATTTTATATACTCGGTTGTTACCCCTTTGTAAATCATGTATGGATCCTAATGCTTGAGAGTAATACTTGTAAATAGCTCTGCATTGACCCTCCGATTACTGTACAATGTTGTTAGAATCAATAATGAATCCACAAGAAACAAAAGTGTTTGTTGCGTGTCATTCAAATATCAGAATAGCTGTGATAACAGCCTATAAATAGAACTCGGATGCAAACAAAAGGAGTAAGTGAAATAAGCATCCCCCCGGGCTCGGGGGCATGTACGGGTGTTAGTGATGACATTGGACAGTATACAAAACTGAATGACTTTGCCAGCAGACAATACATCCCATCTCGCTCAATCTTCATCTTTCCATTTCACTTAATTCTTAGTTCCTGCATTTCTTCCCCTTAGGCTCTAATCATTATCATCCATCTCACATGAGCAATACACTTAAAGTACATGCTTATTACAATCATGAATAATTATTTGTTCTTTATTTCATATTATGTTATATGTATTATAAAACCTCATCGTGACATTGTTTCTCAGTTGCTTGGTGAAGTAACCTTTGAGATGAAGGACTCGGCCTATTGCTATACAATTGTTAAAGCACCAACAGATTTTTTTGCGTTGTCAGAAAATCTGACACGATGGTTATATGAGTTTGAAAGATCAAAGGTGATTTATTTTCATATTAGCAAATTAAGGTTTGAATTAGGAAAATATTTATTCAGCTATGTCTACTTGTTATTTTCCTTAAGACAGAATATCCTATGCATGTTTTCTTGGGGATCGTGATGTTCTTATGATACTGTTGTAGCTTTCACTCCTATACACAGCTGTATTCTACTTTTGGTTCAGCGAGTTGGATTGCTAACAAAGAGTCATGAGTCACTTACAAAAGAAACCTGACCCAAACAACAAGATTCAGTCTTGAATAACTATACAGCACTCACAGGATATCTCATTCACAGTCAAGCACAAAGTAGCAAAAGCCACAAGAAAATAATGAGACCCACTAAGGAGTTATCATTCATCTATAAAGCAAATACATTGACATAGAGAACACAGCCAAATTTCAGACACCAGTACATAGCAAAAGAAAAAGATAACTGCTAGCATTTGAGAGGCCAGCTCTCTACCCCTACTTGATTCTCTTTCCAGAATGTTCTCCTGATTTTTCTAAGTCAGTTCCCTTGTAAAAGGCCTTTTACAACTGCTCAACTGTTTCTTGCACTCTCAATTCATGAAGTCTCCCTCTTTCCCCTCTACGTTTCTGTCTCTTTGCGCATATAACTTTGTGCCTTTAATAGACCACCAGTCCCCTCCACTTTTGGCTTCCTTTGGTGTCCTGCAATGCGTTTTGGCTCCATGGGTTGAGTCTCCTCCTAATGTCTAACATTCACCTTATTGATATGAACTCTTGATAACACTTACTCTACTCTAGTTTTAGAATCAATTAGTATGTGAGGGAACATACATCACATTTATAACATTCATATTCACTTATAAATGGTTAGGCTGTTTTAATGGCTGTTTTAATGTATCTGTATCTTGAAAAGGTACGGAAACTGGATGCTATGTATGATGCGGCATATCATGCAGTAAATATTTGTGATAAGACGCCAGGTTGCAGTGGTTCTGATCACACACCATGCTTGCAAAGGAAAATATTAGATTACTTTGCCGGGGTCGATAATAATTCCTTGTCCAAGAAGTTGGATCAAAGCAGGTTCTACACCTTTTTGTTCTTTAAATCTTACAGCTATTACCCAAACTGGTTTATAATCATGTTATATTGTGATGACTAGTAAACAATTCTGCTCTATGCTAATCATCGTACTCATATTTACATTTGCAGTCCTTTTTTGCGGGCAGATATAAAGGTGTGTTTTCATATTTTTCATAAATTTCATTCTTAGAATCTGTGCTTGATGCATATCATGTAATGGAAGGCTATAGTTAATTGCTCCCTTCGGATGAGCAGGTCTTTCTACAGAGCAATTCACAGGCCAAATTCACACCAAGAGCCACTGCAAGGATAATGCACGGCATTGCAAGCCCAGCCTATCCTTCTGCTGTTTGGTCTAAAACTCATTTCTGGTAAATGAATTAATGAATGAATGGCTGATGCTTTTGTATTCAGCGGATTCAACTATTTTGTTGGTAGACAAATTTTCAAAATCAAGACTAGTTTCAAAAGCTGTGTTTAAGTCGTGATGAAATTGCAATTTTGGATGTAGTTTCTACACGCCAAGGTTAATTATTACTAAACAAAACCGATGCTTCTGTTCTTAACCAAAATTTAGTGCTTAAAAATCTTGTCTGAAAAATTAGAAGTGATAGAGAGCTGATAATTTATTAGTGCATGCGTCATGCCTAAATTCACCATCAATTTTCATCAATCATCATTTCCATTTTCTTTGCCCTCCCTTGTTTCCCAAAAAGACCATTTTTAAGTTCATTGGACCGTTGTGGTCAATCTCAGTGAAATACTAAATCTGAATTATCAATTGTTGTTAACAGGGGAAGGTATAGGCATGTAGACTTTCAGATGGTGATGGAAGCAGCAAAGGAAGAACTCAAGAATTTTGTTGGGAAAGACAGTTCTAGCCATCAGAGATAAGGTTTAGTTTACCATCTGATTGGCAACTTGAATTTGGATTCCATAGTGCTAATGCGCATGCATGGCTAGAATCAATGAAATGAGAAAAGCTAAATTTTTAATTAGCGAAAAATATTTATATGTAAGATCTATCTAACCGTTACATATGAGTTGAATTAGGTTACTAAGCCCCATTGGCTGAAACAGAAATAGCTTTGGATCCGTTTTGGTGGGTCCAAAACGGACATTTTCCCAAATCCGACAACACATGCTCAATGTTAACCCCATGCTTCATGTAAAATGATGTAGGACATATTGTACATGATTAATGAGTAGTAAAGTATTTTTGGATAAATTATAGGGTTAAGTATCGATTTTGCCCCTGAAGTACGCGCCCAGGAGCAATTTTGTCCCTTAAGTTTTCGGCGGAGCAATGTTGCCCCTGAAGTATCAAAACGGAGCAACGTTGCCCTTCCGTTACAAACCCTAACAGTCAACTTCTAACGGAGGGGTAACATTACTCCGTTTCTGATACATCAGGGGCAACATTGCTCCAACAAAACGTAGCAATGTTGCCCCTGAAGTATAGAAAACGGAGCAATGTTGCCCCTCCGTTAGAAACCCTAAAGGTCAACGTTAGGTCAGCTAACGTTGACCGTTAGGGTTTGTAACGGAGAGGCAACATTGCTCCGTTTTGATACTTCAGGAGCAACATTGCTCCGTCTAAAACTTTAGGGGCAAAATTGCTCCTGGGCGCGTACTTCAGGGGCAAAATTGGTACTTAACCCTAAATTATATTTTATATTTTATATAGATTTGTATGTTCTAATTGTCTTTTTGGAATGGTAAGCATTTAGTTGTTCAAATACGGACTGGATCTTATGTCTTGTCTGGATGATGTTTTAGTTGCTTGCTATCTCCTTGTCCTTGAGTATATGAAGCTCTTGCTGGTCACTTGTTTTTCTCCTCTCTTTTGAAAATCACCCCTCCTCTAGTCCTCTTATCCTAAACTGTACGAAATCATCAATGTAGTCAGAAATCAGGCACTAGGGTATTATTGCGGCTACCTCAATTGATAGGCACGCCATTCATTATGTATTTATAGACCAGCTGAGCCAATACAATTTGGACACATACAGCAAAGAATAACAGAATGGTACAATGAGGAATAACAGAATCTATAGAAAATATCCAGCTAATATAAATATCTAGATCTAGAATCTTCTATTTATATGGGTTTAATTTTTCTATTTTTGCTGTAAAAATATTTTTTCTGTCTTATATAAGTGAGTGGGTCACATTAATATTTTCTCTCTTTTCTCTTTATAATGGGAACCACTCACTTTTATATGAGTGGCAGAAAAAAAAAAATTCTGAAGTAAAAGCAGAAACATTAAACCCAATTTATATATTATTTATTTATTTCCTAACATCCCCTTCAAGCGAGGAGGGGTAATGACCAGCCCAAGCTTGTTGCGAAAAACCAAGAATTGAGAGTGTGTCAAAGCTTTAGTTAGACCATCAACAATTTGTCTTGAGCTAACATATCGAATATCCAATTGTCCAACTAGAACCTTATCTTGCACAAAATGAACATGTAGTTCAATATGTTTAGACTAGGTATGTTGTATTGGTTTTGCAGCTAAGGCTTTGGCACTAACTTTATTACACCAAATGATAGGGGGCTTTTGACATCTAAAACCAAGTTCATATAACAATGAACACAACCACATAATCTTAGCACCTGAATCAGCCAAAGATCTATACTCTGACTTTGCACTCGAACGTGACACAACACGCTGTTTTTGAGAGGACCATAAAACTAGAGTACTACTCAGATAGACACAAATGCTAGAAATTAATTTTCTATAATTAACACATGTTGCCCAATCAACATCACAAAAACTAAGCCGATTAAATCTAGGGGAAGATTTGATTTTGAAGACTATAATGCTAAGTACCTTTGAGGTATATCAATATTCTTTTTACAGCTTGAAAATGGACATTAGTGGGCCTAGACAAGAACTGACTCAACTTGTTCACCGAAAATGCTATGTTTGGCCTAATTTTACGATATTGTAAGGCCCGTATTGCTTGTTGAAACAGAGTAGGATTAGGCAACAGTATCCCATCATTAATCGAATATTGTTTTCCAGAGGCCATAGGAGTTGGCATTGGTGTAGCATCAAGCACGCCAAATTTTCTAAGTAAATCCAAGGTATATTTACTTTGATTAAGATGCTAGAACTATCTCTAAACACTTCTATGCCAAAATAAAAATAAAAAAATTGAATAGCACCGAGATCTTTGAGAGAAAACAAGCAATTCAACTTGGTGACAAAGTATTCAAATATGCTTTGCTATTCCCAGTAACTAGGATATTATCAACATATATCAAAACATAAATAAGTAAATTGTCCTTCTTTAGCACAAACAAAGAACTATCACTCATAGCATTTTTAAAACCCCACTGAATCAAAGTAAGTCTCAGACAATCATATCAGGCACGTGGTGCTTGTTTAGGTCCATAGAAAGTTTTACCAAGCTTGCACACATGTGTAGGATGAGATGGATCCACAAGACCCTCGAGTTGTTGCATAAATACATCTTTTTGAAAATAGCCATTCAGAAGCGCATTGTTGATGTCGAGTTGCCATATATCACATTTGAATGTGACATCAATTGTAAGAACCATGTGAATTGTTGTTGCTTTGACTACTAGGCTAAACGTCTCGTGATAATTGATTCCTAGCGGCTGTTGAAACCCTTTAGCCACAAGCCAAGCTTTACGCTTATGAAGAGAGCCATCAAGGTGAAACTTGTTTTTAAACACCCATTTACAGTCGATTATTTTTTGAGTGCCATTGTAGGGAACCTAATGCCATGTCTGATTTTGCTTGAGAGCTTCAAATTCCTAGGCCATGGCTGCTTTCCACAATGAAGAGGCTAGGGCTTCATTAACACTTGTTGGCTCAGTTATGCATTTTAAGGAGACATTATATTCAGAATGCAAGTGCCCAACAAATGGGTATTTGGGCTTAGTATGCCATTTTTGGCCCGTGTATTCATTGGATGCACATTCTTTATTAAAGATGTCTCTAGGCTTTCTTTTGAGGAAGAAGATGATCGTTCTCTCTCTCTCTCTCTCTCTCTCTCTCTCTCTCTCTCTCCTCTCCAACATTAGGGTTTCTCTGTCGCCAGCGGCGAGCCCCAACCTAAGCCATAGCCGTGTTAGATTTGTAGATTGGTGCTTGGAAAACCGAAGGTAGCACCGGAGTATTTTGGAGCTTCGATTCTCAGATCGGCCGCAAGACACTCAGCGACGAGCCTCCATCTTCTTTGACGCCAACCCTCCCATGTCCTTCGCCTAATCTCACTATGCGACGGTGAGCCTCTCTTGCCTTTGGGGCGAGTTTTTGCTCTCCCTCTCCAGATCTTTCTTGAGGTGGTGGGAGTCTTTTTCCTCGCTGTGAGAGCTGTGGTAACGACCTTTTCTTCCCCGGTGATCTCTGGTAGTAGAGGGGACAGTCTTTTTCTAAGTTATTTGTGTTTTTGGTTTTTAGTGTTGGTGTTTTCTATTGTGGTTCAAATTTGCGTTTTTGGGGAAAGGGTTGTGTTGATGATCTTTGCTGCAATATGTTTTATCTCTCAGAGGGCCATTGTTAGGATTGTTCGATGGTGGCAAATCCTAATCGCTAGTGTTAGCCTTAGTTTGTTCGGTAGGTAGTTTCCAGATTTGCTTGATTGGTGGAGAAGAAGTATTCTTCTGGACTTCATTTGTTTTCTTTCTACAGTTGGGTTTGTTCTGATTCTTGCCCAATTCGGGGCAATTGTATAGCTGATCAATTTGCAGCTTATCCTTATAAAAAGGTGTGCCCTATAGGGTGGGTTTTGCAACCAACACCTTCTTTCTTGTCACTTCTAACCTTGGATGTTCAGGAAGCCGGTGCAGTCTCTGACGTTACTTTTATTCCTACCTGTTCAGTGATTTTGGTTGTTAGTTTCTCTTTCATTTGGTTTGTACTGTTTTATTTGTTTGTGTTCCTGTTGTTCTTGCTTTGGTTTATTTTATTTTAGTTTAATTGTTATGTTTTGATGTACTTATTTAAGTATTAATATAAGTACGTTTTGAACAACAACAAAAAGGAAGAAGATGAAATTCCACTAGACTCTACCTCTACCACTATATTGATAGAATTATTAAGATTGAAAGGAGTTGAGCTTTCTGATAAAACTTCATTATTCACCAGCGTAGAAGACACATAATTTGCTGAAGAAACAATTTGAGAAGCAAAATTAGTAACCGAAGGATTAAATAACAGAGGAACAACAACTGTGTCATTAGAGCTCAATTTTCTATTGAGAAAACCAGTAGCAAAGGAAATACCATCAAATTAAACACAACATGTCGAGAAGTATACACTTGACCAGATGGACTTAGGCACTCGAACCCTTTTTATTGAGGTGCATATACAAGAAAAACACATTGTTGACTGTGAAATTGAAACTTATGATTGTTGTAAGGCTTTAGGAAAGTGTAGCAGACACAACTGAAAGGTTGAAGTGATTTATAGTTCGGTTCTGTTCTTTATAATTGTAACAAGGGAATATAGTGGTTCAATACTAGAGTAGGCATATGGTTTATAAGAAGCATTGCAGTCTGAAAAGCTTCCATCCAATAATAAAATGGCATTTTAGCCTATGCTAACAAAGTTAACACAATCTCTACAATATGTCAATATTTTCTGTCAACTCTCCCATTTTGTTGGCAAGTGTATGAGCAAGTATAACGCATCTGAATTCCCTTATAATTTGCAATTGAGACAAATGGATTAAACTCACTACCCATGTCACATTGAATGCGTTTATCTTACAACTGAATTGATTTTCAACAAGTGTCTGAAAATTATTAAAAAGTTGTAGTGGCTTCACCCTTATGCTTTTAAAGATATATCTAAATGTATAGACTATAATCATCAATAAAATTAATATAAAAATGGTGTCTAGAAATAGATTGAATTGAGGAAGGTCCCCACAGATCAGTGTGAATTAGATTAAGAGGAGTCAAAACATGAGAATTAGAAGAGGGAAATGGTATATACTTAGATTTTCCATATTGACAAGCTTTACAAAATTGATGCTCATTATGATACTTGAGCTTGACATTACATTTATTTAAGACTTGACTAAGCACTTTCTCACTAGGATGTCCTAATTTTTTATGTCATAAACTAAAGTTTCAGAATGAGTTTCAAGAGAAGCGAAATGAATTTGAGCAGCAAGACAATCATGATCTCTCTATCAGGGACTTTTACTGATCACCGAATACAACCCCTGCCTTGGTTTCCCTCCTTATTGGCTTCTCCTTCGACATGTTGGGGCACAAATTTTTATTAAAAAAAAAAATTGCTAAAATTTCTGGATTGTTTCTTCTTCGTTGCCCTTTCTTCTTCTTCTTCTTCTTTTTTTTTTTTTTTTTTTGCTTTTGTTACTGCTAATTAGAGCCGGGAAATCGGGCCGAGCCCATCGGGCCGGCCCGTTTAGGCCCTGGCCCGTCAAGGGCCGGGCTTGAAAATTAGATGAGATATTTGAAATTGGCCTGTAGGGCCAGCCCTGGAGGGCCTCGGGTTTAAACGGGCCGGCCCTGGAGGGCCTCGGGCCAGCCCTGCAGGCCCTTTTCACTGTAGCTTTTTCTTTTTTTCCCTTTTTAATTTATTAATTTATATATATTTTGTCTTTGTTATAGAGTTATTTATCCATTTAACTACAAATACATAATAACTATACTCTAATTTTATGATTTGATTTATTATTTGTTGCAAATAAAATTACTCTTATGTTTAATAGATTAAATTATTTGTTACAATAATAGTCATCGTGCTAATGTCGCTTAGTTGTATGTTTCTTATGTTTTATATAAGTTATTTGTGAACATAGTTTGCTTTTGATTATGAATTAGTGATTGTGCTTATTTGTTGGATGATTTGTGATGTAATTTACTAATTATATTTCTTTTAAAAAAACATAGGAAAATTAATTAAAATTTGGAATAGTAATTTCCGGGCCCTGGAGGGCTGCCCTGGCCCTGGTGCTCTCGGGCCGGGCTTTGAAAAATAGATGTTTTTCTTACCTCAGGCCCTGGAGGGCCGGCCCTGATTCCCAGCTCTACTGCTAATTGATGTTCTTCGTGAAAAAAATGGAGGAAATGTTTTTTTATTTTATTTTTATAGGGGTCACGGTAATTTTGTTTGTGGTTGAATCTATATCATTCACAATGGTTTTTTAAATCCAATTCTATTTCAGTCTCATTTCATTTCCAGTTTGACTTTTATAAAAAACATTTCCAACAAGATAACATACCAAATGAGGCTTTTGAGTTTTTTTTTTTTTTTGATAAAAGTGTAGGCCAGGCCTGTATATTAAAATAAGGTGTTGGGGGAAGAAATTCCCATACAATCACGAAGGACTAAGGTCCTCAAAAAAGAAGGACAAGTATCAAGAACGAGAGATTTTGAGTAACCTCTCTTGGCTAGAAGATCAGCAACCTGATTTTGCTCCCTTGCAATGTAGTTAATTTCCAAGTTCCATGTGAGCTGCATAAACGTTCTGATCCTGTAAAAACCGGACTTTGACGACCACTACAGGTCCTATCATGGAGAAGCTGGACGAGCTCCTTGGAATCAGATTCAGCAATCACACTTCGGAAGCCCATGTCCCAGACTAACTGGAGACCCTTTAACAAGGCCCACTCCTCTGCTTCATAAGCACTGCATATTCCTAATGGTGCTGCAAAACCAGCAATCCATTGGCCTTGTGAGTCTCTTAAAACACCTCCGCTACTTCCTAGACTATTTGAGGGTAACATTGAACCATCAACATTAAGCTTGACCCATTCATTAGTAGGCATCTACCATAACAGCTTATCCGCTAAAGAAGGGACGTCTTTTGATAATAAATTCCCTCTAGCCACAAAAAGCTTCCATAGCTTAAGGATCGCTATGTGAGGTATAAGGGGTTTAATAAAACCTTGTTCAAAGATTGACTGATTCCGCCAATTCCATAGCTTCCATACACCTACTCCAAACACCAAGTCCCAATCATTTCCTGTTCCTTTCGCTAAGTCCTCCTTAAGATTCATTTCAAACCACTGTGTTAGTGAGGCACTGAAAAAAACACGATAATACCTCTGCTGAATTAAGGCTAACCACATGTTCCTTGCATACTCACAATCCCTTAACACATGAATAAGACTTTCCGATTGAGAGTTACAATGACAACAGATTGAAGACTCATTAGACCATCTACTTCTCCACTCATGAGTGGGAAGCCGATTCTGGAATGCTAACCACATAAACACTTTAATCCGTTCAGCACCTTTCCACTTCCAAATTAGAGAGTACCCACGGTGATATGCATGCTCATTTGAAAGAAAAATATTGAAATATGCAGATTTAACAGAAAACTGACCATTAGTTGCACCATTCCACAAAGATCACATCATTTCCCACTTCGGGCATAGGAGGAAGAAGCGCTACAGCCTCTCGAATCACTTCCACGGGAACTAAAGATTCAAGCCGGGAAAAATTCCAAACACCACCAGAACACCAGTCTGAAACCTTGCTGTTATTTTCTTCAACTGACAGCTGATGGCCACACATGTCCTTGATCCTCTTCCCTTGAAATAGCCAAATGTCATTAAAAAAGTCAACAGAAAGCCCATTCCTCACTCTCCAACCAGTCTGCTCTTCAATAATCTGCTTCTGCTTGCAAATAAAACGCCATAAGGCAGAGTCTCCCTGTTTAAATTCCAGCAAACAATGCTCACTTCTGGACATATACTTGCTGAATAAAACTTCTGTCCACATACTATTCGAGCCCACCAACAATTGCCAAGCAAGTTTGCAACCAAAGGCTTGGTTCATGGTAGATAATCTCTTCAAACCGAGACCTCCATACTTCTTTGGTTGGAGCATAGAATCCCAACTAACATTATGAAAACCATGAGGCCTAGATTTCCCCCAAATGAAATTACATTGCAATCTTTCAATTTCCTTGCAAATGCAAAGAGGTAATTGGGCAACCTGCATTGGGTATAAGGGAATTGAACTAATCACTGACTTAGCAAGTGTGATTCTTCCGGCCATGGATAAGGAATTTGCTTTCCATGTGGCTAGCTTGGAACGAACCTTATCAATGATATAGTGGAAGGTCTCAGTAGGCTTCCTTTTTCTAGACATCGGAAAGCCAAGGTATTTACCAATATCAGTAGTTATCTTCATCTTTGTTGTATCCTGGATTGCACGTTTCATTGTTCCTGGAACATTAGGAGAGAAGAAAATGGAAGACTTCTCATAACTGACCCTCTCTCCTGAAGCTTCACAAAAACAGTCAAGAACCTTGATAATAACATTAGCTTGCTCCATTGTAGCTTCCCCAAATAAAAGGAGGTCGTCTGCAAACATCAAGTGAGATAACTGAGGACCTCCCTTGAAATACGAATAGGCTTCCAACTTCCTTCTTCCACTTGGTCGAGAATGAGATGAGATAATCTGTCAACACAGAGAACAAACAAATAGGGAGAGATTGGATCGCCTTGCCTAATGCCCCGCTTTGGAGCAAAAAACTCAGTTTTCTCCCCATTCCATAAGACATTATAAGCCACAGATGATACACAATTCATAATCAAATTGATGAAATCAGACTCAAGGCCCACATCATTCAGAACTTGTTTTAGAAAACTCCAGCTCAATCTGTCATAAGCTTTCTCGAAATCGATTTTTAAAGCCATAAGTCCTCTTTTGCCCTTGGTTTTACACATGGTATGAAGCGCTTCTTGCCCAATAACAATATTATCTTGTATACTTCTTCCTTTGATGAAACCAGTTTGAAACGGAGAAACTAAGTCATTCATCAAACTTTTTAATCTGCCAGTAATAATCTTTGTAATGCATTTGTAATGCACAGTGCAAAGTGAAATTGGTCGAAAATGACTGACTAATTCAGATCTATCTCGTTTGGGAATTAAAGCAATCAAAGTTTTATTAGCTTCTTCCAAAGAAATAGAGCCAGAGAAAGCAAGCTTTACAAATTGACAAACAGCAGACCCCACTGTCGACCAGTTAGATTGATAGAATAAAGGAGGGTAACCATCAATACCTGGTGATTTGTAAGGGCCCATAGAGAAAATTGCATTCTTGATTTCTTCATCAGAAGGAGATTTGCCCAGGCTAGAGATAGATACAGGGTCTAATCTTGGAAAATTAGAGCGAGTATCTAAAGTGATCAGAGAAGTGTTACCATCTTGGAATAAAGAAGTAAAGAAGGACAGAACTAAGTTTTTGACATCCTCCTCTTGCTCAATCAATTGCCCATTGCCAATTTTCAGAGTCAAAACTCTATTTTGTCTCCTCCTCATCCTCGTCTTTAAATGATAATAGCGTGTATTACGGTCCCCTTTGGAAATCCAAACAGCCCTGGATTTTTGGTACCATTTGATTTCTTCAGTCCTAAGCACCTCCTCCAATTCCCTTTGCAGATCAAGTTCCAAGTTACAAAGGTAACTAGAATAAGGATATGAATTGGATTGTTGGATGCCATTAAGCCGCGCCAGAATATTCCTTTTCTTTTTCTCAATGAATCCAAACACATCACGATTCCAATCAGTGATTTGGCGTTGAAATTGCTCTAGATTATTTGAAAGAACTCCATGATCACACCAACTGTTTTGAGTATTTTAAATCCGAATCTGAGGAGAGAATACCAAATTGCGTATTTATTTGTCCAAATGAAAGTATAAAATGTGCGAGACCTATGTTGTGTAAGTTTCGGAAGGAAAGCAATGCCAGGGCCCAGATGCATAATTATAAAAGGAATCTAATTCTGTATTCATCAAAAAAAAAAAACGTCGCTGAATTTATTAAAAAAATGACTAAGGCATTTGTTGCGATTGCTGAATAATTTTCTCATTTTTTATTTTAGTTGAGAGATCTTTATCTTACAATATATATCAATTTTCTTTGTCTGCATTTTTTAAATAATTATTTATAATCAAGTGAACGTAACGTAAATGCACTGGTTCTTCTAATCCATATCTAATCTAAAATCATGCGTAAAAGATTATCCAAAACTACCAAAGTCATTTCTGTTTTTTTTTTTTTTAAAAAAAGATAAATAAATTAGAACATAAGAGTATAATTGGAAAAATGGGTTAAGTACCAATTTTGTCCCTAAAGTATGCGTCCATGAGCAATTTTACCCCTTAAGTTTTCGGCGTAGCAATATTGCCCTTGAAGTATCAAAACATAGCAATGTTGCCCGTCCGTTAGGGTTTTTGACGGAGGGGCAACATTGCTACATTTTGATACTTCAGGGGCAATATTGCTACACCAAAACATAGCAATGTCGCCCCTCCGTCAAAAACCCTAACGTTGACTGTTAGGGTTTTTAACGGACGGGCAACATTGCTACGTTTTGATACTTCAGGGGCAATATTACTATGTCGAAAACTTCAGGGGTAAAATTACTCCTGGGCCATACTTTAGAGGTAAAATTGGCTCTTAACCAAAAAAAGAAAAAGAAAAATCGATATTGTTAAGCTGGAAAGGGTATATTCTAAAGTCTAAACCGTTCAGCCGTGCAGGTTATGTTAAGAGCTTTCTGGTCTCAAATTTGAATTCTGAAGTGGATACTTGTGCTGGAAGAGCAGCAAAGTCTAAAAACCGTTGGTGACGTATATAAACCAACCAGCTAAAAGTTCCCCTTTTCTCTCTCTCTTTCCAGAGTCAAGAGTGGGGGATCTTGGTATCTGCGGGAGAAAGAAAGCTTGAGCTCTGAAGCTTCGTCATCGTTCTCGGTATTCGTATTCCTTCCTCTGAATCACCGTTCTCTGCGGCGTAAACGAGATCAGCGATTCACATAGTTCTGGAAGATCCGACAGCCATGGATGAGGTCGCTGCCACATCGGCATCGGGGATGGGCGCTTCAACGTCTTTGCCGTCGTCATCTTCTTCATCAGTATTCACTAATTACCCCCTCATTTCTGCTGTCGTTGGTTTCGCCATTGCGCAATCTACCAAACTCTTCACATTATGGTTGGTATTCCTGTTTCTTTGCCGTATTATGCATAGAATCTTGATTGCAATCCCTGCAATTTGATCAGAATTTGATTCCTCTTGAAAAGGCGGAAAAGAAATACAGGAAATTCGGATACATTGTGTGGCCTTGTTCTTTCTCTCTTTCTTGAAAAAACTATGGATTGTAGTCCTTTGATGAAATAAAATATTTGATGTTGTTAGTTCCATCGTTAGCTTGATCTGCATGAAATGGTTCTAGGGTTAAGGTGGTGCGAGATTTCAAGATTTGTGGTGTGTTTCTTTCACCTGCCAAATTCTTAAATAAAGAGGCATCTTCAGCTTTTAGTTTCTTTTTGTTGTAATGAATTTTAACCAAACTCATTCATGGGAATGTAGAATGTTAATCAGAGTTGATCTGTCTCTGTTGTTTGCTAAGAAAGATTTTGTTGTTATTGGCTGCGTTACTTAAGTCGGTTATTTACAAGACTGTTGATAAATATCCATGAACCTTTTTCCAAAAATTATGCATCCAAGAGCAGCGGAGTTTACATCAATGATATGTGTATGAATCATTGTGGATTAACTGGTGCCGTTTCTTTTTAGTGTTGATATAATCATTGAGTTTCAAGTTGCAGTTTGATAATTCTGGTAGTATCATCCCAATGTTAGAGCTTCTTCATGGACAGAGTTTTAACAGCTTTTGTTTTCCTTATATATGCCGTTTAGTTCTTCCCAGAGGTCTTAAGATTTCATAGATATGCAGGTACAAGGAAAGAAGATGGGATTTTAAGCAACTCGTTGGTTCTGGTGGAATGCCATCATCTCATTCAGCAACTGTAACCGCTCTTGCTGCAGCTATTGGGTTTCAAGAGGGGTTTGGAGGACCTATGTTCGCTATTGCGTTGATCTTAGCTTGTATTGTATGACATATCTCTTCATTTCTTTAAAATCAATCAATAATGAAATAAAAACTTAGTAAATTAAGGAGCCTCATAATGGAGATTCTTTTTCTGCCAATGTATGAATAGACACATACATAATATGTAACTACTAACAATATTGTAATTTCTCAGAAACAACTAATTGGTTATATGACAAGAAGTTAATGCTAATGAATGGTTCATGTTTTTAGAATTGTATCTAATACATAAAACTGCTGGCAGGTAATGTATGATGCTACTGGTGTAAGATTACAAGCTGGACGCCAAGCAGAGGTTTGCCTCCTGTGCTATTTGTTTCCCTAACTCTGCTGCACAGTCCTTTCTTTTAATTCTAAAGAACATCATGCTCCGTACATCTCTCTATAGCTTTTGTGAGAATGAAATGCCACAGAAGCTTTTTCTGTTTGCCTATTGCAGTGAAGGCATGTTTGCCTTTCTTTTGTTTTCTTTAGTTGGGGTTATTCTGAGTTTGGATCATTGGATTTTCCCCAGGTTTTGAATCAAATTGTATATGAACTTCCTGCTGAACATCCTCTAGCTGAAAGCAGACCACTTCGTGAACTTCTTGGGCATACCCCTTCTCAGGTCAGATGGATCTAAGCTTAATGCTTGTTTGTAGTTGTTAACTACTAACATATTATACCCTCAACTAATGATTGCTATGTCAAGCACAAAAATAGTGATTGTGATATTGTGTGTCATGCATGAACTCTCACGCCTATGGTTCAGGATTGTAGTGTGCTTTGATGTTAAATAACCTTATGTCGACAACAAACCTGTCATTAACAATGATATTGATACATGGAGAATTGAAAATTGATGAGATTTTGCTGTTAGGCGAGAATCAATGGAAATATTTTCTTAAAATAAAACTTGTCACTCCTTATTGCACGCATTTTCTAAATAGAAACAAATATAAACAACACCTGTCTAATTTCCTGAACATAATAGGTAGGATTATCTAATAAAATACTACGTTAATGCCTGCAATCAGTGAAACTCCCTTCACAAACTGACACCCAGCTTCGCATATGTTTAGTGTGGCCAACGGTCGACTTGCATGCATTTGAGTTTTTGAATCCAAATATTTTGTCCCCTTCTAGTGACGCACGTTAACTTTCTAATGCTATCATTTCTATTAGGATATACATACATCGCTTATCATATATAATGTAATTGGTCTTGAAAGGTTATTGTCTGAGGTTTTCATTGATTCATATGCATAATCTGGATACAATCAGAAGGATAGCTTGCTATGATATTATGACACTATGTGGATGATGATGAATCTGTCATTTCCAAAGGCAATAATATGCCTTGGTGATAAGTTTGAAATTAAATAAAATGGCGAGAGGTGAAGGGGAAAAAATGGGTTTGATTTAAGAATTCTCTTTCATATAGATGTAAATCGAATCAATTCCCCCGGAAAAAAAAAAAAAAATCCTACATTATGAAATTAGCTTTGTGTCCAATACCTGATTGAATGATTATAGTTGTAATAGTGAATTCTTTCTTTATGTTACCTTGTTTTTTTGAATTTAAATATTCCTGTTCATCCTGCAGGTGGTTGCTGGTATGTTATTAGGAATACTTACAGCAGCTATAGGCCATCTAGTGACCATGATCAAATAAACTATGGCGATACTTACACTAAACCCCCAGAAAAAAATAGCATTAATGCTGCTGGTGCTCGACCTAAAGGTGCTTCCAGCGTTTTCATGCAATTGGCCTTCCTTACTCATCTCATAAGTATAACTAAAATGTATATCTGATTGCATTATTTGATGTAATTGAACTAAGTGTCCAAACATATGATAATTCTTTCCACCAAGATGGCTTTCAAGTAAACTGGTTGGCTTAGTGTACGCTCTCCACAGAACTCACAGGCCCACTCTTACTAGCCCCGGAGGCAAATAATGCCCTCTGTTGTCAGTTGTACTCATTAGGCGAAGACGATAAAAAATCTGCAAACCATTTTATTCACACACACACATGCACATATACATGTGTATGTGTGTGTTTGTGTATTTTTATTCTTTTTTAATATTATTATCTAGTATCTGGTTTAGAGTTCATGCCTACCACCACAGGTGCCTTCTCTAAGAGACGAACTTGAGACCCAGGGGATCTAGCAGGCCATATACCGCTAGACCAATGTTGGTGATTTTGTTTGACAAGTATACCAGTTAAACAAGTAATAAAATGATGAGTAGTGTATTGTCTCAAAGATTTTAACACTATAATATGTATGCAAGAGAATGAATAATAGTTGCTTGATTTGGTAAAATCAAAAGGTATTTTGATATGATTTGAGTGATGTAAACTACTAAATCTAAAATTAGAATGTAACCAATCAATAATGAGTACGATTGAGAATTATCAATATAAAAATAGGCTAAGCTTTAATTTCCCCCTTCCTTTCAACTTCTACCCAGAATGCTTTAGCAATGTTTTTTAGTTAACTCACATCCTCCATATATAGAAGTTTTCCAACAATTCTGTATATTTACTCCTAACTTTAATTTTCTCACATGCATGTGTGAAATTTGAGCCCATAATACCATGAAACACAAGGTGTTTAGTTGTGAGATAAACTCATGCTTGAATCTCACAAACTTAGTTGGAATTATATAGTAACTTTCCTAACACACTGTTTAATGGAGGTATAATCTTAATTCCCTTCTAGTAAATTAAAACCACATCTCTTGCTTGTTAATGGTCATTCAACAAACAAGATCGATAATTTAATTGCACATCATTAAACAAACTGCATCATAATTATATTAAGCTGAACATTCTGGTTTTAAGATACTAATCATGGTTCCGTCCAAGCTTAGTCACGGAAAGATTTGTTCATGGCTTTCAAAATTATTACAACTAAATTGAACATAGTTCTATCCATGATAAAATAAAGAAATAAACTAAGAAGAAGAAGGCAAGTCGAAGAGATCAACAACCCTAGAGAGAGTTCTGCAGCGAAGTGAATTTGTTCTTCTTCTTTGAGAATTTCTTCTGTTGCGTGCGTTACTTTCTATCTCAGCAACTTTCTCTCAGCTCCTAGACGTAGCTCTTTTCTTGATGGTACGAGGTTAGTTATTAGGGTTGTCCTTGCTTTCTTTTATAAGGCTAGGGTTGTTGTTCAGAGTTGTCCTCCTTTCCACTAGTGGGTTGGGCTCGTCCTTTTCTGTCAAGTTCAATAGGAATATTTTGTCTCCTTTCTTTTAGTCCATATGTCCTTTCTTGACTTTTTCACATCTTTTAGCTTTTCCCTCTAGCATGAGGCCTTTTTAAACAAGAAAATCCCAATAAAATCAATCAAAAAGTTATGGAAATACATGGCAGAATTGTGACTTATCAACTCTCCCACACTTAGCCTTTTGCACTCCTAGTCAAAATCAAGTATTTAATCCTTCCTGTTCAATCTTGCAAATCCATCCATATGAATTCACTCACGTTCTTGGGTGATGTAATTCCTTTCATCATCTCAAGTTCAACTCTTCATGCAAACAATCTCACTACCTAGCACAAACTTAGCTGTATATATACTGCAGATTTTGCAAAAAGAATTCAAGAGACTCTCGGGTTAAGTGTTTAGCTCTCTCTCAATATGGGGTATTTTATTTCACTCTTCTCTTCTAGTCTATGCTCTACCATAGGCTTGTCAAAACTCTACTATCTCCACCATGCAAACACAAGTTTCAATGCATCAAGAGGACTTTATTAAGGATGTAATGTTGGCGAGGTTAAGATGGAATATATGAAATATAATGAAATGGAATGAAAATCTGTGCAGTTCAACAAGTTTGGAAAATGAAATTAATGCAGTTAATGCTTATTATACATGCTTCTTCTTTTTAAACAAACTCTCTTTACTTGGCTTCTCAATCTTCTTTTGAGAGCATCACTTTAGCCAACAATTGCATTTGCTTCCTATTATATGCAGCTATACAAACATCACCATAGTTAGTTTTGCATACTGTATTCAAAACTACATAGAAATGGAAAAACAAAAATGATGGGCTCAAATGGGTATTGCAAAGGTTAGAGTGTGAAAGTGGCTTGTGTATGGTCACAGGGATGAGAAATGAATGTCTCAATCATATGCATGTATTCTTATGTTCAAATTGGCCTCAACTAAGAGCTAAGACAAACCAAAAAGAGTTATAGAACTAGAGAGTATGCACACCAAATTTAATGAATGATCATGCTTAAAAGTCCTTCCATGTGGCTAGTAAAGTGGATGTCGTGTTGAAGTAGGAGCCACCTAAGTCAGTGACAAAGGTGCGTAGTTTTGTAGGGTTGACCGATTATTACTGTCGTTTTATAGAGGGGTTCTCTAGAATTGCCTCGTCACTCACCAGATTGACTAAAAAAGATCAACTGTTTGTGTAGGATGAGAAGTGTGAGAACACTTTTCAAGATCTGAAGACTTGGTTAACCACTGTGACTGTTCTCATCATACCCAACCCATACAGACCGTACACAGTGTATACAAAAGCATCGTTGGAAGGTTTGGGATGTGTGCTCATGCAAGATGGTAAAGTTGTAGCCTATGCATCTCGATAGTTGAGGCCTCATGAAGAGAATCACCCGACACATGATCTAGAGCTTGCAGCTGTCGTCTTCACCTTGAAGATATGGAGGCATTACTTGTGTGGAGCCCAATTCAAGATCTTCAGTGACCATACGAGCTTGAAGTATCTTGTGGATCAAAAGGAGTTGAACAGTCGACAGAGGAGATGGATGGAGTTCTTGAAAGATTATGATTTTGAGTTCAAGTATCATCCAGGGAAGGCGAATGTAGTTGCAGATGCCTTGAGCTGAAAGTCAATGCACATGTTCCACATGTGTGTTATTGATCATAACCTCTTAGAAGGATTGTCAGAGGTTTATTTTGAACAAAAATAAAAAGTGATTATGAGTACAGTACTCGAGAATTTTGACCTCTATTGTGATTTGAGAATGGCCCAGATGGAAGATGACCGATTATAAAGGATTAGAGAAGAGTTGGAGAATGGTAAAGTATCTGATTATGATATTGGGGATACATACATATTGAGGTACAAGAAGAGGATTTGTGTTCCAAACAACGAGAAAATCAATAAAATTCTTGAAGAGGCTCATCGAAGCAAGTATACCATTCATCCAAGAATCACTAAGATGTATCAAGATATGAAGCAAGGGTATTGGTAGCCTAAGATGAAGAATGATGTGACAAATTTCGTAATGAAGTGTCTGACTTGTCAAAAGGTGAAGATCGAGCATCAAAAGCCTCCAGGGTTACTTCAACCTTTAGAGTTTCCCCAGTGGAAGTGGGATAGCATTTCTATGGATTTATTGTGGGACTGCGGAAGATGACAACACACCTTAATGCCATAGTTGCTCTCACTAAGAGAAACAACGTTAGAGAAGGCCTCGGGAGCTAGAAACACCGGGCCGAGGCAAAATTTGGTTTTAGCATATATATCACATATAGATTCGGTTTAAACATATATATCACATATATAATCTCATGTTTAAAACCCAATTTAAACACATGGTTGACCTGACTCTGATGCCACTGATGGGATCCGTACACACAGTGGAAGGATTCTCATCCATTAAAATTTTACGAATCCCATAGAGAGGATCTATCAACGGCGTTTAAATCAAGGTTCGTTAGAGAAACCGTACCTATACGAGCTTGTATGTGTCTTTTCTCAAACACGTGGGCTAACACATTCTTGCTTGATCAATCTCTAGGAGCCGACTCTAAGAACCCACTCCCTCTACCGATATCCACACCGAACAACTCTCCAACACGTAGGCAGCGTGCTAGTGCCTTCTTACTTTACGTCTCGCATCTTTTCTCTCTAGGATTTTTCGCGACAGTTCCTTATTTTAATACGACTAGATCATTATCTTTTATAGAGTTTCTAAAATCCTAATTGGGTCGTATTAAAATATTCAAAATTAATCTCAATTAATCTTGAATTCGAATTTTAGGTATAAATAGCATTAATTAAATCTGTCCAACTGATCTAATCTAATCTATTTATTTAATCCGAATTAAAAGCCTGCTGATTTAATTTATTTCTATAAATTAAATCTAAGATATGATATCTTTCTATTTAATTAAATCTGAGATACTATATCTTTATTCGAAAATTAAATCTAAGATACAATATCTCAATTTATTATAGTTATTTAATTTATCAAATAAATTAAATACTATATAATAATAATATTATCTATAAATAATATCATTATTATTTTCGAATTTTAATAATATATATATATATATATATTCATCCTAGATTAAATACAGTATTCATTAAATCTTAGACATATATAAGATTCAATGAATTTGGACACTTTTACTCGTGTTGGGCTATTCTTGTGTGCGACCCTGCAGGCCCACATGAGATTGACAGCAGGCCAATACTGTATCAGCCCACAAGTCCCAAGCAGCCTCTAGCAAGACATTGCGACTACCCAATTCATATGGGCATCGATGATACGATACAACCTATCATACAACCATGTCACGTCCCTTTTCTCACAGGATAACTTGGTCAAGGATGAGGCATGAATAATGCCAACTTCCTATTCTTGACCATTACTTTCTTGATTCTTGAGTGGTCTAACAATTGAAATGGAAACTCCTTTCCATCGTAGTATGGCCATACATTTCTCAGACTCACTCATCGAGGGGCACAATATTATCTCTCTACAAATGTGAGGGACAAATTCCATCTTGACCATTCACATTCCTCTGCATGAAAACCACTGATCCTGATCCAAGCCTATATCATCACCCGGTCAAAGGTGACTTTTGACTAGGTCAAAGATCAGCGACTCATCATGTAGGAATCCATGATGATCTCAGGTCAAAGGGCATTGTAACGCGGTTATACATGAGAAAAGCTTATGACTTAATCCATGCTGCTTTCTCATAGTGGGTCGGTCCAACACCTTGTACTCTTTTAAGTGCCTATGACTTTGATTCGTATCTCCATACCTCATCAAAGTCATACTGATCTTATTTCATCTTCGCTCCCGCGTAGATGATCGACTAGGGACATTTAGGATAATCAATAAGATATATCCAATGATACAATTATCACTATAAACATTCAAATGAAAATGATAACTAAATGAAGAATACTTTAAATGACATTCACGTTTAAAGTACAATGACTTGCCCCTAGGGCATAATTTCCAACAGCTTAATCATCTTCCTGATATAAGCTTATCCTCGAATCTTTAGGCCTGAAATTCAGGACAATACATCAATTATGTTACAAAGAAGGTTATTCCTCGTTACAAAATATGTCATTCCGGTATAAAGTGAATTGTCTTGTCTCATGACTTGTCATTGAACTTTTTTCGTCAACCATAGTCATTTCTTGTTCTTAGCTTTTTCTTTTATCATAATGCAATTTTATTTTAATAATACGTCGGATAACATATCATTTCACAAAACAAGATACAAGAGATTAAGTTCCACATCAAGATCAACCGTGTTGTAGCTAGGAGGAAATTGATCAAGGATGCAAAAATGGTCTTCTAGTGAAAGCTTTGTAAGGTAATCAGTTGTGCCTACTGTTTCCCTAGTTGTATCTTTAATTAATTAACACCAATCAATCCCTTTGTAAAACTAATCTAGTGTCCTCAATAACATCCCTGAACAGATTATTTTAGTCACATCCATGATAATGCAATTTAAGTGTTTCCTTAGCAGTCTTTTGAAACATTATTGTCCTGAGGACCAATCTCCACTCCAACCTCCAATGCTATCAAACCTACTAGAAGGGGGTTGACCAAATACTGACTCCATTTCTTGAAGTAGAATAATTAACATTATATTTACACATTCTTAACATGTACTTAACTGCAAAATAATAAGAATTTCAGTCAAATTTGATACTTGCAAAGTTAAAAACAAATTGAAAATCATTAGCATGTAATTCATTCCCATGAGAAAAAAATAAAAGTTAATATTGCACATGTCAAGTAGTTGACCAACATGCAAGCAGCCTATGAGAGGAAATTATACAATTACCATGAAGCAACTTTTGTCTAAAGTAAATTTTTTGATTGGTGGTTCAAACAATCGAAAGGGTAAGAGAAAGTAAGTCTGACAACTAAATATTTAATGGGAGAATGACATTCAGGTCCCAATCAAGGGAAATAATCTATTAACAAGTCCTATAAGTTGTTAATGGTAACCGTTGCACTTATTAATCCCCATGTTCACTTGTCAATGAAGACTTTTTTTGACATTATTTTCCTTGGTTGGGACCTCAAAGTCATTCTCCCATATTTAATCTTACATTGACAACAAATAGGATAATTATGATTTGAAGCATCAAAGGATTTGGTAAATACCCATATGATTTTTTATTTGAATTCAGTACTCAAGCTACAGGTTTTAATGTTTGTTTCATTTTTTGTTTTGAACTGAATTTTATGATACTATGAATTATTAAGCCTTCTCTTGTTTTTAAAATTAACTTTTTACTGATTATCTTAATAAATTATTATGTTATATTATCATATTGGATTTGTTGTTTCTTTTTTTTTTTCTTTTTTCTTTTTGAGGAAAAATCCCAAGAAAATATCAATTGAATTTCAAAATCTCAAATAAGTGATTTCTCAACCAAACGAGCTATCATTCTCTCTTTCTTTGTTAATCTCATTACTGTTGTTGTCAACCGGATTTTGAAGTTCAAGTGGTATTTTTCTATCATTCTCTCTTTCTTTTCTTTATACAAGAATTTGTTAATTCTTTTCCGGTTATAGAGTTAAGAATTGGTTCTCTTTTCAGAGAAAGTGTAATATTCTGAACTTTGGGCCAAGAGACTTGAGGATAAGCCTATGTAAGGCAGATGACTAAGACCAGTTTAGGAAGTGTGACAACTATTATAAAGGGAGTTTTCCTTTAATGCTGGCAAATTAGGATTTTTGGGAGATGGTCAGTTTGTGACGTGCTTTTGACTGAGCAAATGATATCCAATAGCTATGAAACTTTCCAGAATAAAAGTAGACATGGTAAGGGTTTAATTTATGGTTATATAGATCAACTGGACTTGTGTACCATGAATTATGAATTTTTAAAGTTAGCCCTGGAATTTTAAACGTTTTCTAGACTAGTGTGCATTAAATGGTGATTCTAGAATAGTTGACAAGTAATTGATTGTGGAAGGTATTTTTCCTTCAAAATAGATTTATTAATGGTGACATAGCCTTTGGAATCACTGCAATTAGACATGTGTACATAAAGATATGAATTTTCAAAGTTGGTTGAAAATTCTACCAGCTTTGGGTTGTTGTGCAAAAATAAGTCAAAAGGTGTAATCAATAAGCCTCTCCAAAGTGCCCTAAATTCGGCCGAGTGGCAAGAAGGGAAGAGAAGGAGCATGAACACATACCAATTGGTCAACATTTGTGATCATCAAGCCTCCCAAATGAGCCATAGATTTCGGCCAAGTGGCAAGAGGAAAAGAGATCACATGAATTTGGCACATGTTGAATTAAATATATTTTTTTTTTAAAAGAGAGAGAATGAAGGGGAACTCGGTCATGTGGCATGGTGGGGCCCATATGCTTGCTCTCCTAATAGTTCCTAAGCATTCTAAACTCTTCTTTCATGCTCTCAAAGTCGACCAAACACCAAGAGAGGCCAAAGGAGAGAGCTAGCCGAAAATAGAGAAGAGAAGAGAAGAGGAAGAAGAAAATCCAAGGAGAACAAGGTGAGTATGCATGCCATGACCCTAATCTCTTCTACTCCTCTTCTTGTAGCCACTTCTAGCTCTAATAAGCTCTCTTGGTGTGGTATTTTGGTGTTGGAACCAAAACCCTAGGTGGACCAAGAAGCCAGAAATTTTCAAGGAAACACAAGAAGCACGAGCCAAGGTTAGGTAGGTGATGTTCTTGACCTTGTCCTTGGTGTTATTGATATTAAAACCGATTTCTTCTTACCTTCTTGTGAATTTGGAAGCCTTATAGACTAAGGGGAGGTTCTTCCCAAATGTCTACAACCCATTTGTATAAAACTTGGAAGAACAACTTTGTGTTTCCCTATCCCTAAGTTTTGGTTAGAACATGACATGCTTAAAGGATGAGATTTTGATCATTTTGATGCTTCCAATTTATTTAAAATGAAAAATTATGTAAAGTAGTTATTAGAAAGTGATTTTGGAAGCACTACGATTGAATTGGGTCAAAATTCTAAATGCTGTCAGTGTTGATCCCTACGTGGCAGTTTTCTTATGGTATATTTTTGGTTAAGTAAATGTTGTCCAATGGCCCTGAAACTTTGCATGATTTTATATGACATCCGAAGCTTTGAATCGATATATAATATGGGTCGAATGGATCTATATATTGGTAGTTGTAAATTTTTGAAATTGACCATGTAAAACTAGAACCAATTCAAGGACAGTCTGGATTGATTGAGGTTTCTGGAATGTTGTGCATCCAAATGAAGAAGCTCAGACATGAGATAGACGAGCAGAGGTTTGAGGAGGTAAGATCCGGTGTGCAAGTTTGCATGGGGTGATGTCCCTGGGCTTTAAGACCTATATGTCTAACACTGTGTTTGTTGCCTAGCATGGTGACTTTGAACCAATGTGTTTAGAGTATATTTTGAGGCTGGTAAATATTCAGATTGTGCCAAGTTGTAGTAAAGATGCCTATGCATGGGGATGATTCCCTGGGAAGTGAGGCTAGAATATCCAGCACTATGGTAATAGAATGAGCCGGAAGGCCAAAATGAAATAAGCCAGAACGTAGAATGTATTGGGTAGTGAGGCTTATGTAGCCAAGGGCTTGGAGATTGAACCAGTGGATCCTGTGTTTGAATACTACCCTAGGTAAAGGATGAATGAGAATGTTGTATGATTGTATTGCGTGCTTAGTGAGCATGTTTGGGAAAAGAATAGATTGAGTGTCTAGAATGATTCCCCAAAGTATAAATGTTCAAATTTCAAAAATGAAATTTATTGAATGCGGGGAGAATTGTAATATCTTGAAATTCCGACCTAAAAATTGAGAATAAGCATGTGTCAGGCAGATGACTAAGCCCAGTTTAGGAAGTGTGACAAATATTATAAAGGGAATTTCCCTTGATGCTAGCAAATTAGGGTTTTTGGGAGGCAGTCAGTTTATGACGTCCCTTTGATTAAGAAAATGATATCAAATGTCTATGAATCTTTTCAAACTCAAAGTAGACATGGTAAGGTTTATTTTGATGGGTCATATAGATCAATTGGACTTGTGTACAATAAGTTATGAACTTTTGAAGTTAACCCTGTAATCTAGAACACGTCCTGGAGTAGTGTACATTAAATGGTGATTTTGAAATAGTTTATGCGTAATTGATTGTGGAAGGTATTTTTCCCTCAAAATAGACTTATTAATGATCACAAAACCTTTGGAATAACTGCAATTATACATGTGTACATAAAGATATGAATTTTCAAAGTTAGTTAAAAAAATTGCCAACTTGAGGTTGTAGTGCGAAAATAAGTCAAGAGGTGCCATCAATAAGCCTCTCCAAAGTATCCTAAATTCGACCGAGTGGCAAGAAGGGAAGATAAGGAGCATAAACACATGCCAATTGGTCAACATGTGTGATCATCAAGCCTCCCAAATGAGCTATAGATTTCGGCCAAATGGCAAGAGGGAAATATATCACATGAATTTGGCACATGTTGAATTTTAAAAAAAAAATAGAGAGAGGATGAAGGGGAAGTCGGTCATGTGGCATGGTGGGGCCCATGTGCTTGCTCTCTAAGTAGTTCCAAGGCATTCTAAACTTTTCTTTCATGCTCTCAAAGTCGGCCAAACACCAAGAGAGGCCAAAGGAGAGAGCTAGCTGAAAATAGAGAAGAGAAGGGAAGAGGAAGAAGAAGAGCCAAGGAGAACAAGGTGAGTATGCATGTCATGACCCTCATCTCTTCTACTCCTCTTCTTGTAGCCACTCCTAACTCTAATAAGCTCTCTTGGTGTGGTGTTTTGGTGGTGGAACCAAAACCCTAGGTGGACCAAGAAGGCAGAAATTTTCAAGAAAAAACAAGAAGTATAAGCCAAGGTTAAGGTATGTGATGTTCTTGACCTTGTTCTTGGTATTATTGATATTAAAACCGATTTTTTCTTACCTTCTTGTGGATTTGGAAGCCTTAAAGACTAAGGGGAGGTTCTTTCCAAATGTCTAAAAATGGGTTAAAGCATGTTTAAGGCCTAAACTATAAGCTAGAAGGTGATTTAGGGCTAAACCATGATGATATTGGTATAAAACTTAGAACAATTTTGTGTTTTCCTAGCCCTAAGTTTTGGTCAGAACAGGACATGCTTAAATGATGAGATTTTGACCATTTTAATGCTTTCAATTTGTTTAAAATGAAAAAATGTAAAGGGTAATGGTTAGAAAGTGATTTTGGAAGTACTACGACTAAATTGGGTCAAAACCCTAAATGCTGTCAGTGTTAATCTTTGCGTGGCAGTTTTCTTGTGGTATATTTTTGGTTAAGTAAATGTTGTACAATGGCCCTAAAACTTCATGGGATTGTATAAGACATCCTAAGCTTTGAATTGATATATAATAAGGGTTGAATGGATCTGTATATTGGTAGTTGTGAATTTTTAAAGTTGGCCATGTAAAACTAGAACCAATTTGGGGACAATCTATATTGATTGAGGTTTCTGGAATATTATGCTTCCAAATGGCTAAGCATGATATTTTCCCTGAATTTGGACTTAATAAGGGTCATTTAGCCTTTAGAACCACTTCAATTGGATCTGTATAGATTTATTTATGAATTTTCTAAGTTAGATCATGAAAACTATAAAATTATGTGTCCAGAACCAAGTATTAATCGCCGTCCATAAATATGTATTTATAGGACCCAACATTTGCCTAAGACAATTAGAGGATTGGGAGCCAATTCAAGAATTGGTAAAGCATTCAGGTGGTAACTCTGCTCTCACATTCTATGTGTGGTTTTATTTGCTTGTGTGAATCATGTTGTGCCATATGTGATCTTTGTTTGCATTCAGTACTGTTATGCGCTTACTGATTGCTGAATGGTTTGTTTTATGGTTCTCTATCATATACTGAACATGCATAATATGTGAGATTAACTGTTACACTGTAATTCATTTGAATCCCAGCTCTTTGCTATTCTCTGTGAATTGAACAGAGTACTGGACGTGGCTCTTAGGGCAAGATGGCGGAGGTTGGCAAATGGAGATGCCGGACTTGTTCTAGTGTTTGTTATCTTTGTAGATGAAATTTTGTAGTTATATAATTTTATTTTATAAGATGTACAAACTCTGTGGGTATTCCTGTTTGTAATCAAGTACCTTGTATTAGTATGTTGTAATGTTGTTTCTGTTTGCTTACTGAATACTCTAATAGTTATTGGTATATACCAAGGGTATTACATAAAGTGCATACATAAGAGAAAAATTGTGATTAGTATTGCAAAGAGTAATTGAGGCGTGCAAAGAGCCTCACAAGATCTAACCATCATCGGTTTTAAGAAGCTCAATTTTATTATGGCTCCATAGAATCACCAATCAGCAATACGCAGTTGGAAAGGCTTGGAAAGGCTCATCATCTGCGCATATCCTTATACTCTGAAATGAGCTTTTTATTAAATTCTTTATAAATCAAAATATAAAAAATATTTGATTAATTTGACCCCTTTTTATTCAAAACAATATTTTCAATAAAAAAATATAAGAAATTATATTTGAATTTCAAAATCCAAAATTAATCTTATTGTCTATAAAAATATAGGTATTAACTAAGGAAAAACTCATATAAAGCTGCTTGAAATAGGGAAATTCTAAATTAAGTTGGTAAATTCAATAAATCTCTAATTAAGTTATTGACCGAATTTAGAATTTCAAAATTTAGATTAAATGACGTTACTGCCTTCTCATAATCTCCCCTCTCATTTTAAAAGGGTTTCAATACTTTTTAAATTATTTTTACAATAAGTATAAATATATATAAACATTAATATATAATATAATAAAATATGATTAACTTAGATAAAAAAAAATTATGTTTTGTGGAAGAATAATCAGGAATAATTCAAAAAAAAAAAAAAGTATCAACCCCAATATTAATTAAATGATTTCTAGATGAACATTGAAAATAAATAAAAAAATATTTTTTACTTGACTTTTTTTTTTTTTTATCGGAAATGATATATATATTAAACTACAAACAGATTACAATACCTGGATTCAACTAAAGCCAAATCCAAAACAACAAAATACAAAGAAATACGAAAACAAAACAGCCAAATCACCATCGTTCATAAAATATTTAAGAGTAGAAGTAGAATCATGGACAAAAGCAGCCTCCTCAATATCCAAGGTTAGAAGTGACAAGCAAGAAAGTGTTGGTTGTAAAACCCACCCAAACAGGCACCTCCTTATAAGGATGAGCTGCAATTAGAGCAGCTGTACAAGTCCCCCATATTGAGGAAATGAACACGGAAAACCCAACCTGAGACGGAAAAAGGCCCATGATGTACTGAAAAACACTTATGCTCAGTTGTTGAATCAGATTTGGTAACCTTGACCACACACCAAGTAACTCCTCTTTAGATCTTCCCCCAAGAACGCAGATCCGAGCTATCAAATGATAATCGGATCTAATAACATTCAAACAGTCATCCAACCAAGAGGATTTGAACGCAGATCTTAAAGATTTGTTTATTTCCTGAGACAAGAACACCACCACAAAACCCAGTACCACAAAAAAAGCAACAAAAAACAGATAAATCTCACCTCCACATATCAGATCTGGAGAAGGAAAGGAGATGACTCGCCACAAAGACGAAAGAAGGCCACATCCGACAAAACTCAAAGAGAGAAGACCACAGGTTCAAGATCTGGACTCTAAACTACCTCTCTGACTCATCTGTGGCACACAAAAACGATACCCGCCGGCGGCTTGTGTGTACAAACCGCCGGCGAGAGGGAGCAAAAGATGAGGGAGGAGAAATGCAGAGAAGAGAGAGTTTTGTATATCTTGTATGGAGGTTACTTAACCAACTCTTCCAATTTGTATATCTTGTATATCTTGAGTTTTAGTTTATTGAAAAAAAAATGTTAATAAAAAAATAGCTTGTTTGATATAGCAAACTGCATATCAGAGATTTTTATTAATGATTTTTTAAAAGAAAATATATTTATTAACGTAAAAAAAACAACCTATATATCACATAAGTAAAATTGGGTGATTAACGAAGATTATTTTTTTTTTATTGACAAAAAACTAATTTCAGTTCTTTCAAAAATAAAATTTTATTCAAAATATTTAATAAAAACATTTAATTGATAACTGTGTTATGCGTTTTTTTTTACTCAAATCATTCTTCTTGAACACAAAAACTCCTTTGATTTAAATTAATCATATTTTATTTTATTATATATTAATGTTAATATATATGCACACTTATTAAAAAACTAAGTTAAAGAGCAATTAAATTCTTTCAAGAGGAAATATGATAGAGAAGATTAGGAGGGGGTAATAAAGTCAATTTACCTATATTTTAAAATCTCAAATTGAGTCTATAACTTAATTAGGGATTTGTTGGGTTTGATAACTTGATTCAGAATTTCTCTATTTTAAGAGACTTTATATTTTGATAACTTGATTCAGAATTTCTCTATTTTAAGCAACTTTATATGGAATTTTTCCTATTAACTACTATGTATAGCAACTAAGAATTCATGTTAACATGAAATAATTGATTTAAAATTTTGAAATTCAATTAGTATTCTCCTGTCTTCTCCTAATAAAAAAAACTTGTTTGATGATTAATTTTTAATTGTATATTATTGTAAAATTGGAAAACAAAAAAGCATTTATATATTTTTCTTGTTTCTATTCTGTAAGATTATTTATTTAAAACTAGCAAAAAAAATATTTATTTAAAAAACTTGTTTGGACGCCCACAAGGATTCGATTTTTC
This sequence comes from Acacia pycnantha, assembly GCA_025563575.1. Taxonomy (NCBI): domain Eukaryota; kingdom Viridiplantae; phylum Streptophyta; class Magnoliopsida; order Fabales; family Fabaceae; genus Acacia; species Acacia pycnantha. Next base: position 2,207,838 of record JAMWYP010000006.1, read on the forward strand.
CATTTGCGTCTCTGTCTTTTTCCAATGTCCTTAATATCTTAAAATATTTTGTGGGATAATTATGCCCTTACAATTATTTTCTGTTTTGTCCTTTTACCTAACCTAACAAGGATATTCGGGAACAATACTTTTCTTCCACAGTTTCATCACTCATCTAACATTTAGCACTTAGGTTAAAATTTCTTGTAAAAAATACTTTAAAACTGAAAAAATAGATGGGGAATGAACCCTGACGCATCTTTAAATTTTTATTCTCTTTACTTATGCAAACAATTTTTTTTTATTTTTTTCTGAAAATGTTTTAAAAACAATTTCATAAAACTATTCTAAATATAAAAGGAAGTTAAAAACAGAAACAGAAGGATTATTTTTAGATTCCTAAATTTATTATCCAAATTCTCCACCAATCGCAGGAATCAAAAGCTTTGAACATTTTTCTCATCCTCCCTACATATAATTTCAAACCCATTCCATATTTACATGGTGCTTCAGAATATTGAGATTTACAGGTTCAGAGTTCTAACAAGAGACGTCGATCTAAAAAACCAGACACGACTCAAATATTATAAACATTTGGGACCAGCGAAGAGTATCGAGAGATCTGAGCATCAGTTTTAAAAAGCTCGATTTAGATAGCTTCATGGAATCACCAATCAGCAATTTGCAGTTGAATAAGCTCATCATCTGCTCAGATCATACTCTGAATCGCAAACACAAGTCAAACCGAAATCAAGCGTAAATAAAACACAAAACAAAAATACGTACACACACATAAAGGATCGATGATCAAGGAAGAATAATATTTGCTGAGAAACTCTTTCAATCTCAACTTTAGAGGCCGTTCTGTGATCTCAGCCACGAACTCTTCTATTATATAGACGAAGAAGGGGAACGGCAGGCGCTAGCTTCGTAAAACCCTAGCGATTTATACGCATTTGGGCCTGTCCGTGACGTCACCAATTTTACTTCCTTTTTCTTAAAGTTATTGGGCTAACTTTGGGCTCATCTGTTCCACAAGGATGGGCACCGAGCAGATAAATCGAATGAACCCAAAACAATATGACCCAGAAGAATAAAAGAAATTGAATGAAAATTTTGGCCCCAAAACAATATTTATTGGCACTTTATTTCAGAACTTAAAAAAAAATAAAAATAAAATAAAATAAACAGACGTACACTGCGGGTGCCGGGTAGTATCATTTTTTTTTTTGGGGTGAAATTGTTTGCATCACTTCTCTTCTTGTACTTTTCTATAGATAATAGATTCATTCTCTTTATACTCCCTCCTGTAGTCTATATAAGATCTAAACATCCGAAGTACATTATTTAAAAAATTTTGTTGAAATTAGTTAAAGGTAATAATAAATAAGAAGTGCACTTTTTTTTTTTTTTTTTAAAAATGCCCTTACTTTTAAGAAGGTAAGTGAGAGAGAGAAGGAAAGAAACCGTGAGTAAAAATATGAAAGATAATGTATAAGTACAAAAAAAGATAATAAGAGAGTATATTAATTAGAGATGACATCGGTAAAAATGTTTTTAATGTTCAACAATTCCAAACTGAATTTTAAAAAAAGGATTGAACCAATTAAAATATTTGTCTCTTATAAAAAGTAGGGCAGAGTACTGGGCAGGTTAGGCAACCCAATGCCAAGCCCATAGCATGCCCATTTAACTTTAAATGGATATGACAGCCCATACCCATACCTCAACCCATTTAAACTAGTGTAAACGGGCTAGTACATAAATGGACGAATTAACCGGGTTTTAAGTAACCCATTTACATTTGACCTATCAAGCTTTTTGTAAAAAAAAAACACATACATAAGCATTAAGAATTCATCTAAATTCATCACTCTAAATTCTGAAATTTGAATCTTCAAAGTTATATAATCACAATTCACACCAAACAACATAAATTTAGACAAGTACCATCATAACATAAATTTATTCAGGATAGGGAGTCAGGGAACACCTTTACCTTGTGCTAGAATGCGGAATGATATGGGTAGTTAATAATAAAAAAAAAAAAATTACACTAAATGGGCGGGTACGAGCAGCCCAAAGGTGTGCCCATAGCCCGCCCATTTAACTTAAATGGGCGGGTTTTAACCTGCCCTGTTATGGGTCTTTTTGGGTGGGCTCAAAATGACCAAATTACACTGGCTTGTGTTAGTTCTCGGTTTATGTGTTTTGATAATAACAAGATTTGAAAATGTATAATATTTTAAATCAGTGAAAGTGCCTAAGTCAAGAGCTTACTCGAGCATGTTGATAAGCTTACTCGAGCATGTTGATAAGCGTACTCGAGCATGCTCACGCTAACGTCTCTGTTGAAGTCTTCTCAGGTCCTTACTCGAGCACATTAGTTGTTACTCGAGCATAATATCAGTAAAAGCTGTCTATGCTGGCTTTTAAAGAAGTTACTCAAGCAAGCCCTGTAGCCTACTCGAGCATGGTACTCGAGTACTGCTTTAGTCTTACTCGAGCAAAGATACTGGTGTGAAGAATGTCTCTATATCAAATATCATACTTGAGCACAGTGTAAGTCATGAAGATACAAAGTATACAGATCATTCATGAAGATTTCGCAATTACGAACACAGAGATTTCAAAACAGAGATACATTGCACTCGAGTTAATTTAAGAAAACTGGAGTGCATGGCTCGAGTTTAACATTCTAGGCTCGAGTCACTAGTTCAATTACTTTAAAAATAAGTTTGAAGTTTGAATGAAGATGTCTCTGTATGACTTTGGCTCGAGGTTAAAATGTTTAACTCCAGTGCATGACTCGAGTTTAATAGAACAGACTCGAGTCAAGCTCTTCTTTTGAAATGAACTTCGAGATAGCATTTTGAAAACGATTTGAGGTTGAGTCCACTCGAGTCATTAAGTGACTAACTCGAGTCAACTGATATATTTGAAAATATGTTCCAAAACCTAAACTCGAGTTAAAGGGTGTAGGCTCGAGTCAATGACTTATATTTTGAAAATAAACTTAAGTCCATAAAATATGACTTGAGTCAAGATGCACAGGCTCGAGTCACTATAGGCTTAAAATACCTTGATAGCTCTCTGCCTTGCACTGACTCGAGTTAACCATGACTAGCTCGAGTCAAGCATAAGTTCAAATATTTTTGAAAGCTCTCTGTCTTGTGTTAACTCGAGTTTTACAACTCTAAACTCAAGTTAAACATGACAGTAAGCTATTGGTTTAAGTTTCATCAAGTTTAAAGCATTTTGACTTAAACCATTAACTTTACTTTGTTTACAATTGTCAGTTATCATCAAAAGACATAGAGAAGTAACAAATTCCACTACTCCTATGACTCTAGCTGCTTCCCTTGTCCTCTAGTAAAGTTAGACGTCTCACCTGAAAAATTTAATAATGACGGGGTGAGACATAAAGTCCCTATAACTGAAATTAATTTATCAAATATGCAGGAAAGGATTGCAAGTCAGAGAAGCGGGTTTATTAACATAATTATAATATCAATAATTAAAAATACATAATAATTAACAATATTTAGAATCATCTCCACTCATTCATCCTACTCTTCCTTATATCTTCTGGACGTGGTACAACCTATCAGTGCTAGTATACTCGGCCAATGTTAGCTAGTCACTTCAAGAATATTGTCCCCTCCCATGCCACCACCAATATACCGTGACAGGGAGGTGTCCACCTAAAACACTCGACTCAAATCCGAGCCTGGAATGAGAGAGTTGGTGGACACACAATTTCACCCTCAATCTCTTCCACACAACGCAACATAACCCACAACAGAAGAAATAATATAGCACCATAATTTTCGACAACATTTTACAAAAGTATTTTTCCATAAACATCATCTCACAATAAACATAATAACAATCACAACAATAACAAACCCCAATAATAATATTCACTTATATATATAGATTGGAAAACACACTGATTCACTGAAATAATTTCATATGCAAACATACACATAATTTTTCAAAACACATACAAGTAGTATATATGAAAGTAAGGCTTAGAAAAACACCTTACAGCCCAAAACATGTGGTAACACTTGAAAACTTAGCCAAAATGTTTGAAGGGTTAAATACCTAATTTGCCACGGAAGTATTGCTAAGGGAGCGCCCAGTACCCAGAAGTATTTTGGGTATCATTTTTGCCCCGGAAGTTTACAAAATAGAGCAAATATGCCCCTGAAGTTTTTTTTTTCGGAGCAAATTTACCCTGGAAGTATTGTTTCGGAGCAAATTTTTGTAAACTTCCGGGGCAAAAATGATACCAATCCAACGATCAAGATCAACTGATGGGCAAAATTGCTATGTTTGTAAACTTCCGGGGCAAAAATGATACCCAAAATACTTCTGGGTGCTGGGCGCTCCCTTAGTAAAACTTTCGTGGCAAATTAGGTCTTTAACCCATGTTTGAAATACCTCCAACATGGATGATCAATATCCAAATCATTAAATTACATATCCATTTCAAATAAAATTCAAAATACAAAGTCAAAATAAGTTTCCAAAATATTTTAGAGTCAAATACAATGTGGAAGTCCTAGGGTCATGGCAAATAAAAATAACATAACATAAGCTACAAGAGTGTAAAGAGCCTGCTAGAATGTTCACTTGAAAAATGTTAATAAATGATGAGATTTCACGTCTCAGTAACTACTAAAAGTTTCTACCGTACACAAGCAAATTATATGTGACAAAAAAAAGGAGTTGATTACATATATATATTTGTAAATATCATAATTTCTCATACAAAATTATTTTGCAAAAGTAATCATCATTATGTCAAATTGTGAACTATACAATTATACAATATGTAATATGTAGCCTCTCTTATATCACCATCCATCCTTGTACTGCTGACTGGAGCCATAGGCTAACATATAGTCCAACAGGAACTCATTCATTTGACTGGATGGTTCCAAGCTCACCAAAACCTAAGATATACCCGGCTAAAGGTACAGAGTTTAAGTATGGACTATGGCTCCCCTCCTTAAAAGGACAACTAAGGAGGTGTCACGTGTCCCACAACTCCAATGCAATCCCGGCCAGAGGAAGACATGGAAGATGGGGCCCTGACAAGTATCATCCACTGTGCACCAAGTGGTGGCATAAATAAATCTTATCATTTAAATTCCTCCTTACTCCAACACATCACACATACAGCCGCCATGATAATTATATCAATAAAATGAAGTATATTAAAACATGCTTCCATTTATATCAAATATCATAAAAAGGTAAACCAAACATCTCATAAAACCTCATCGGACCAATTTGTCATTCTTGAAATTCGAAGAACTAAATAGTCATTTTTGAAATTCAGGACCAGACTGTCATTTCTGAAATTCAATGGCAAAACCGTAATTTTTGTTGGGCACAAACTCTAATTTTCATGGGAACAAAACCAAAATTTTTGTGGGTACAAAATTGTAATATTCATTTTTCATAATAATAATATTACAATACATATACATATACATATAAATTAGTCTAATAAAAATATAATTTATAATCATACACAATTCACAAGTATATGGAAGAATATTTAGAGTTACATGTTACTTGCTAATTCCCAAATAATCACTAAAAAGCAACTATCAGTCTCCCCAAATAATTGTCTCTATGCTTTCCCTCTCTCCTTCTTTCTCTCCTCTCTCTATTTTTCTCACACTCGCTTGCTCTGCCTGAATACGCACCCGAAGGTGCGTATTTATAGTGGTTGAGGAGGGGTAATTTAGGTGATTTAGGGGTAGTTGGGGTGAATTGGAGGTAGTTGGGTAAAGTTGAAGGGTAGTTGGGAGTGAAATATATTACCCCCTCCCCCTCCCCCTAACTTGTTTCATATATATATATATATATATATATATATATATATATATATATATATATATATATATATTCTACAATATATTAATATATTATAATAGTAAAAATTATTATTATTTTAACTAACATTAATTGTTTTTACTCTTATAATAAATTTTCTTGGTAAATTAATTACCACCAATCTATCCTATAATTATGCTAAATAAATTTTAGGATGTTACAGCATGCATGTAAACTAAATTGGCCCCTATTACCTCAATTCCAAGTTCAACCTTAGCTTGAAGAGCACAACCCGCACAATCACCAGTCTAAGAAGGCTCTATATTATCACAATTATAACTTACAATTTCCTATAACTTAAAATACAAATTCTAATAATAATATATTATTAGAACAAAAATTCAAAATGACATTTTGGGTTTAACTTTTGAAAATGACCATTTAGTCCTTCAATTTTCAAAAATGACATTTTAGTCCCATGAATTCCAAAAATGATAGTTTGGTCTTTCATAAATGTTATTTACATAACATTTAATCGATAAAAACATTTTAAAGGACATAAAATCCTAAACTTCTTAAATAGAAAAATTCATTTTAAATTTCTATAACAACCAAACAATAAATCTAAACCGATTAAAATTTATTATTAATCACCCACTACATATATATAGTCTTCTATTGTCAAAACTCAAAAATCTCCCAAAATCTTAACCCCAAAATTTTCACTAACCAACAAAATATTACCCCTATTAGAAAGAGAAAAATATATAGAATAACTTTCATGAAGAAAGTTTATTGAAAAGAAGCTAGTTTAGCTACCTAAATAATCTTATAAGATAAATGGCATACCTTGAAATAGCCTCCACCTCTTCTCTTTTCCCCTCATTCTTTGCTCACACTCTTTTCTCGCCTCTCCCTCTGCTGGCCGTGTGTGTGTGTTGTGTGTAGGTTTTTTTTTTTTTTTGGAGGGGGGTGTTTAAATAAAAGGGGGAGGGAAATGGTTGGAGGGAGTGGTTTAACCACCCCCTAAACCACTCCCTCATGTAAGGATGGGGGCAAACTTGCCTCCATCTGACGCATGAACCCTTAATTATTATTATTATTATTTTCAGATTTCTTTCTTTCTCTTTTTTTTATTCTTCAACAATTACATAATAAATACATTTATCATATATAATTCTTTCATAATTACAATTAAATCCTAAAATTAAAAATCAGGATGTTATAGAGCACGCACACGAAATGAATTTTAGAGCAGGCCAAATGATTCCTACGACAAATACCCATTCCGGCGAAAGACTAAAGCAACTTTTCCTGAGTCAACCTCTGACCTGAAGCATGTCGAAGACTGACAATGACGATCTGAAAGCGATGTATACTCAAATCCTTAAACATCGATCGTCTATGTCTACCGAAAGTCTTCTATATCTAATGGAACTGTTAAAGACTCACAATGGCTATCTTAAAGCTTCTTCAACAGTCATTAATGGAAGCTAGTATAAATACAAAAAGCATTGAATTCACCATCTACTGAACACTCAATCGAATTTATTGCTATTTACTGTTTCATTCAATACTCTTAATATCTTTGAATATTTTGTACTTAGTGATTATATATATCTACTCTGTGAGAGAGTTTATCCTTTTTATTGATTATCTGTTTAATCTCAAGGTAGAGGGACTTTGAGTGTAGGTGTACTGATTACAACTTGTAAGGGGAAGTGAATCCTAGTGTGAGAGGATTACTTCAAAGTTTAGAGTGTGTAATTGTGTTTTAAGAGATAGCGAAAAACCTAGAGTATTTGGGGACTAGATGTAGGTCAAGAGTTTGGACCAAACCAATATAAATCTTCTATGTTCATCTTTTCTCTATTCTTTGCTCTGTTTCCTTTGTTCTTCGGTTTATTACAAAAGATTTTGAAATCACCCAATTCACCCCCCTTCTTAGGTGATATTCTGCTTTCATTTGATATCAAAGCAAGATCTTCTTTAAGGGGCTTAACATCCCAAGAAGGAGCATGGAAGAAATACTGCCTGACGAAGCATCCATCAACCGACCACTAGGTTTCAACGGCGAACACTACTCTTTCTAGAAAGCAAAGTTCAGAGTGTTTGTATTGGCAACCGAATATGTTCTCTGGCAAGTAATCGAGAATGAATACTATGTCCCAACAAAAAGAGAAGGTGAAATTCATGTTCCGAAGCTTGATTCAGAGTTCGACGAAAACGACAGAAGGTAGATAACCCTCAATAGTAAAACTATCCTGATGATTCAAGGTGCTCTTAATCAAAAAGAGTACTTCTGCATATGCAACCAATTAAGTGCAAAGGAAATGTGGAAAGCTTTGGAGATAGCCTATGAAGGAACCACTGGTATTAAAGAAAATTGAATTAACACTCTAACAACTGAATATGATCTTCTTCCTATGAAGTCTGGGGAATTTATTGGGGAGTTTGAACTAAGCTTTACACATATGATTATTCAATTATCAGCCTTGGTAAAATGTATGATTAGAATTCTCAAGTGAGGAAAATTCTTAATGTCCTCATGAAGGAATGGGAAGCTAAAGTCACAGCCATCGAAGAAGCTCAAGGAACATCCAGGAGATCTATAGCTGCTTTATTCAGAAGCTTATCTGAATATGAAGGCAAGCTGAAATTCAAAAAGGACTAAGATGAAATCAATAATAATGGAGGCAAAGGTGTTGCCCTCAATGCTGCTGTGAAAGATAAAGAAACAAAAGAAGAAGATGAGGATGAAGACGGTGATGAACTTGGCATGTTTTCCTGAAGGTTCAAGAAATTTTACAAGGAGCAAGAGTTCCAGAAATTTCACAAAGGTGGACAAAGCAGCAAACGAGAATTCAAAGACAATTATCAAATCATCTGCTACGAATGCGAGAAACCCGAGCACATTAAATCAAAGTGCCCTCAGTTGAAAAATAGAGAAAAGGAAAAGAAGTTCAACAACTTCAAAAAGAAGGCATATGTGTCTGCCATTTGGGGAGACAGTTCCTCGGATGAAGAAAGCAAGGATGAAGATGTCATAAACATATGTCTGGTAGCAGAAGAAGAACGTGAAAGTGATAAGGTATATGATTATGAACCTACCTATGATGAAATACTTTCTGAGTATAATGAATTACATTCTGAATTTAGAAAAATTGCAAAAGAACTCACACCGTCAAAGAAGAGAATCAAGTTGCTTGAGCAACAAGTTCAAGATTCTCCTCTGGTTTGCGAAAAATGTCCTGATCTTAAGAAAAAGAATTCTTATCTTACCAAAACCCTTGAGAAGTTCACTAAAGGCAATAAAATGCTCAATGTTATTTTAAAAGCTCAAAGATTTACAAATGATAGATCGGGCATAGGCTATAGTCTTGATCTAGACAAAAGAATAGGGAAAAAGAAAATAGGTTGAAAATCCTATTTGAAATACTTTCAAAAATTTGTTCATTCTTCCAATCCTTTCGCTCATTGTAACTAATGCAACCGAAAGGGCACAATACTTCTTCTTGATTTCATAGAAAAGAAAGAAAGGATAAACCTGTAGGCAATTATCAATGGGCGTCTAAGGCTTTGTTTGGGAGTTTGAAAGGAAGGGGAAGGAAAGGAATGTAAGGAGAATGGAGGGGAGGGGATGGAAGGGAAATGAAGGATATTTCCTTCCCTTGTTTGGGAGTTAAAAAAATAGTAAGGGAGGAAGATGGAGGATTAATGAGTTATTTTTACCATTTTATCATTTTCTTTAATAATTATTATAATTCTTATATTTTTCAAATAAATTTAAATTTAAATTTTCTAAAAAATTTATTTATGTAATTTTTATATTCAAAAAATTATTTATGTGGTGGTGGTGGCGGCGGCGGCGGCGGGGTGGCGGCGGCGGCAGTGGCGGGGTGGTGGTGGCGGCGGCGGTGGTGGCGGCGGCGGTGGTGGGGTGGTGGTGGTGGTGGCGGTGGCGGGGTGGTGGTGGCGGCAGTGGCGGTAGTGGGGTGGTGGTGGTGGTGGTGAATAAGGGTAACAAAGTAATTATTCTATTTCCCCTCTTAAAACCCCCCATATTGGGGGAACTTTATTTTTGTGAAGAATGAGGGTTTTGGGGGATTTGTAAAAATCTCTGATTCCCTCCCCTCCTATTTTTAAAACTTGCAAACAAGGGAAGGGACTACCAAAACCCTCCCTTCCCTTTCCTTTCCCTCCAAAATGGAACTCCCAAACATAGCAAAGGAACTTATTGTTAGTTCTCTATGTGTTTTGATGATAACAGACAATTGTAAACCTAAGTTGAAGTTTGTCTTTGTTAACTTGAAAAACTTACTGTCAAAGACAAACTCGAGTTTTGGTTTGAAAACTCGAGTTTGGACTTGACAGAGAGTAGCTCAAGTTTTTACAAACTTAGACAAACTCGAGTTTTGGCTTTAGAAACTCGAGTTTCGACCATAGAGAGAACTTCTAAGTTTTTCAAGACAAAGCAAACTCGAGTTTGGTTTTAATGAACTCGAGTTTTGACAAGACAGAGAGCTATCAACATTTTGAACTTTTCAAAACTCCAGTTTCCATTTGGAAACTCGAGTTTATGCTAGACAGAGGGTTCTCTAAGTTTCCAAGTTTTGTTGGAAACTCGAGTTTACAACATAAAGAGATTTATGTTTCACTCTGAACTTGAGAAAACTCCAGTTTGCATCTGACAGGATGTCTTTCAAAATTTTCTCTATTTTGAGAAAACTCGAGTTTAGCTTGGAAACTCGAGTTTGTAACTTACAGAGAACAACTTAATATTTCTAAAGATTTGAAAGCTCCAGTTTTCATTTGCAAACTCCAGTTTGGACCACACAGAGAGTTTTCCATTTTTGCTAAGATTTGTAGAAACTCGAGTTTCACTTTGTAAACTCGAATTTAGGCCAAGCAGAGAGCTTTGCTCTATTTGAACCTTTTGAAAAATCCAGTTTGGATTTGAAAACTCTAGTTTTGAGCATTTATATTTAAACTTGTTTTTTCATCATAAGAGTCAAAAACTCGAGTTTGTCACTTAATGACTCGAGTTTTGATCCTGCCTCAAAACTTGCTTCAAAGATCAAATCGCAACATTCTTCTCTGGATGAAGAAAAATCGAGTCTTCTTTTGTAAGCTTGAGTTTAGGCTTCTAATGAAAATTGAAAACTCCAGTTTGGATGAACAAACTCGAGTTTGTATCGCAGAATTTGAAAATCAAACTGCTCGAATTTGTGAAATCTTTGTGTTTGATCTGGATACCTCTTATAATCACTCATTACTATTCCTAACTATGTTTAATCAGTTTGCTAGTGAGTTTCAGATGATTTAAAGAGTATTAAATGGAGATTTAGCATAAAGTAAAAAGTGATGTCAACTCATTAAATGCAATATCCAGAAAACTTGCATACTTTTGGACAATCATTCTCTACACGATGCAAAGGAATACATGTTTCTTTTCTCTAACTAGAAGCTGCTATTCCAACAGACATAATTCAAGAAAAGTCAACCATGAACTTCTGTGAACTTGGATTAACACTAATCAAGAGAGAGACTAGACCAAGAATAAACTTAATCAACTCATCAATGTCTCCAACGGTTACATTGAAGAATCCAACGGTCATCTAATGTTCTCTTCATATATAAGGAGCTGCATTCAAGTCTTCTCAACAACCAATATGAAAAAAAGCAAAAATCATTCAAGTTACCAACTACTCTTTTAGTTTTCTACTGTATAGTATCTTTTGATACATTTGTACCTCATTGTTTATCATTATCCACTCTTAGAGAGAGTTTCATTCATTGAAATCATTTATTGGAAGAATCTCAAGTCAAGGGGATTTGGAGATTGGGAATATCAGATTACAACTTGTAAGGGGGAGTGTATCCTAGTGATATGATAACTTTCGAGTGCAGAGTGTAATTGATATTGTGAGTTAGTGAAAAACCCAGAGTGTCTGGGGATTGGACGTAGGTCAAGAATTTTGACCGAACCAGTATAAATCTTCGTGTGTCAAGGTTCTTCTTATTCTCCTCTGTTCTGCTTTGTTTTAATTCTATAAAACAGAGTATCCGAAAAAATTCTTAAAATCCCCAATTCACCCCCTTGGTGATTTGCTCCATTTATACTTATGTATTCCCTAAGGCCCAAACTAACCCAAAAGGACCCAAGAAAAGATTGGTACATAAGACTTGATCCCTATTGATTTGCAGGTCTGTTTGAGAGCATCAAAGACCAATAAGTGGTACATTAATAGCGGATGCTCTAGAAGCATGATAGGATATCAATCTAAGTTTGTGGCAATGAGATCAAAAGATGGTGGCAAAGTAACTTTGGGGGGAAACCAATCTAGAAAGATTACTGGAATTAGAGAAATTGGAGAAAAGGAAGGACCCCAAATCAAATATGTTTATTACGTGGAAAAACTTTGTCACAACCTCCTCAGTGTTAGCCAAAGTGTAGACAAGAATAACTAGATTATCTTTGATTCAGAGGAGTGTTTCATTGTCAACAAGGATGATCTTCCAATTAACAAAGATAACCTTGAAGTCTTATTTAAGATCCTAGAGAAGGTAATTGTTACACCTTAAGTTTTCCTAAAGTTCATTCTAAAAATTGTTTTGTTAGAAACTTGGACGAGAGTTGGCTGTGGCATAAGCATTTAGCTCATGTCAACATGTTTCAACTAGACAAGTTACTAAGAAAAGTTTTAGTTCTCAGTTTACCTAAGCTTTGTTTTAGAAATGATATGATTTGTGAAGCATGCCAAAGGGGTAAACACACTAAGTCTTCTTTCAAAACCAAAAATGAAATCTCGACTAATTGACCTCTCCAACTATTTCATATGGATTTAGTTGGACCTGTAAGAGTAAAGAGCCTTTGTGGCAATTTATATACTCTAGTCATTGTCGATGATTTTTCAAGGTTTTCTTGGACAATCTTTTTACCTTCCAAGGATGAAACATTTGATCAATTTGTCGTGTTTGCCAAGAAAATGCAAAACAAGAAAGGTTTGTGCATTTCAGGTATTTGAACAAACCATGGAGGAGAATTTGAGAATCAATACTTCAGAGAATTCTGCGATGCCCACGGAATTGATCACAACTTCTCCGCCTCGAGGACTCCAAAACAGAATGGAGTTGTTGAAAGGAAGAATAGAGTCCTCACTGAAATGGCTAGAGCGATGTTGAATGAGAAAAAAAATACTTCTCAAGTATTCTGGGCAAAGGCAATGAACACGGCATGCTATTTTTCAAACCGAGCATATCTCCGAAAGAAGCTTAACAAGACTCCGTATGAACTATACAAAGGAAGAAAGCCGAACTTAACCTACTTGCACATCTTTGGATGCAAATGCTTCGTCCACAACAAAGGTAAGGATAACTTAGGGAAGTTTGATCTTAAGTCCGACGAAGGTATATCTCTGGGCTACTCTAATAGAAGTAAGGCTTATAGAGTTTTCAATAATCGTACTCGTATTGTGGAAGAATCTATTCATGTTGTATTCTGTGAAACTGAGCCTAACAAATCCTTAGATGATGATGAACCTATTTATCAAAATCGATCCGTTTCAAAAACTCCTTTTGTAACCACGTAATCACTTATACACCTAAAAAACATTTGGTGTTGAGCGCTCCTAGGGGTAAAACACGTGTGCATTTTTGCACCTTAACCTTTTTTTAAATTGGGGGCATTTTGGCACTTTCAAAACAATAGTGTTGGCCCACCACAAAAATTAACGCCAATAGATAAAATGTAACGGTCATGTTATTTTTATTGTCATTTTTAAATTTGTAGTTACTTTTGTGTCTCAAAGAAATATTTTTACTTTTTTGGCAAAAGCTTGTGGATATTTTTACACATTTACCCCTGATTTAACAGTGTAAAATCACTAATTGTGACATTGTGATAATAATAATTACTGATGACCGATGCTTCGGTTCGCACAATGCCTATTCGATCTCGCAACTTACCAGTTAAGAGTGGAGCACCCTAACCAGCAAGCCACAAGCCTAAAAGGTGAATCCAAATTCCTTGTTTATGTTGATTTTTCTAGTTTTTCCCCCCTCTCATGACATCGTTATAGTTGAATTGCTTAGAACGCACCAGGGACAGACCTTGAAAGAATTTTTTTTTTGGGGGTCAAATGTATACTCATCAACTAATTTTTAAGAAAAAATATTTGGGGGGCAAATGTATAAATTTTTAAGTTTAATATATAAATTTTTGGGTTGAATGTATAGAAAAATCCAATTTGTATTAAAAATTTAGGATAATTTCTTTTATGGCCCCCCTTTGTATACACTAAGATCCGTCCTTGGAACGCACATCACCGTTTGAATTTCTTAAAAGGTTTTATCACATCATAACTAAACATGATATAATTACTGAGCTAACAAGCATCCTAAGAAAACATGTTTGCATTACAAGAAGAAATCTTCATTATTATTTGCAACAAATTCTTTACATTTGAATCATCAACATGTACGCATGTGTATAAACTACTAGTAGTTTAACTATTCAGAGCTCTCAAAATAGTGCAGCTTTTATCAATCATAAAGCTATTGCTTTAAATAATTTCATAAATTGTTAGTTTTTATACTATCGCAAGGAGAAGGATAACTAGTTGGGTAAATAATGAAAGTACGTGAAAAAAGGGGGGAAATAAAGCAGCAGATGGCCAAAATTTTGCACCGAGCCATTTGCAGAGCAGATTAGTACTGTTCTGAAACCAATGAACAACATCGAGCTCTCTGTCCATTCACAAGAGTTCCGGTCTTAAATATAAAACCTAGTTATTAACTTTTTTAAAAGATATTAAAGAAACTAAATAAATTATTATTTATATCATATATTGTGTATCATTAGATTATATTTCCTCTGATTCTAATTATAACACCTATTTTATAGTGCAAATTACACTACAAACTAGGACCTATAATTAAGTCCAGAGGTAGTATATCAATTTATAAATCAAACAAATTAATTTGAAGAAAATGTTAAAAATATAAATATTTTAAAATAATTTAATTATCTTCTTTAACCTTTCAAATTAACTAGGTTTTACATTAGTATATAAATTCTATTGGTGCAAATGTGCAATCACTACATGTCCAATTTTACATCATGGTAAAAGCTGTCCAAAGTATATATATTTGATTTGATGTCAATTTGAAATAATGATATATCCATATTTGAACTTAATTATTATATTTTGATAGTCATTACCTTGTAATTCCATTGATGCAATTACTTTCAAATGTTGTGCAGAAAAATTTACCACCACCAGGAATTCAGGTGCTTTGCACTGAAAGAATTAAATTAGGTGTTTACAGACGCGGCACTGTTTGCTGCATAAAGTTATGAGAACTCCTGTTCAGAATACTTAGAGTAATGTTAAGTAATTAATTCGAGCCTTGAGCATGATGAAAAAGTTGCACTAAGATTATGCCTTAAATTTATCTACATCACACGCTCAAAATCTGGATGCACAATGTGAGAATGAGGAGTGGTATATGATAAAGCTATCGAAAGGGAAAGGGAAAGTGACTGAGAGAAGGAAGAAAAGTAAAGTGAAGCAGAGAGAATCGAATGGTATATTGAAACTGAGAAAAAATATATTCTATGTGTGTTATCTCTGTACATGTGTGGTCCTTATATAAGACAAAATAATCAACACAAAAGTAACTAAATAGGAAACTAAACTGGAACTAAATACAACCAGTAACAAAATGTGTAACTGAATACAGCAACCAATTAACAATACAAGAAATTTACTAAACTACCCTTTTTCATCTTCTTTACAATCTGTTAGCCCCCCACAAGCTGGAGCAGGAACATCAATCATGCCCAGCTTGGATACTAGTGAATGAAATGGAGCAAAAGTCAGTGGTTTGGTAAAAGGATTGGCTAGCTGATGCTCAGAACGAACAGGTAATAAACGAATAATACCATCCTGAACCTTGTCTCGAATAAGATGACAATCAAGCTCAATATGTTTAGTTCGAGCATGAAATGTAGGATTAGAAGCTAGCTGGACAGCGGACTGATTATCACAGTATAAAACAGCAGTATGAGCACGAGAAACACGTAAATCATCAAGCAAATATAACAACCACTGGATATCGCAAGTAGTCATAGCAAGAGCACGGTATTCAGCCTCACAAGAAGACAAAGAAACAATACTTTGCTTCTTGGATTTCCATGAAATAAGAGCATTATCAAGAAAAATACAATAACCAGTAATGGAACGCCGAGAGTCGACACAAGCAGCCCAATCACTATCACTAAATCCTTTTAATGAAAAATCAGAAACAGATGGAAAGAAAAGGCCTTTAGAAGGAGTAGATTTCAAATATCGAAGAACCCTATGAGCAGCCTTAAGATGTTGATCAGTGGGAGCAGACATAAATTGGCTGAGTTGTTGAGTAGCAAATGATAAATCAGGTCTAGTAGTAGTTAAGTACAAGAGACGCCCAACCAATTGGCGATAAGATAAGCAGTACCATCAGTAAGAGGAGTACCCGATGTTGCACTCAACTTAGAAAGTTTGTCCATGGGAGTGGAAGCAGGTTTACAATCTAAATAACCTGTTTCAACAAGAAGATCAGTAACAAATTTTCGTTGACATAGTGAAATACCGGAGGAATTACAAGCAACCTCTAAACCAAGAAAATAGCGAACAGATCCAAGATCCTTGATCTTAAACAGATGATCCAGATTCTACTTGACAGTATTAATCTCATTCAAATCATTGCCAGTAAGAATGATATCATCTACATATACCAAAAGGGCTGTAAAACCATAATCAGAGGCTTTAACAAACAAAGAGTAATCAGCCTTAGACTCGATATACCCATAAGAAAGAAGTGTTGATGAAAATTTATGAAACCATTGACGACTTGCTTACTTTAGGCCATAAAGTGATTTAGTAAGTCTACAAACCAAAGATGAGTCAGAGGAATAAAATCCAGGAGGTTGAACCATATATACCTCTTCATGAAGATCACCATGAAGGAAAGTACTATTCACATCAAGTTGATGAAGATGCCATTTATTAGCGGAAGTAAGAGCAAGTAAAAGACGTACAGTAGTCATCTTAGCAACTGGAGAAAAAGTATCAAAATAATCAGTACCTTCAGTTTGAGTAAAGCCCTTGGCAACAAGACGAGCCTTATACCGATCAAGAGTACCATCCGACTTATACTTCTTAGTGAAAACCCATTTGCAACCAATAGGATGCTTCCCATTAGGCAAAGGAGTAAGGAACCAAGTCTTATTCTGTTTTAGAGCAGAAATTTCAGAATCCATAACATCACGCCAATGTTTAAATTTAGAAGCTTGACGATAAGTAGTAGGAATATCATCACAAGAAAGACAAAGACAAAAATTTTTGTAAGAAGTAGACAAATTATCAGGAAGAGAATGAGAGAAAGGATATTTGTTACCAGAAGAGAAGAATGCAGCCGAAGCAGTGAAAGTCGAACAATAGTAATCCTGCAAATATGTGGGAGGTTTATGTGGTCTACTAGATTTTCATGGAGATGTGGAAGAGACTGAATCAGGAAAAGCTGAAACAGAATGTGAAGGTGAATCTGTCACATAATCAGAATAGGAAGGTGATGAATCAGAAGTAGGAAATGCTAAAGGAGAAGAAGGATTATCTGCCGAAAGTGTAGGCAAAGAAAAATCAGTGTAATGTGTATCAGCAACCATGGGAAAAGAAGAAGAATTAGCATCAAATGATGTATGACCTGAATAAGGAAAAACAGACTCATAAAACACAACATCTCTAGAAATGGAAACCTGATTTGTGAGAAGATTTAGCAACAAATACCCTTTGGTATACTCTGGAAAACCAAGAAAGAGACATTTAGAGGCCCTAAGATCAAATTTAGATCTGTGGGCTGAAATAGTAGAAGCATAACACAGAACCAAAAACTCTCAAAGTGGAATAAGAAGGGGATTTTTTTTATATAACAAGGTGAAAGGAGTGTTTTGTTGAAGGAGAGGGGAAGATAGACAATTAATGAGAAAAATGGCAAAACACCAATACATTTTAGGAAGTTTAGCTTGAAACAAAAGAGCACGAGCAACGTTTAAAACACGTTGGTGTTTTCTTTCAACAACACCATTTTGCTGTGGGGTTTCAATACAAGATGTTTGATGAACAATGCCTTTACTTCTATAAAAGGAGTCCATAGAAAATTCAAGACCATTGTCAGAACGAATAGTTTGAACTTTAGTTTGATGTTGAGTTTCAACAAAGTGAATAAAATTTTGAAGATGTATACGAACCTCTAATTTAGCTTTCATAGGAAAAATTCAACTATAACGACTAAAATCATTAACAATGGTCAAAAAATACTTGAAACCATGAATAGACTGAACAGAAAATGGACCCCAAATATCAACATGTAATAGGGAAAAAATTTCATTACTAGAAGATGTACTGATTGGAAACTTCAATCTTTTTTGTTTAGCCATATGGCATACATCACATGGAGCTAATTCGGAATTACATGGAATAAAAGAAAATTGCTGATGTAAAATTCATAAAACAGAAGGGGAAATGTGAACTAAACGGTGATGCCACAAATCAAATGTAACTGATGATGGTGGTGATGAATGAGTAATCTGTGTAGTTGCTATAGTGTGAGGAGAGTTTGTAGGATTAAGGATATAGAGGCCTTCAAAAGCTTCAGTTGTACCAATCGTCCTCCAATGAGAAAGATCCTGGATGTAACATAAAGAGGACAAAAAAATGAAACAACAAGGAAAGGCACGAGTCAATTTTGAAACAGAAAGAATGTTAAAGGCAAAATCTGGTATGTAGAAGACATTATGTAAGACAAGTGAATTGGAAAGACAAATGCTACCAGAAATTTTGCTCACAATAGAACTTTGATGAGGGAGTTTTATTGGTACAAGATCAATAGTGGAATAAATAGAAAAACAATCAAGAGAGTGACAGACATGATCAGTAGCACCAGTATCTAAAATCCAGGATGATTTTGGAGAAAAACAACTAAAAAGAAACGAACTACCTGGATTCTGATGGGAAGAAGAAACTGTTGGGATCCGTATACGCAGCGGAATAAAAACTTTTACGAATCCCTTAGGCGGATCGCTCAATAGCGTTTAAATCTGATTTAGGGTTTCCGAATCATACCTATGCGGAGGGTTCAACGTTCCGTTAGCGTTCGCACCTGGAACCTCGAGCGTCGCAGACGTCGTACGCATCGAACAAGGAGGCATCCTTTTGTGCTTTTTGATCACGTGGGCTAACGCCTTTCTTGTTCGATCAGACAGGAGCAGACTACGCGTGTCCTCTCCCTCTACCGGTATCCACACGAATGGTCTCCAACTCCGACGGCAGCATGCTAGCGCCTTCTTGTTCTTGCGTCTCTCTTTTTTCTATCTAGGGTTTCTCGCGGCTTTTCTAATACGCTCGACTAAAAGTCCCGTAGGTTTTTCTAAACCTAGCAGGCGTATTATATTCAAAACGAATTTTGAATCTGGATTAAAAAAATATATTAATTAAATCTATCTGATAGATCTAATCAAATCTATTTATTTAATCCGAATTAAAAGCCTTATGATTTAATTTATATTTATAAATTAAATCAAGATATGATATCGTTATATTTAATTTAAAATGAGATCCGATATCTCAGTTCAAATTAAATCTAATATGCAATATCTTTATTTGAAAATTAAATCTGAGATACAATATCTCAATTTATTATAGTTATTTAATTTATCAAATAAATTAAATACTGTATATAATAATATTATTTTCAATAAATAATATCATTATTATTTTCGAATAATATATTTATATATGTATGTATGTATATACACACACACACACACATCCTAGATTAAATAAGTATTCATTAAATCTTAAACACATTTAAGATTCAATGAATCTGGACACTCTTGCTCGTGTTGGGCCATTCTTGTGTGCGACCCTGTAGGCCCACATGAGATTGGCAGCGGGCCAATACTATACCAGCCCACAAGTCGCAAGCGGCCTCTAGCAAGACATTGCGACTACCCAATTCATATGGGGATCGTTGATAAGTACAATGACTTGCCCTTAGGGCATAATTTCCAACAGAAACAGAGTGAAGATTGTTGACCGAAGACACTGGATTAGCAGAAGAATTTGGATGCAAATGGACAAGAGCAAGTAATTTCTGATATTGATCTTGTGTGAACTGAGGAATTGGCGTTGATTTAAGATCAGAAGATGCAGGGGAACCAGCGGAAGAAGGTGTATGCTCTATCACAGAATTAATGACATGTTCCTTCGTCTGAGGAGCATTAGCAGATGAAGAACTTTGATTTCTGAATTTAAAACCAGGTGGAAATCCATGCTTACGGTAGCATGTATCAACAGTGTGTCTAGGCCGGTTGCAATAGGTACAAAACTTGGTGTTATTGGATCCAACCGAACCAGAGTTCTTGGAATTAGAACCAGAAGAAGGAAAATTAGGACGCTGTGGCCCTTGGTTGAACAGGATAACAGTTCGGTAACACCAATAGGTGAATGCATTTCACGTTCTTGTTGAAGAAGCAAAAAAACACCTTATGTACAGAAGGCAATGGTTCCAACATCATTATTTGGGACTTAACAGAGGCAAACCGATCATTCAATCCTTTTAAAAATCTGAGTGTATAATCATTATCAAGATATGTAGCACATGGACATATGAAATAGCAAGAACAACGAGTAATAGGACGTAAAATCATATACTCATCCCAAAAAAATTTCAGCGTAGTGTAATACTCACTAATCGATAGAGCACCTTGCCGGAAAGCATAGATCTCATCCTGAAGCTCAGCTACCCGAAATACATCACTCTGTGCAAATCGAGCCTTCAGATCATTCCAGATATCATAGGCTCTATCAAGCCACAAAATACTCTGAGCTATCGTTGGTGAAAGGGACCTGGTGATCCACATGCAGACCATGGTGTTGCATCTCAACCAGGTAGAGTAGTTTGAATCTGAAATCACAGGCATCAGGATAGTACCGTCGACGAAACCCAGCTTATTCTTCGATTGGAGTGCTACTTTCATAGCACGAGACCATGTGTGCAGTGGCGGAACCAGGAAATTATTTTAGCAGGGGCCA
Organism: Acacia pycnantha; assembly: GCA_025563575.1. NCBI lineage: Eukaryota > Viridiplantae > Streptophyta > Magnoliopsida > Fabales > Fabaceae > Acacia > Acacia pycnantha. The sequence goes on from JAMWYP010000006.1 coordinate 2,228,810, forward strand.
AAAAATAAATTTGTCAACCTACAATAAATTTGTCACTAAACATAAATTTTTATATAGTTACACTACTACTTAATCCTTATTCATCTTTTTCAACCTACAATAAATTTGTCACTAAACATAAATTTTTATACAGTTACACTACTACTTAATCCACAAACCTAACATTTAAATTCTTATACACCATTCAAACACAAAATAACAGTTATTCAAAATTAAACCAGCCCAAAAATTCATCATCATTCCACAAAACTACTACAAAATCCATTAATTGAATCATTAAATTCAGAAATGAATCACCTATCCAGCCAACATACAACAAAATTGAAATAGAAATTGAAGCAAATTGAATAAATTGAATCTCAACTACTGAAAATCGAATGAAGATAAATACATAATATTAAGTTATTAACTAATTTTGGCATTCAATTATTCAAAATTTCAAATACCTGGTGGGTGGTTGGCGGTCGCAATGGCGGTGCTTAACAGCTTAAGGTTCTTCGAAAATTGGTCACTGGTCAGTCGCCATGCTCGTCGGCCGTCACCTCGTCGGAGACTGGGAAGTGAGTCACCAAGCACGTCAGACTGTCAGAGACTGACTGAGGAATGAGGATGGAGAACAGAGGCAGACCACTCAGAGCAGAGAAGGGGAGTCTGGAGCCGTGTGGAGTGTGGACGTCGGTCGTGGTCATCGGACTCGGACGTCGGACGTCATCGGATGAAGAGGGAGACTGAAGTCGTGGTGTGGAGACTGGAGAGAAGAATGGAGTAGGCGACGTGGGAGAGAAGAATGGAAGCAAGTATGCGTGTTTTGGAAGCAAGCCCAGGGAAAAATGAAAAATGAAAAAAGAAAAAGAAAAGAAAAAGAGCGAGATAGAGAAATAATAGAGAAAATAAGAGATTAATTAGGCTAAATTATGAGACATAATAAAATATCATATAATAAGTACATATATTTTAAAATATTTTAGAAGATAAGTTGGGACCTTGATAAGAAATTAGTTGGGGCCAAATTAGTAGCCAAACTAAAATATTATATAATTAATACATATACTTTAAAAAAAATTTAGAAAATTTTAGAAGGCCAGCTGGGGCCCCCCAGCTGGCCATAAGGGCCTTCTGCCACAGCATGTGTGATAGTTCGATCCAGTCAAAACGGAAGTGACCAAGACGAGACCTGGATTCTCGCTTGGATGAAGAAAATACGGACTAGAGACGTTCAGGACTGAATCGATTGTGGCTCCGGTGGCGGTGGAGGATGAATCAGCCATGGCAACGGATTATTGCTTTGATACCATGATAAAGCTATCGAAAGGGAAAGGGAAAGTGACTGAGAGAAGGAAGAAAAGTAAAGTGAAGCAGAGAGAATCGAATGGTATATTGAAACTGAGAAAAAATATATCCAATGTGTGCTATCTCTGTACATGTGTGGTCGTTATATAGGACAAAATAATCAACACAAAAGTAACTAAATAGGAAACTAAACTGGAACTAAATACAACCAGTAACAAATGTGTAACTGAATACAGTAACCAATTAACAATACAAGAAATTTACTAAACTACCCTTTTTCATCTTCTTTACAATCTGTTAGTATAGTCCAAGAACGAATATTCAAGCATGTCTCTGCCTCTGCTCGGTCGCTTTGTAAGGTAACAAATAGAACAACTTACATCACTTCCATATATAGCCAAGGAGGAGCTGTTAATGAGATATCAATATGCTGATATGCCTAGAAGCTTTCAACCAAAATGACAAAATCCATGCAGGGAGGGTTTCTTAGCGTTGACGGCTTGCCAGGATTCAACTTAAACTATGGTCTGGCCGAGCACAAAGGTAAATAGACTCAGTTCAATGAAAAATATAGTGTTGACAAAAGATCGGTCAACCGTCCGTCCGAAAATGGTGATTCCTCCAGGATTAGATTGCAAATACATCACTGCAAATTGAAAGGAATGCTTAAAGCATCAGGTCCCAGTTTATACGAAATAAGCCGACAAAAATGGTTTGTAAAACAGAACAAGATCTGTCAACTTCAAAAATGGTTTGTAAAACATTAAATTCCAGATGAAGCATGATTGGACCACCCAATGAAGAAAAATTGAATTAGACAGCAAAGTCTACTGTAAAAGAAGGAATCTTGCCTACACAGCACATTAATCTCAATGGGAGATGTAAAAATAAGACATTGACTTCAAACAAACAAAAAATGACTTATGGATTCTTTACGAGGACAAAAGAATACCCAAGTACTCAATATATGCAATATTAAGCTCCAAGTTTTCATTCTTTTATCAAGGTATGACATGTCGGTCGCTCATGCCATGCAGAAGAAGATTCCCAAAAGCAAAGACAAATCAACAGTGATATAAATAAATGTTGGTTTAGGGGAATTACAACTTAAAATAGATATTCAGTCTTCTCTTAGATGAACTATGGCCTCTTAAACTGAACTAAACGAACACAACCAACCTTGAATATTTAGTACCAAGAAAAGTACAAAAATCACAACTTGGTATCAATCAGTAACCAAAATAAATAAATAATATATATATATATATATATATCATTTCGAGAGATTTTCAGTCAATAAGTAAACACAGTAGATGTTTTATGGAACACAAATTTGTCAGTATTTAATTATTTAAGGGCCTAATTAATGAGAAATTATTAACTTGCACAATTGAAGCAAGTATTCTATGTGAATAAATTAGGCAGTAGAAGAAAACAATGTCAATGCTAAAAAATCATAGCAACTTGTAGTGGAGTAATTCAGTACATTGATGTTTAAATATTAATGTCATTATCTTCACAAATTAGCATAACCGACTTGATAAATTTAACATTCTATGCACACAAATTCGTTGAATGACATACCAAAGGCTTGCCTCTTGTGCAGTGATGTCATATAAGAAGCCAGTTGGGTGTTAGTAGGCAAGTGAATGTAATCCAATGACTCTAGATCACTTTCAGAATAATCCAAATATAATGAATTCAAACGGTGTGCAGCTTCCAAATTCCCTAAGCTAATAGAATTTCTCAGTCGAGATGCATCAGAAGAGGTGCATGTTGCCAACGCATGCCATCTGCTAGCAAGTGAAACTATGTTTTGAGCTCTATGAGATGTTCTAGTAGCTGCATGCAGACAAATAATGATTCCAACAACCTGCAGAAGTGTAGAAACCTGAAAGGATAGACAAATAAAAGAGAAACGGAATAAACTTGCTGCAAAAGAGCTTTAAATCTTAACAAAAGCAGGAAAAGCAATGAGAAACTATTTAAATCCTAGAACTAAGTAACTCCTTAATGATTAAATAATAGAATGGGAACATATTCATTCAAGTTACATGCATAAACTATTAGAACATGGAAAATCAAACTTACAGCGAAATCTCCACCATTTGTTAAAGAAATTATTCCACCATATACTGTGATCAGTAACAGAGTCACAAATTGGCTAGTTGTAACAACCAAGAATTGCAGAAGAAGATATATTCTGAACCGGTGGCTTATTTTTGAGAGATGATAACGCAACCGTATGTGCTCCTCCATAAATACTAACACATCAGATTTCCTTTCTAAGAGCATCCCATAATCATCGAAGTGGATAACTTGCAAATTGGAGACCAGGTGAAACAAAATGCTGGCTGATAGAGAGATTGTACTCACATAAGTCCAAGATATTGTTAAAGCTAGAAAGGTAACAACTGAGAGCCACCATGACTCACGACGTACATATATAAGGCGAATCATTTCTCGGGCTATCTTCAGCAGGAAACATGGCAGTATCCACAGAACGAGCAAGCGCATAGACTCCTAAAGGGGGAAAAATAAAAATACGTCTTAACACTGCTTAATGGTGAATTCCCCACCCAATTGATAGAAACAGTGGAAGGTATTGAGTGAAGCAAACGGATCAATGGAGCTATGATTTGTAAGCAGAAGACAATGCTATCTAGAACCCAAAGATCATAAAATTGTAAAACTGACAGAAATTTACTCTACTTTTGGGAGAATTTTTACGAACTAGAGCATAGTGACATTTCAGAAGTTTGCAGGAATGATCCAGTGATGTAACAGAAACAAATATAAACATAAATTTATGGATGTGAAGCCAGTTTTTACACTGATTGGCCACACGTAGATACCTAAAAAAACTCGAATTTGCTCACCGAAATCTGTTGAACGTAATCTTTGTGAAAGCTGCCTATTTGTTCACTCTGGCGGTCAACAAAGAGGAACCTCATTAAACCGTACTTGCGCAAATTGTGGGAGAGGCAAACCAAAGAGACGGCGGCGAGGCACGCCTGAAGGGCCACAACGTCCATCTCAAAATCCTTAATCTGATACTTCTCACAGTGAGAGCAATCGCTGAAATGAAGCGACAAGCGTGGAACCACGACGCCATTCGCCATGAACGCAGTCCAAGACAGAGCAAAGCTCAACACCGAAGACCGATTGAACCCAAGTATAGTAAGAAAAGATTCCAAACGACGAAGCGTCTGATCCAGTCGAACCTCTTCCACGTTCTCTTCTTGTGGTACTTCATCTACTTCAATGCCGTTTTGATTCGGATTTGAACTTGAAGCGAGAAGGGGCGTCAAATGAGGAGCTGGCTCTGGCTCTGAACCGAGATTGGCCATGAATCATGGATTCAAAACGGCGTATGAAAAATCACCGTTCAATGTGACGATTAATAGTATACATTGTTACCAGAAGTTGGGGTTTCAGAGAGATTTCAGACGTGGAAAGTGATAGAACATGCTGAAGTCTGATTCAAGACAGCGCGTGAAATATCACCGTAGAATGTGACAGAGTGTAACAAAGAGAATGGGTATTCAATATTTGTTATATTGTTTATATTCAATATTTGTTGTAACACTAATTTCTGTTGTAACTATTGCCTTCAGGATGTAACTAGATGGTACCACTTATACAAATGTGTGGTCTATATATAAACACTAGCTGTACGAAACTGATTCATTGAATAATACTTTTCCCTTTTTCAGTTTCACTTCTCTCTCAAACTCCCTTTCCCTTTCCCTTTCCCGACTCTCTTCTCTTCTTCGCCTTCGGTTGCAGAGAAGAGAGCTTGGTTCACCAATTAATTCCTTGTCTCATGGTATCAAAGCCACTCCGCTGATATGGATAATTCATCATCGGTCCTCTGATTCTTCTCCACACACCTCCAGTCCTTATTATCTCCATCCCAACGAAAATCCGGCGTTGGTGTTAGTCAGTCCGGTTCTAACTGGACCGAACTACCATTCCTGGTCTCGATCCATGAAGATGGCGCTCCAATCGAAGAATAAGCTTGTGTTTGTGGATGGCACGATTCCGGCACCGATGATCTCAGCTTCGACCTATTCTGCCTGGGTACAATGTAATACGATGGTATGCTCGTGGCTAACTCGATCGATCTCCCCAACGATTGCACAGAGCATCTTATGGTTGGACAAAGCTTCTGATATCTGGATCGATTTGAAGGATCGGTTTGCACAGAGCGATGTCTTTCGTGTTGCTGAGCTTCAGGATGAAATTTTCTCTTTTCGACAAGGAGATCTGTCGGTAAGCGAGTATTATACAAGATTGAAAATATTTTGGGATGAATATATGATTCTACGGCCTATTACTCGCTGTTCCTGTGATTTTCGTTGTTCTTGTGTTAAGTATCGTGAGAATGACTATACCTTGAGGTTCTTGAAGGGGTTGAATGATCGTTTTGCATCTGTCAAGTCTCAGATTATGTTGATTGAGCCTTTGCCTACTGTTAATAAGGTCTTTTCTTTGCTCTCACAACAAGAACGTGAGATGCCTAATTCACATATAACAGAACCAGTTATCCTGTTTAACAAAGGACCACCACGTTCTTCAAATCCTTCTACTCCTGGTTCTGGTTACAAACCTTCTCACAACTCTAGCTCTGCAAATCAGAAGTTCTGTACCTATTGTAATCGACCTCGCCATACAATTGAAACTTGCTATCGCAAGCTTGTCTTTCCCCCTGGTTTTAAGTTCAGAAATCAAGCTTCACCATCGGTCAATCACATTCACACTCAGGATCCCGGTTCCAATTCTGTGCAAGAGCAAACTCTTACTCCCCCTAGTCTTTTACCCACGCCTTCACCTCAATTTACACCAGAACAGTACCAAAAATTACTTGCCCTTGTCAAACCGAATTCCACCACTTCCTCTCACCCCTCCTCTGCTCTAGCTATTCATGCTATTCATTCCCTTTCCTCATCTCATCAGGATCCAGGTAAATCGTTTCCTGTTAATTCATTTTCTCATAAGAATTCCTGGATTATTGACACTGGTGCCACTGACCATGTATGTCATTCTCTTGAACGTTTTTCTGTTTATAATTCAATTGCTCCCATTCCTATTAAACTTCCTGATCATAGTTCTGTCACTGCTGTGATTTCTGGCATTGTTTGTATTTCAGCTTCTTTAACCCTCCATAATGTTTTCTATATACCTGATTTTTCCTTTAATATCATGTCTGTCTCCAAACTAACAAGTGCTATACCTTGTTGTTTTATCTTTCTATCATCCCATTTCTTATATTCAGGATCTTTCTCTTTGGAAGACGATTGGTTCAGCTGAAGTTTTTGAAGGACTCTACTTCCTCAATCCTGCAATATCCTACGCTACCATTGCTGTGACTACTTCCTCAGCTATATCTTCCCAACATTCAACCGATTCTTCTTTTGAATTGTGGCATCATAGACTAGGTCATATTTCCTTGCCTACATTACGTACTTTGCATCAACAATTCCCTTTTATTCCTTCTCTTTCTAGATCATTTCCTTGTGATGTATGTCATATGGCTAAGCAAAAGAGATTACAATTTCCTGTAAGCACATCTTTGAGCAATAAAATTTTTTCTTTAATACACACAGATATTTGGGCCCTTTTGCTGTCACTTCTTTTCGTGGCTTTAAGTATTTTTTGACAATTGTTGATGATTACAGTCGCTATACTTGGGTTTTTCCTATGAAATCTAAATATGAGGTTAGAGTTCATCTTCAAAACTTTATCCTTATGATTGAAAATCAATACAATACAAAGGTCCAGATTCTCAGGTCTGATAATGGCTTAGAATTTTTTATGGATTCTTTTTATAAATCTAAAGGTATCATTCATCAAACTTCTTGCATTGAAAATCCTCAACAAAATGGTCTTGTGGAACATAAGCACCAACACATTTTAAACGTAGCTCGTGCTCTTTTATTCCAAGCCAAACTTCCCAAGATGTATTGGTGTTTGGCTATTACTCATGCTATTTTTCTCATCAACCGTTTACCTTCTCCCATTATTCATAATTCCACTCCATTTAACCTATTGCTTCATAAGTCTCCTTCTTATTCTGATTTAAGAGTCTTTGGTTGCCTATGCTATGCATCAACCATTGCTGCCCAACGATCTAAATTTGACCCAAGGGCTTCTAAATGTGTATTTCTTGGTTTTCCTAATCACACTAAGGGCTATTTACTTTTAAATCTTCACACCAATGCTATCTTTATTTCTCGAGATGTTATTTTTTATGAATCTCCATTTCCTTATCATATGCATACATCACATAATGCTCCTCATACTTCTTTACCCCTTCCTGCCACTATTTCCCCCTCTCCTTTTCAGATTCGGAATCTTCTACTTTCCTCCCTGATTTTGCTCATTCACCTGCTGTTCCTCCTATACATACTTCTACAGATTCTATTTCGGCCTCTCCCATACTTGAATCTATCCCCATTCGTGCTTCAACTAGGTCACGTAAACCTCCCACTCATTTGCAGGATTATTATTGCTCAGCCTTCACAACTTCAGCTGCCTCTTTCTCTTCCGGAGATAAGTATCCATTCTCTTCCTCTCTTCTTCCTTTTCTCCTTCATACAAAAAGTTATGTCTTGTTCTTTCTTGTGATGATATTCCCACTACCTATCATCAAGCTTCAAAATTTAAACCTTGGCGTGATGCTATGGATGCTGAGATTTCAGCTCTTGAACAGAATAAAACTTGGATCCTCACTCCTTTGCCCTATGGCAAACAACCCATTGGTTGCAAATGGGTTTTTACCAAAAAGTATAAGTCTGATGGTACTTTTGATCGTTACAAAGCAAGGTTAGTTGCTAAAGGTTTTACTCAAACTGAAGGCATTGATTTTTTTGATACATTCTCCCCTGTTGTTAAGATGACTACTGTACAGTTATTACTTGCTCTTGCTTCTGCTAATAAATGGCATATTCAACAATTGGATGTGAATAATGCTTTTCTTCATGGGGATCTTAATGAAGAGGTTTACATGGTTTTGCCTCCCAGATTTAATTCTTCTGATTCATCTCTTGTGTGTAAGCTTCAAAAATCTCTTTATGGCCTTAAGCAAGCTAGTCGGCAATGGTTTCAGAAATTGTCTTCTGCCCTTATTTCCTATGGATATGTTGCTTCCAAGGCTGATCATTCTTTATTTGTAAAATTTTTTGGTTCTGGCTTTACTGCTCTTTTGGTATATGTAGATGATATACTTTTAATAGGGAATGATATGTCTGAAATTAACACTGTGAAGCACAACCTCGATCAACTTTTCAAAATTAAGGATATTGGTTCGGTGCGTTACTTTCTTGGCCTTGAAATAGCTCGAAATGGTGCTGGTATTTCTGTTTGCCAAAGGAAATTTGTGCTGGATTTGCTTACTGAAACAGGTTACCTTAATTGCAAACCTGCTTCAACCCCAATGGACAATAAGGCTAAGTTGAGCCTTAATTCAAGAACTCATTTGACTGATTTATATTCCTATCGCAAGCTCGTTGGTCGCCTTCTCTATCTGACTACCACAAGGCCGGATATTGCCTTTGCTACACAACAATTAAGTCAGTTTTTGGCAGCCCCTACTGATCTTCATCTCAAAGCAGTTCATCGGGTGTTGCGGTATCTCAAATCTACTCCTTCCAAGGGTTTGTTTTTCCCTTCCACTTCTGATTTTTCTTTAAAGGGGTTTAGTGATAGTGATTGGGCTGCTTGCCTTGACTCTAGACATTCCATTACTGGCTATTGCATTTTTCTTGATAATGCTCTTATTTCCTAGAAATCCAAGAAGCAAAGCACTGTTTCTATGTCTTCTTGTGAAGCTGAATACCGTGCACTAGCTATAACCTCCTGTGATATTCAATGGCTCTTGTATTTGTTGGATGATCTTCATGTTTCTCGGTCTAAACCAGCATTGTTGTACTGTGACAACCAATCGACTATTCAACTTGCTTCTAATCCTACCTTTCATGCTCGCACCAAGCACATTGAGTTAGATTGTCATCTCATTCGTGATAAAGTTCAGCAGGGGACCCTTCGGCTATTACCTGTTCATTCTCACAACCAGCTTTCTGATCCTTTCACCAAGCCACTTGGTCCCGGTCCTTTCCATTCTCTTATTTCCAACCTTGGCATGACTGATCTTCCTGCTCCAGCTTGTGGGGGGCTGATAGAGTGTAAAAAAGAGAATGGGTAGTTAATATTTGTTATATTGTTTATATTCAATATTTGTTGTAACCAATTAGTGTAACTAATTTCTCTTGTAACTATTGCCTTCAGGATGTAACTAGATGGTACCACTTGTACAAATGTGTGGTCTATATATAAACAGTAGCTGTACGAAATTGATTCATTGAATAATACTTTTCCCTTTTTCAGTTTCACTTCTCTCGCAAACCCCCTTTCCCTTTCCCGACTCTCTTCTCTTCTTTGCCTTCGGTTGAAGAGAAGAGAGCTTGGTTCACCATTAATTCCTTGTCTCAATGTGACAATGATAGTAAGCATTGTGACTAGAAGTTGGGTTTTCAGTGAGATTTCGGCAGTCGAAAGTGATAGAACATGCTCAACGGGTGCACATTAGATCCCATAGAACTATGTGACGAATTATGTGCTGGTATGTAAGAGCATCTTTTATATATATATATATATATATATATATATATATATATATATATTACATTTATTCAAATTTAAATTATATGCTGCTTTCTGAATTTTTTTTTACACCCAGTATATCAAATTAATTAGGGAAAATTACGTTCAGGTCCCAAGGAAGGAAAAAAATTACAAAAAAGTCCTTTAAAATCACAAAATTACCCAGAAATCCCAAGGGAATTTTTGTTGTAAATACATGCATTTCCTGTTGTAAATACATGTATTTCTTGTTGTAAATGGTTTGAGACTTTTTTGATATTATTTGTATGGAATTAAAATCCAGGTTTTTAAATGTTGTTGTAAATACATGCATTTGTTGTTGTAAATGGTCAGGTGTTTAAATGTTGTTGTAAATATATACATTTCCTGTTGTAAATCGATGTTCCAAGGGACTTTTTGATATTATTTGTATTAACAACAGGAAATGCATGTATTTACAACAAGAAATGCATATATTTACAACAACATTTAAACACCTGACCATTTACAACAAGAAATGTATGTATTTACAACAAGAAATGCATGTATTTACAACAACATTTAAAAATCTGGATTTTAATTCCATACAAATAATATCAAAAAAGTCTCAACTCATTTACAACAGGAAATGCATGTATTTACAACAACATTCAAACATCTGACCATTTACAACAGGAAATGCATGTATTTACAACAGGAAATGTATGTATTTACAACAACATTTAAAAACTTGGATTTTAATTCCATACAAATAATATCAAAAAAGTCTCAAACCATTTACAACAGGAAATGCATGTATTTACAACAGGAAATGTATATATTTACAACAAAAAGTCTCTTGGGACTTTTCTGTAATTTTGTGATTGCAAAAAACTTTTTTGTAATTTTTTGAGTAAATACCCTTTTAGGTCCCTGGAAAAACACGCTCTACCCATTTTAGTCCCTGAATAAAAAAAATGTCATTTCGGTCCTTTTTAGGGACTAAAAATGATTTTTTGGGAATTTGTGAGGGATTAAAATGGCCACAAAAAATGACTAAAATGACTAAAAGGGACCTTTTTTTACTGTTTAAGGACTAAAAATGACATTTTTTTTACTCAGGGACCAAAATGGGTAGCGCGTGTTATTTCAGGGACCAAAAAGGGTATTTACTCTAATTTTTTTGCTTCCTTGGGACATGAGTGTAATTTTCCCAATTAATTAGCTTCCAGTTCTGCATTTATCTGTAACACCAGTATCATGGAAAGTAATTAATTTTTAGATACTGGGTCTAAAAAATTTTTAGAAAGCAACATATAATTTAAATCTAAATAAATATAATATATAAAAAAACAAAACAAAAATATGTTCATACCTCTAATAGAGGTATGAACACATAATTGGACACATAATTATGGGCACCTAATGTGCATTCATGCTCAACTGTGCGTCTAGTTTCACTTTCAACTTTACTCTTCAGGCATGATTGTCAACCCAACAAAAGCCAACTGACCCATCCTTCCCTCAAATCCACCACCAGAAGAGAAAATATATCAAGTATATTTCAGATAAAAACTCTCCGTGAGAATGTCCGACTCTGTCTCAGCTCCCCCTTAGCAGATTCTGGCCAGCGCAAATTACCACCGGACCGGCCTCCGGCTGAGGGTCAAGATGACCGGAAAAAGAAAAAGAAAAAGAAAACATAGGACATTCCCCAAGCCATTATGGACGACATTATGGCTGATAAAGAAGCAGGACAATCCTCTGAGCATCCAAAGAATTCTGAAAGTAAGGAAATGCAGGACAAAGATAAAGTTAATCCTCCCAAATTCACATCTTATCGAGAATCTCTATTGGGTTTTAATGGAGTTGCTCATGCCAATCATATAATGGAGGAAGAAGATTTATCTACCGATGATAAGGAAATATGTTGGAAAATTCCTGAGCCATCGGATGAAATGAAGAAGCTCATGGAAATGTACCCAGTGGCACCCTGCATGGAAGAGGAGTATAATGAATGGTGTGAACCATGGAATTATGCTCTGATTCTCACAGTTCTTGGCAAGAAATTCAACTTATATGTGTTAAAAGATCTGCTCACCAACCTCTGGGGGTTCTCAAATTTCGAACTCATTGACATCCCAAACAATTATTTTGTGGTCAGATTTCAGGATCAAGAATTATGGAGGTCTCATTACAAAAAAAGTATTATATGAGGGTCCATGGGTGATCAAGCAACACTGTGTTTTGATTCAGAGATGGACACTATATTTTAACCCTTACTAGAATCCTCTTGGAAGAGTTGCAACGTGGGTCCGCATACCAGATGTGCGATGCACTGCTACAATAAACATTGTATCTCTCGTTTAGGGGATCGAATTGGGCGCACGCTCAAAGTTGATATGAACACCCTCCATGACTGCCAAGCATCAACACCAAAAATCCAACGTGGGAAGTTCGTCTGGATCTGTGTAGAGCTGAACCTTCAGAAAAAGCTTGTCCCTAAGGTGATTGCAGCAGGCTCAATCTTTAATGTGGAATATGAGGGCCTTACCCTCATCTGTTTCACCTGTGGACGTGCTGGGCACCATCGTAAAAATTGTCCGTTCACCTGCTCTTCATCGGAGCCCCAACCTGAAGCGACCAGAGCGTATCAACCTCCGCTGCATCATTCAAGCCATCCAAAGCATCCATCGGTAAATACGTCGGTGACATGCTCTGATGAGGAGTTCGGACCTTGGATGCTGGTGAACCGACAGGAAAACCGTAATCGCCATCCTCAACGGTCGGATCCCAGGAAAGAGCAACGACAAGCCTCGGGGGTTGGAGCAAAGATGACGAAAGCCCATTCCTTTGGTCAGAACTCGCAATTTGCGGTGATAGGAGATCTGGAGGTTGAAGATCATTTGACACCCGACGGCCAAAATCATGGTACAACTGCTTCAAATTTGGTGAGGCAAGGTGAAAGAAGAAGAGATGGAGGTGCCCTGGTTCGGTCATGGGTTCAAAAGACGTTAAACTTGCTCCTTCATCTCTAGTGGGCCGATTGCACTCATTTATGGGCCTAATTCTGCTGATGCGGTTGAGGCTCCATTTTTGGATCCCAAAGAAATAGCTCCTACAAGTGGGCCATGCAAAACAAATTATATTAATGGGCCTCATACCTTATCGGTTCCCTTGGGTCTTGCTGAAACAAATCAGGCACCGGTCAACACATCAATCGAATGCAACACTGCTACCAATCAATTGGCGTTATGCAAGGATAATAAAAAACTCGCTGGGAAAAAAACAAGGGCCAACGTACTCACAATATTGTCCAGGGATGCTTGGCTAATTCAGTCCATCATGAAAATGAGGCTCCACCCTTGCGCAACACCATTCCCAAGGAGCATACCTCAGATGTTCCTATTGAGCAAACCCATCTTATGTCACAGTTCAATAATTCGAGACCTCCTGATCATTGGGACCCCAATGAAGACATCGCCCCTGAATTCATGGAAGCCAATGGGTCTTTTGTGGCAGAAACGCAATTTGGGCAACATCATGAAGAGGAGGCTGAAGACCCCAGGTAAGTATTCTTATCCCTATCTGTTTTATCATTTTTTAATGATTATACCCTCATGGAATTGTAGGGGAGCCGATAGCTAGTATTTCCCTTTAATTATTAAAGATATTATTAGTAAATTCTGTATCAATATTCTCTGTCTTTTGGAACCTCGAATTAGTGGTGATAGAACTGATAGAGTTTGTCGTAAACTTGGGTTTACTCATTGGATTCGAGTGGAATCTAGCGGTTTCTCTGGAGCTATCTGGATTTTGTGGAATAATGATGTTTTTGATATTACTTACCTTACCTCCACCACCCAACTTCTTCATTGTCAAGTTAAAGAGCATGATAGTAACATTACGAGTATTGTGACTATTGTTTATGGTTAAACCAATTTGCCGGGCAGACTTCCTTTATGGAACTCTCTTCGGTCTCTTGCTACTAATACTACTATTCATTGGCTCGTCTTGGGTGATTTTAACACTTACCTCTCCCCAAACGACAAGCTCGGGCGAGTTGACCCCCTTGATCTCAATGAAGCACTTTAAAGATGGTATTGATGATGCAAATCTCATTGAAGCCACGATTCAGGGTGATAAATTCACTTGGGAGCACCAAGGTCTGAAAGAGAGATTGGACTGGGTATTCACTAATTTTAGCTAGCTTAATTCCTTCCCTAACTTCTCCGTCCGCCACGAGCTTAAATTTAAATCTGATCATAAAGTTGTGGTGGTTAATTCTAATACTACATCCCGAAGGAGAGTTTACCAGAAGCCCTTTTCTTACCAACTTGGCTGGTCTTTAGAGCAAGACTTTAAAGATGTCACCAAAGCAGCTTGGCAGGGCAAAAACTGGATCCAAGGATTGCACGACTTCCAAATTTCTGCTAAAGATTGGAATGATAGCCAGGTGGGAAATTTCTCTAAGAAGAAAAAAGAGTTGATTTGTCGCCTGGAGGGAATTGATAGATGTAGACGAATGAACTTGCATACAGGTCTCTTCAGGCTGGAAAAAAAGTTATGGGAAGATTACCACAAAGTCGCTACCCAGAAAGAAATCACCTGGTTCCAAAAATCAAGATGTAATTGGCTCCAGGGCGGAGATAGAAATACCAGGTTCTTTCATGCATCTACCATGATTAAAAGAAAGAAGCAGAGAATTACTGCAATTAAAAATGATGTTGGGGAGTGGATTGAAGATCATGATACGATGAAAATGATGGCCCATGATTTCTTTCTTAACCTCTACTCTCGGGATGTCTCTGTTAAAGACCCTAGAGGTTGGTGCTCTAAGTTCCCGGATCTCAATACTCAGGAGTTGAACATGCTAACGAAAAATGTCACCCATATTGAAATAAAAAATGCTGTGTTTGCTATGGGTGCTTTTAAAGCACCGGGTCCTGATGGTCTTCAAGCCCACTTTTTTCAGACCTAATGGAACGCTGTGGGGGACAAAATTTGTGATTTTATTGAAGAATGCTTTAGTAATCCCTCCAGCATGGCTAGTATTAACAAGTCTAAGGTTGTTGTCATTCTGAAGGTTGATAATCCCTCCCCGTTGAGAGACTTTCGTCCCATCTCCTTGTGTAATGTGAGCTTCAAAATTATCACCAAGGTTTTGGCTAGTAGGTTTAGAGGGGTTATGAGCCATCTCATCAGTCCTGAGCAATGCAGCTTCATTGCTAATAGATCCAGTTGTGACAATGTCTTAATTGCCCAGGAAATAATTCACTCTATAAGAATGAAGGGTCGAAAAAAAGGGTTTGTCGCCATCAAAATTGATATGGAGAAAGCTTTCGACAGGCTTGATTGGGATTTCATCAAAAACACTCTCGTGTGCCTAAAGTTGCCGGATAATCTCATTGAGCTCATTATGGCATGTATTTCCACAACCTCTATGTCTATTCTCTGGAATGGTGATGAGAGCCCAGGTTTTATCCCTTCTAGAGGAGTCAGGCAGGGGGACCCGCTGAGCCCATATATATTTTTCCTCTGTATGGAGTGCCTGGGCCATCTTATCAAAGCTGAGTGTGATGCGCTGGAAGCCATTCCTCTTCAAAAGAGGAGGGCCTTGCATCTCCCATCTTTTCTTTGCTGATGATCTCATTCTGTTTTCTGAAGCCTCTTCCAATCAAATGGCGGAAGTTCGGAAAGTGATGCAAAGCTTTTGTGAAGTCTCAGGCCACAAAATTAACTTGGAAAAGTCTCGTATGTTTTGCTCCAGAAACATTAACTTCAATAGAGCTCTTGAGCTTAGCCAGTTACTTGGAATATGAATCACTTCTGATCTTGGGAAGTACTTGGGGGTGCCAATTATTCACAAGCGTGTCACAAAAATTACCTATCACCCCATTGTTCAAAATGCTTGGAAAAAATTATTAATGTGGAAAAACAAGTTTTTGACTATTGCTGGACTCTCGGTGATGATTAAATCTGTTTTAGCTTCGCTTCCCAGCTATTGCATGCAGTCAACTCTTCTCCCTATTTGTACTATCAATGAGCTGGACAAGATCTCTAGGAAATTTCTATGGTCCCAAGAGGAAGATCGGAAAAAAATGCATCTCATCGCTTGAGATAAAATCACTCAGGCTAAAAAAGAAGGAGGCCTTGGTTTAAAGAATCTTCGTCGCCAAAATAAGGCCTTTATTATGAAACTCTGCTGGAATCTATTGACAAACAAGAAAGCTTTATGGGTTCAATGTCTTTGGACTAAGTACAATTGTGGTAACCTTTCTGAGCCTTCTGTCTCTAGGAAGAGAAACTCATCCACTGCTTGGAAAGCGATTGTTGAAGTTTTGAATAAGTTTCTTACTGGTGTTGGGAAAAAAGGTTAATAATGGTGCGGATACCAAGTTCTGGCATGACCTCTAGCTCCCTCTTGACCGTCCCCTTATTACTTATGTCTCTAACCCATCCTCTATTGATGAGGATGCGATGGTGAAAGATTATCTTTTGATGAATGGAAGATGGAACTTCAGTAGATGGCAGGGCGTGTTACCTCCTTCGATCATCAATATTATCTCTAAGATGCACCCTCCTTCTAACAATTTCTCTGACTATTTTACTTGGAGAAGTGCGAAAGATGGTTGTTTCTCTGTCAAGTCTGCTTATCTATTCTTGTCAAATCGAGAAGGATCGAGTGTGAACAATTTCTGGGCTCAGATATGGAAGTGGCATCTCTCGGAGAAAGTCAAATTTTTCATGTGGTAAGTTGGTCATGAAAGACTTGCCACTAATTCTCTCAGAGCCAAAAGATGTCTTATAAATAGTAACCTTTGTCCCTTCTCGTGCAACAGAGAGGAAAGCGTGATTCATATAATCAGGGACTGTGAAAGAGCAAAAGTCTTGTGGAAACATTTTAAAGCCTAACTTTTTTTCTCAGTTTTTTGCAGGGAATTTGCAGATTTGGCTAAATTGGAATACCACTCACAATCCTGGCAAAGGATGGTTCCAGAACTTCTCCTGGCCAAGACTCTTTAGTTTGGGGTGCTGGATTCTTTGGACTACCAGATGCAAATTTCTGTTACAAGGCGAAAGCACTGATACTCGGGAGATGTTACATCTGTGTTATTACCTTCTTATGGAAAACACAACCAATCAAACTCTAACTCATCAAATTTTTCTCATTGATAGGTTTGAAGAAGAGGCTTGGACCCCCTCCCATAAATGTGTTTTGTATAGATGTGGATGGATCGGTGCGCAATCAACACCAAGTTGCTTGCGGAGGAGTTATTAAGAATTCACAAGGCAACTGGTTGATGGGATTTCACCGGTTTCTGGGTACTCATACCGTTATTGAAGCAGAGTTGTATGCTATCATGACAGGATTACGACGGGTCGCCAAATGGGACTTCAAAGAATCATCCTTTATTCTGACTCCCTTGACACCATCAACATCATTATGAGAGATCATTACGCAGACCACCCGCTTTGACAGATCATTCGGGAGATTCGTGACCTTCTTTTCCTGGATTGGGATGTGGAGCTCCGTTATTCTCCTAGAGACAACATTGCTTGTGCAGACTATATGGCTAAGCAAGGGCATGACGATCCAAATGATGATAATGTGGTTCTTACCCCCACAATTCCACGTGGATGCCTTCATTTGGCATTGAAAGACCAGATGGCTTGTATTTGGTTGTTTTTCTTTTGATGTACTTGTGGACTAGACCTTTTGGTCTTGTCCTTAACCCTTCAAGCTTCGGCTTGCCTTTCTTATTAAAAAAAAAAGCTTTACTCTTATTCCTGTCAAATCTAAAGGCAATTCATCAGAAGAGAAATTATAAGGTGATTCGTGAAAATGTGGCCTTCGTTATTTGTCTTCGTCTTCAGGTGATGCGTGGCTTACATCGTTTAGGGCTTGTTTGATATGAGAGATTTGAAGTGAAGAAGAAGAGAGAGAAAATTTTTAAGAGTTGAATTTAAATAAAGGGTTAAGTACCAATTTTGTCCCTGAAGTACGCGCCCAAAAGCAATTTTACCCCTTAAGTTTTTGGCTTAGCAATGTTGCCCTTGAAGTATCAAAACGTAGCAATGTTGCCCACCGTTAAAAAACCTAACGTTGACCGTTAGGGTTTTTAACAGAGGGGCAACATTGCTACGTTTTGATACTTCATGGGCAAAATTGCTACGCCAAAACATAGCAATGTTGCCCCTGAAGTATCAAAACGTAGCAGTGTTGCCCCTCCGTTAGAAATCCTAACATTCACCGTTAAGATTTTTAACAGAGGGCCAACATAACTACGTTTTGAGCCTTCAGGGGCAACATTGCTATGTCGAAAACTTAAGGGGCAAAATTGTTCCTGAGCGTGTACTTCAGGGGCAAAATTGGTACTAACCCTTAAATAAATAAAGAAGCGGGATTAAAAAGTTTTTAATTAATTTTTGATAGGGAAAAACTTTAAAGCCTATAAACTCCGCAAGTATACGGGCCGTATCAAGTAATAAAGTAGTGAGAAAAAGATCGTCCCACGAGGAATAGTACTCCAACCACTAATTCGTTATTTCAGCTTTAGTTGGATCAATGAGTAATAGGGGTGAGTTGTAACCAAACAGAATTTTAAAGAATTTAATCAAGAACAAGCATTCAAGATTAAGAGTCTCAAGAGCGATTGTTTAGAAAAGATAATCAATAGAGAAAAACGCAGCTAGGGCATAGAAATCCCCCTATGTTCCTCCAAGTATTTGAATTAAATCCCTAATTGACTATTATTTCCCATGATTGACGATCAATTCTCTAAAATTAGACTAAGTCCCAATGTCTTGACGCTACCTTAGTCCGTTATCTTTGAAAACAACCTAATGTCTTAGTGTTGTTTTGTAAAGATCAATGTATTTAAACCAGAATTATGAGATCGCATAAACTCGTAAGCCTATGTCTAGGTCATGCAACTCTATGACGAATTACCGGTTCTAGTTAAATGCACCAACATCTCTATTGTCATACACCAACCTATGAACAATCTCTAAAAGGCAATCAATCTTTAAGAAAGCTTTAAGCAAAGATAATTCATTCAATCATGGTAAATAACGTTCAATCGAGAATTCAAACAAAAACTCAAATTCGCATAGGGTTCATCCTCGCCCTAACTACTAAAGAAGACTAGCCAAGCATGGCTAGGTTAACAAAATAGAAGAAGAGAGATGAAAATCAGAATTGTTCTTGCGTTCTCTTCCTTCCTTCAGCCGTCTCGTGCTTTTCTTCATTCGTCCTTTCTCTCTAAACCTTTGGTAAATACCGAAATTTAGAGAGCATAAGGATCTTATTTTCTTTCTTCTGTGCTTTTTGTTGCTTCTGCGTCTTGTTTTTCTGTGGTCCTTCTTGTGTATCTCCCTTGTTCTTTATATAGAAATTCCCTTAGGCTGACTTGGGCCGTGATCTGATCCTGTCTTAAATAAAAGATATGCAAAATCCTTTTGAGATCTCCAATCACCTCCAAATATTTTGTAATCCACTCTCTCTCATATCAAACAATTGATTCAAATTGATTTCCTTTTTCTGCTCATTTCTCAATCAGCTAATAATTCCTGCAAGATATATACAATAGTAATAAATTTAATCCAATATATCTCAGAATTGATACTCATTTAATTATAAAATATGCACTTATCAATTTTTCTTATTTTTTTATATTACATTTTATTTTTATTAAAAAATTTTAACCCCTTTCATAATTTATTTAAATTTAACTTGTAAAATTATTATTTTCCTTCCCATCCCAATTAGCCACTTAGCTAAGCCCCACAAATTTCGAGGCCCTGACATGGATCCAAGTAACGTTGCTTAGATCTCGATTCCATGGACCGTGGATTTAAAAAACAGGGCAAACAAAGAACGGGAGGGAATCGTCGATCATATAAAACATGATTCCGTGGATCACGGATCTGGAGGCTTGAGGTGGCACCAAGATAGAGTTTTCTAATGGGTAAGGGGTAAAAACTAAAAGGGAAAATGACAAATAAATACCATATAAATTTTTAAAACCCTTAAAAATATCTCGAATTTGTAAAAAAACTAAGAGGTACCTAGGACCTATGAGAGATATATAAATTCTGGTGAAATTATCCTTTTACCCTTAGTTTAAAATAAATTTAAAAAATAAAAATACCCTTGCCGAAGGGCCGCTGGCCACCGACGAGGCGGGTGGGATTTTTTTTTTTGGGTGGAGTTTTGTTTTAAAAAAATATATATTCATTGAATGTGTGGGGGGTGGGGGCACACACACACACACACACACACATTAACAAATATATATATTTTTAACAAATTGGGTCATTTGATCAAGGTTCTGAAACTCAGACCGGTCACCAGACCGGTCTAGGTACTGGGTCAAGGGTTAGTGGGTCAGACCGAAGTCAAACTGGAGCTAAATCGGTGTCAAACCGGTGAAAAATGAAAGATTTTAGGGTTATTAATATGAAATTCTAAAGAAAAAAAAAATTAGAATAAAAATCGAACTGGTTTGACCCCTGAACCGGACCGGTTTACCCACCGGTTCGCCGGTTCCCGATCCGGTTCGACAGGTCTGGTCCAGGCCTGAGAACATGACATTTGATTCCTTTAATATATATATACATTAACAAATATATATATCTTTCTTAACATTTTTTCAATGGTATTTATAAATCCTGTAACGCTCTTTACAACGTTTTTTTCAAGTTTACATTTGTTTCCTCTTTAATGTCTCTAAGTGAAAAAAAAAAATGCACTATCACAAAACTTGCAACGGTATTTACAAATCCTATAACGCCATTTATAAATTTAGTACCATCATTTACAACGTTTTTTTACCTCTTTAATGCCTCTGAGTGAAAAATATATATATATATGTACTATCACAAAATTTGCAACGATATTTACAAATCTTGTAACGCCATTTACAAATTTAGCAATGACATTTACACCGTTTTTTTAAATTTTACCATTTTTGCCTCTTTAATGCCTCTAGGTGAAAAAAAAAGGAAATTTAAAAAAAGGTTGTAAATACCGTTGTTAAAATTGTAAATGACGTTGTAGGATTTGTAAATACCGTTACAGGTTTTATAAATGTGCAATTTTTTTTTTTTCACTCAGAGGCATTAAAGAGGAAAAAAATGTAAACTTGAAAAATGTTGTAAATGGCGTTATAGGATTTGTAAATACCGTTGCAAGTTTTGTGATAGTGCATATTTGTTTTTCACTCAGAGGCATTAAAGAGGAAAAAATGTAAACTTGAAAAAAACGTTGTAAATGACGTTACAGGATTTGTAAATACCGTTGTAAGTTTTGTGATAGTACATTTTTTTTTCACTCAGAGGCATTAAAGAGGAAAAAAAATGTAAACTTGAAAAAAATGTTATAAATAGCGTTACTAAATTTATAAATGGTGTTACAGGATTTGTAAATACCATTGCAAGTTTTGTAAATACGACTGAAAAAATGATAAGAAGAATATATATATATATATATATATATATATATATATATATATATACACATACATATATGTATATATACATATATATATATATGTATGTATATATATATACATATATATATATAGGTACATATGTATATATATATATGTATGTATATATATATATATGTATACATACATATATGTATGTATACCTATGTATACATATATATATATATACATACATATATATATATACATATGTACCTATATATATATATGTATATATATATACATACATATATATATATATGTATATATATGTATATATATATATATATACATATATATATATAGGTACATATGTATATATATATATATATATATATATATATATGGCAAGGGTTTTTTTAATTTATTTAAAATTAAGGGTAAAAGAGTAATTTCACCCGAATTTGCATATCCCTCTTAGCTCCTTGGTACCTCTTAGTCTTTTTACAAATTTGGGAGACTTCTGGGGGTCTTGCAAATTCATATGGTATTTATTTGTCATTTTCCTAAGCTAAAAATACATATAAGGTTTTCTTAGAAGTACACTCAACATCAAATATTCTTTTAGAAATAAAAGTACTATGAACTTTCAAAATATTATGCAAACACATTGGTCGTTTTTTTAAATTTTTTAGAGGTTAAAGTGTAAAAATACACATGAGATTTTTTCAAAAGTATGCCCAACACAAATGTGTTTTAGGGGCAAAAGTTACTAAAAATTTCAAAAATACTCCCTCCAGTCCTTAATATAAAACTCAGTTAACTTTTTTTAGAGATTAAGAAAGTTAAATAAGTTACTTTAAGAGTAAAATACATTAACTACCCCTCCATTTTACCTAAATTACACAAACATCATCTCTATTTTGAAAACGTATATAGATCTCCCTTAAAATTAAAATGCATGTTATAAAAATTAAAAACATCCCTTACATATTTGAGATTACATTTCCATCCACACAATCGTTAGTTGACCGTTAAGTTGATTATTAAACATTTGGTTCAACCTAAATACTCATCTTTCAACAAATGAATAAACATTTATATTTACCTGAAAATATTTTTTTTATGTAAACAAAAAAAACACATATATGTTCACAATTTCCAATATATTAAAAAATTTAAAGAAATTTGCACCTAGGTCCCACGTAAGGGAATTTACGACAAAATAGTCCCTTAAAATTGTGGTAAAGTCTTGTGGGACTCTTTTTGCAATATTTTCTATGTGAAAATACGCAAATGCCCCCACGTGCCTATTTTGATAAGTCCATGTGCATGTGTTGACAAGTTCATGTGCATTTAGTGACAAATGAGCATGTTTTGACAAGCTCATGAGCCTGTTTGATAAGCCCATGAGCCTCCATGGGAGCATTTGTCTCTTTTCACATATGAATAATATTGCAAAAAAGTCCTATAAGATTTTACTACAATTTTTAAATTTTAAGGGATCATTTCATTGTATCTTCCCTTGCTCGAGACCAAGATGCAATTTTCCCAAAAATTTATTGGTTTATTAATCATCTACGTCATCCTCCATTTCACCATTTTTAGTCAAAAAATTTTAAACAAGTCAGGAAGAAGGAGTTGCAAACGTATGCTTAGTTGCAGAAGAAGAAGAGCAACCAAAAAACGATGAAGATGTATATGATTCTGAACCTACTTATGATGAGTTACTGTCTGAATACAATAAGTTACATTTTGAGTTTAAAAAGATTGCGAAAGAATTTATACCCTCAAAGAGGAAAATCAAATTACTTGAGCAAAAAGCTAAAGATTCGCCTCCTGCTTGTGAAAACTCAGTTTGCGAAAAATGTCCTGACCTTGTAAAGAAAAATTCTTATCTTACGAAAACGCTTGAGAAGTTCACTAAAGGTAGTGAAATGCTCAATGTAATTTTGAAAACTCAAAGGTTTACAAATGATCGATCAGACATAGGTTACAATCCTATTTTTGATAAAAAGAAAGGAAAAAAGAAAACTAAAGGAAAATCTTATTTAAACTATTTTCAGAAATCTGTTCATTCTTCAAATCCCTTTGCTCATTGTAACTACTGTAACTGTAATGGTCATAATACTTCATCGTGTTTCCATAAAAGGGAAAGAAGGGATAAACTTTTTGGTAATTATCAATGGGTGCCTAAAGGGACATATGTTTTCCCTGAGGCTCAAACTAACCCGAAAGAACCCAAGAAAAGATGGGTACCTAAGACTTGATCTTCTCTGATTTACAGGTATGTCTGAGAGCATAAAAGATCAACAAGTGGTACATTGATAGCAGATCCTCCAGGCATATGACGGAAGATCAATCCAAATTTGTGGCAATATGATCAAAAGATGGTGGCAAAGTCACCTTCGGAGGAAATCAATTTGGAAAGATCACTGGAATTGGTGAGATTGGTGCAGAGAAAGGACCCCTGATCAAAGATGTATACTTCGTGGAAGGTCTCTATCACAACCTCCTGAGTGTGAGCCAAAGTGCTGACAAGAATAATTGGATCATCTTCGATTCTGAAAAATGTCTCATTGTCAACAAGGATGATCTTCCAATTGATAAAGGTAACCTTAAAGTTTTATTTAAGGCACCTAGAGAAGGTAACTTCTATACCTTAGAAATACCGAAAGTTAATTCAGAATTTTTTTTTGTTAGCAACTTGGATGAAAGTTGGTTGTGGCATAAGGTTCTAGCTCATGTAAACATGTTCCAACTGGATAAGTTGTTAAGAAAAGATTTAGTCCTTGGTTTACCTAAATTATGTTTTAAACATAACATGATTTGTGACTCTTGCCAAAGAGGTAAACAGACTAAATCATCTTTCAAAAATAAGAATGAAATCTCTACTAATCGACCACTCCAACTACTTCATATGGACTTAGTTGGACCAGCGAGAGTAAAGAGCCTTGGTGACAATTTGTATACTCTGGTCATTGTCAATGATTTTTCTCGTTTTACATGGACTATCTTTTTATCCTCCAAGGATGAAACATTTGATCTGTTTGTCATTTTTGCCAAGAAAGTGCAAAACGAGAAAGGTGTTTGCATTTTAGGTATTCAGAATGATCATAGAGGAGAATTCAAGAATTAGGCATTCGGAGAATTCTATGAGGCTTATGGAATAGACCACAACTTCTCAGCCCCAAGAACACCACAACAAAATGGTGTGGTTGAAAGGAAGAACAGGGTGCTTACCGAAATGGCTTGTGCAATGCTGAACGAAAATAAGACTTCACAAGTCTTATGGGAAAACACAATGAGCACGACCTGCTATATCTCAAACCAAGCCTGTCTCCAAAAGAAACTCAACAAGACTCCTTATGAGCTCTACAAGGGAAGAAAGCCGAATCTAGCTCATTTGCACATTTTTGGATGCAAATGCTTCGTCCACAACAATGGTAAGGATAACTTAGAAAAATTTGATCCTAAGTCTGACGAAGGTATATTCCTTTGCTATTCAAATAGGAGTAAAGCTTATAGATTATTCAATACTCGTACTCGTATTGTTGAAGAGTCAATACATGTTGTGTTTTGTGAGTCCAAGTCTGAGGAGCCTTCAAATGATGATGAGAATCCTATTTACAAAAATCAATTCTTTTCAAAAACTATTCCTACCTCTCTTGAAAACTCTAACAACATTTTTGAAAGTGATCCTCAAAACTCTTGTGAAAATCCTAATCAATCTCAACCTAAAGCTTGGAAGTTCATTTGGAATCATCTTTTGGACCAAGTGATATGAGATGTGAATCAAGGTGTAAGGACCAGAAGAAGTACCTTGAATGAGGTTACATTTTATGCCTTCATATCTGAGATTGAGCCCTCTAAGATTGATTAGGCCTGTGTTATAGCAATGCAAGAGGAATTACACTAATTTGATAGAAATCAAGTTTGAGACTTGGTGCCTAGGCCTAAAGACCATCCAGTCATTGGCACTAAATGGGTATTCAAGAATTAAACGTGATGAATCCGTAATCATAGTTAGAAACAAGGCTAGATTGGTTACCAAAGGCTATAATCAAGAATAAGGTATTAATTATGAGGAAACGTATGCTCTAGTGGCTAGATTGGAAGCTATACGAGTACTCTTAACCTTTGTGTGTATCAAGGGATTCAAACTCTATCAAATGGATGTTAGGAGTGCTTTGCTAAATGGTTTCATTTAGGAGGAAGTTTATGTTGAACAACCTTTTGGCTTTGAAAATGATCACCATCCAGATCACGTTTACCGTCTTAAGAAAGCCTTATATGGTCTAAGCAAGCTCCTAGAGCTTAGTATGAGCGGTTAAACAAGTTTCTTCTTGATCAAGGTTTTGTTAGAGGAAAAGCAGACACAACTCTCTTCATAAGGAGTAATAAGTGTAATGAGATTTTAATTGTGCAAATTTATGTGGATGAATTAATCTTCGGTGCTACTAATGATACCTTGTGTGAGGAATTTTCCAAGAAAATGCAGGGTGAATTCGAGATGTCCATGATGGGTAAGCTAAACTACTTCCTCGGTCTGCAAATCAAACAATGGAATAATGGGATTTTCATCTCACAAACGAAGTATCTCAGTGATTTGCTCAAGAAGTTTAGGATGGAACATTGCAATGGAGCCGACACTCCAATGAGCTCAACTACCTCTCTGGATGCTAATGAAGAAAGCAAAGACTTCAACATAATCAAGTATAGAGGGATGATCGGATCATTGCTATACTTGACTGCAAGTAGACCCGACATTTAATTTAGTGTGGGTATGTGCTCAAGATTTCAAGTTGCTCTAAAGGAATCACATGCCGAGCATGTGAAGAGAATTTTTTGATATCTTGCTGACACAAAGGAGCTTGGACTATGATTCCCAAAAGGTCAATCATAATATTTGGTAGCTTATTCAGACTCAGATCACACTAGCTACAAGACCGATAAAAAGACTACAAGTGGTCAATGCCAATTTCTGGGTGGATCACTTGTTTCCTGGTTTAGCAAGAAGCAGACTACTGTTTCTATATCGTCGACCGAAGCTGAATATATCACCGCCTCAAGTTTTTGTGCTCAAGTTTTATGGCTCAAACAACAACTTTATGACTTGGATAGAAACCTGAATGAGATTCCAATTCTTTGTGACAACACCAGCACAATAAGTTTGGCGAAGAATCCTGTTCAACATACAAGGACCAAGCATATAGATGTGAGACATCATTTCATCAGATATTATGTGCAAAGAAAAGATGTCAAGGTGATGTTCATCCCCACACATTTGCAACTTGCAGATATTTTCACGAAGCCCTTGGCCAAAGAACAGTTCACGTTCATCCGAAGAGAATTGGGCATGGTAAATCCCAATGAACTGTAAGTTATCAATTTTACTGGTCATTTATAAGATTTAATTGAATTATACTTACTAATTTAAGCATCAATGCATCTAGAAAGTTATTTTGCAGGATGCTTTGTTCGTTCGACCAAAAACAAGAGGTTAATAGAGTATAAATGATACCCGAGTATACCATAGCGATACTCGAGTAATTTTATAATAGTTATCTTAATTAAATGCAAGGGTTAAATACCTAATTTGCCACAGAAGTTATGCTAAGGGAGCGCTTAGCACTCGGAAGTTTTTTGGGTACCAAATTTGCCCCGGAAGTATGAAAAAGGTACCAAATTTGCCCCGGAAGTATGAAAAAGGTAGCAAATTTGCCCAAAACTGACGGACGGTCAAACGGACGTTAGCCACATTGTATTTGTTTAGGTTAAATACCTAATTTTCCCCGAAAGTTTTTTTGGTACCAAATTTGCCCCGGAAGTATAAAAAAGGTAGCAAATTTGCCCAAAACTCACAAAAGGTCCACGTAGGTCGTTCAAGCCCGAGGCCCTCCAGGGCCGGCCCTACAGGGCCAATTTCAAATATTTCGTCCATTTTTCAAGTCCTGCCCTTGACGGGCTAGAGCTTAAACGGGCCGGCCCGATGGGCTCGGCCCGATTTCCCGGCTCTAGTGGGACCATTGTGAACACCATGGCTCTTTGATGTAGGGCTGAGGACCTGCCAGGCGGTGTGGCAAATTCATACCAAACGATTTTATCCCTTAGACCCTTACAATTTCTCGATTCTCAAATCTTCAGGTACTGCCTTCTCACTCGCCCCCCCTCAATTCCCTTATTTTGCTTCTCTGAAATTTTACAATTTGGTGATTTTTTATTTATCTTGATTCGGAGAACTATTTGGTTTCTTGGTAGAGCATTTTTTAGAGTACAATGGAAATACAAAATTGTTCTAGGAATTATCTCTAACTTATGGCTTTTGTAGATCCAGAGCTAATTCTAACATCCCGTTTGAAATTTTCTAGGGATCGAAACCAATCGGATCTGAAGTAGAGGAATGTCGCAAACAGAGTTGGCAGGCATTGTTGTGGAAGCTGGCATACCAGTCAGTGAAGGAGTGGAAGAAAATTCAGAAGCACGAACCGCCGAAAGCGAGAGGGAAGAGAGAGAGATGAATGAGGTGCTAATGTGGTTACATGATCTGGCATATGACTCACCCTCCACTGTGTTTCTTTCCTAGCCATGTGGCATTTTAACGACCAACGTGGACCTTCCATCAGTTTTGGGCAAATTTGCTATTATTTTTATACTTCCGGGGCAAATTTGGTACCAAAAAAAACTTCCGGGGCAAATTAGGTATTTAACCCAAAAAAATCCGACGTGTCAAACGTCTGTTTGACCTTCCGTCTGTTTTGGGCAAATTTGGTACATTTTTCATACTTCCGGGGCAAATTTGGTACCCAAAAAACTTTCGGGTGCTGAGCGCTCCCTTAGCATAACTTCCGTGGAAAATTAGGCCTTTAACCCTAAATGCAAATATGGGTATATTACTCGAGTTTGTACCAATTACCCGAGTAATATCATATTTCAATATGACTGATAAATGTTTTCAGATCATATTACTCGAGTAGCTATTTTGGTTACCCGAGTAATGTTGTTATTTAACTTCGCCGCTAAGTGTTTCAAGAACGTGTTACTGATGAGTACTAATTGTGCCATGTTTTCCTTATAATACGTGATTGTTTTGCATAGAAAATATGAGCTTGAAGGTATTCAATCTGAGAAATTATATCATAATTCACGCATATAGGGAAATATAGGATAGATCTTATAAATTGTGATAAATGCATAACTATCCAATACATGTGCACAAGAAAAAGGCAAGTTTAAGGGTGTGTTGTGAATGCACAGAGCATGGCCGATATAATGCTATAGCATCGAGTCAGCCATATCAAGCTATAATACAATACAACCCATATGCTATAGCAAAGTAGGTGAAGCCATGCTATGCGCCATACGTTCTGACTTTTCCTCGAGGCTTTTTCATGAACTAAGCGTAGGTTGATAGATGGACGTTCGTTCATAGCTGGATTGCTGACTTGTAGGATTGAAAGATACAATGATCAAAGATTGAAATTTGGAGAATCTCACAGTATCAGCAAAATCAATCTACCGAATTTAGAAAGTTGGACCTGATAGATTTAGAAAGGCCTAGCTCACTAAAATTATGCCATAAGTAAACCAGACTATAAAAGGAAAATACGGACAACCCTAAATTGATCGATTCGTGGAGAGTCAAAAATAAATTTTTATTCGACTAGGCTCGAAATAAGAGTGAGAGAAGCACGAAGCACACGAACTCTAGAAGAATCCAGCATCCTTCCTTACAGTGAGACGGAGACAAGAAGACGTGGAGTTGTCAAGTGACAGGCTTCTTCTACGCCGTCGAACCCTCCGACAAACTTTCTGTTTATCTCTTTGATTTTTAGTTTGTTTTTTCCATGGGCTATTCCGTTGTGATTTGTTCCATGATTCCCTCTGTAATATCCTGAATTTTGAGCCTAGAGACTTGGGAATAATCTTGTATCAGGCATACAACTAGACCCTGTTCAGGAAGTGTGATATTAAATTGGAAATAAAACATTGATATCTTATGAGTATTTTGACCAAGAGCTCAAGGCTGTAGAAGTAAAGTAATAGTGCAGAAGGGCACAAAGACACTTGTACGGTGTTAAACGGTTGGTAAAAATGTCATATAGCTATGTCCTAAGGTCTGGGACAATTGGATGAGCATAAATATGCAAAATTAAATATGCACATGACATATCCTGGACAGTTGCAGATCCCCTGCGTTTTTGAAGAGGAAAAAACCAGTGTAATGATTACATTGGGACACGTGTCACTGTAGGATTGGAAATCAAAAAGTAAGTAATCATTACAGGGGTAGAAAAGTCAAATCCTTACCCCTTAAGCATTGGATTTCGTCCATCTAGGAGAGAGAAAGTAAAATCAGATGATTTTATCCATACTCAAGTCCAAACACAAAATACGGGTCCCACGGGATGTTATCTGATGAAAAGGGGACCAATAAGGACCAGTTAGGGCCTTCTTTTGGACCGAATAAGATAAATGTGGGGCCATATTGGGAAGTAAAGGAGACTCCATATATGTATGCTCATTCAGAAGAAAATATCTGAAATGTTGAAGAAAAGTGAAAAAGGAAGCACCCTGTTAGCTAGCGGGGCCCAGCGGGGACCAGTGGAAGGAGATTGGACCGGATAAAGTGGAAATGACAGGGGAAAGTAAGGGAACATATTTGGTGGGCCCAAAGTGATGCCACCTAGCCCCCATAATGATTAAAAACGTGCTAGAAGAGAGAGGAAAGAAGAATCAGTCAAAAGGTCAAGCTGCGGGTCCCACTTTTCAGACAAAAGGACAAAATGGGAATAATTGTACAGAAAATAATTGGAGCAGGTGTGTGGGCCCTAAATGGCGCCACCTAGCCCTAGGAAGTGTCTAGAGAGCTTGGGGAAAAAGAAAAGAATAATAAAAAAGTTCCGGGCCAAAACTGGTAATATTCATAAATTCAGTGCCAAAACAAGTAATTTTCCCCATTTGAGAAAATAAAATCTGACCAGAATCAAGGGGGATGCGCCGCCTGTCCTGTCCCTAGGTTATTCTGGAATTTCTTGGGAATTAAGCCAAAAATACAGATGAATTTTACTAATTACTGGACAGGAATTAACCACAGTTATTCTGGGCTGTTCAGATTCTTTTATAATTATTTAAAACCTAAAACACTCTCTCTCTTAGACATGGGAGCAAGAAATTTTAAGAGGATAGGGAGATAGATACCTGAAAGTTCCATGTCCAAATCAAGCCCAAGCTCCAAGGATCATCAACCGAACTTCCGATTCAGGTAAACACCGAAAACCCGAAACTTTGAACTTGAACTTGTGATTTTCGTGCAAGGGGTTAGGGCATGGTGTTGCAATATGATTTTGTGGTTTTTTATGGTCTCAAAGTGTTTGAAACGTGATTTTTTATGGGGATAAGCTATGATTTAAGTTCCCGGACTCAAAAACACCGAAAGATGCTAGAATAAGCTTGTTTGTTGATTTTGGAAATTCTGGCAGCGAACTTTCAACTGAGTTTTAAAAATAGTAAATGAACTGGGTTTAATATGATATTTTACATGGGAAAATTAAACATCTTAAGGTTTACCATGATGTATAATTTTGTGTTATTTGGAGTTTTCTACTAATAGATAAAAATTGTTAAAGTTGAACCAGGAAGCAACCTGGCGAA
The DNA here is from genome assembly GCA_025563575.1 of Acacia pycnantha. NCBI lineage: Eukaryota > Viridiplantae > Streptophyta > Magnoliopsida > Fabales > Fabaceae > Acacia > Acacia pycnantha. The sequence continues at coordinate 2,259,808 of JAMWYP010000006.1, forward strand.
TCTAGACCAGGGGATGATAACTGGGATACACGACAAAATATGTGTACTTTTTACCTCTGTGAATATTTTTCCTGAACAATAGACATGTTAATGGTTCATAAGGAGCTGATTTAGTGCAAATATTAGTTTTTTGTAATTGATTAAAAATGTTTGAAGTTGGGCCAATAACGCAGGATTTTCTGGAAAATTTTGTGAAGGGCTCGGATTTTGTGATAAATGCAAGGGTATTTTTGGAAAGTGCTAAAATAAGGTATTTTGATGTCATATAGGGTTAATGCATACTTTGGAAAGCTACCAGGCACGATAAAATATTGAGGCAGAATAAACCCCACAGGTAGTAACTGCTTTACTCAGATATCTTTATGTGTTTTGTTGTATGTTTGTGTTTGCCATGTGTGTTTTTGTATATGTTTTGCCAAATATGCATACAGAGTTATATGATTCCTAGCGCTGAGGACAATTGGTCCGAGGCCGGCCTTGATTGGCGGCTGTACAGATCGATAGGTCCGGGGCTGTCCTAGTGTAGGCAGCTTTACGGGCCGTGACTCCGGTAAGTCCAGGGTTTGCCTTGGTAAGGCAGCTTGATGGCACGTGGTAGTCTGTGTTGTGTATTTCTATTTTCATATCTAGTATGATCTTGACATGTTATCTGTATTTTGTTTGGCATGGTAACTTACATACTCCTTACACATATAGTATTTGAGTATTGACGGTTACTCTGGGGGCCAATATCAGACTCCAGAAGCTTCTGTAGCTGCAGGGAATCGTGCCTGAAGATTGAAGTGCCTTTTTGGAAAGGTAGAACATTACAGTGCAGTTGAAGAATAGGGAATGCCCTATTATACTTCGTACTTATATTTTGAGGATAACTGTTTATATTTTTGGTATTTATTTTGGATGATTGTACCCTTAACCCTTCGGGGACTTTTATTTTTGCTTATTGCACTTTTACCAGTACAATAGGTAGTCCGAACCGGTTAAATGCTCTGTTGTGTTCACTCTGATACAAGTGAAATGGACCTAATAATGAAGGAAATGTAACTAAGTAAAGGAATCCCTCTAACCCGTCACCCGAAAGGGCGAGGCCGGTAGGGCTGTAACACCCTCATCAGTCATGAACTAAATTTCTTTTGGCTGAGCGAGGATGAATTCCTAAGTGTAGAATGTACCCATTTTGTCTGTTCTTAATTTAATATATTCAGTTTGTTTATCAGTATTTTAATTTTTTGCCGATTAGCGGAAGCTAAGGGCTAGATCAGTGGCCTCGGCTTACTGGAAGGGAGTTGGGGTTAGACATCTGATAGGTAGTGTTTGCTAGGCAAGTTGGTGCAAGGCTTGACCTATCATTGTAGGCTTTAGGAATGGGTCTACCGCTCATAACCATAACACCTTAAATTGAATAGATAATCTAATTAGAAAACCACCATAGGCATATGGGAGAAGTATAGTTAAGATTATATGTATAGGACGCGGAAGCTTCTATATAATAGAATGGTGGGTTAACTGAATAACATTGTAAAAAGAGGCTATGTTGTAGCATTGCAGAAGCTGTGCAGTGTAATTGCTATAGCAATGCGTTAAGACAAATTGAGGGAATGATATACTTAGGATGAAACCCGACGCTCAGCCTATCTTTTAAATTGATATCTTCTTATGACTACGATCAATTGTTTGTTTTCTTCCTTATTAGTTATAACCACCAACAACCCCAAACCAATCATATTTTTCTACTTTAGTACATAACTGTTTGCATAAATCCGTGTTAACATCGGTATCCCAGTCTCTATGGGATGATACTCTACTTACTCTTTATTAATTGACTGGTTCATGCCATCAAGGAAATCAACTAACAGTTACCCGAGTAACACCTCCTTTCTCAAACACATAGGCTAACACCTTCTTGCTCGATCTACGAATCCACTCCCTCTACCGGTATCCACACCAAACAGCTCTCCAACACGTAGGGCAGCGTACTAGCGCCTTCTTACTTTGTGTCTCACGTTTTTCTCTCTAGGATTTCTTTCGTGGCTTGTTCCTTATCTTAATACGACTAGATCAATATCTTTTATAAAGTTTCTAAAACCCTAATTGAGCCGTATTAAAATACTCAAGATTAATCTTAATTTGAATTTTAGATATAAATAGCATTAATTAAATCTGTCTAACAAATCTAATCTAATCTATTTATTTAATCCGAATTAAAAGCCTGCTGATTTGATTTATTTCTATAAATTAAATCTGAGATATGATATCTTTCTATTTAATTAAATCTGAGATACAATATCTCAATTTATTATAGTTATTCAATTTATCAAATAAATTAAATACTATACAATAATATTATTATCTATAAATAATAATATTATTATATTTTTGAATTTAATATATATATATATATATATATATATATATATATATATATATATATATATATATCCTAGATTAAATACAATATTCATTAAATCTTAGACATATATAAGATTCAATGAATCTGGACACTTTTGCTCGTGTTGGGCTATTCTTGTGTGCGACCCTGTAGGCCCACATGAGATTGGTAGCGGGCCAATATTGTATCAGCCCACAAGTCGCAAGCGGCCTCTAGTAAGACATTGCGACTACCCAATTCATATGGGGATCGATGATATGATACAACCATCGTACAACCATGTCACGTCCCTTTTGTCACGTGATAATTTGGTCAAGGATGAGGCATGGATAATGTCAACTTCATTTTCTTGACCATTACTTTATTGATTCTTGAGTAGTCTAACAATTGAAATGGAAACTTGTTACACCCCTACCGGCCTCGCCCTTTCGGGTGGCGGGTTAGAGGGATCCTTTTTACTTATTACCTTTCTCCTGTTAATTAGTCGTTTTAATATACATAAGAGTATGCACAGCAGAGCATATGATCGGTTTGGACAACTTACATTATATTGGTAAATGTACATACAAAATCATAAAGTACTCATCGTAGGGTTAAGGGTACAATCGTCCAAAATAAATATTGAGCAGTAAGTACAAATTATACTGTCATTCCAGAAACAGCTATACAAGAAGTAATAGGGCATCCCCTATTTTCTTCAGTCTCTGCATACCGTGCCCTTACCTTCTCAACCGTACAACCGGCCTCCTCCTCTTACCCAGGGGCGGAGGGAGGGGGTGCTAGGGGTGGCCCCCCCCCCCAAAATTACATAATTCAGCCCAAATTTTTTAAAAATTATATTTCAGTCTTATAAAAATTTAAATGTTTTCACTTTAGTCCTTGTTATTTGTTTTGTGAAGGGACTATAATGAAAATATTGGAATATTTGTGGGGCTGGAATGAAATTTTATGAATACTTGGTCCTATTCTGTAAAATTCGCCCCCCCTAATTGTAATTTCTGGCTCCGCCCCTGCTCTTACCTATATCTTCCAGGTGAATTGGAGTTCAAAGTTGAACCCCAGAGTAACTGTTAAACTCAAATACAATATGTATGCAATGCATGTAATGCAACTCACAATCAGGAACATAAACATGGCATGTACTCCGCAGGACCGCCTAGTCAAGACAAGCTCTCGAACTTAGCGCGCAACAGGGCCTCAGTAGTCAGGGTGGCCAACCCCAAACCACCTAGCCTAGGGCCTCAGTGGACACCTATAAACACACAGTTATATAGGCTCCACCTAGCCTACATACCTCGGGCCTCAGCAGACACCTATGAACACACAGTCACATAGGCTCCACCTTGCCTACATGCCAAGGGCCTCAGTAGCACCCTTATAGGTACTACCTAGCCACCATGCCTCAGGCCTCAGCAGCACCCTTACAGGTACTACCTAACCTGCATACCTTAGCCTCAACAATAACCATAGAACACAAAGTCCTATAGATACTACCTAGCCTACATCCACAATCATGATAACACATAACATACAAGAGCAACATAGGGTATGCAAGTTTACAGTTACTACCTGGCACTTCTCGAAAACGGTGAAATCTTCCCTTAGTTTCGGAGATGCATCCTACACGTGATAAAACCCTAGATACATCCAAACACCATGCTCTTAATCACATATTCAACTTTACTTCAAGTTTCATACAAATTCGTATAGCACCAGAATTTCCAGAATTTCTGTCCCGACTTTTCTGATTTTTAATAAATTCTATAAAACTCATATCAACATGAGATAAGTGGCCATGGAACCCTTAGGATGTCTATTTTATAGGAAAAATATTTACCAAATACATCTGGGTTCGAGTCCTTCTCAGATTCTCAAAACTTAGCCACTGGTCCGAAACAGAATCCATGTTTTGAGGTCATTTTCAATCTTAGATAACTCTCGGTTGGAAAATCCAAATGACACAAGATATTATACCAAAATAATACTCAGGATGTCTAATTTTACCATGTAAAATTTCATATCCATTCTACTTCATTCAATATTTTTAATATACCAATTTGTATTCGCTGCCCAGAAATCACAGTGTTAGTAGATTTGCATAGTTTAACGTCTTAGGAGTTTTCAGTTGTGAAAAAGGTAACATTGACTTAACCCCATACAAAATCAATTTTTGGACTCATTGGAAACCTTAAAAATATCTTATTCCTACTTCAAACTCACGAAAAGCACCATAAGGAAGAAGCAAGAACTTCAAGTTTGTCGGTGAGATGCTTACCTCGGAATTTCGGTTGCGTATGACCTCCTTTCCTTCTTGAACCAAGACTTCAGCTGATCTCTCTCCTCCTACACCTTTATCACATACTTGGGCAGCAAAAATGGGTGGGGAAGTGTCCTTATATAGACTCCAAAGGTGGGGCCCTTATCCAACCTTGATCATGATCCGACGGTCGGGAAAATTCCTGGGTTTAAATTATTATTTCCTTGCTTGTTTCTCAAGGATTCTAGAGGGATCTTTTGGGCTGATGATGGCGCATTCCAAGGCCCAAAAATGAGATTCCAAAATTTCCCCTGAAGGTGGTTTCCAAAATTGATAGGTGTAGGTTTTAGGTCTAGGGGTAAAACGGTCATTTTGCACTGCACTTCTTCCAACCAGTGGGGCCCACCAAATCTTCCCTTAAATATGCCATCAATGACCTTTTAATGTCATAATTACATGTCTTTCAATCGGTCATGTCAGGTTCAAAAGATGTGGTCCAGATTAATTCTGATTATTTTATCTTTCTCTCTCTTCATAATTACTTGATGTGACTTCCTCTCTCTTCATAATTACATGATATGACACTTTTATTTCTCACCAAGTCACTTTCTCTCTCCTCTGGGTCAACCCTAATTTCGTCCTCCCCCTGTGTCCTAGGTCTGGGCCCGACTCCGGAAAACCCTGACCGGTCCCACTTAGCTCCTTTTTGCCGGTTACAACTTTCCTCGTAACTCATGCCACTCTGTGGGACTTGTGTGGGGCTGGATCAACTATTCCTTTTCCCCTGATGTGGCTGCACGTTTTTCTTCATTCTTGGGGAGCAAGAAATACATATTTTAATGTCTCATAATTACCTCGTACTTTGTGGTGCCAAAAAGTCAAACATCCAACCCAAACACGCCACATGTCCTACTAGCATCATTACTCTTTGTCTTTTGTGATCATGAAGGGACATGTGTCACCATTCTATTTGGCCAACACAAAAGTATGTCATTATTAGTCATCATGATAGTACTTTATTAAAATTACTTTATTGGTACTTGCTCGGGATTTTGCCCGGGTTTTACTCGAGCTTTCTTCACGAGTACCGATGTCTTCTCAAAAACGCAGGGCATACCCAACTACCTTGAAAATGTCGTGTACTTACTTATACCGGCATATTTTCACTCAACTAATTGTCCTATACCTCAGGACATAGTTGGGTGGCATCCTTTCCACCGGATTTATGCCGTGTAGGCCTTTTGTGCACCTCTTTCATTGGCACTTTAATTCCACGACTTATACTTACTAGGTCTACTGACCCGTATGGCCAAGCTACTTAGTCCCAGAGAGGCTTCCTAACTCTTGACATACTTGGGACTCTTCCTGAAATGGGCTTAGTCGTCCACCTACTTCAGGCTTATTTCCAGTTCTCGGGGTTCAGAATTCGGGGTGTTACAAAACTCCTTTCCATCGTAGTATAGCCATACATTTCTCAGACTCACTCATCGAGGGGCCCAGTAATATCTCTCTACAAATGTGAGGGACAAATTATATATTGACCATTCACATTCTTCTACATGAAAACCACTGATCCCGATCCAAGCCTTTATCATCACTCGGTCAAAGGTGACTTTTGACTAGGTCAAAGATCAGCGACTCATCATGTAGGAATCCATGATGATCTCAGTTCAAAGGGCATTGTTACGCGGTTATACATGAGAAAAGCTTATGACTTAATCCATGCAGCTTTCTCATAGGGGGTCGGCCCAGCACCTTGTACTCTTATAAGTGTCTATGACTTTGATTCGTATCTCCATACCTTATCAAAGTCATACTGGTCTTATTTCATCTTCGCTGACCGACCAGGGACATTTAGGATAATCAATGAGATATATCTAAGGATACATTTATCACTATAAACATGCAAATGAAAATGATAACTAAATGAAGAATACTTTAAATGACATTCACGTTTAAAGTACAATGACTTGCCCTTAGGGCATAATTTCCAACAGGTTTGCCAAATTTAGAGCTATATCGAAGATGTTACGCTTATTGGAATCTGATCCTTGGGCAACCAACGTTCTTAAGTTATACAATATGAAGATCACAGAGAATGCTAGCTAACACTCTTATTCTGGAACAAACAAAGGTAGCACTCGAGTTTCCTAAATACAACTCGAGTGCCAAGGTAATACTTTAAATACTAATGATCTTTGGCACACTTAAAATTTTGAGATTACAATTATCAACTCGAGTTGGTTAAATGAAACTTGAGTTCTGGTAGCTTTAATGTTTCACTAATCATTAACTCTCTTCTGCCAATTTCTCAAAATTTCCAAAGGCTCGAGTTATGATTAAGCAACTCGAGTTCCACGTTAGAGTTGGAATATCAAAACTCGAGTTTCCATTTTAGAAAAACATAACTCGTTTTGCGAACAATTTTTAAGTTTTTGAACTAAGAGCAAAATATCAAAACTCGAGTTCGTTAAACAAAACTCAAGTTAAGGTAAACAAAACTTGAGTTCTTGTTGCCTCTGTTAATCATCATCGTCTTCATAAATTTAAACTCACTGATCATTATCTTGTTACATTAGATTATTACTCATTATTATTATCAATGCTACTAAACATGTTTATTAGTGAGTTTCATATGATCAAACACAAGATTACATATAAAGCAAGATTTGTGTTAGAAGCATTTAATGCAGTTACAAAAAATAGAGCACTCACACGACAAAGACTTCAGAGTAGACCAAATGAGCAACTTTTCTGCTATACCCATTCTGGTGAAAATAACAACTACCATGATATAAGTAGACTAAATCATATCGTGATTAGATACGTTGCAACAAAGCAAAAACAACCAAGTCTCGATTTCTGCCAACGACTTTGATATGTGTCTAACAACATAGTTTACCAGTCCAATGGAAACTTTGACCAAGTCACAACGGTCATATTCTAAATGGGAAGAATTGCTCAATGGTCGAATTCTCTTCATCAACTATAAAAGGAGAAGCATTCAAGATAGACGAAGAGACATGAGCTTACATCTTCGCTTTTAAAATGCCAATACTCTGATGCTTTTATCACTTACTCTCCTTTGTCGCAATGATCATATAGTTTACTATAGAGAGGGAGATTATTCGTAATGTACTTTAGTGTTCATCGTATTCACTTCTGAGAGGGAAGATTCATTATAATCATTTTATCTGGGGTTTTTCTAAAGACGTGAAAAGATTTTTAAAGCTCCAACTTTTCAATCATACACCCAATTCACCTCCTCTTGGGTGTTAGCCAGTGCTAACAACTATTTTCTTTTAGCGTTATATATTCTTGCACGACCTCCGCCTCGACATACATGATATTTATTCATTGTAACTTTTATTTATTAAGTGTTATATATGCTCGAATCTATAGTATCTAATGAAGATTTCAATAACCATTTCAAACAAGTCATATAAAAGAAAGAAGAATATAATGCATCAATTAATACTGCTCTATCATTGTAATGCAATTGGTAGGGTCAGCAAATCAACAGAAATAAATCTAAGCTTGTTTGCGGCCCAAATATGCCAAATCACCTGAAGTTGGATTTCTCAAGAACTTTCAATGTCCATTTTACTCAGGGGTTGGGGAAATATTTGGGTACTTGGATTGATCTAGGAAGGAACAAGACTCACCTATATTAGTAGGTTCTTCAAAATATTGATAATCAAATAAATGCATGGCAAGCTCAATTGTTATCACAAGCTTTAAAGCTCACTCTTCTCAGATCAATCCTTTCATCTGTCAATATAAATGTCATGTCTTGAATTAAGTTGCCGGTGAATATATACCAAGCCATTGAAAGTAAATGTAGTAATTTTTTATGGGGCTCACAAGGTGATCATAAAAAAATGCATATGTTAAGGAACAATTTCCTTTTCATTCCTATTGATTAACGTGGTCTAGAATTAAGACCCACTATGCTCTTCAACCAAGCCCCTTTGTCTAAGCAGATATGGGAAATTCTATGCTCAGGGTCTGATTTTCTTCTATACTCTACCCTGGGAGTGAAATATATTGATGATTCATCCGAAAATTTTATTAACATGCCATATAATGCATCATGGATATGGAAAGGTATTTTAGAGTGTGCTGATATGATTGTAAGTAAGTTGAGATGGAATCGATTAGTAATGGTTGAGACATTTCTTCAAAGCACTCATTATAGTGGCCTATGCAAGTTAGATCTTTTGATTGAGCTAGAATTAAAATTGTTTTAGATCTTTTAGTGCATGCTCATCACAATCCTTTTCAACAATACCAGTGGAATTGTCCACTCCTTCATAGACTCTATTCTCTTTCCATTGGTAATCACGTTTCTTAGTTACCTCTTTCAATAACTGCACATTCAAATCAACTTTTTTGTAATGGTAATTCATGTGGGAATTTTAAAGTTGAAGATGGCTATCTTCTCTATGCTTTAGATTCACTATCCATCAATCAAACTTAGGATCTATTTTTGAAATTCTTGTGGCCTATTTCTATTCCTTTTAAGAATTTATTGTTCATCTAGAAATTTCTTCATAATGGTATCCTATCCTTTGAAGTTTTAATGTAGCATTACCTTGATGTTCAGGCGAATGCCTTTTTGGATGCAACCATGAAGAAACTCTTGATCACCTTTTCATCACATGTCCCATATGCCAAAGCAATTTGGTTTGGTTGTTTCTTAATCCAATTTCAATCATCATCCTTTTCGAAGACTGAAATATTCTATAAGCTTGTTATTTAATAATGGAGAGATCAATCTTTTGAAGGGAATTATCATTCTTATAAATACCATCTGGAATAAGATAATTTATGCTCTGCATCATTGATGTACTGCAATATCCTGAATTTTGGGTCTAGATACTTGAGGATAAACTTGTATCAAACAAATGACTAAACCTAGTTCGGGAAGAGTCCCAAGAATGTTGAGAGATAGAATAGCTCTCAAAGACTATGTGATTTTTCCATACTGGGCAATGGACCTAGCATGCATAGGCCATAAGATTAAGTGGCAGTACAGAAGGGTGCGGAACGTTTATACGGTGCCATTGGGATGGTGGAAAGATGCCTCCTAGCTATGTTATAAGGTATGGCACGATTGGTCGAGTAAAATGTGCCGATATAGGTATGCATATGGCATTTCCGAGGCGGACAGATGTATAATGAGATATGAGATATGAATTTTCAAAGTTGGTTGAAAATATTTCTAGTTTTGACTTGTGTGAAAATGAGAAAAGTAAGGGCAAAGGGTAGTTAGGCTAACTTCCAATGGTTAAGATAAACACTTGGAGTTAATATGGCCCTTTATCTTTATGAAGAAGATGGATAGATACTAACCTGTCATCCGTGAATGTATGTGTATGGGAACCGATGTTTGCTCAGGACGACCAAAGGATTGGGAGTCAAATCGAGGAGTGGTAAAACGTCCAGGTGGTAACTTTTCTCTCACATTCTGTGTGGCCTTGTATGTATGTGTGAACCATGATGTGTCATATGTGTTGGGGATACGTAATAGGTAGAAGGGCCTAGTGGACTGGTGGTCCTTAGGTCTTGAAGCCTAATTGGAATTTAGATATTATGGGTTGATACCCAGTTGAATGCCAGTGCTATGGTAACAGATCATAGGATCCTTTGGTTGCAATCGATGCCATGTGTGATATTTGTTTTCATTCAGTACTGTTTATGTTATGTGCTCTTTGAATGCTGATTGGATTGTTTTATGGTTCACTAACATGTATAGTGCATGCATATTATGTGAGATCAACTGTTATCCTAGGATTCTTTTGAATCCTAGCCCTTTGCTATTTTAGCTATTTTTTGAATCCTAGCCCTAGTTTTATGGTTCCCTAACATTCCATTTTTTGTTTTCATTTAGTACTATTTTTTGTGAGTACTGGACGTGGCTCCTGGGGCGTGGCGGCGGATACCGACAACTGGAGGTACCAGTCTGGTTCAAAAACCGTCGTGGGTTATTTTTTGTAGAATTTTGTAATTGTGTTTTTTTAATAATTTTCAAATATTTCATATGTATCTTGTGGGTATTCTTGTTTGTAATCAAGAGCTTTCAGCAAATTATGCTATTTCTATTTTGCCTACTAAACTGCGTAGGAATACTATAAATGCCCATTGAGTTGTGTATAAGGACTCTGATGAATGTCAGTATACCAGTGGGGTATTACATTTGTGGTATCAGAGTAGTACGTCTAGAAATATCATAATAGCATACTGATATTTGATTACATGGTAATAGGAATCGAAGCAGTAGTGCTAGGGATCCTAAGGAAGAAGGTTCGATCTCTGGTAAGTTGAGGATGTAGGGATAGATGAGGTAGCACAAGATTCAAATTCTATTGCTAACTCTAGGGCTTTTGATGTTGAGATCGGATGTGATTTAGATCCTTAAATCCTATCGGGACTTTAAGGTTAAGTGTGCTTAGGCGAGAGAAATTTTTGGGATGGATGACCTCCTATGAAGTGTCATAAGAATTTGTAATCCTTAGTTTTAAAGCCTGAGTAGCTTGAGGAATGAAACATAGTGATTCAGGCCATTGGAATGAATACAGATAGGCTTGAATTTGATCTAAGCTAAAATGGTGCTTAGGTCCAAATGTGATTAAGGTTGCACAAAGGTTCTAATAATTGAGAGTATGAACCCTGTGAACGTTGATTGATGCTGCGTTGTTAGCATGTTTATTTGGGTATGATTAATGGTTAACCTTGAGGTAGAATTAGAACCTCGTAAATATTGCTGATGTTGTGAGAATATTACTCGAATGTTTTGAGGATTAGACTAGGAATTGTGAATCACTATCCTAGTATATATGATGGGTATTATTGAGGAAACATGATTACCCAGCTCAGTTGATGTTGAGGTTCTAAGAGTCGAAATGTATATTTGATGATTCTAGCATGTTTATTGGGTATGGTTGAGGTTTCTGAATTAGGTTGATGAACCTAAGAATTGGTTGGGCATCTAGAGGGTTGCTACCAATTGAACTGTGACCTAAGAATCCAACTTGATAGTTGAGTGATTCTTTAAGCGTTTGAATCAACCTAAATGAATTGTGGTACTAGAATATAGTACAGATTGATCTGAATGACTTGAGGCACTAGACTATTAATGTGGTACCAATGTGTATGAGGTATCTGGAGGTTGCTAGCTGCTAATCTAGCATATGGAGAGATCTTAATCTCAAAATATTCCCTTAGAAAGAATGGTTGAGAAATTGTTCCTTGATGGAACTAAGTAGTAGCTAGAACTTCAATAGCTATGGGTTATGGTCTCATGACCGAGAAAGATAACAATAGATATGTTTAGGGCTAATGGATTCCTTGAGATGCGGGTTGAATACCTAATAGGGGGAAGTTGAATTTGTGTTTATGACTAGATCTAGACTAATATTGAAATCCATACAAAATGACCTTAGATGAGGTTTATGTGATGCAGTGTATCACCATGGGATGCTCTAGTGCTGTGTGCCTACGATTGAGTATATTCGTGTCATGAATATATAGTGGGCAGAGAGACCTATTGGGCTGGTATGTCCATAGGTTGGCAGAAGCCCATGGTTATTAGACCATGAATATCGGGAAGCGTCCTGAAGAAGTTGTAAAACTTGAAAATTACGGCCATTGTATTGGAACGACCGGAAGGTTGGAATGGAAATGGACTAAGTGTCTTGTGTATGGCTCGAGTAGCAAGAGTTAGAGCCTGGGATCTGATTAGAAATGATGACCTTTTAGAACAGTTGTCTAGTTCCTGAGCATGTTTGAAAATTGAATTTTGAACTAGTTAATGCACCTGCTATACTGGTGAATTTTATGAAATGAATTTTGAATGAAATGTGTTTCAACAGAATTTGAGACCAATAGTGGTCACTTTTGAACTATGTTGTCTCATAGATGGTGTCCTTGTGGAACCCAGAATAGTGGAAGCAATACATAACTGGAAGAGGCCAGAAACTGTTGTAGACATACTTACTTTGCTGGCTCTTTCCAGATGTACTCAGAATGTATTTGAATCGCTTGCCATTGATAAAGCTCATTTGAACTGAGAATTGTTTTGATGGAATATGTTATGAGAGGTTGGAACTCACACCAGTAGTAAATACTCTTAATTCGAGAATGAAAAATTCCGCCTTGCATAAGGTCGGTTACCACTTGAGGCTCGATTGAGCTAGAAAGGCTCCTTGCACTACTACAAAAAATTGGATATTACTACCCTAAAAGACGTCGTTATTTAGAAACAGGACGTCCAAAATGAAGGCGGTGGCATTCTTGTAATTATTTACAAGGAAGTTGAGCCTTCAGCGTCCTAAATTAGAGATCAGGACTCCTGAAATTGATTTTTGGTGTCCTAATATTTTTTCAGGACGTCTAAAATTGTTTTGCGCCATAAAAAATATGAGAAGTTTTTGTTTTGCGCCATGGGATTTAATCTTTTTGCAATAAAATTAATTTATGGCGTCCTAAATAACTTTCAGGACGCCTTTAATGTGGGAATACATATTAATTACTTCGCGCCATGAATTTTTTGTTTGGCGTCGTGGATGTTTTTTTGATAGAAATTTGGAAAATTAAAATATTGTTATAATATTGGCGTCCTGAAACATCATCCTAAAACATCATTCAAGACACCAAAATATAAATATGGGCATCTTGATTATGGTTCAGGATGCCAATATTTTAATATTGGCGTCCTGATTATGATTCAGGATGCCAATATTAAAAGTATTGGCGTCCTGGTGCGTTTTCAGAACGCCAATATGAAAAAAATGGCGTCCTGAATAAGCTTCAGAACGCCAAACATGGAATATTGGCGTCCTGAAAGCTTATTCAGGACGCCTATATTCCTTTTTTTAGGTTAATATACCCATGCGCCTCTTCATTTTCTCTCACTCACAGATACTCCGACAACACGCGAAATCCTCGTCAATCAGTTTCTCCTCACTCACACTCTCGTCTCGCTCCTTCTCTAAGGCCGGCCCTTTCGTTTCCGTCTCTGTCGTCATCTTCTCCGTCTCCGCCGTCATCACTCACACTCCTGGTTCTCGATCTCTCGCTCACTCCGCCTCTTTCTCGATCGAAACCCGCCAAACCCAAGTAAGCTTGTTCGTTCCTAAGTTCTTTGATTCCTAACCCATTTAATCGTTAATGCTTCTTGCTTGTGGACTGGATTTTTTCTTCTGATTAGGATTCCTGGCTCTCTCTCGCTCACTCCACCTCCTTCCCGATTGAATCCTGCCAAACCCAAGTAAGCTTGTTCGTTCCTTTTGTTCTTTGATTCCAAACCCATTATCGTACAACATGATGTTAGCCAAACCACCTTAACTTGTTGTGCTGATTCTTTATTTATTTTTGTGTTTGTAATTTTAGAAGTTTATAGGGTGTGTTTCTTGCTAAAGGTTTGAAGTAATTATTTTTTGTTATTGAGGGATTTATGTGGTGATAACAAGTGTGTGAAGTATGAGAATGAAGAAGAATAATATGGTGAAGTTTAATTAATCGGTAATGCTTCTTGCTAGATTTGGTGACTGTAAGGATGGTAACTCTTACTGTTTTAAGATTCAAATATATGGAAAATGTGCCTTAAACTATTGAATGACACCTAAGACATACCCTATAAGGTTCCTACCATATGATTGGAAACAATAGAATAGAATTTCATAAATCTTCTCTTTCATGTTTTGTTTTGGGCAACATTATTTAAGCATGAAGGGGTTTGAATTTTTTAAATTTAATCGAGTTTAGAAGGGGATTTTGTGCAAGATAATGCCCTTAGCACAAGTTTGGAACCATTTTGATTGAATATGGAGGTTTTTTTTTTTTTAATTTAAAGAATGAATGTAAGTGTCTTGGCCCAATCTGTTTGATAGAGTTAGCTGATTTTGGATTAATTTAATGGTTCCAATGGTATTAAAGATGCTTAATCGCTGGATTTTTGCTTCTGATTAGGATTTCTATTTGTGATTAGGATTTCTATTCGTCCCTTTTTGCTTCTTGTTAGATTAAATGATGTACTTTTATAAGCATACCGAGTTTTTATATATATGGTTGAGACACAAAACATGTCGTATTTGTGTGTACGTGTTGAATTAAAATGCAAACACGGTTTTATGATATTCAAGTAGTTAGTCAAACACAGTAACATTGCTTGATGCTTCTTGTTCTTTCTTTTCTTGTGTACGTGCCGACCTTGGGGCAGAAACCGAAGGAGCATTTGGTCTTAAATAATAGTTAGAAAACATGCAAGAATATCCCTCTTTGTATTTTACCAAATTGCCCTTGTATTTTCTTCATTTTTCATGTATTTTCATGTCCAAAAATGGAATTTTCCTTGGTTCTTCATGGCTGCACGAATTTGTCTCATTTTTTGGTACAATTATGAGCTTGCTTAAGTATTATTATAGTACATATTTATGCTCCTTCCTTGGCCCTACCTTATTGGTCCATATGTCGTAAATTTTTACTTAATAACCTGTATAACTTTGATTTGTCCTTGATGAACAGGAATATTTCCAGCTCAGAGGAGTCATCGGGTGATAGGGTTGATCAACCCGTTAAAAGAAAGGGTAGAGGTAGCACGCATATAGGTGCACTAATTGCACGCCGTCATAGTCCAAAGAAGCGGCTGCATGTGGAGTTTGATGCCAATATGAATCCAATTGGTAAAGAGGAGGACAATTTAATTAGCTATTTAGGCTATCTGGCTCGAAGCAAAGTTCGCATTGTCTACTCTCATTGGAAGTTGGTTCCTCCTAAAGCGAAGGATTTTATCTGGGCACAAATTTTGGTATATCACTTTCCACATAATGCATTTGTTGATTTAATCTTATTACTTGATATGTAATTAATGATCTTCTCTTTTACCTTGCAGCAAACGTTCGATGTCCCCAACAATAAGGCGATGTACAAGCATTGGATGGGCGAAGTTCGTCTACGATGGAAGGATTTTAAGAACAAGCTAACAAGAAAGTACATTCGAGGGCCAAAAAGGAATGAGGATCAGTGTAAGATCTGTTAGTTCTCAATGTCTTTTGATGATAACTGACAATTGTAAACAAGTGCGAATGTTTTTGACAAGCTAAAAGATATGATTTAAAGACAAAAACATTCTGTCAGCGTCAAAATCGAGCCTAGATAAGTGAACTCGAGTTTGCCACTAACAGAGAGCAAGACCGACTTATCTTTGCATT
Source organism: Acacia pycnantha (assembly GCA_025563575.1). NCBI lineage: Eukaryota > Viridiplantae > Streptophyta > Magnoliopsida > Fabales > Fabaceae > Acacia > Acacia pycnantha. The sequence goes on from JAMWYP010000006.1 coordinate 2,275,664, forward strand.
TTGAACTCGAGCTGTGTTCTTGAACTCGAGCCTAAAAGCTCCGAAAAGGTTTTGAAAGAGTTTACGAATGAGTAAACTCGAGCCCGCATAAGCAAGCTCAAGTTTGCCTCTGGAGGGAAAACTTTTCATTTGAAAATCATTTCTTCAAACTCCACGGTTTGTATTTTGAGTAGAGTTTGCTAAACTTACAAATCTTACAAACTCAAGCTTAAATAAATAAACTCGAGCCTATGGTTGTTGTGTAGAGTTTACTCTATAGTTTGAAAGACATAAAAGAGTTTACAAAATAGTAAACTCGAGCCTGCGTCTGCAAGCTCGAGTTTGCCCTTGGCAGAGAGCATTCGAAACTTCCATCTTTTAAAAACTCGAGCGTGACGTTTTACACCTCAGGTTTGCCTCTGGCCAATTAATTTCAAAGATCATCTATTTACTGAAACTCGAGCCCAATCTTTTGAACTCGAGCCTAATCCTTGAAATGAGTAAAGTTACCTTACCAACTCTAGAGTTCATATTTTAAACCTCAAGTTTGTCGACATGAACAATGTCAAACTCGAGCCTCGCTCACTAACGGACTCGAGCTTGCCATTATGTAAAGTTTTGATTTCGGATGGCCCTCGCGACAAATGACCCATCGTGCTCTAAACTCGAGCCTGCTACCATAAACTCGAGCTCACTCTGAAGAAAAATTACAAACTCCAGAGTTTGCCTTTGAACCTCCAATTCGCACTTCACAGAAGCTGAACCTGACATCCCAGATGGCTTGCGAACTCGAGCCTAGACTTGCAAACTCGAGCTCGTGTCGGATCCACAATTGATTGACAGCATTGATCTCACGCGACAATCAGAGATTCTGTCATAAAGATGAATTCCTCACTTGGAAATGATTTCCACAACGATTACCCAGAATGATTCGTTATTCAAATCAATTGATGAACATTAAAAGACCTTCATTGCAAATCAATCATCCGAAAATCAGGAAAGACTATGAACCCAACGGCTAGAGTCCACAAACTGACAAGAAATTCGAATGGAGAGAATTCTGAATAAAGAAGCAACGGTCATAAGAAGACTCACTGCTATATATAGAGTTGCATACAAACATACAAAGAGACACAACAAGCAGAAACGAAAACAAAGCTAAATACTTCTCTAATATTTCAGTTCTCTTTCTGTGTAGTATCTTTTGATACTTAGAACTTCAGTGTTTATCAATATTTACTCTGTGAGAGAGTTTACATACTTGTATTTCATTCATTGTAATAATCTCAAGTCAAGGGGACTTGGAGATTGGGATTTCAGATTACAACTTGTAAGGGGGAGTGTATCCTAGAGAGAGGATAATCCTTGAGTACGAGTGTGTATCCGAATTGAGTGATAGTAGAAAACCCGGAGAGTCTGGGACTGGACGTAGGTCAAGAGTTTGGACCGAACCAGGATAAACTTTCGTGTCAAGCTCTTCTTCCCTATCTCTTTACGTTTAGCTTGACTTGGGTGCAAGGTTATTTTAAATTTTTTAAAATCCCCAATTCACCCCCCTCTTGGTGATTTCCTTTCGTTTTCATTTGGTATCAGAGCAAGGTTGTCTATTTGAAGGATTAACATCCTAGACAAAAAGATCCAATGGAAGGAATTCTACCCGATGGAGCCTCAATCAACAGACCCCAGGTTTCAATGGAGAACACTACTCATTCTGGAAGGCTAAGTTCAGGGTCTATGTAATGGCCTTTGAGTTTGGTTTATGGAAGGTCTTTGAGAAAGGAAACTATGTTCCTTCCTCAGTTGTAGCTGATGTCAGAACTCCCAAGAAAGAAGAAGAGTACGATTCCTACACCTGTTTCTATTTGTGAAAAGGAAAGTTCTACTTGTCCTAATCATGATATAAAACCAACTTATAATGAATTGTCTACTGAATATAAACTTGTTCAAAATGAATTTGAAGAACTTGCTGAAAAATATTTTGCTTTAAAAGGAAGAATACAACACTTGAACAGCAAGTAGAAAATCTTTCGGTTCCTGAAAATATCATATGTGATGAATGCCTTATTCTGAAAAAGAAAAATGAATATCTTACGAAGACTCTTGAAAAATTCACTAGAGGAAGTGAAATGCTTGAAATCATTTTGAAACAGCAAAGGTTCACAAATGAAAAATCAGGAATTGGTTACAAACCTGATTGTGATAAGAAAAAAGGCAAAAAGAAACATGGCCAAATATCATACATGAATTATTTTCAAAAATCTGTCCATATTTCAAATCCATTTGCTCATTGCAACTATTGCAACAGAAAAGGTCATGTTAGTTCTCTATGTGTTTTGATGATTAATAACAATTGTAAACAAGTATGAATGTTTTAATAAGACAAAAGAGTCAAAAATATTCTGTCATCGCAAAACTCGAGCCTATAAAAAGTTTACAAATAAGTAAACTCGAGCCTGTATAGACAAGCTCGGGTTTGCCTCTGGCGAGAACATTTTCCAATTGAAAACCATCTCTTTAAACTTCAGAGTTTATATTTTTGTGTAGAGTTTGCTTATTCCTATTGATGAACACTCGAGCCCAAATATATGGACTCGAGCTTAACACTTTTTTTATAGAGTTTACTCTATGGTTTGACAAACGAAGAAGAGTTTACAAAATAGGTAAACTCGAGCCTGTTATTGCAAGCTCGAGTTTTTCTGCGAGAGCTCCCAAGTTCTCCTCATTTAAAAACTCCAGAGTATATGTTCAAACCTCCAGTTCACTCCAATAAGCCATGGAATAAATGAAATCGAACTTGAGCCTGAGATTATGAACTCGAGCCCTTCATTGAAAGAGAGTAAAGCAAGTGTGCAAACTCCAGAGTTTGTATTCATGCTCTAGTTCACACTTTTGAATGACCAAATCTCTTAGGCATGAATAGTGTTAAACTCGAGCCTAAACACTAATGGACTCGAGCTTGCCTGGTTTGTGAAATATTATCTCAGGTGCTCGCACGATAAAAAGCTCAGTGATGATTCGAACTCAAGCCTACCTTTGTGAACTCGAGTTTACATGTTGAGACAATTTACAAACTCCAGAGTTTACATCAAAACTCCAAAGTTTGCTCCACACAGAAGATAAACCAGATACTCAAAGTGCCTTACGAACTCGAGCCTGACTTGGCGAACTCGAGTTTAAAGCAACAACAAATATGATCGTTACTGGTTTCATCCTGATTAGTTTGAACTACAAACTTACCAATTTTATGCGAGTTAATTACATTCATTTAGAGAATTCATATGTATATTTAACCACTCTAAATTCAGAATGTTTCAGGTATTAGTTGGATCAAACAAGGCATTGAATTCACGCGACGAATCAGAAAAGATTTCACGCGTTTGGAATTCAATCACCAAATTCAGAACCCAACGACTATAATCATCATCAAGCTGAATTTCAAATGAAGAACATGCCGAATTGAGAAGTAACGGTCACATAGCAATTCACCACTATATAAGGAGAAAATTACAAACTTCGGAAGACACGACAAATTAAGCAGAAACAAAAAGCAAGCTCAAGAGTTACATATACATTCAGTTTTCTTTCTGTATTGTATTTGATATACAAAGAGCCTCAGTGTTTATCAATATCTTCTCTGTGAGAGAACTGTTATACAAACTATTCATCCATTGTAATAATCTCAAGTCAAGGGGACTTGGAGATTGGGATTTGATTACAACTTGTAAGGGGAGTGTATCCTAGAGAGAGGATAATCCTTGAGTACGAGTGTGTATCGATTTGAGTGATAGTAGAAAAACCCGGAGAATGCTGGGACCGGACGTAGGTCAAGAGTTTGGACCGAACCAGGATAAACTTTCTGTGTCAAGCTATTCTTCCCAATCTTTTTACGTTCAGCTTCAGCTTAGGTGCAAAGTTATTATAAAAGGTTTTAAAATCCCCAATTCACCCCCCTCTTGGTGATTTCCTTCTGTTTTCAGGTCATACTACTTCTGCATGCTTTCATAGAAAATATAGATCAAATAAACCAATAGGAAATTATCAATGGGTGCCTAAGGGATCCTATGTGATTCCTAAGACACAAACTAACCCAAAAGGACCCAAGAAAAAATGGGTACCTAAGAAATGATACTCATCTTTATGCAGATTTGTCTTAGGGCATCAAATCCAAATAAATGATACTCATCTTTATGCAAAGTGCTCTTGGGCAAAAGGAGTATTTCAGAATTTGCACTTTGCCATCTGCTAAGCAAATGTGGGATGCTCTTGAGATAGCCCATGAAGGAACGGCTGCAATCAAAGAAAATCGTATCAATACTCTCATGACTGAATATGATTTATTACGTATGAAGCCCGGAGAGTCTATTGGCGAATTTCAACTCAGCTTCACTCATCTGATCAATCAACTCATTGCCTTGGGAAAAGAATATGAACAACCTGCCCAAGTGAGGAAAATACTAAATATTCTCACCAAGGAATGGGAAGCCAAGGTCACGGCAATTGAAGAATCTCGAGGCGAATCAATGGCCTCCGCAGCAACATTATTTGGCGGCCTCTGAGTATGAGGCGAAGATCAAATTCAAGAAAGGGCTAAATGACATCAATGTCAAAAACAAGGGAATAGCCCTTAAAACCATCAAAGAGGTAAAGTCAGATGACGATGAAGAAGATGAAGATGAAGATGGTGAGCTAGGAATGATGGTCCGAAGATTCAAGAAATTCTACAAAAAGACCAATCTCACGTAAAGTTTCACAAAGGAAATTCTAGCACCGAAACTAAGAAACCAATTATATGCTATGAGTGTGAGAAACCAGGCCACATCAAATCAGAATGTCCTCAGCTGAAAAACAAAGAAAAGAAATTCACTGAGTTCAAGAAAAGAGCTTATGTGTCAGCTATATGGGGCAACAGCTCATCTGATGAAGATGAGGCAGAAGAGGACCAAAGTGTCAATCTCTGTCTTGTGGCTCAAGAGGAATCAGACAACGAAGAGGTAAGTAATTCTGATTTACCTTATGATGAATTATCTTCAACATATGACTCTTTACACTGAATTTAAGAAAACTGCAAAAGAGCTCTTATTTTCAAAGAGAAAAATCAAACTATTAGAAGAACAGGTTCAAACGATTCCTACACCTGTTTCTATTTGTGAAAAGGAAAGTTCTACTTGTCCTAAAAAAAAGGCAAAAAGAAACATGGCCAAAGATCATACATGAATTATTTTCAAAAATCTGTCCATATTTCAAATCCATTTGCACATTGCAACAGAAAAGGTCATACTACTTCTGCATGCTTTCATAGAAAATATAGATCAAATAAACCAGTAGGAAATTATCAATGGGTGCCTAAGGGATCCTATGTGATTCCTAAGACACAAACTAACCCAAAAGGACCCAAGAAAAATGGGTACCTAAGAAATGATACTCATCTTTATGCAGATTTGTCTTAGGGCATCAAATCCAAATAAATGGTACATTGACACAGTGGATGCTCAAGACACATGACAGGAGAGCAATCCAAGTTTGCTTCAATCAAGCATAAGGAAGGAGGCAAGGTAACCTTTGGTGGAAATCAGTCTGGAAGGATTCTTTGGAATAGGAGAAGTTGGAAATAACAATGGACCACAAATCAAAGATGTTTATCTTGTAGAAGGACTATGTCACAATCTTCTTAGTGTGAGTCAAAGCACGAGATAAAGGAAATCTAGTCATCTTTGATTCGAAGAATGCTTGATTGTAAGTAAGGATATTCTCTCCTTAGATAACATTAAATCCAAAGCATTATTCAGAGCTCCAAGAGAAGGTAATTGCTATACTCTTAATCTACTTGAAAACAATTCTGATTCTGAAAAGTGTTTTGTTGGTAAATTGGATGAAAGTTGGTTATGGCATAAACGTTTAGGACATGTTAATATGATTCAACTTGATAAGTTACAAAAAAGGAATTGGTTATTGGTTTACCAAAACTTTCTTTTAAAAAGGACATGTTGTGTGATGCTTGTCAAAAAGGTAAACAAATCAAATCTTCCTTTAAGTCAAAGAATGAAATATCAACTAATAGACCTCTTCAATTACTCCATATGGACTTAATTGGACCTGCTAGAGTAAAGAGTCTTGGTGGTAATCTTTATACCTTAGTCATAGTTGATGATTTCTCAAGGTTCACTTGGACTATACTCTTCCCTTCAAAAGATAAAACATTTGATCAATTTGCAAAATGGAGTTGTTGAAAGGAAAAATAGAGTGCTCACTAAAATGGCAAGAGCAATCTTTGAATGAAAATCAAACATCTCAAATGTTTTGGGCCGATGCTATGAGCCTTGCATGCTACATATCAAACAGGGCATATCTCCGGAAGAAATTGGACAAAACACCCTATGAACTTTACAAAGGAAGAAACCCCAACTTAGCTCACTTGCACATCTTTGGATGTAAGTGCTTCATCCACAATAACGGTAAGGACAGCTTGGGTAAATTTGATCCCAAAGCTGATGAAGGTATATTTCTGGGTTATTCAAGTAGAAGTAAAGCATATAGAGTTTATAATACCCGCACTCACATTGTTGAAGAATCTATGCATGTTGTATTCTGTGAAACCAAATCTAACAAACCCTTGGATGATGATGATGATTTTCTTATTTCAAATCAATCTGGTTCAGACACAGCACCAACTCCTGTTTTAACAAACACTGAAAAAGCTTTGCAAAAGGATTCTGAACCGAAAACATTGTGAAAATACTTGTGAAAGCAGTGTTCAAACTCAACCTAAATCATGGAGATACAGTAGGAGTCATCCTCTGGATCAAGTGATAGGTGATGCAAGTCAAGGAGTAAGAACCAGAAGAAGCACTCTAAGTGAAGTCACCTTCTCTGCTTTCATTTCTAAAATTGAACCCTCTAAAATTGATGAAGCCCTTTCAGATAACGATTGGGTTATAGCAATGCAAGAGGAGTTACACCAATTTGAAAGAAATCAAGTTTGGGACTTGGTACCTAGGCCTAAAGACCATCCAGTCATTGGCACTAAATGGGTATTCAAGAACAAACGTGATGAATCCGCCATAATCATTCGTAATAAGGCAAGACTAGTTGCAAAAGGCTATAATCAAGAAGAAGGAATTGATTATGAAGAGACCTATGCTCCAAGTAGCTAGATTGGAAGCTATAAGAGTTCTTTTAGCTTTTGCTCGTGTTAAAGGATTCAAACTTTTTCAAATGGATGTGAAGTCCGCTTTTCTAAATGGTTTTATTCAGGAGGAAGTTTATGTTGAACAACCTCCAGGATTTCAAAGTGAACATCATCCAGATCATGTTTATCACCCCAAGAAAGCCTTATATGGACTTAAGCAAGCTCCTAGAGCTTGGTATGAGCGACTAAGCAATTTCCTTCTTGATCAAGGATTTGTTAGAGGTAGAGCAGATACAACTCTTTTTATTAAGAAAGATAAACTTAATAATATACTGATAGTTCAGATTTATGTTGATGATATTATATTTGGTGCTTCAAATAATACTATGTGTGAAGAATTTGCTAAGATAATGCAGGGAGAATTTGAAATGTCTATGATGGGAGAACTCAACTTTTTCTTGGCCTTCAAATCAAGCAACGCCATGATGGAATCTTCATTTCTCAAACTAAGTATCTGAAAGACCTACTGAAGAAATATGGTCTAGAAGATTGTAATGGAGCAGACACACCAATGAGCTCAACTGCAACTTTGGATGCTGATGAAAAAGGAACTGATTTCAACATTACTAAATATAGATTAATGATTGGATCATTACTCTATCTTACAGCAAGTCGTCCAGACATTCAATTCAGTGTTGGAATGTGTGCTAGATTTCAATCTGCCCCCAAGGAGTCTCATGCCGAACATGTTAAAAGGATTTTCAGATATCTTGCTGATACAAAGACTCTTGGATTGTGGTTTCCCAAAGATCAACATGAACATTTGGTAGCTTATACCGACTCGCATCATGCAAAGTTACAAACCGACGTAAAAGCACCAGTGGTCAATGTGAATTTTTTGGAGGATCATTAGTATCTTGGTTCAGCAAGAAGCAGACTACAGTAGCTGTGTCATCCACTGAAGCCGAGTATGTTGCTGCCTCAAGTTGTTGTGCTCAAGTTCTTTGGCTAAAACATCAGTTGTCTGATTTGGGAGTCCATCTCAAAGAAATTCCAATTCTCTGTGATAATACCAGCACAATAAGCTTGGCAAAAAATCCTGTGCAACATACCAGAACCAAGCATATTGATGTCAGACATCACTTTATAAGAGACCATGTTCAAAAGAAAGATGTCAAAGTCATGTTCATCCCAACCCACTTACAACTTGCTGATATCTTCACCAAACCATTAGCCAAAGAACAATTTGTGTTCATAAGAAGAGAATTGGGAATGGTAAATCCCAATGAGTTGTGAGTAAATCTCCACCCAATTTAATGTTAGTTATGTTTTTGATGATTATTATTTATTAACTTAAGCATCGGAGTATGTAGATATGTTTTGTGCAGGATGTGTATTGAAATCAATATTCCAAACCATCGACTGCAAGTTAGCTGTCACAAACTCGAGCCTATTAGTTAGACTCGAGCCTACCAAGTTAGACTCGAGCTCGAGAGAACCAGAGAGAAATGCAATTATCTCAGGTCGCCAAACTCGAGCCTATTAGTTGAAGGACTCGAGTTCGCGGGAGACAGAGAGCAACTCAACTCGAAACCCGATGGACTCGAGCCTATTAGTTAAAGGACTCGAGTTCGCGGGAGACAAAGAGCAACTTAGCTCAGAGAACCTGACAGACTCGAGCCTGCAAGTTGCTAGCCTCGAGCCTAGCAAGAAACTTCAAGGGTTCACACATACACTCTTGAATTCCAGGTTAGTACCGTTACACAAACTCGAGCTTACACTTTAGAACTCGAGTTTGCGTCGATAAATTTCTTTAAAAAAAAAAACCTGACTGCTCGTCCTCACTTTATCTCACCCTCGAGCCTAAACCTAATTCTCTCCCAAAAATCTTCCAATCTCCTCGATGAAAACCAGAGAGTATGGCTTTCAAACGATCTGCAACTCAAGATTCCCAAAGCTCTGATCATCAAGAACCCCAATCAAATCCACCGAACGTTCCTCAGCGTCCTCCCAGAGCGAAATCGTTTCCCAAACGATTCAAGCACAGAATTGACAAGCAAATTCCTGGTATTCCTTCGACCCAGGCTACTCCTATAACCACATTCAGGATGGACAATCCTAAGAAACCCCCAAATGCTGAAACACCACCCAGAAGGGGCAAAGAGAAGGTCCATAAAACTAGAAAGACCAAAACGAGTCCTCTTGCAACAAGTCAGGCTAGCTCTCAAGCTCAATCATCCTCCCATCATCAAGAACATTCTGTTCCTCAGGTATCTAGAGACACCCCGGCATTATTTGAAATATACAATCACTCTTCAATTCCTAGGGGATTTTCTAGTGAGTCTGTAACTCTAACGGGTGAGGATGCCATTCGATTCCAGGAGAATTATGAGTCTAAGAGTTTTTGTCCCTCAGTTTATGTCAATTTAGATACATTAAAAGAGGAATGTAGTCTTGATCTTGCTCATTGGTTTAGACAATTTGAACCTCTCATATCCATTCGAGCCTCATATAGTCCATCCTTTGTCAAAGCTTTCTATTATTGCATGCAAAGTGACAATCTATTGGATAATGATAGAAATCTAATTGAGGAAAGGATTACCACCACCATTAGAGGAAAACAGATTACCATCACTGCTGAATACCTTAATTCCCTCCTTCAAATACAAAATCATCCTCCTGTTGCATCCCCAAACTATACCGATAGGCAGGTATACTCACTCCTCAAACCCGATGAGCCTGTCCCCGATGGTTTAGAGATTCTAAATTTCACTCCAGTATCAATGCCCCCTAAGCAAAGAGCTGCCTGGTACATATATACTAGGAATCTCGTTCAAAAAGGAGGAAACTTCACCCATTTTGCAAAGAAGGACTTTCCTATCTTTGCTTCTATCATAGATCAAGTTCCTCACAATATAGGAGATTGGATCTTCAAAGAGATGTTCAAATTTCGTTTTCATGGAAGGAAAACATCTCAAATACCCTTTGCTAGTCTTATCTCTGTAATCATGTTCCATGAAAGATTATGGTGCCTACCTGCCAATGAGAAACCTGAAAAACCGGCAAAATTTGGTCAACATATCCTGAACCTTATGAGGATAAGTTTTGATCAAGGTAGTGATCACTCCAAAGCTCCATCAAGACCTGCTCGATCCAGAGCCAATCAGTATAGATTTCAAGAGGCTCAGAGTGCACCACCTCCACCACAATCATTTCGTTCTGATTTGGATGAAAGAATCAAGACTTACATTGCCCAAGTTGTTTCTGATCTTTCTTCCAAGATGGAATCAGAATTCAAGAAAGTGAAGAAAGGATATGAGGAGTTGACCGATGCCCAAGAAGATCTAGTTCTTGAGCATGAAAATATCAAAGACAAAGTGCAAGGTCTCAGTGAACAAATTGGAGATCATTCAGTGAGCATCTCCACCCTTTTGGTGTCTATGTCTAGCCTCCATGACAAAATGGACAAAGTCTTACAACATCAGTCCATCACTTCTGCTGGCCCTAGCTCCTCGGACCCTCCACCTACTTCTGCACCTTCTATCTCAATCCCAATCCAACCAACCACCTCCATAGCCCCGAACCATCTACACATGATCCTGCTCTTGACCAACCTCTACCCCATCCGATCCTCCCTTGTTTGCGATGACAAAGGGGAGAAGAGTTGAAGTGAAGAAGCGATCAATTTAAATGTTTTTGATCATTTCTTATATCTTTGAAACTCTAATGTCATCTTGTAATCTATTGAATACTCTAGTTTATGCAATATGACAATATGTATTATGCTCCTCATATCGCTTATGAATAATGCTTATTTGATTCATGTTTATGATCACTTGCTAACTCGATCATCGAATCGATTTCTAATGTTAATTTCCAATTCGATGCATTTACACCGAACATTTATGCTTCATTGATTTCAAATGATCAAACAATGTTTTTAAAAGGAGTTAATTGTTTACAAGTGTTGTCATCATCAAAAAGGGGAGAATGTTAGTTCTCTATGTGTTTTGATGATTAATAACAATTGTAAACAAGTATGAATGTTTTAATAAGACAAAAGAGTCAAAAACATTTCGTCATCGCAAAACTCGAGCCTAACTAGGCAAGCTCGAGTTTGCTGCAAAAGAGAGCATATCGGGCTATTTCGGCATGACGAACTCGAGCTCGAATAAATAAACTCCACCTAAACTCTCCATGGTATAATGTTAAAGAGTTTACAAATGAGTAAACTCGAGCCCGTATAGACAAGCTCGAGTTTGCCTCCGCGGGAAATATTTTCCAATTGAAAACCATCTCTTTAAACTTGAGTTTATATTTTTGTGTAGAGTTGACCTATTCCTATGGTCAGAATTGATGAACACTCGAGCCTAAGTATATGGACTCGAGCCTAATACTTTTGTGTAGAGTTTACTCTATGGTTTGACAAACGAAGAAGAGTTTACAAAACAGGTAAACTCGAGCCTGTTATTGCAAGCTCGAGTTTTCCCTTGGCAGAGAGCTCCCAAGGTTTCCTTCATTCACAAACTCCAGAGTTTATGTTCAAACCTCCAGTTCACTCCAATAAGTCATGGAATAAATGAAGTCGAACTCGAGCCTGTGATTATGAACTCGAGCCCTTCGTTGAAAGAAAGTAAAGCAAGTGTACAAGCTCCAGAGTTTGTATTCGTGCTCCAGACCACACTTCCGAATGACCAAATCTCTTAGGCATGAATAATGTCAAACTCGAGCCTAATCACTAATGGACTCGAGCCTACCTGGTGTGTGTGAAATATTGTTTCAGGTGCTCGAACAGCAAAATCTCAGCGATGATTCGAACTCGAGCCTACCTTTGTGAACTCGAGTTTACATGATGAAACAAATTACAAACTCCAGAGTTTACATCAAACTCCAGAGTTTGCTCCTCACAGAAGATAAACCAAATACTCAAAGTGCCTTACGAACTCGAGTTTAAGACGACAGCAAATATGATCGTTACTGTTTTCATCCTGATTAGTTTGAACAACAAGATTACCATTTCTATGCGAATTGATTACATTCATTTAGAGAATTCATATGTATATTTAACCACTCTAAATTAAGAATGTTTGAAAATCAGAACCCAACGGCTATAATCCTCATCAACCTGAATTTCAAATGAAGAACATGCAGAATTGAGAAGTAACGGTCACATAGCAATTGACCACTATATATAGAACAAGATTACAAACTTCGATAGTAGAGAATTTAAGCAGAAACGAAAAGCAAGCTCAAGAGTTACATATACATTCACTTTTCTTTCTGTATTGTATTTGATATAAAAAGAGCCTCAGTGTTTATCAATATCTACTCTGTGAGAGAGCTGTTATACAAATTATTCATTCATTGTAATAATCTCAAGTCAAGGGGACTTGGAGATTGGGATTTCAGATTACAACTTGTAAGGGGGAGTGTATCCTAGAGAGAGGACAATCCTTGAGTACAGAGTGTATATCTGAATTGAGTGATAGTAGAAAAACCCAGAGAGTCTGGGGACTGGACGTACGTCAAGAGTTTGGATCGAACTAGGATAAACTTTCTGTGTCAAGCTCTTCTTCCCTATCTCTTTACGTTTAGCTTCAGCTTGGGTGCAAGGTTATTTTAAAAGTTTTTAAAATCCCCAATTCACCCCCCCTCTTGGTGATTTCCTTTCGTTTTCAATAAATGTGCAAGGCAAGATTATGAATACAGTTACTCAAAATAAAGGATGAATGACAAATGCTGATGAATTTGAGCAACTAATAGAATACTAGGATTCCTGAATGATGAAACACATTAATCCAAAGGATTATTGTTTAGAATATCATCCTAGTAAGTTATTCCATTAATGGTTAATGCATTCTTTATTTAATGCACTAATGAACATTTATAAAGATTTGGAATAACTTGGCCAATGGAAATTTATGCAGTAGGCATAACAATTTACAGATTGAATTCTTTTAAAGATAGGCTTGAAACTCATATATGGATATTAGTTATAAAGAGCAACTAGTTCAAGAGTGAAACTAGACAGTTCAAGCAATACATTGGATTCTAGAGATCAATCTGAGAGGGATGGAAAACATTCAACATACACAGATTTGAAACATATCTGTTATTCAAAATATTAGTTTCCAATTTTGAAACACCATTAAAGTGCAATCAAAGCATGAATAATTTTCAAATCGTTTATATGCATTTTCATAAAAACAGGTGAATCAAACCATTTTTAGAATTGTGCATTTCAAAAACATGAAATCAGAAAGTACTGCACAATTTCATTCTTTAGTTCATTTAGCAATCTGAAATTCATTTTGAAACAGCATAGAAAGATTGATTGCTAATAGAAATATAATAGTGGACAATTATTCATTACCCCAATATGAATCTCATTTAAGCACAGTATAGGGTAAGAGATAGATATCACCGTAAATGCTTTTGTCCTTGTAAAAGCTTTGCTTGATTGAGGTTGATTGATGTTGATAATTCTTTTTACAGCATTCACCATCAAGCATTGCTTCTTTAGCTTCCTCAAGAGTTGAATTAATTTGACTATGTAGATGTTCTCTTGAGAAGCTTTCATTGATCCTTAGGCTCTTGGAGGATCAAATTTGCTTACGCACAGCTTCTTATGTCTTTCTCTGGGTTTCTGCAAAGTTCTCTCAAAGGGTATAGACTTCAAAAGCCTTCTGCTTGGCACTTGAGAGGATCTCCTTTTTGGTTCATAAGAAGCTCTTTGATTCTTCATCTTATCTGCACCTTTGTGTCTATTCTTATTGAGGTCTGTCTGCGCACACAAGGGAAAAATGGACATTTTGGTACCCTTTTATACTTGGGTCCTTCACTGTTAGTTTGAACCTTAGAGAAGACATAAGTTCCCTTTGGTACCCATTGATAATTACCAACAGGTTTATCCCTTCTATCTTTCCTATGAAAGCAAGATGAAGTACTGTGTCGCTTTCTTTACGAAAATAACTCAAATAAGGTTTTCCACCAGTTTTCTTTTTACCTTTCCTCTTGTCAAAAGTAGGATTATATCCTATGCCTGATCGGTCATTTGTAAATCGTTGACCCTTCAAAATAACATTGAGCATTTCACTACCTTTAGTGAACTTCTCAAGTGTTTTCGTGAGATAAGAATTTCTCTTTTCAAGATCAAGGCATTTTTCACAAATGATATTTTCAGGAGAAGAGAGATTTTCTACTTGCTATTCAAGAATTGTATTCTTCTTTTTCAAATCAGTATATTTTTTAGCAAGTTTTTCATACTCATTCTGAACAAGACTGTATTCAGCAAACAATTCATCATAAGTAGGTTTTGCATTATTATCAGGACAATCTTGATAAGCTGAATTTTCACAAGAATTTGAAGGTGAATTCTTTATTTGTTGTTTAAGCAGTTTGTTTTCCTTTCTGATGGTAATAAGTTCCTTTGCAATTTTTAGAAACTCATAATGCAGTTCATTATACTCAGAAAACAATTCATCATAAGATGGTTCAGTATCACATACCTCTTCTTTGTTTTCTGATTGCTCTTCTTCTGCAATCAAACAGATATTTGCACTTTCTTCTTCTTCTATGCCGGAGGTTCCTTCGTATGCAATTTCTAAGGCTTTCCACATCTCCTTGGCAGTAGATAGATTGCAGATACGGAGATACTTCTTTTGACTGAGAGCACCATGAAGCATTAGGATGGCTTTGCTGTTGAGAGTCACTCTCCTTCTGTCATCCTCGTTGAATTCTTCCTCAGCCTTTGGAACGTTATTTCCTCCTACAATTTTCGTAGGAACATAATCTCCATTCTCTATAACTTGCCATAGACCATACTCCGAGGCTAACAGAAATACTCTGAATTTTGCTTTCCAAAACGAATAATGTTTGCCATTGAAGCTAGGTGGTCTGTTGATTGAGGCACCTTCAGGTAATATTCCTTCCATGATCTTTGTCTCGGGATGTTAAGCCCAATCTGAGAAACTTGGGCTCTGATACCAAATGAAGGGTGGAATATCACCTAGAGGGGGGGTGAATAGGTGATTTTAAATTTCTTTCTCTGATTGCTCAAGAACCTTTCGCTGAATGTTCAAGAACACAGTCACCCACACAACAGATGTAAGTTAAGGCAAAGTAGAGATAGAGAGGAGAGGATTCACACAGAGAAGTTATACTGGTTCGGTCCAAATCTTGACCTACGTCCAGTCCCCGGAAACACTCCGAGATTTCACTAACTCACCTAGAAACTCTAGGATTTTACAATAGCCCATAAACACTCTAGGACTTTTCACTGCCTAGACACACTCTAGGACTTTTCACTTTTGACTACACACTCTGTAACTCTTGAGTAATCCTCTCTCTAGGACTTACTCCTCTTTACAAGCTGTAATCAAAGATACAAACAATTACACACTCTGTACTAGAGATGATCCTTTCCCTAGGACTCACTCCCCCTTACAAGTTGTAATTGTATACCCTTACTTAAGGTTCCACAACCTTAAGATTTACAGATAATCAAATAGTGTTTAGACTCATCACTGAGTAGATATATGATAAACACTGAGCTCAAAGATACTGTACGGACAGAAAACTAAAGAATAATGAACTACTGAAGTGTATTTCGTTTCTGTGTGTTGTCTCTCTTGTTGAAGACTTGATTGTAGCTCTATATATAGCTAGAGATCATTAATTGATCGTTGTAAATCCTCATATAACCGTTGGAGGTGTTGGGAGCTGATTAAGCTTTGGCCTTCTTCTCTCTCTAATCTTCACTTAATCCAGCTGTATAGATGTTCAGAGTTGACTCTCTGCGAATTAATCCGTTGGAGTAGTTAATGCTGGAAGTGGAAATCATCATTTCTGCTTTTCCAAACGTGTGCAGGAGGATTAACCAGAAATACGCAACTTTTCTGGGTTTTGCATTTAATGTTCTGACTTTACTTTTTGCTTTATGCTAAATCTCCATTTAATCATGTCTAAATCATCTGAAACTCACTAACACACTGATTAAACATAGTTAGGAATAGTAATGAGTGATGATATAAAGTATTGAGATCAAACACAAATATTTCACAAATTCGTTCAGTTCGAAATTCGAATTCTGCGATGCAAACTCGAGTCAGTTCTTCCAAACTCAAGTTTTCAATCCAAACTCGAGTTTTCTCTTCACAAAGAGAAACATCGCGATTTTGCAATTGGACATGTTTTGTGAACTCTCTGGATGACCTAAACTCGAGTTTCCAAATGGAAACTAGAGTTTTGGTATCTTTGAAAAACTTGGTTGCTCTCTGCCAATGGCAAACTCGAGTTTGCAACTGCAAACTCGAGTTTACATGATTTGTAAACTCTTGTAGATTTTCAACAAATAACAAACTCTACTAAAAAAATACTGTAGAGTTTAAGAAATAGTTTCATTTTGAAAAGGCTTCCCGCCAGAGGCAAACTCGAGTTTGCAACCACAAACTCGAGTTTACACATTTGTAAACTCTTTTGAACACACACTCTGGAGGTTTTAGGCTGGAGTTTAAATATACAGGCTCGAGTTCAAAATGCAAAATAGCCTGTCTTCCTCTCTGTTAGTAGCAAACTCGAGTTCACACATCTAGGCTCGAGTTTGGCGCTGGCAGAATGGTTTTGGCTTGAAATCAATTCATTTAGCTTATAAAAAAAACATTCATACTTGTTTACAATTGTCAGTTATCATCAAAACACATTGAGAACTAACATTCTCCCCCTTTTTGATGATGACAACACTTGTAAACAATTAACTCCTTTCAAAAGCAAGTTTTGATCATTTGGTGTTTTGAAATCAAAATCATTTGGCAAAACACTAAGTTTCTTTGAAAAGGATTTTATTCGTCTTAATTCATTTCTGTTTAAGCATTTAAACGAATAGAAGCTTCATGAATTCATCTTAATACAACAATCAGAGTTATTAGAGCCAGTCATGATAAATAGATAACAGAAATCAGAATATAGTAGAAGAATCAGAATCAACATAAGTTTTGAAACACAATCAGAGTTAGCAGCATAACTTAAGTTATTACAAAATGATAGTAGAGTTTCAAAAGAAAATATGCAGAAAATGATCAAAACATAAAAGAAGATACTGCTTTTTCACTTCAATTCTTCTCCCCCTTTGTCATCAGCAAACAAGGGTGGATCAGATGTGGTAGAAGAAGGCTGAATGACTGGATCAGAAGTGGTAGCAGTAGGAAGAGATTGTTCAGGGGCTATGGAAGTGGCTGGAATGGTGGGAACTGGTTCATAATCAGTTGGGGGAATTGTATAACTTGGACCAGCAGAGGTAGAAGTATCCAAACCAACACCAGAAGCAGACATGGACTGATGTTGCAATATTTTGTCCATCTTGTCACTAAGACTAGCCATAGATACCAAGAGAGTGGAGATGCTAATTGACTGATCTCCAATCTGACCATTGAGACCTTGAACTTTTTCTTTCAATGCTTCATGCTCAAGGGTCAAGTCTTCCTGTGCATCAACCATCTCATCATATCCCTTATTCACATCTTCTTTGAATTGCTTCACTTCTGATTCTATTTTGACAGAGAGATCAGAAACAGCTTGGTCATTAGGGCCTTGATTCTGGCATCCAAATCAAAAAGGATGGTTTGAGGAGGAGGAGCACTCTGAGCTTTTTGAACTCTTGAATATGTAGCTCTTGATCTTGTTGGTCTGGACTCAGGTGGAGCTCTGGATTGATTTGCAAAAGAATTCTGAAACTAAAAACCATTGTGAAAACGCTTGTGAAAACAGTGTTCAAACTCAACCAAAATCATGGAGATACAGTAGGAGTCATCCTCTGGATCAAGTGATAGGTGATGCAAATCAAGGAGTAAGAACCAGAAGAAGCACTTTAAATGAAGTTACTTTTTCTGCTTTCATTTCTAAAATTGAACCCTCTAAAATTGATGAAGCCCTTTCAGATAATGATTGGGTTATAGCAATGCAAGGAGTTACACCAATTTGAAAGAAATTAAGTTTGGGACTTGGTACCTAGGCCTAAAGACCATCCAGTCATTGGCACTAAGTGGGTATTCAAGAACAAACATGATGAATCCGCCATTATCATTCGTAATAAGGCAAGGCTGGTTGCAAAAGGCTATAATCAAGAAGAAGGAATTGATTATGAAGACACTTATGCTCCAGTAGCTAGATTGGAAGCTATAAGAGTTCTTTTAGCCTTTGCCTGTGTCAAAGGATTCAAACTTTTCCAAATGGATGTGAAATCCGCCTTTTTAAATGGAGTTATTCAGGAGGAAGTTTATGTCGAACAACCTCCAGGTTTTCTAAATGAACATCATCCAGATCATGTTTATCATCTCAAAAAGGCCTTATATGGTCTTAAGCAAGCTCCTAGAGCTTGGTATGAGCGATTAAGCAATTTCCTTCTTGATCAAGGATTCATTAGAGGTAAAGCAGATACAACTCTCTTTATTAAGAAGAATAAACTCAGAGATATATTAATAGTTTAAATTTATGTTGATGACGTTATATTTGGTGCTTCTAATAACGCTATGAGTGAAGAATTTGCTAAGACAATGCAGGGAGAATTTGAGATGTCTATGATGGGAGAACTTAATTTCTTCCTTGGTCTTCAAATCAAGCAACGCCATGATGGAATCTTCATTTCCCAGACTAAGTATTTAAAAGATCTATTGAAGAAATATGGTTTAGAAGATTGTAATGGAGCAGACACTCCAATGAGCTCAACCGCAACGTTGGATGCGATGAAAAAGGCACTTGATTTCAACATTACTAAATATAGACGAATGATTGGATCATTACTCTACCTTCTGCAAGTCGTCCGGACATTCAATTCGGTGTTGGAATGTGTGCTAGATTCCAATCGCCCCAAGGAGTCTCATCTTGAACATGTCAAAAGAATCTTCAGATATCTTGCTGATACAAAGACTCTTGGATTGTGGTTTCCCAAAGATCAACATGAGCATAGAAAAAGCACCAGTGGTCAATGTGAGTTCTTTGGAGGATCACTTGTATCTTGGTTCAGCAAGAAACAGACCACAGTAGTTGTGTCATCCACTGAAGCTGAATATGTTGTTGCATCAAGTTGTTGTGCACAAGTCTTATGGCTCAAACAACAACTTCAAGATCTTGGAATCCATCTTAAAGAAATTCCAATTTTGTATGACAATACAAGCACAATAAGCTTGGCCAAGAATCCAGTGCACCATACTCGAACCAAGCATATTGATGTTAGACATCATTTCATAAGAGATCATGTTCAAAAGAAAGATGTCAAAGTCATGTTCATCCCAACTCACTTGCAATTTGTTGATATCTTCACCAAACCATTAGCAAAAGAACAATTTGTGTTCATAAGAAGAGAATTGGGAATGGTAAATCCTAATGAGTTGTAAGTAACCTCTATCCAATGTTAGTTATGTGTTTGATGATTATTATTTTACTAACTGATTTCTCTCGAGCTCGAGTTTGGCTTTGGTAGGCTCGAGTTTGCTTCACTTAATAGCAAACTTCCAACATCCTGAAAATACTGTCCAATTTCGAGGGCCATATATCCCTGTTCTGAACTCCGTTTTAGTTGGTTCAACTCTCAATGGAAAGCCCTTTGAGTCTAATTTCCAATGCCACTGATTTCAGCTCAATCTGAATTTCCATTTGTGAGTTAAAATCAAAACATTAAAGGTTGGTCTGTTGTGTGACGTGGATATCACTGTCAACTTCATAAATTCATAGCTCCTTCATCTGAACTAATTTTGGCTTGAATTGTATATCCAAATGACTCATTTGGAGTCTAGTTTCATATGCCACTGATCTCACTTCAATCTGATCTCTGGTTTAGGAGATATCATTGAATTACCAGACGTCGCCTGAGTGAAACATGGAACAGAGTTGCTGAAATGTTGAAGACCGCTGTAAACTCGAGTTTGCCAACTAATAGGCTCGAGTTTGCCTTGTCCAGAGACACCAGAGTTGCTGAAGACAATACAGGCTAGAGTTTGTTAATGATGGGCTCGGGTTTGGAGTTCCAAACTTGAGGTTTGAGGATACAGGCTCGAGTTTGTCTTGTCCAGAGGCACCAGAGTTGCTGAAGACATTATAGGCTCGAGTTTGCAAGTTATGAACTCGAGTTTGCTTATCCTGGAACTGATTTTTGATGGTTTTAACTCTGAATTGATCTGTTCCAGCTTCCATATGATCTTGGAGACTTCTAGCATCAATATAAGAACTTGAGTAAAGATGTTCCACTATATTATATTGCAAGTTCTTCTTTCTTCAATTTCTTCTCTCCTTCTAGATTATCCCCCAAAATCATTTGATAACTTCTTGCTTCCTTGATATTATGATATTCTCATTATATTGTGCAAGAACTTCTTTCTTCAATCTATATTCTTGATCAATCTCCATCATTCAGGTATACTCCACTATAGCTCAGATATGATGAAGCTTCATTCCAACTTCTGTTTTATCATAGAGACTTCAAGTTCTTCTTTCTTTAGTCTCCTTTCTTGATCATTCTCCATTATTAAACTTTGCATCTACATTAAATATAATAGTTAGACAAAGTAGAAGATAAATGTAGTATGCAACCTTTTTGCTCTTAAGAATGACATCTATATAAGACATCATCAAAACTAATCAAAACCAACAGGTAGAAAAGTCAAATCCTTACCCCTTAAGAATTAAATTTCATCCACCCAGGAGAGAGGAAGAAAAATCAGATGATTTTATCCATACTCGAGCCCAAACACAAAACACAGGTCTCACATGATGTTAACTAGTAAAAAGGGGACCAATAGGGGCTAATTAGGGGCTTCTTCTTGGACTGAAAGAGACAAATGTGGGGCCACATGGGAGATCAAAGTGGCACCACATATGTATGTCCAAACAGGAGAAAATATCTAAAAAGTTGAAGAAAAGTGCAAAAGGAATCACCCTTTTAATTGGCAGGGCCCGACAAGGACTGGTAGATAGAGACTGGACTAGATTAAGTGAAAAGACAGATAAAAAGCAAGGTATCAGATTTGTTGGGGCCCATATGGTGCCACCTACCTCCCCTAATCATTAAAAATGACTTGGGGAAAAAGAAAAGAAAAATAAAGAAGTTCCGGGCCAAAATTGATAATTTACATAAATTCTAGGGCAAAATAGGTACTTTTCACCATTTGAAAAGAAAAAATCTGCCAAACTTGGATAAGAATGCGCCACATGTACCCTCCTAGAATGCTCTGGAATTTCTTAATGGATAAGTCAAGAAGCCAGATCAAAGTTACTAATAACTGGATAGGAATTTACCCTAGTTAATTCAGACTGTTTGGATTCCTTTTAATCGTTATTAAAAGGCTTCAATTCCTCATTTTGCGTTCTCAGATGAAGGGAAAGGAAGAGTCCAGAAACCTCCATACACTAAGATCAAGAACCAAAACACCTAAATCACCAAGCCGAACCTCTGATTCAGGTAAACACCGAAAACTCAACTATTTAAGGTTTAAAGTTGAGATTTCGTCCATGATGTTAGTTCTTGGTGTTGTGGTTTGATTTTGGTGTTTTTGAGGGTTCGATTGAGTCTGGAATGTAATTTTTTATGGGGTTAAGTCATGGTTTAAGTTTCTGAACTCAAAAACACCAAAAACACTAGAAATGAGGCTTGCTGCCAGTTCTGGAATTCTGGGCAGCGAAGCTTCAACGGAGTTTTAAAAATAGTAAAATAATTCGGTTTGATTTTAAATTTTACATGTATAAATTAGACATCTGGGGCTTCATTTTTATATAATATTTTGTAATTTTTCAAGGTTCCAACCGAGAGAAATAAATCTCACAATGTGGCTCAGAATCTGAAACCCTGTTCTGGACCAGCGAACGGTATTTTCATGTGATAAATTTATGAATATGTTCTTGACCTCTGGGGATATTTTTATCACAAACTATACATCCTAAGAGTTGAGATTCCATTGATTTCGTGTCCATTGGATTTGTTTTGAATTTATGAAAAATGTTTGAAGTTGGGACAAAACCACTGGATTTTCTGGAAAATTAAAAAGGAGCTCGGTTTTGAAGAAAATTGTAAGGGTATTTTTGGAAAATGCTAAAATAAGGCTTTTTGGTGTTATTTAGGGCTGAACCACACTTTGAGGAGCTAGTGGGCCCAATATAATTGTAAGACAGTACATACCCCCACCAGGTAGTAACTACTTTACTCAGACACTTTTATGTGTTTTGTTGTATGTGTTGCTTGCCATATGTGTTTTGTACGAGTTTTGCCAAATATGCATACAGAGCATGTTGATGATTGTGTTTCCAGCACTATGGCCTGGTCCGGGGTCTACCTTGAGTGGTGATCCAACGGAGACAGGGTTCCTGGTTCGGTGTCTGCCTTGAGTGGCGGCTCAATGGAGACAGGATTGTGACTCCGGTAAGTCCGGGGCTTGCCTTGGTAAGGCAGCCTGACGGCACGTGGTATCGGTTGTTGTGGTATGTTTCTGTTTGCATATGCGATATATTTGACATTTTATTTGTATTTACATAGATGACATGGTTGCATGCATACACCTTACATATTTAGTGCATGAGTATTGATAGTTACTCTGAGAGCCATTGTTGGACTCCAGAAGCTTCTGTAGTCGCAGGGGGACGAGCCTAATTTTGGGAGGCCTTTTTGGAAATGTAAGGCATGGCAGTGCTGTTAAAGAATAGGGAATGCCCTATTATATCTTGTACTTGTATTTTGAGGATGACTGTATTATTATGTTGGTATTTATTTTGGATATCTGTACCCTTAACCCTTTGGGGACTTATACTTTCTATTTGTTTTACTTTTGTCAATATAGTAGATTGTCCAAACCGGTTAAATGCTCTGTTGTGCTCACTCTGATACATGCTAATAAATATATCTAATAATGATAGGAAGGTAACTAATTAAAGGAATCCCTCTAACCCGCCACCCGAAAGGGCGAGGCCGGTAGGGGTGTAACATAGGGCCGCATACCCTGCCCAGTGCTCAGCCCTGCCCGCAAAAATGCCCAGCCCAGTTGAGCCCATTGTTCTTTGGGCAGCTTTTCCTTGGGCAGAGCAGTACGATTTTTCAGTGGGGGGAGTGCGGGCATACAAGGCCATGGGCATCATGAATAGCCCTAAACAAAAAGATCAAGTTTGATTAAAAAATAAAATAAAAACAATACCATCAAGTTTAATTAGGATAAAACTTGTTGATATTATTGTTTTTATTAAACAAATAATGACATTTACTTAAATATAATTTTACCTTTATTATCTAAACTACTAATTATAGTAATTATATAAATGAATTTTAAAATAAAATGGAATTGTTATTTTTAATATGGAAAAATATTTTTGTAAGTTATAAAAAAGGACAGAAAAGAGAGACACGCAAATGATGTGTTACTTCCCTCCCAAAAAAAAATTGTTCAATGCAAATCTTGTGTATGTTGGGGACACACACATGTATATATATATGAGTCATTAAATTTTTCTTCCTAGTATCAATTAGTTCACTTATAAAAATTTAAAAACATAATCCCCAATTCAAGGCATAAAATTATTAAATTTGCCAAAGTTTATTAACAAAAAAACATCAAATCATCCCAAAGCAATCAAGATATAATAATTTGGTTTAAAAAAACAAGGGAGGAGGCTGAGATTTTTTCTTTTTGGGATTGGTGTTGGTTCTCGGTGTTTTGATGATTACAATTTATAAGTTATTAAATTGAGTTAAAAATATGAAATTCATGGTATGCTCGAGCAGCCCATTAATCATGCCCGAGCATCATCAGATTTTAGGGCTTATGAGTTAAGTTTAGTGAATCTTGCTCGAGCAGCACTTATAGTTTGCCCGAGCAACATCGAGACAAAGGAAATTTAAATGTATTGAGCAATCATGCTCGAGCAGGATAATTTCCTTTGCTCGAGCAGCATCAAGGCAGAAGCAAAAATAATGCAAGTCAAAGAGGCTTGCTCGAGCATCAGAGAAAGCATGCTCAAGCACCATGCTCGAGCAGAAGAAAAAGCTTGCTCGAGCAGCACTTCTATTTCGCCTCTGAATGATGTCTGTCTGAGCATGATATATTCATGCTCGAGCACCATGCTCGAGCAGGAGAAAAAGCTTGCTCGAGCAGGTCTTCTCAAACTCTATTGTCTCGCCTCTTTATAGTGTATGCCCGAGCATGAAAACTTCATGCTCGAGCAGAGACAAACGCTTGCTCGAGCAACATCTCTCAAGCTCTTATTTTTCCCTCTGAATGAGGCTTGCCCGAGCATGATACATTCATGCCCGAGCACCATGCTCGAGCAGGAGGAAAAGGCTGCTCGAGCAGCATCGCTGAAATAAATAATTCGCTTCTGCCTAAGGCTTGCTCGAGCAACCATAATGGCATGCTCGAGCATCAGCGAAGGAACTCCTTTTTGAGAAAGCTTGCCCGAGCATGAAGAACTTTATGCTCGAGCACCATGCTCGAGCAGACAAAATACCCTGCTTAAGCATCAGCGATAAAGAACATCTTTTTGCTTATTTGAAAGAGGTTTGCCCGAGCAAGCATGGATTCATGCTCGAGCAAGATACCTCTGTTTTGAAATCTCCGTCTGTGTAATTTATGAAATCACTGTGTTAATTCCATTACATCTTATTGTTACTCATTACTTCTTCCAATTGCATTTAATCAGTTTGCTAATGAGTTTCAGATGATTTAAGTATGGATTAAGCATCACATTTTAAGAAAGCAAATCTGTGTCAGAAACGCATTAAATGTAGTTACCAAATTGTATGATAAACTCTGTAACAATACTCTGGTCGATGAAAGGATTATTTCTACATTCCATCCAAGCATTAAATGCCATCTCACAACGGGCAAAACAAAAGGAATGAAGAAGAATGTCAAACGGGAATATCCACCTGGATTATTTGAATGACGAAGAACATTGTCCGAGGTTTCACCGTCTAACGGATACATTCATAAGTCACAACGGATAATTCTTCAAGTTTCACCAACGGTCATTTATTGCATATCTATAAATAGACAAAGCATTGAATTCGCCAACTACCGAAACTTTGTGCATTCAATCAGTTCAACTACTTCTACTGTTTCATCAATTACTCTGATATTAGTGAGCTTCAGTGATATCATATTTACTCATTAAGTGAGGAATCAAATGAAGGTGGAATATCACCTAGAGGGGGGTGAATAGGTTATTACAAAATTCTTTCGCTAATTGCTCAGTCACCCACACAACAGATATAAATCAATGCAAGATAGAGATAGAGGAGAGGAGATTGACACAGAGAATTTATACTGGTTCGGTCCAAATCTTGACCTACGTCCAGTCCCCAGAAACACTCCGGGATTTCACTCACCCAGAAACACTCCGGGATTTTACACTTGCCCAGAAACACTCTAGGACTTTACACTTGCCCAGAAACACTCCAGGACTTTACAACCACAATTACACACTATGCAAGATGATCCTTCACTCGGACTCACTCCCCCTTACAAGTTGTAATTGTACTCCCTTACTTAAGGTTCCACAACCTTAAGATTTACAGATAATCAAATAATCGAATAGTGTTTAAACTCCTCACTGAGTAGATAAATGATAAACACTGAAGCTCTATGTATCTAAGATACTGTACAGAAAGGAAACTAAAAGAATGAAGAACAGTTGAATTATTTCCGTTTCTGTTTCTTGCGTCTGTGTTCTTGTCTGGAGGAGTCAAAGCTTCACATATTTATACTGCTTGTGATGAATGACCGTTGCAGATGCACTAGTATTTGAATTTCATTCAGCCCATAACTGTTTAGAGCTTTTCTGCATGATTCCCATTAGTTGGAAACATTACCGTTGCTTGCGTCTGTTGAAGCGTCTGAAAATGTCAAGAATTTTACCCATGATGCTGTGTTCTGAGAATGATTTAAATAAATCATCTTTGGCTGTTAACAGATGCCTTCTGTCTGCGTTTGAGAATGATTAAGCAACTTTCCAGGTTGTCCAACATATGCTTCTGTTTTCTGAGATTAAAATAATATGAAGCCCATGACGATTTGTAAATGATCCTGCAATATACCTTGAGCTTCTGAAAACTATGAGAAAACTGATTAGAAATAGGTTAATTTCGATCACAATCAATAATAGGAAGCACCCATGATGTAATCTGAACTTTAGATATAACCAGAACATTGCGAATCAGCGTTTTTGAAAAAGCTGTCGAACATGACTCGAGTTATCATGCTCTGACTCGAGTCATTTGCTTCAAGAAATCATTCGAAGCTCTCTGTAAGTCATTTGACTCGAGTTATGTGTGTATGACTCGAGTTATATCAGTTTCCAGCGTTTTTGCAAATCTTGAACTGACAGATAATTTTCAAGGGCCATATCTCCCTAGTCTGAACTTCGTTTTGTCTGGTTCAAGTCTTGATGGAAAGCCCTTTGAGTCTATTTTCATATGCCACCAATTTCGGCTCAATTGGATTTGTAGTTCGTGAGATACACTCAAAACATTGAAGCTTGGTCTGCTGAGTAGTGGAAATTATACTGTCAACTTTAATAATTCATAGCTCCTTCATATGAACTCATTTGGACTTGTAATTTAAATCCCAATGACGCATGTTGAGTCTAGTTTCATATAAAATTGGTTTCACCTCAATCGGACTTCTGGTTTGGAAGATATCGTCGAATTACCAGAGGTCGCCAGCTGAATACGCGAAACTGAGTTCAGCAGAGTTGCTGATATACACCTTGACTCGAGTTATGTGTGTATGACTCGAGTCAAACCTGTCCAGAGATGAAAAGAGAACTTCTTGACTCGAGTTAATGATATCTTGACTCGAGTTAAATCATCCCAGACCACCAAAACACTATAGCGAAGGGGATAACTCGAGTTATAACACCATGACTCGAGTTATGTCGACCTGGAATTGATCTTTTGCTGATTTTAACTCTGAATTAATCTGTTCCAGCTTCCATATGATCTTGGAGACTTCTAGCATCAATATAAGAACGTGAATAAAGATATTTCATTGCATTGCAAGTTCTTCCTTCTTCAATTTCTTCTCTCCTTCTAGATTATCTCCCAGAATCATTTGATAACTTCTTGCTTTATGATATTCCCATTATATTGTGCAAGACCTTCTTTCTACAATCAACATTCTTGATTATTCTCCATCATTCAAGTATACTCCACTGTAGCTCAAATATGATAAAACTTCATTCCAACTTCTGTTTGATCATAAAGACTTGCAGTATCACATATAGTGCAGATTCTTCTTTCTTTAGTCTCCTTTCTTGATCATTCTTCATTATTAAACTTTGCATCTACATTAAATATAAGAATTAGTCAAAGTAGAAGATAAATGTAGTATGCAACCTTTTTGCTCTTAAGAATGACATCTATATAAGACATCATCAAAACTAAGCATATCCAACATCAAACACTATTTCATTTGTCTTTGTTCAAATCTTAAGGTTGTGGAACCTTAAGTGTGGGTGTACGAATTACAACTTGTAAGGGGGAGCGAGTCCAAGAGTGATAGGATCGTCCTGATACAATGTATGTAATTGTGCTCATTTGAAAGGATAGTGAAATCCCAAGGTGTGCTTGGGGACTGGATGTAGGTCGAAGTATTAGACCGAACCAGTATAAATCTCTCTGTGTCCATTGTCTTCATCTCTGTCTTTGTTATTTATCTGTGTGAATATTCGAAAAGAATTTTTGTTAGATCACCTATTCACCACCCCCTCTAGGTGATATTCCTCTTCAATTGGGAGGTACCAAGGTGGGGGAGTATGCAACTTATGGGTTTCATGGAAAAAAAAATGTGTGCCAACCCACCAAATCCGCAAGACATGCGGTGCGGGCGATGCGGCCCGTATTTTTGCAAGCTGGAAAATCTCAACCTTGATGCTGCCCCAACTTGCGGGATAGCAGGTTAAGCCCATATTACCAGCTTTGAGCTTAAGGGCTGAGAATCATGGAAAAGTCAGAGAGGAGATTACAATCATTTACAAGTCAGGAAATAATTACAAAATTAAATCCCTATAACAATTCCTAATTTATGGGGATTCCAACAGAGACTAATATTGTAAGGGTTATATGACTGAAAAGATATTTATTTTTTAAAATTAAGGGGTGAAACTGGAACCTTATATAAGGTTAAAAAAACAAAATATGCACTTTTACACAAAGAAATAAACCTTAACTAACTAAATTTAAGTTTAACCTTAAGGGCCAGCACATGGTGGTAATTCATGTTTTTGTACCGAAAGGAAGCAAACACTGCGACCAAAGAGTGGTGTGGCGACACCGATGCCTTGGTTACAAAAAAAGAAAAGAGAAGTAACTCAATAACTTTAATTGTCACATATACATATCACTTTGGTCATGTTTTGTAGGATAAAACCATTTTGAAGAAAAAGTGAGTTTTTTGTGCTAAAAATGTTTCTTAGTTGAAAAAAGATAATACATAAATTTGCGAAATGATTTGAGAGAGGTAGGAAAAGTAAAATCTGTAAACATCCAAAGTGATGAAAAGAAGGCTTATATAAAGAGAACATTAATTTCTTTGTAATTAAAACAAGGGTTAAGGTGCAGATTTGCCAACGAACTATTACATGAGCAGCGTCTGGCACAAAAAACAATTGAAGGGACCAAATTGGCCAACGAACAATTAAAAAGTGAAAAAAAAAAAATACCAAATAACTATTAAAAAAACAACTATCACTACTACGTTAAAATATGAGGCATTGGCGTAGGACGGTGGCGGAAACGCTGGAGAAAATAGTGGTTAAGCCTTCTTGTTGGATAAGGCAAACACCAACAGAGATGAGACTTATGCGAGCAGGCACTGTGGCAGCGGTAGTTGCTGCTTGTGGCATCGGAGGGACGCAACCAGGGTGCAAGGTGCGTGCCGGTCAAAAGCTATGGACTGCTAGATGAGTTCAAGATGGTGAGTGGATCACCCAGCAATAATGGAAGTTTTGGAGATGTCGACGTCACCGACACTGTGACAGTCAATGGAAGACGGAGATACCAAGACAGTAACAGGGTAATAGTTCGTTGGCGAATTTGCTCAAAATTGTGTTTTTTTCCACTTTTTAATAGTTCGTTGGCCAATTTGGTCCCTTCAATTGTTTTTTGTGCCAGACGCTCCTCGGGTAATAGTTCGTTGACAAATCTACACCTTAACCCTTAAAACAACAAGCACAACCATAGATAAGGAACAGGAAAAATCCTAAGAAAATATCATTTGAATTTTAAAATCATAAATATGTGATTTTCTAACAAAACGAGTTGTTAATTACTTTATTGTTCTTGTTAATCTTATTACTGTTGTTGTTAATAGGATTTTAAAATTCAAATAGTATTTTTCTATCATTTTTCCTAAGGAATACTCTCTAATCTGTTATCAAAAAAAGAAAAACTCAAATCTTTTTCTCCCTTTAAAGCCCTCACATCGGTACCAAACATCTAGTCTTATTCCTATTTTGGCATTTCCCATTTCTGGAATTTTAGAACCAATTAAAAGGTATATAACAATACAATGCTTCTTTTCTTTTTTACATAAAATTTTGATGTTCAAATTGGACAATAAATACAGTAGGCAAAGAATTTTAGTTCTTAATTTGGGATACTTTTAAAAAAAAAAATTATTATGAAAAAACTACTACTATTATGAAAATAAAGATATATGGGATAAGAGAGCAAGAGATAAGAGAAAATTCAAGAGAGAAAGAAAAGAGTAATTCTATTTATTGGTGTGTTCAATGCTTCTACAATACTTTTATTTATAGGTGAACTTGGATAATTAATGAACTTCGAGAACAAGTAAACTTGGATAACAAGATTGTTGGCTTGGAGAGCAAGCTTGTTGGCTTGGAGAGGAAGTAGAAAAAATATTGAATGCATTGTGTGTGAAATTCTAGACAAAAGGCAAGGTGATGATGGATACACAATGCCATTATACTTCATGGAAGAACTTTAGGAAATGAAGGTCGGCTTCTTGTGGTGGTTGGTCACTCATATTCACAATAGCCAGCAAGAAAAAGTGTTATCTTTGGTTGAGGAATCCCACAAGCGGAAGAGGAACAATTAGGCAGCAAACTAGTTTAGTAGCTAGGATGACTTGTAATGGGCAAAAAAGTGAGAAAAAAGTGTTATATTTGGTTGAGGAATCCCGCAAGCGGAAGAGGAACAATTAGGCAACAAACTTGTTTGGTAGCTAGGGTGACTTGTAATGGGTAAAACATATTGATTGTATTTAGGACACATGTTTAGTCAATCGGTTTTTGTGTAAACGTCAATTTGTATTTATGACCAAGTTCTAATGATGGTTACTTGATTTTTTAATTTCAATGACATTATCAAGGGCATGATTTTGATAATGTGTATTGTAAACATTTACAAACTGATGTACAATTCTAGAATAAATTCACGAATCAGGAGCATTTACAAACTTTTTCTCGCTGGCTGTTGTGAATATGAGTGACCAGTCACCATAAGAAGCCGACCTTCATTTCCTGAAGTTCTTCCATGAAGTAGAATGGCATTGTGTATCCATCATCACCTTACCTTTTGTCTAGAATTTCACACACAATGCTCCTCATTGTATCATAAATGCTCCCAATTGAAGTATAACTGCACAAAGAAAATCCCACACGCAATTCCTCAAATAAACTTAAACAACTCAACCTTAACTTGAAGCCATACACTAAAATAGAATAGTTATTGCATATTGAATTGAAGAGGAAGCAACACAAATTAAATAACCTGAAAAACTTTCAGTGACGCTATTTGATTACGTCTTGTTTCAAATTTAAAAAAAAAAAAAGATGATAAAACTTAAGGTAGCTCATTTATGAAACCTTCATCAAATAACTCTAGGTTACAGATCTCAGGAAAAGGTAGATATTAAAAGGTAGAAGCGTAGGATGCAAATCCATTAAATCCAACAATAAAGTCCAGCCAATCAATAGAGTATTACCCTAATACCCTTGATCATAAAGACTGCAATATTTCACCTTGCAATTTAAGAGGAAGGCCCAGACATCTTTGCCATAAAAATGTAAAACCATCAAAGGAAAATTCTTGCAAGTAGTATTTCTCAATGGAAATACACGTGGTGGAACTTCCAACTAAAATAATTCAAGCAATACAAATTTATCATACCAATATTGATTGGGGAAAACTTACATGACAATGTAAACTGCAAAGCCCCAATATAATACATCCCCTTTGCCTTCTCAATAAGCTTGGTCATTTCATTGAAAACAGCAGCCTTGTCATTTTTGAAAAAATAAACACAAGCAAGACCCTGGTGTGCTCGGGTATGCCGGATTTTAAGGGCATTGATGTAACAATCAGCTGCTGAATCTAATTTCCCGCAGTCAACAAAAACACTACCAAGATTGTTCAGGGTGATAAATTAACACACGCATAAGTAGTCAAACTAGAAACTAATTCTGCACAAAGTTGCATGATTACATGCTACCAATGTCATACCACATATTTTCCAGTATATATAAAGGCAAAAAAAGGCATTCCAATGTGCTTACATTCTTATACCTTTTTGCTATAACTGTAAATTTAGAATTGCCTACAGCTCAAACATCAAAACTTCTAAGTTCGCATGATCAAGCCATAGATGTCATCCAAAAGTCACAACTACCACAATACAAGCGGAGAAACATTCAAAATGGAAGATCATGGTTAGTTGTTTGAAGGCACAATGCTATATATCAAGATTGACTACAACATCAACAGAAGCAGAGTGAGTGTTGAAAGGTGGAAAACGCAATTACAGAGATAACATTTGAAGAACCATACCTGACCTTTGCGAAGATTATCTTATGGACACTTTAATGCATCTTCCAGAAGTGAAATAGCAGTTGAAGAACATGACGAATAAGAAATTAAGGCAGGCTTCTTGTTGGCGCCCACCAATAGGAACAAAACCTATTAGGACGGCGCGAAATGCGGAGGCGCAGAGGCGGAGACCAACAACAGAGATCAGAGAATGCAGAGCAAGGGATCTGAAAAGTTTTGGAATCATTCAGGGATGAGATGAGAGACGATTGTTCGATTTCATACTTTCACTAAGGGCATCAATAATTTCATTTTTTGACATAATACCAGAAAAAATACCAGAAAAGGCTAAGACTTTTTTGGGATTGGCTTTCGTTCGATACACTTATCATTCGCTGCCTTCCGCTGCACCGAAGACGACATCGTTTTGTTTAATATCATATTGCTTTTATAATTTTCATCCAAAAAGAACCAAAAAGGTCCAAGGTCCACGTTGCATCTTCGCGCCAATCGGCATCCCTTTCTTCTTCCTCCAGCTGCGCGGGAAAATCTGAGGATGTGGGAAAACGTGTGGCGTCTTCCGTCTTCACCCCAGCATCCCTCTCTGGACATTAACAAATTAACGTAAAAAGGTAGGGGAAACAAAAGAAATTGCAGACATATATATTTTACAAGATTAACCAATCCTCTGTTCACTCGCTATTTCCACAACTCAAATTATCATCAGCTCCCAATTAGTTGGGCTTTTTTCGAAAGCCTATTCAATCGCGGTGCATTTCTTCTGCTTGTGGAGAAGCGAATCTGACATTGGCTGGTTGTGCCACAACAACATTCTCATCTGCAAAAAGTGCTTTGATGAAGGTTGGGGTTTTAAGAGGCCGACGACCAGTCATCTGAGGATACACATCTTCAAGAAAATAATACGCATGCCCAACAATCATTCCCTGAAATTGGATTTCAAGTTCGTCATTAGTTATTCAGTTTTACATATATTCTTGCTTCAGTTTCAGGTTCTGCTAAAATATAACATGACGATAAACTATGTTTTAACAATCAATCGTATATTGAGTTGTTAAAAATATTCTCGTGCCATATTTCTAGGAGGGAATCTAATTGCATCTTAATAGTGTATGTGTGAAGTATGAACATGATAATAGTTTATGAGATTAGTAAACACACCCAGGCACTAGCACCAGAGAACCTGCATAAAATTTCAAAAATAGGTTGCCTCAATAACAAATCATTTGATTTAAGTATAAATCATTAATCATATGAACAAGTCCAACAATATAACAACATCAAAGCTTACATACCCATGGAAGGTAAGCTGCTGTGAAAGCAAAGAGACGAAGGAAACTCATATGAATAAAGGTATTTTGTTTGCTCCAAATGTATACCTAAAAACTAAAAATTAAGCTCAGTTAAAATTTTAAAACATTATAAGGGTTTAAAACATGAAGTCTCAACAATAAAATATAAGCAAATGTTGCTGAGCATCATGAATGTCAATGAGTTGCTGAGAAATATAATTTTTGCAAATGAGGCTGCCAAACTTTGGTATTGAGCTATTTCTATATTTCTATTTTTGTGTGTGTATTGTTTTTTAGATCATAATTTTTATATTTTCCATTGTGAGTTTACATTTATATTGGGAACATATTTTTCAATTTTGAAGATGGATATAAATTTAACTCCTAGACTTGATCTTGAATTTAACAATATAGAAGAAACATGAGAATTTTGAAGGGCATACGGAAGAAGAATTGGTTTTGGTGTTCGCAAACAGAGTTTTAACAAGAGCAGAAAAGATAAGTCAAAATATTCCTCTTATCTATATGTTTGTTGTAAAGAAGGGGTGAAAAGCAGAAATTGTATCTTCTAACAAACTACCCTAACATAATGAGATTAAGAATAAATAATTATTACAATCAGTACTTATTACTTACAACACAGTTCCAAACAAGGGGGTTCATAGCATTGGGACTCTGGGCTATTTTCAGCTTTTGTTCTCATCTGATACAAAAGCATTATTTAACAGCACAAAAAATTGGTGTTTAACATTTAGATTTTACAAGTAAAACTACAGATGAATAATGAACAAGCAGATAAATATATGCAGCCAAACTCACATATAAGCCAAGCCCAACCAGAACCAAATTGTGTTGCAGCAGCTTTCTTTAAACTGATCAGCAAAGTTTTGGAATGAACCAAAATCTCTATCAATCATATGGCAAACCTTGTTTACAGAACTATGAAGCTTAAAAATATGATATAACAACATTAAAGTTCACTAAAGAGATGAAATAACCTCTGCAAGCATTTGATCAGCCTCATCGAAGATATGACTACACTTACTTTCTTATGTATTATCCACTTCTTAATTGTTCCAGGGGTCCCAATTACTACTTGTGGCATAATTGGTGCCTGTTTTGATAAAGGAATAGAATCTCTGCTGGTATGGCACATTCTGAAATAATGCGTGTATTTCCCCATCTTCCGAAGAACTTCGATGTTCTGGCATTTGAAGCAAACACTCTTAAATAACATACCACATTTTCCATAATGAATGAAAAGCATCGAACTTACCTAAATAGCTAATTCCCTGGTTGGACAAATGCAAAGAGCTTGAGGAGCCTTCAGGTTGGGTTGCAGAAAATCTCGTGATTAGTTTAGCTGGGGGCGTCATTCGTTTCTTCTGGAACTACTTCCTCAGCTTCATCGGCCCAACTTTTATGCTCGATAGCCGTCGATTTGCTCTCTAGAGGCGGAGTGGTGTTGGAAGAGTTACCAGATGCTGATTCTGCCATAGCAAATATACGATAAGGGGGCTGAGCGTGGATCGATCGAGAAAGCGCGGAATCGGATTTGCTTAGACCCAGATCCGTTTGAGCTCTGTGTCGCCGTGGTCGTCCCCTCGAAGAACCGGCTTTCGTCCAATGCAGCTGCCATCCGCTGCTGTCCACTGCGTTGAAACGGAGCCGTTTTGTCCCAAAATGCTGAACATGTGGCCCTTTAAAAAAAAATCAGGGTACTGATTGGTACTAAAAATATACTTCAGGATACTAAACGGTACTTAAAAAATATTTGATGATCTTGAAAAATTATTTTAAGATCATCAAAATATCTTGAGGTATATTTTTAGTACCAGTCAGTACCTTAAAATACCAGTAGATACCATTCAGTACCCCTAAAAAATATCCTGAAATATGTTTTCAGTATCTTGACATATATTTTTAATGTCGTTTCGTATCCTAAAATATTTTTTCAAGATCCTAAAATAATTTTTCAAGATCCTGAAATATTTTTTCAGTACCAGTCAGTATCCTAAAATATCTTTTTAGTACCATTCAGTACATGAAATATTTTTTCAAGATCTTAAAATAATTTTCAAGATCATGAAGTATGTTTTTTTAAGACTGTTTAATATCTTGAAGTATATTTTTAGCATGGTTTGTGAAACCGGACCGGACCGTAGGTTCGGGCGGAACCGCCAACCGCCGTAGGAAACCGTTCGGTTTACCCTTCGCCGGGTGAACCGGTTGACCCGGGTTGACCCGGTAAAACCGGGGTAACCCGGCAGGGTCAACCGGGTAGAGAGTCTGTAGCTGGTTATTTTTTTTCCTCCATTCAAATTGAAACGACGTCGTAAAAAAGAATGTCAACTTCTAATTGATAGCCATTGAGCTAAATGGAAAGAAAATGGTTGCACACTTATGGCTGATGGTTGGACGGGTGTTAGACAACGAACTTTGATCAATTTATTAGTCTATTATATACATGGCATGGTTTTTGTGAAATCAATTGATGCTTCATATTTGATTAAAGATGACAATACATTATTTTCATTGTTCAGAGAAGTTATTGAGTGGGTGGGCCCTGAAAATATTGTCCACATTGTGACTGACAATGCTGCAAACTATGTAGCATGTGGTAGATTGATAAAAGAGAATATTTTCATATTTTGTCATCATATACATGTTTTTGATATTTTGCTACCATGAATATTTTGTCTCAAATGTAGGTTGTAAAGAAAATTGTTAAGAGTATCTGAATATGTCATGAATATTGGAGAATATGATTATTTTGCTACTGATCCAAAGTATTGAATGATATATAGTATGTCAAATTTAGGTTAGTGTGATGAGAAATTAATTATTTTCCAATTTTTTATACCTCACCGGTCTAGGCCCAGGTTGACTCCGGTCTGACCCGCTAACCTTTAACCCAGTACCCCGACCGGTTCAGTGACCGGTTCGGGTTTCAGAACCTTGATTTTTAGTACCAACCAATACCATGATTGTTTTTGTTTTTGTTTTTTTTTTAAGGGCCACATGTTCAGCATTTTGGGACAAAATGGCCACGTTTCAATGCAGCGGACAGCAGCGGATGGCAGCTGCATTGGACGAAAGCCGGTTGCCAAGGGGTCTCCCTGGAGCTTCTGAATTCTAAAGATTTCGCTGTAAGATTGTTGAAATATTGACCTTATATTTCAGTGTTTTAGTCGTAACATTTTCTCTTCTTCTCTTTTATTTGAATTGCCATTTTACTTTTTAGTTCAGTGAATCTCGTATTGCTTTTCCTTGTACTTAGGACTGTGAAACCCTAAAAGATGAAACTGCTTCCGAGAGAGGTCGACAAGCTAACCCTGCATAATGCTGGCTTTCTCGCCCAGAAACGTCTTGCTCGTGGTTTAAGACTCAATTATGCAGAAGCTGTCGCCCTTATAGCCACACAGGTTTGGTTATATATCTCTCTTGGTATAATGGGATTATCTATTTGTACTATATTTTCCCCCCTTTTTCCCCATAGATTTTAGAATTCGTTCGTGATGGTGAAAAGGGTGTTGCTGAATTAATGGACATTGGGCAACAACTCTTGGGAAGGTATTATTATTATGTCATTTTTAATCTTTTTGATATCATATTCAATTTCAATCCCAGCCATCTTATCCCTTCTCTATTTCCCCTATTTTTGGAAAATAGTTTCATTTCTTCAACTGCTGACAGTGAATATAAAATGCAGAACGAACTATCTTAAACATCTAAGCCTTACTTGCTTTTTTCCTCTCTCTCTTTATATATATCACAGGAGACAAGTTCTTTCAGAGGTTCCACCTCTCTTGGATGTTGTTCAGGTAGTCTATATTCTAATTCTGCTTAGCGGTATAAAGTTACTAGAGTGGATTTTAATATAATGTTCTGTGCCAAGTATTTTTTGAAAAAAGATAAGAAAAACTTTTTTCCCGCTAGAATCAAGTGATTAATTGTTATGTGTGACTTGGAGACTTGTGGGAAATTGAGTATGAGGTTAGCAACTAAATTTAGTCTTGCTACCCAGTCGCCTTTCGATCACAAGCTATAGCTCCAAAATCCATGCTTTACCAGGTATGGGATTTCACCCTCAGCGTCCCAACGGTCTCAGGAATCGAACTCACTCTCTTTGATGAGTTTGTCCAACCTTTCAACCGCTGAACCCATGCATGAGTGGTTTTATGGAGAGTCCTTTGCTGGTATAAATAAGAAGCACTTGGTATACATTTTTTGGTTTTTGAATTGTTTTTTATTCTCAGGCAAAAACTAAATGGTTTTGAATCAAGTTCTATTTTTTCTCTCTCTGCTGCTGCTTTTAAAATCTTCAAATGGACAAGTGCCCCTAAATTTTTTTTCTATGCACTGGCTCCCACCGTTCAAAAATTTCAAAACCGGAACTTCTGGCAAAAGTCTTCCCAGTTTCTAGATTATTCACTGGACAATTAGTTAATAAAGTTAGGGTAAAGGAGCAAAAATACACATGTGCTTTACCCAGGGCGCTTGACACCATATGTTTTTTTGGAAGCAAAAATACACACGTGGTTACCATTTTGGAGCAAAAGTCACATCCCACCGTTATGTTACTGTTCACCGTGATGAGAGAGAAAGAGCTGAAGTGAACAGTAACATAACGGTGGGATGTGACTTTTGCTCCAAAATGGTAACCACGTGTGTATTTTTGCTCCTAAAAAAAGCATATGGTGCTGGGCGCTCCTGGTGTAAAGCACATGGGTATTTTTGCTCCTTTACCCTAAAGTTAATGTATGGCTAGTACTTTAACCATTGTTAACCACTTGTCTTATCGACTGTTTCTAAAAGTAGAAAAAACCTTGTAGTTGCCTTCAGTAATTCTCTTGAAGAAAGAGAAATAACAGACTTCACCCATATGGTATTGTCATTAATTTACTACATATATTTTCATCTAGGTTGAAGCCACATTTCCTGATGGGACTAAGTTAGTTACCATTCATGATCCAATTGCTAATGAGAATGGTAACTTAGAACTGGCATTATATGGTTCTTTTCTTCCAGGTATGCCTTTATTTTGATCTTTGTACTAGATTTTTTGCTGTATATTTTTACTTAGTTCTTCCACCTAAGAGCATGCTATACCATTCTTTAAACTTGTATGATTCTTGTAAATATGCAAAATTCATTTTTTGTATTTGCAGGTCAGATTGAATTTGATAAGTTTATCTTTTATCTGTCTTCCATCCATTAACAAATATTAGTATAATTTTTACCATTTGGGTTCATAATCTGCATTTGTATTGTTAATGGGAGAAATTTAGGTTCTTCTTCCTTCCTTCTAGAATTCTTGGTTGATGAATAATTTCTAAACCAACATAATGAGAATTTTTGTGAGAAAAGATCCTGAATTTGCTGATGAAGATATGCTCTGTTTTTGAGTGAAATTGCTCAGCTATCTATCATTCCAAAAAGGCTTAGTAGTCACAACATTGAACTTGAATTAATATTCCTTTCTGACTCCTCTCAATCAAGATATGCAAAATAAAAAGGTTCAATGTTCTTTGTGAAATTTGTAATCTCCTGGGTTGAGCGTGTACTTAAATTAGCTTTTCTCTGTTGGGAATTTCTTTTGCAGTACCTTCACTTGACAAGTTTCCCACAATAGAAGATAACAGAATACCTGGTGAGGTAATTTCCGGAGGTGGAAATCTGACTCTCAACTCTGGAAGGAAAGCAGTAGCTCTCAAAGTTGTCAACAATGGCGACAGGCCAATACAGGTGATTGATGTGCTTTACCACAATCTCTATTTAGATACGTCAACAGAACCACAGAACATTGATTACATAAGTGACAGAGTTTCAAATCTCAGTGTAAACCTTAACAAATTGCCTTAATTTTTGGAAGTTACAAAATTTATAAACTGTGGTTTGAAACTGATATTCACATAATGATGATATTTGTTTGTTGTACTTAGTACTGGGGGATTGTGACATGTTAATTAATTATAGTATAGAAAGTGAAGTGCTGAGTGGAACATTCATGGGGCGACAAAGGAAGATTACCAAAACTTTGTTCGAGCCCATCAGAAGGTGTATTCTTGTGTCAATTGGGCGGATGCCTAGGTAAATGAAAGGTTGGGTTTGGGATGACCATGGAGGTGTTATCCATGTTAGAGTTAGAAATACAAGAATGATAGGACAAATCGATGGGAGAGATGAATGTCATGCTTTGTTATACTGTATTTTAATATTTCATTTTTTATTTGATTTATGTAAATGCTGATTAATCTGCTGCATCACCATTACATAACAATAAATATACTTTGATTCCATAGCAGTTAAGTTATAGAAGAATTTCATTGAAAATAATTTGAAACTTAACAAACAAATTTAAAATAATAAATAAAGGAACATGATATTACTTTAAAGCAAAATTGTAAAGTTCAAGTTGTTTAATTTCTTGTTTGCCGTTCAGTAGAGCTTAATAGAAGGGACCTTTTTGTAATATCTCATACAATTTTCAGGTCGGCAGCCACTATCACTTCATTGAAGTAAATCCCTACTTAGTATTTGATCGAAGGAAATCATATGGCATGCGTCTTAACATAGCAGCTGGGACTGCAATACGTTTTGAGGTGGAATTCTGCATTGTTTTTTGTATTAAAAAAAATGAAACTCTGCATTATTTTCTCCTTCCAGGTTTACTATCTTTAACTGATGCATATCTCCTCTTCCCAGCCTGGGGAAAGTACATACGTTTCACTTGTAAGCATTGGAGGTGAACAAGTCATCAGAGGAGGTAACAGCATTGCTGATGGGCAAGTTAATGATTTCAATTTGGAAAACGCCATGGAGGCTGTGAGAGAAAGGGAATTTGGACACGCGGAGGATGACAATGCAAGGTGATCCAAGCAATAATTGTATATATATATCCCTATACTCGTTTTCTAGCTCCACCTTTGTGAATAAATGGAATAATTATTTGTTTCCACAAATATGAAATTTCAGTGAAGGTATTACAGGACAAGACCCTTTTCTCACCACAAGCATTTCTCATGAGAAATATGCCAACATGTATGGTCCTACTACTGGTCACAAAATCCGTCTTGGTGACACTGACTTGTTTGCTGAAATTGAAAAAGACTTCTCTGTCTATGGTGATGAATGCGTTTTTGGAGGCGGGAAAGTTTTAAGAGATGGAATGGGTCAAAGATGCTGTGTTCCATCTTCTAGCACCTTGGACACTGTGATTACAAATGCTGTAATAATTGATTACAGTGGAATTATTAAAGCAGATATTGGCATTAAAGATGGCTATATTGTATCAATTGGAAAAGCAGGAAATCCAGATGTCATGAGTGGTGTTTCACATAATATGATTATTGCAGTATGTGCCCTTTCAGAGACTCAAAGCAATGAGTTTTTCTCCCCCTCTATAGAAGCCATAGTGGAATTTATACACCACATCTTAACATCACTTGTATGCTTGTCATCCATATCCAGGATAGCACTGAAGTTATTGCTGGGGAAGGGTTAATTGTAACAGCTGGCGGCATAGATTGTCATGTGCATTTTATATGCCCTCAATTAGCATATGAAGCAATATCAAGTGGTGAGTTCCATGACTACATATATTTATTCTGAAAGCGCCAACCTGTGGGTAACAATAAAGCTATTCTCAGGCCTTTAGGTTCAAGTTGTTCTTTAACATTGCCTCAAAGCCTGGTTGAACATATAATTTAGTGTTAAAGCTTGCATGAATCAACTTGACTTATCATGTATAGATTTACATAGATTCAGCTGATTTTTTGGCGGTGTTGATTATCTGATGGTTAATTGTATGGCTGCCAGAATTCGATAGAGAGGAGAGACTTGTGTAGTCAATGAAGTTTGTTCGCTTCTGTTGCATCTGTGTAGTTACCATGTTGTTTTTGACACAATGAACTAGTTGTAGTTACATTTCTCTCTCACAATCCATTAATGAAGCTCTAATTTTAATGAGTCATTTTGTGATTTATTTGCAGGAATCACAACATTAGTGGGAGGTGGAACAGGACCAGCTGATGGGACACGGGCAACAACTTGCACACCGGCACCAATTCAGATGAAATTAATGCTTCAATCAACAGATGCCCTTCCACTGAACTTTGGTTTTACTGGCAAAGCATGTTTTCCTCATTCTCTTCTGATTATACTGAGCACTTGCTTCTAACAATTCTGAAATGTTTATCTCTTTTGTCTTGCAAAATGTTGCACGATACACTTTTATCTCTGTTGACTGAACCATCCACTGGTTGCTTCAGGGAAATTCTTCCTGGCCTGATGAACTACATGAAATAGTCAAGGCTGGAGCTATGGGACTGAAGCTGCATGAGGACTGGGGAAGTACCCCAGCTGCAATAGATAATTGTTTAACTGTTGCAGATGCTTATGACATCCAGGCATTTACTTTAATAGATGAGTCTTTTCTCTGTAATTTTAATTTTGTGTTGCTAACTTTTATTTTAACAGGTTAATATACATACTGATACATTAAATGAATCTGGATTTGTGGAACATACAATCGCTGCATTTAAAGGAAGAACTATTCATACTTATCACAGGTATATGTCGGGGACTCCCAAAGCCAGGGTTGGTGTAAAGGAAATGATTCAAACTTGTAAAATTTGGCTTTTCAAACTTGTTAGCCATTTTCCATTCTCAAACAAGTATAATTATTGGGGAACAAGTTTGGTTTTGTAGACTTTGAGAGAGAAATATAATTCTTCATTAATCTCTAAATCAGAAAGAATACATATAGGCCTTTATATAGGCAAATCTAGAGCTAACCTTAAAATCTCATAAAATCTAATCAAATCAAAATCCATCAAACTGATTGAGATATAATAGGAAATATCCTAAGATATAATATACCTATATCTAATCATAAGATATGATATAATATATCTATATCTAATATAATAATAAGATAATAACTACTCTAAATAATCCATAATAAATGCATAATATTCTCACACTCCCCCTCAAGTTGGATCATGGATGTAAATCATGTCCAACTTGCTTATACAACTCTCAACTCTCTTAGCACACCCAATCGTCGTCCATGTCAGCAGATTCTCTTTTGACAACTGTGGCCACCACGGCCGAGCTGGCAGTTGGTTGGTTCGTAGTCTGAAGTGCGGCTAGCATTTCCATGATTTTGTTTAGCTGGTCTTTGGAGGCTTTAGCTACATCATCTCTTTCTTTTTCTTTCCTTGACTTCCAGTCTGCAGGTTTGCCATGAAGATCCTAGTAGTTATTCTTTGTGTGTCCTGGTTTCTTACAATGATCACATAGAGGTCGACCTTTAGATCCTTTGAATTGAATAGCAAGTGCTGAGGCCTCAGAAGGTACATAAATAGTAGTAGAAATTGTTCTAATTCTAAATCATTGATTTGTGCTTATCCTCTTTGAAGATTATAAGGTGAGAATAATTGATATCTATTCAGATGAGAGAACGATTACATTTATAGACAAGATAGAGAATCAAATTTGAAATTTGAAACCTAGTATCCTAACAATAAGCCTAACAATAAGATCCTATAATCTCTAGGTTTAGTTAATCCCTATAATTATGGAGTCAATAACAGATTCTACACTCTTCATCGCGCAAAGTGGTATAGACTTCACGCACAGAAGGCAAGGGCTCTTAACTGAGAATCCGTTCTCGAACATCATCATAAATTACATTAAGACCAGCCAACAACTCGTAGACTTTTTCCTCTTCTTTCTCTTTGCGGTCCTCTTTAGCATCAGCCTCACAATGATGAGTTTTATTTGTTAGGGCATCAAACTCTTGCCACAGAGCTGATTTTTCCAGATAATAATCATCGAGTGACATGTGGTCCTGTTTCAGCTGCCATAATTTTTTCTTAACATCAAAGATGTGGGAGCAACTCCCTATAGTACTATATGTCTCACGGAGAGCCTCCCAAATCTCGCGGGCTGATGGAAGATATATGAAACTCTTCTTAAGTGAGGAGGATATCGCGTTAATCAACCAAGAGGATACCAATGCATTTTCGGACTTCCATTTTCGAAATGCCTGGGTTTCTGATTATGAGGGCTATTTTGCTTCACCATTAATATATTCAAGTTTGTCCCTTCTTACGGTCTGAGCAAGAATCATGGATTGAGACCATTCCTGATAATTGTTTCTAGTAAGTTTCTTAGAAACAATAAGAATGGTGGAGATGTCACTAGACCCAAATCGTGGCACAGAGGACGAGGCATCTGACTGTGTAGACATATTGACCGTTGTAGAGACAAATGAAACTCAATGATAAACCGAATAATACCCGATAGGACGACGGGACCATTCGTTAGACGAGTTGAGAGGCACGATGGCAAAGGAACTACCACCAACAACAATGAAAGGCTCAATGACGATGACAACGTCGAAGAGGAGATGGGTTGTTGATGAAGAACTGTGCTTGCGAGTTGAGGACGACGGGACTAGTCGTCAGACAAGATGAGAGGCACGATGACAGAGGAACTACCACCAACAATGATGTTGATGAAGAATTGTACCGGAAACGTTACTGGGGTTGAATAGGACGACGGAACCAGTCGTTGGACGAGATGAGAGGCACGATGACAGAGGAACTACCACCAA
Source organism: Acacia pycnantha (assembly GCA_025563575.1). Classification (NCBI taxonomy): domain Eukaryota; kingdom Viridiplantae; phylum Streptophyta; class Magnoliopsida; order Fabales; family Fabaceae; genus Acacia; species Acacia pycnantha. Next base: position 2,319,499 of record JAMWYP010000006.1, read on the forward strand.
CGATGATGTTGATGAAGAATTGTGCCGAAACGTTGAATATTTTTAACCTAGCTGTGCTTCATAATCAGAAAACGATGAACCCAGAGCACAAAACCTACTGGAAGTCTCCGGAAATGAGGAGAGGAGACTGAAACAGGAAGTCGCCGGAGAAAATACTGTCTCATGCTCCTTCACGCGCTGTAACAGGGTCGCTGCCAGTCGAGCGTGTGCACACCACGCACCACCTTAGAGATGTCGGATGGCCGCCAAATTTTGGGCGTTCGCCGATCGCGGGGTGGGGATTCCAGTGGGGTGGCGCGTGTTCCAAGAAGTCGTCGGGAACAAAACGCGAACTCTCCTCCCCCTCTCTCGTTCTCACTGCTTCAGTAACCCAGAACGTCCAGAACGTCGGACCTTCTCACTGGTACAACAAACTAGAACTTTGAATGAAGAAATTCATACTGAGACAAGACCCACATGCTCTGATACCATGTAGACTTTGAGAGAGAAATATAATTCTTAATTAATCTCTAAATCAGAAAGAATACATATAGGCCTTTATATAGGCAAACCTAGAGCTAACCCTAGAATTTTATAAAATCTAATCAAATCAAAATCAATCAAACTGATTGAGATATAGTAGGAAATATCCTAAGATATAATATACCTATATCTAATCATAACATATGATATAATATATCTATATCTAATATAATAATAAGATAATAACTACTCTAAATAATCCATAATAAATGCATAATATTCTCACAGGTTTAATTTTTTATAGTGACATTCATTGCATGTAGATATTTGCATTCTGAAGTGGAGCCAATTTATTATGCATTTGTTGAGCACTAGAGCACTGGATGCTATCCTTAATTGGCTCTTAGGTGGGAGGTGAAATAGCCAATTGGCTAAAACTACTCTTCTTTTCATATTCATGGAACACTCACCACTCGAACGCTTGCCCTATGATCTTGTATTTGAATGCAAAAGATCTCCTTGAACTTTGGGGTACTTGCAAACAGCCTCTCAAACTTTCAAAATCAGCAATTAGGTCCCTAAATTTTTGCAATCCAAAAAGAGGTCCTTTTATTTAATTTCCTTGTGTCAGAGTTGGCTCATTTGCCACTTCAAATTCTTATATGTTGGCTGGAGACCATAGCATCAAGAGTACCATGCACAAATAACCATTTTGACATTTGGACAGTTCAAGAGGGAAACTGAATCACTCTTGTGTTACAAGAAAATCAGACTGAGGGAACAATTTTTTGGAATCTTAAGGTTGACCTAATTTCCAATCTTATTGGTTAAAGATAATTTGCCAGGGAACCAAAGTTTATGGAAACTTTCTAGAATTTTCCTTTTGTATATCTATAGTCGCATACTTTATAAAGGGAACATTGGCTAAAGTTTATTGTACTATTTTCAAGTGATCCACTGATCAGAGAATGTAAACTGAAAACCCATTTGTACTCTTTGTTTAACTTGGAAAATTCTTGATTTTTGCATGCAATTTGGGCAGTGAAGGTGCTGGTGGTGGCCATGCTCCAGATATCATCAAAGTATGTGGTGAGAAGAATGTCCTGCCCTCATCAACTAACCCTACACGACCATTTACAATTAATACAATAGATGAGCATATTGACATGTTGGTAAGTAAAAAACTGTTACTGGCAATAATTATGTTGTTTGTGCTATGTAATTAAGGTCTCAGTTTAGATAGTGACATGCAGATGGTCGGCCATCACCTTGATAAGAACATTCCAGAAGACGTGGCGTTTGCAGGATCTAGGATAAGGGCTGAAACAATTGCTGCTGAAGATATTTTGCATGATATGGGAGCAATTAGCATTATATCTTCTGATTCACAGGCTATGGGTCGAATTGGAGAGGTTTTTCCTTCACTCAAATCATCTCCATTAATTCCTCATTTCATGAGCTTCAGTTTGGCTTGACAGATTCTCATGATATTTAGATTCTTATGGTCATATGTCTTCTTGTGTATCACATCAAGATTCATGATTCAAATGGCATTTCCTCTTTCTTACTTCCTTGTATTATTTTGCTTCTTTCATGGATTTATTTCCTTGTCTTTTCCCTCTTTTGTTTAGTCATGGTACTGTGGCCAACTATCTCCTTATACGTGGCAATAGGAACTGTTGTAACCACTTTGGTTAGAGAGTTGGAAACAGAATAATTGACCTGCGTGGAAATGTAAGCGCTCACATAGTACTCGCTCCTAAACTGTTGGATAAAGAAGTCACTTCCCTTTTCTACTTTCTGCTCTCTCTCTTGTGCTACTTTGTTCCAATTATTAGTTTTAATCCTTTGATCAAATAAAAAACTTTCAGAGATCTCACAAAGTCTCTGAAATGTTCATAGGAAAACTTTCGTTCTTTTTTGTCATGTGTATAAAGAAAGAGCTTACTTGAATCAAGAGCATAATTAAATCTAGGAAACAAAAAGTTGCCAGCCTCTGATATGCCTCTCAATATGCTTAAGATCCTTTTTCTTGTATCTAACTGATATTTGTGGACCAAACATATACCTTCTGTTATAATGCTAATTAATAGCACATTACAGAATTCATTGTTATAATTTCACCTTTCCTCAGTGTTGTTATCATGTTTGATGTGTTTTTCAGTGAATTTTTCAGTGAAAATCAATATTAACATGATTCTCTGTATTTTAGGTGATATGTAGAACTTGGCAGACTGCCAATAAGATGAAGTTGCAGAGAGGGCCGCTTCAGCCTAATGATTCAGACAATGATAACTTTCGAATCAAACGATATGTTGCAAAATACACTATAAATCCAGCAATAGCTAATGGGTTTTGGCGAATCGTTGGTTCAGTTGAGGTACGACTTATATTTGATGCCCTTCGGTATCAAATATGAATTTTTCTTGAAAGGAAAAATCTAAAATTCTCATCTATATTATGTCCTACAAGGAACACTTGGTTTAATCCCCTCATCTATATTATTTCCTAATCTTAGGACAAATCTTCCATTTTTCATCTCTAAGATGATACCAATCCGCTCTTCTTCTCTGCAGGAGGGTAAGTTAGCTGATCTAGTGCTATGGAAACCATCATTTTTTGGTACAAAACCAGAAATGGTTATCAAAGGCGGTGCAATTGCATGGGCTAACATGGGCGATCCAAATGCAAGCATCCCCACACCCGAACCGGTAAAGTTTACCCATCTGACTACATTGACTCGGCTACGGTTTGAGTTGATGTTGGAAAAGCACGTTCACGCAAGTTGAGACAAAACTCCTCTCACAAACTTATCTTGTATACCGTAAATCACATTGGAAAGTAGCTTCTATCACTAATCCAAATAGGCGCTTAGCCATTCTTATTGTCATCACAGGGATTATTGAAGTCAGCTTTTGCAAAAATTACACTCACTGCCTTAGCTTTTGATATATGTTACAAAACCCCTTTCCCCAAACTTTATGTTTTGTTATTGAAGTCAGCTTTTGTACTATGTATCTTTCCAAAAATATTGGTTTGATATCAACTTAATTGCTTTTACTATCGTATTAAAAATAAAATTGCTGTTTATAGTTAATTTCAACAAAAGTAAATTGGAATGTAGGTTTTTGCAATCAAATTTTGGCAAAGTCAACGGTTCAAAAAAAAAAAAATTCAACAGAGTATCGGATGTAATTTATTCAAACTCTGGTAGGTTACTCTAATTATGTTTGTTTTGAATGATTATATAGCATTTTCTAAGTAGTCAGAACAATTCTTGTTTCGAGTACTTGAACTAAATTAAAAATACTAAATCTTTGTAGGTGATGATGAGGCCTATGTTCGGTGCATTTGGCAAGGCTGCTAGTAGTCACTCCATTGCTTTTGTGAGCAAGGCATGAAACCTTCTCTCTCTTTCATATAAATTTAGATCATTTCTCTCAATTCTATTCTGCATTGTTAGTATGTTTTCTTCTTCCCCCAATGGGTAGATGCAATACTCACTTCTTTCCCATTTATTTGGATTTATCTAATGACTAAAAATTATAGTTGACACAAATGAAAAGAATTCCAAAAAGAGGATCAAAAATTCATGTCAAACACATGTTGTGTTGTATATTTTCCTTCTTTATTTTGATCTATTTATCAAGGCCCATCAGGTTGTATTAGAGTATTATCGGGTCAAAAACTTTTCATAAGAGCGTCCAACTACTGTTGTTGTATGTATTAATCTCTCCAGTCCTTATTACACGCACCAAAAAACAACTTTACATAAATTGATGTAGTTAGTTAAAATTAGTTAAATGTCATTTGTTACAGGAGTGGAGTTAATTAATTATAAAGCTTTACAGTTAGTTAGGGATCCTAAGCTGAAAAAATTAATGATTAATGCCTCTAGACAAGGCATGCTATATTATGAAATCTTATAACAAGGACAGAGTGAGTACTTGTTTCTTCTACTCTGATTCTAGACTCACATTGTTGCTTCCTTACCAAAACTAACAAACAGATGGCCCTAGAGGACGGAGTAAAAGATTCGTACGGTCTGAGCAAGAGGGTGGAAGCTGTAGAGAATGTGAGGAAGCTCACGAAACTCGACATGAAGCTCAACGACGCTCTTCCTCATATCACTGTGGATCCTGAAACTTATACTGTTACAGCTGATGGTGAGGTTCTCACTTGTGATCCAGCCTCCTCTGTTCCCCTTTCTCGGAACTACTTCCTCTTTTAATCTCAACCATGTGCAGTTCAGTTCATAGAACTAGTGTCTTAGAAGAAGGCCAATCCTGTAGAGAGCTGAGTTCTGTCTTGTTCAATCTTCTGTAAAACAATTTGTATTTTATTTCATTCTGATTTAACAATAGTGGGTTTCGACCGAATCTCTAGTAAAACATCCCATTGCTAAATGTGTCTCGCAATTTGATTACTGAACATAGTTATTATTGGTCGTAGTCTGATATGCCTCACAATCTCACATCATATGTTGTGTGATATAGATATTTGGATTCTCTGGTACTGTTTTCATGCCTACTTGAAGGGTCTACATTTTATATAATCTTTTTTGAAAAAAAATTAATACTTTTATATTAAAACCATATATAAAATGGTAGCAGTTTTTATGAATATTAATTATATGGATGTACATTGACTCATTCTAATTAACATCTACTTGGTTGCATTTAATACTTTTTTCTACTTGCTCTCCAACCGTACAAACTTGTTCTCTAAATTTGCTTATAAATAGAAGTATGGTACAAGCATTGAACATACAAGTGAATGAAAATTACTCTCCTCTTTCTCTCTTGAATTGTCTCTTTTCTTTTTCTTTCTTATCCCACATAACACATTATCAGCATGAAAGTTTCCACGAATGTATGATCTTTTCATAGTATGATTTGAGCCACTATGTGGAATTAAAGAAATACTTTTATGGAATCTGATGTTTATGACAATAACAAAATCAATAAAGAAATCCAATCTTAGCCATGGAATCTGATGTTTATGACAATCAATAAAGAAACTGAACTAAAATGTAACAAGTTAAGCCTATCTAAACCATTAACATTAACAATAGCAATTTGAAAGAAAAGAAATTATTTAAGTAAATTAAAGACTGAATGTCAAATCACAACATTAATGTTGTCTGATTGAACTATTGTTGCAGAGACAAAAGCTTTCTCTAAGCACCAAATCTTCAATCTACACTTGTTCATCTGAAAATGCATTCTATCTTTGTATCCATAGAATTGTGGTTCGAAGGCATTTGTAGTAAAATCATATGTATCATTAGGACAATGCTTCCTACATATGAATTGATGCAGAATTGATCTTGCCGAGCCTATATGTGCATAACATCCCCTGGCGTTCCTTCTATCCTTAATTTTATGGAGATTGATTATCCAATCCTCATAGTTGAATTCATCTACATTCATTGGAAGGATTTTGATTGAAGGCTTACTTCTATCTTCCATATGATTATGAGGGTGAAGCATTGCAAATGAAATCTTTTCTTGATTTTCCTTGATGACTTGTGAAGGATGATCTGTACGTGTAAAACCCCCACTAGTATACTGACATTCATCAGAGTACTTATCCACAAATCAGTGGGCATTTATGAGAGTATTCATACGCAGTTCAATGGGCAAAACAGAAATAGCATAATTTACTGAAAGATCTTGATTACAAACAAGAATACCCACAGGGTACATATGAAATATTTACAAATTCTGAAGAAAAAAAACACACAATTACAGAATTCTACAACAAATAACCCACGACCGGTCTTGAATCAGATTGGTAACTCCAGTTGCTGGTATCCGCCGCCTTGCCCTGGAAGCCACATCCAATACTCTGCTCAATAAATAGATAATAGCAAAGGGCTGGGATTCAAATGAATTCAGGGTAACAATTTGTTCATGGTTCATCATAATCACCAACAACATCACTTTTCAATTCAGCGATGACAATTATTTCACCGCTTTTCAATTCTTCTATGTTGCCTCATATTCAACATTTCTAATTTTCAAATATTCAAATTCCTGTGGTAGCAGTACATTTTCGTAATCGCACAATACAGAAGTAGTGCTTTCACAATTCAATAAAACATAATTGCTGCCAGCTCAAATTCAAGAAAACACATTCACTATCGATTCAAATTCAAGAAAATACATTTGTGGTCGGCTCAAATTTATGAGTGGGATAATTTATCTCAAGAGATTCAACAACTAAGAGGCATATGCCACCATTTTACCCTGCTTAACCAAGACATACCTCAATCCTTTCTCATACCACCGAAAAGATACCAAGGGGTTCCTCCAGCCAACTGGCTCACAAGTGGTGCTACTAGGAAGATACCAAGGAGCTTTTCTAGCTCAATCGAGCCTCAAGTGGTAACTGGCCTTTAACAAGGCGGAATTTTTCATTCTCAGATTAAGAGTATTTACTACTGGTGCCAGTTCCAACCTCTTATAACATATTCCATCAAAACAATTCTCAGTTCAAATGAGCTTTATCAATGGCAAGCGATTCAAAAACATTCTGAATACATCTAGAAAGAGCCAACAAATTGAGTATGTCTACAACAGTTTCTGGCCTCTTCTAGTTCTATATTGCTTCCACTATTCTGGGTTCCACAAGGACACCATTTATGATACAACATAGTTCAAAAGTGACCACTATAACTGGTCTCAAATTCTGTAGAAACACATTTCATTCAAAATTCAGTTTATAAAATTCACAAGTACAATAGGTGCATTAGCTAGTTCAAAATTTAATTTTCAAACATGCTCCGGAACCAGACAACTGTTCTAAAAGGTCATCATTTCTAATCAAATCCCAAGCTCTAACTCTTGCTACTCAAGCCATACACAAGACACTCAGCCCATTTCCATTCCAACCTTCCGGCCATTCCCAAACAATAGCCGTAATTTTCAAGTTTTACAACTTCTTCAGGACGCTGCCTAATATTCATGGTCTAATAACCGTGGGCTTCTACCAACCTATGGACATACTAGTCTCATAGGACTTAGGGCTTCTCATTGAAAGCATATCAAGTCTAATGATCTAAGGACATACCAACCTAATAGGTCTCACTGCCCATCGTATATTCATGGCACAAATATACTCAATCATAGGCACACAGCACTGGAGTATCCCATGGTGATACACTGGATCACATAAACCTCATCTAAGGTCATTCTGTATGGATTTCAATATTAGTCCAGCTCTAGTCATAAACATAAATTCAACTTCCCCCTATCAGGTATTCAATCCGCATCTCAAGGAATCCATTAGCCCTAAACATATCTACTGTTATCTTTCTCGGTCATGAAAACATAACCCATGGCTATCAAGGTTCTAGGTACTACTTAGTTCCATCAAGGAACAATTTCTCAATCATTCTTTCTAAGGGACTACTCTAAGATTAAGATCTCTCCATATATTGGATCAGCAGCTAGCAACCTCTAGATACCTCATACACATTGGTACCACATTAATATTCTAGTGCCTCAAGTCATTCAGATCAATATGTACTATATTCTGTACCACAATTCATTCAGGTTGATTCAAACGCTTAAAGAATCACTCAACTATCAAGTAGGATTCCTAGGTCATAGTTCAGTTGGTAGCTACCTTCTGGATGCCCGACCAATTCTTAGGTTCATCAACCTAATTCAGAAACCTCGACCATACCCAATAAACATGCTAAAATCATCAAATATACAATTTGACTCTTAGAACCTCAACATTAGCTGAGTTGGGTAATCATGTTTCCTCAATAATACTCATCATACATACTAGGATCGTGATTCACAATCCCTAGTAACAAAAAATGATGGTTCTCACGAAACAATCGTCATGTAACACTTACAAATAATTCATCTTCTTGCCTTATATCAACGAAAATGAAAACATAATCATTATATCAAATGACCGTAAAGTATGAATGACAAAAACGACATTTCATGATAAACAATTGTCATGTAAAGAACAACTCTTAAAATCCCCTTTTCATAGCCTTATTCAGTTTGATACCAAGTACACTTTAACTCTATTTAAACTGACTTATTCCTTTTGTTATTATACTGCTTTTCTTCATCGATCGGCTTTGTCCTTCTCTCCTTCATCATCGTCAAACGCTAGAGAGTTATTTCCCTCCTCCTCCTCCTCCTCAACATCCTCACCTCCTCCTCCACAAGATCATCCTTTTCCTCCACCACCACCTCCTGTAACATCCCCGTTTTCCAAAAGCAGTATAATTTTTTTTTTTTTTCAGAGTAGAGCATCGGAACAAGAGTGTAACTGATATATATATTCAAAATGCCAACTGGCTAGTTACAGAAGCGGTATAGTAACCGAGAGTTTTCAAAATGTAAAGTACAACATCGGAAAGTCTTCAGCCGGAACCTTGAACCTGCTGCTTTCCTCTCTCCTCGGTCCTCGGTCCTCCGGAACCTGACGCTATGTTAAGGGCTGAGATCCAGCGCACCGGATCTCAGGTAACGGTTAACCTCATATTTACATACACAACATATGCATCACAGAAAATCATACAGCAAACAAGCATATCCCAACAGTACATGACCCCTAGTACATGTGTCACACCTAGCTATCGTGTCACACCTAGCAGCCGTTTCACACCAAGCAATCGTTTCACACCTAGCATTTCACACCTAGCAATCGTATCCCAATACCCCGCAAGCATAACAACAGTACATGAACATAACACAGAGCTAACAACTACCTCACATAAGCATACCATACACATAGCACATACACGCATACAATAAACATCAGATTAGTGTTACAGTACGCGAACGTACATACTTTCGTAAACCGAACAGAATGGCCAAGTAAGTGTCTATCATGGGGGCCTCACCGAGTTCACGGCGACTTAATGGCTTACCCACATAGACTAGCCTTTCCTTCGGCACCAAACTTTTCTAACATATTTTCATTCAATAAACATACCATAACAATACACATAGCACATATATGCATACCATAAACATAAGAGTTAATGTTACAGTACGCAGACGTACCTTCGTTGACGTTTTACGGTATTTCGGCACGCCGGTTGGTCAAAACGTAATCAGGGATATCCTATCAACATAACAATGTACTTGTTAAGGATCTATCATTACGACGGACATTTTTAGTCAAAATGACCATTTTACCCCTGACCCCCTAATCGGCGGAATTTCGCCAGAGCTTCGCTATTTTAACTCTAATCTTCCAAAATTTTGCCATAACTCCGACCCCATCATGATTTTCGAAATTAATGACTAAAATACCCCTAACATATGATATCTAATCATACTTGGAAGATTAAAGATTAAACTAGCATTTCTACTCTAACTACCGGAAGAACTACGAAAGCTTAAGTACCGAAAAACTTACCCAGAGCTTCGCTGCTTTTTCCTCCAGAGCTTCTCTCTCTAAAACCTCTCTCTAACTTTCGAATTCCACAAGGGAAATGGTGTGAAAACCCAAAGGGAGGAGGGGGCATTTATAGGTAAAAGGATAGGGTTTCGTCCGTCGGATCAACTTTGTGAGAATCGATCTGGACCGTCCGTTCATGACTTTGGAAACAAGTTTTCTCCTCTTCCTTCTCTCTTTGGCCGAAAATCCATGCCCCAAAAGTCAATGGATTGGCCAATCAAATGGTGCCCAAGTGTCCCTTCCAGAAGCTTAGCCAGATGAATTTCTCCGATCGGTGCCCGATTCGCATAATTTCGGAGAAATCTCAAAATTCTGGATTATACAATTCCAAGACAATTCCTTCCTCATTAGAAATGTCTATTTTAACTAACTTTTTAATACTGTCTAGGTATTCTCCGGCCTGACGGAAGTTTTACTGAAAACGTGTCGGTTTCGAACGAAATTCCGGAAGCTACCGCCTATGGACAAGAATGCACTGATTCCAAATATGTCCAGGAAAACTCTCAACTCTTCCCCAGATTTCGCAACATGACATTTAGATCCTTAACTTTCAACTTGGCTATCCGGCTTTTTCTCAAAATTTCCCTATTTCGTCTTATTAGGAAAATGCTCTACCGGCCTCGGAATTGACTTCCGGAAAAGTCTAACAGAAGATAAAAATCCACTGATCAATATTTTACCTTGACTTTGGAAATCCTATTCCTAGTACTCTAGATAGGATCCGTTTCTTATTTATTCCATTACTATTCACTACATTTAATTATAATATATAATAATAAAACTTGTATAACAATCTAGATATTATTTTCTTTCATTCTTATCCTATTTCCTTGCTCAAATTCGGCTGGTCCTTTATTTTTTATAACAAATATTTATTTTTATTTAATTAATTATTTAATTATTTACTTATTTCAATTTTCCCAAAAATTTCACAAAATTACCTTATTGGTCCATTCTTGTATTTAGGCTTAAAAATACCTAATCTCATCTATTTTTCTCAAAAATTCCCAATTAATTAGCACATATGTTTTTACTAATTTTTAGCCAAAAACCACTCATTTTAGGGTTTTACATAATTATTCATGAATTTCCTTTGCTTATACTTAAGTAATTAGCCAATAATTACTTAATTACTTTCTTATCAATAGTTGATAATTTTCTTAATTAGAACAACTCATTACCTCGTAACCTTTGCACTGACACTTTTGTTTTCATGTCTTCTGTACTGTACTAAAATTTACGGGTCATTTTGGTCATTTGAATACTTTTTGACTTTTTCCCCTTTATTTCTTCAAAGTAGTAATTTAATAAATTACCTAAATTAGGGACAATATCCTTCCCTATTTCAAATAGATATTTACTTGCCTCTTTTATAGCTTTCACAGGGTATTTATAACCCATAATGCGTTTAGGGACCTATTTGCAATTTTTCAAACGTTTCAGGGACCTATTTGCAAATTATCTAATTTCAAGAGAAATTACCCTAACAACAAGGTAAACTCAATACAAGGTGTTTGAGACCTCATATTCACCTATTTCCAATAGGTATTATTTACTCAATATAATACTTATCATAAATGAGATTTTCAGGGTATTACACCTCCACAAGCTCATCCCTCCTCCTCCTCTTCTACCTCTTCCTCAAATAGAGGCTCTGCTGTAGATGTCAGCTAGCCTTGATCGCTCCACAAGGGATCTCACTACATAAGCCAAAAGTTTGAACTGGAAGTTGAACCTCATCCTTTATCACAATAAGATTGTATATGATCACCTCTAATAAGACCTTTCATTTCCTTCCTCTGATGTCGATGATGTGCCAAGCGAGAGGAAGAGGCAAGAGGAGGAGGACAATAGTAGTGGTGATATGACAAGATTGTATATGATCAATTAATCGTTAGGGAAAAGTAGCCCAAAAATATTTTAAAAAACAATTAGTACTTCATGGTTATTAGTAAACAACGGTTACCAATGTTAGTAATCGTGGCATTTTACAAGGAATGTTCATAGCTATTAGTAAATAGCTATTATTTGTAATAGCAAACGTGGCAATTTATAAGAATACATTCGACTCTATAATACTTTCCATTCCAAAGGACATGTTCTGCTCGATAATCTACAAAACCCTTTCTATTCCACTTCTATTTAATTAATTAACAAGAAATGATCTTTAATATTAAAGGGCGTTAGGAAGTAAGATAAACCATGAAAACCTTTCTATTTAAGCATTCAAAAACTGAACTCCGCTTCTCCATTTCTATTTTAAATTCTCATATCCAACTTTTGACTTTTAATTTTCATCGATATCATAGACAAACACCATAGATCTTCTGGTTCATAATCTATTGATTTCCCTGGGGTAAAACCAAAAGATTATTGCCACCCACCTGTTGGAAATTATGCCATAGGGGCAGATCATTGTACTTTGACGTTATTATTAATTCAAGTATTTCTCCGTTTAGTTATCATATCATTTGCATGTTTATAGTGATAACTGTGTCCTTGGATCTATCTTATAGATTATCCTAAATATCCCTGGTCGGTCATCTTCGCGGGAGCGAAGATGAAATAAGACCAGTATGACTTTGATGAGTATGGAGATATGAGTCAAAGTCATAGGCACTTGTAAGAGTACAAGGTGCTGGATCGACCCACTATGAGAAAGCTGCATGGATTTAGTCATAAGCTTTTCTCATGTATAACCGCGTCACAACGCCCTTTGACCTGAGATCATCATGGATTCCTACATGAGAGTCGCTGATCTTTGACCTAGTCAAAAGTCACCGTTGACCGGGTGATGATAAAGGCTTGGATTGAGATCAGTGGTTTTCATGCAGAGGAATGTGAATGGTCAAGACGGAATTTGTCCCTCACATTTGTAGAGAGATAATATTGGGCCCCTCGATGAGTGAGTCTTAGAAATGTATGACCATACTACGATGGAAAGGAGTTTCCATTTCAACTATTAGACTACTCAAGAATCGAGAAAGTAATGGTCAAGAACAGGAAGTTGACATCATCCATGCCTCATCCTTGACAAAGTTATCGCGTGACAAAAGGGACGTGACATGGTTGTATGATAGGTTGTATCGTATCATCGATCCCCATATGAATTGGGCATTCGCAATGTCTTGTTAGAGGCTGCTTGCGACTTGTGGGCTGGTACAATATGGGCCCACTGCCAATCTCATGTGGGCCTGCAGGGTCACACACAAGAATAGCACAACATGAGCAATAGTGTCTAGATTCATTGAATCTTAGATATATCTAAGATGTAATGAATAAAACATTTTATCTAGGATATATATATATATATATATATATATATATATATATATATATATATATATATATATATATAAAATTAAATAATAATATTATATATAATAATTTTTTTGTATTTAATTTATTTGATAAATTAAATATTTAAAACAAATAGAGATATTGTATCTCAGATTTAATTTTCAAATAAATATATAGTATCTCATATTTAATTGAGTTGAGATATAGTATCTCAGATTTAATTAAATAGATAGATATCATATCTCAGATTTGATTTATAGGAATAAATTAAATCAGCAGGCTCTTAATGTGGATTAATCAAATAGATTAGATGAGATCTGTTGGACAGATTTAATTACTATAATTAATCCAAATTCGAAATTCGAAATTCAAGGACTAATTGATATTAGTCTTGAATATTTTCCTACGGCTCAATTAGGGTTTTAGAAACTCTATAAATAGATATTGATCTAAGTCGTATGAAAAAATAACAAACGAACAAGCCTTGAAAGAAATCCTAGAGAGTAAAACGAGAGACACAAAGTAAGAAGGTGCTAGCACGCTGCCGTACATGTTGGAGAGCTGTTCGGTGTGGATACCGGTAGAGGGAGTGGATTCGTAGAGTCGGCTCCTAGAGATTGATCGAACAAGAAGGTGTTAGCCCACGTGTTTGCAAAGGTCACTCATGAATTCGCATAGGTACGGTTTTTCTCTAACAAACCTTGATCAAAACGCCGTTGATAGACCCTCTTTATGGGATTCGTAAAATTTAATGGATGAGAATCATTCCACTGTGTGTACGGATCCCAACAGTGGTATCAGAGTCAGGTCAACCGTGCGTTTAGATTGGGTTTTCTATATGCGAATATATGTGATATATATATGCAATAAACCGAATCTGTGTATGCATTGAAATCGATATGTATGCTAGAACCAAATTAGTTATGCGTTTAAAACAATAATTCATGTTAGGGTTACACGACCGTTTCGTATGGATCTGAAACGTTTAGATCGGAAGCGTTCACGTTTGCGCGATGGTCACCTTTTGAAACGTTCGGAAGGTCGATCATGCTTAGACGAAAAGATTCGGGGACGTTGTTTTTGAAACAACTTGTTCTTGAAATTATTTTTTTGAAACAATGTTTCTAAAACAATATGGTGTTTTCAAAATCAGAGCGGGACCGCCGTGACTAACTGTTCGTAGCGCGAGAATTTAAATCATGATATTATATTATAGATTTTGAATTTAATTCATTATGATTTGGATTTTCCAATTCAAGCTTGGATTGGGCCATTCTTGTGAGCACTTAAATTAGGGTTAGACTCTTATAAAGTGTTGATTTCTTATGTGCCATTTTTATGGACGTTTTTTTGAAGAAAGAAAATGAAATAAATGTGATCCATCATCATAAATGCTATCCAACAATCAAGATATGGATATGATTCATCATGTTAAATTCAATTAATCAATCAAGATCTGAATTTAATGTGACCTGGTTGATAAGAAATGAATATGATTCATCATATTAAATTCAATCAATCAATCAATATAATACAATATAAACTCGATAATTTAATCATGATATTTTCTTTCACATCGTATGAATTAATATTTGTTGTGATTAATTATTCAAAGTTGTTTGGTATGGTGAACAACATGGCTCTACAATTTACAAGTGTTGTATTATTTAAATATGGCCTGCGAGCCATGCCTCCCTCTAAATATTCTTGATGTACATTCTCTTCTTATCTCACTCCCCTCGTATGTTAAACGAAGTTTCTCTTGATGTATTTCTCCTTTCATTATTTAGAGAAGTCTTCTCATTGGCTTGAGAGGACTTTAGGTTAGATGATCCATGTTGTGTCACATTTTAATTATGTTTTGATTAGATCATTGCATGATTAATTTAGTGTTTATATGAGATACGATTGTCATTGCATTCATATAAATAGAATTAATAAGATTATACCCTCTAAATAAAATCTTAAGTCGTAATGCCGTCAATTAATGAATACTTGTCAAAACCTAGATCACCCATTTGTATGTTCCACCAAAGTGGATGCATTTGAATTATCTTGGTGAGACAAGCGTGGGTAATGGTGATACTCAACATTCATTATTGTCTTGACTTAATTGAGATTATCAAAACGGTTTTGGATCTCAAGGCATTAGATGGGATTAAACATGTCAGGTCATATGATGATCGAATCCCATAAATATCTAAGAGTTACATGTGATGTAATTGGCAAAGAGGTTACCTACCTAAATAACTTGATTTTAAGCGTCCTGCCAAAGCGGACTTAAATTTAAGCCAAATATGGATCTTAGCCCACTAATTATAAATGAGGGTTGTTAATTCAGTGGGAGGTTACTAATTAAACTTTGCATATATTAGTTGTAGAATCATATCATCTAGTAATACTGCAACACCATCAATGCGATCAGTCCTTGAGAAGGACGAACTCGATGAGACAAACTTTCTTGACATGTTTGGGAACTTAAGCGTTGATCCTAAACATGAAAGAAAGGAGTATCTCATCAATCAACCCATTCCTTACGAGCTTGCAGCCAATACTCCAAGAGTTCACAAAGATGCTTACTTGAAGCATCACGATGACTCTATGGATGTAGGATGCCTGATGCCTGCCACTATGGTTTCATATATTGATAGAGATCTAGAACTTGTGGAAACCTCTGAGATGATTGTTCATCCTATGGAAATGTTCCAACAACAGGCAAGGCAAGAGAGGTATGAGACCACAAAGGCCTTATTTTTCTGTAAGATGGCTGAAGGTGCATCAGTTAGTTCTCATGTGTTCAACACTGTTTTGTTGGTTCAGAAAGGAAGGGGTATGAAACCGAAAGCCAAGAAGGCAAAACCTTTGAAGGATGGGGTCTGTTTTTTCTACAATGAACTTGGTCATTGGAAGAGGAATTGAAAACTCTACATCGAAGATCTGAAAAGAACAAGAAGGATAGCGGGGCTATCGCTTCACGTATCAATGTCATAGATATTCACTTTTCTACTTCCTCAACATGGGTATTAGATACTGCATGCGGTTCTCATATTTGTATAAATGTGTAGGATCTCAAGGACAGTTGAAAATTGAATGGACATATCTATGACATAAACTACCAAAAGGATCAAGTCAAATGATTTGAATCTGACCTACCTATGGCATTGTCGTCTAGGCTATAAAATGAGAAACACATTTCAAAACTCCATAGAGATATGGATTTCTTGACTCATTTGATTTTGAATCATTTGATAAATGTGAGTCTTGTTTATTGGGAAAGATGACAAAGGCGCCTTTTACTGGGCATAGTGAGAGAGCCACCGATTTATTGGGCCTCATACATACTGATGTGTGTGGACCAATGAATACATCTGCCAAAGGAGGTCATTTGTACTTCATTACATTTATAGATGATTTTAGTAGGTATGGGCATATCTACCTAATGAAACATAAGTCTAAATCTTTTGAAATCTTCAAAACATTCCAGAATGGCTGCGTTCACACTAAATCGTGTTCCATCACAGGCAGTTGAAAAGACACCATATGAGATATGGACTGGGAAGAAGCCCAGTTTGTCCTTTCTCAAAATTTGGGGATGTGAGGTTTACGTTAAACAACATGCCTCTGATAAATTTTCATCCAGATCCTCAAAATGCCTTTTTGTGGGGTATCCTAAGGAAACTAAAGGATACTATGTCTACATCCCTACTGATAATAAAGTGTTTGTTATCCGAAATGGTATCTTTTTGGAAAAAGAGTTTATCTCTAAAAGAACCAGTAGGAGTAAGGTGTACCTCGAAGAAGTTCGAGAGCCACAAGAGAAAGTAGAACCATAGATGGAAAACGGAGAAGACTCACAACAAGTTTTTGAGTCTGCTCAAGTAACACAAGGAGGTCGTTCATAAGATGGTAAGTATTAATTTTAGTCTCTAATTTATGGAAGTTGTTAGTTCCCTATTGGTTTTGATGATAACGGATAATTGTAAAAACAGATGGAAGTTTGTCTTTGTAAGTTGAAAAACTTACTGTCAAAGGCAAACTCGAGTTTCAGTTTCAAAACTCGAGTTTGGACTTGACAAAGAAGATCTTAAGTTTTTGCAAAGAAAGGCAAACTCGAGTTTTGATATGAAAACTCGAGTTTTGACCATACAGAGAGATTCTGAGTTTTTCACAGACAAAGCATACTCGAGTTTGATTGAACAAACTCGAGTTTTGGCAAGATAGAGAGCTATCAATTTTTTTAAAGATACCAAAAATCCAGTTTCCATTTGGAAACTCGAGTTTAGGCTACGCAGAGAGTTCTCTAAGTTTCCAAGCTTTGTTGGAAACTCGAGTTTAGTTTTGGAAACTCGAATTTACAACATACAGAGAACAATGCTCAATTCTGAACTTGTGAAAACTCCAGTTTTGAATTAACAAGCTTTGCTCAAGGTTTTCTCATAAATGAGGAAACTCGAGTTCCGGTCTTACAGAGAAGAACTCAAAGTAAGCAGAGAAGTTTCCATTTTTCAAATATTTATGGAAACTCGAGTTTCAGTTTGGAAACTCGAGTTTAGGCCAAGCAGAGAGCTCTGTAAAATTAAACGTTTTGAAAACTCCAGTTTTGAGATTTTGGACTAAAACATGATTTCTCATCAAAAGTCCAAAACTCGAGTTAGTCACTTAATGACTCGAGTTTTGCACTGTTCACAAAACATGTCCAAATACCAAATCGCGATATTCTTCTCTGGAATGAGAAAACTCGAGTTAAGTTTTGAAAACTCGAGTTTAGGCTTTTAATGAAATATGAAAACTCCAGTTTCGAAGAACAAACTCGAGTTTGCATCGTTGGATTTGAATTTCGAACTGAACGAATTTGCGAAACTTTTATGTTTGATTCCAATACTTCATATCATCACTCATTACTATTCCTAACTATGTTTAATCAGTTTGTTAGTGAGTTTCAGATGAATTAGAAATGATTAAATGGAGAATTAGCATAAAACATAAAGTGAAGTCAGAACATTAAATGCAAAGTGCAGAAAACTTGCATGCTTTTGGACAATCATTCTCCACACATTTTGAAGGAATTAATGTATCCTTTCCACATCCAGTAGTTGCTCTTCCAACGGATTAAAAGTCAAGAAGTCAAGCCTGAACTTCTACACAGCTGGATTAACCAAAGAGTAGAGAGAGAAGAAGACCAAAACCTTCACTAATCCATCACCAATGTTGGCAAACAGTCACATTAGGATTTATAATGGTCATTTAATGATCTCTAGCTATAAATAAAGATGCATTCAATTCTTCTCAACAACCAATCTGTGAGAAAACAAAAATCATTAAAGTTTCAACTACTCTTTGAGTTTTCTTGTGTAAAGTATCTTTTGATACATTTGTACTTCAGTGATTATCTTATCTACTCTTAGAGAGAGTTTATTGATTGTAAATCATTTATTGTAAAGTATCTCAAATCAATGGGACTTGGAGATTGGGTTATTGATTACAACTTGTAAGGGGGAGTAAGTTCTAGTGAGAGAATCACTCTTGAGTGCAGAGTATGTAATCAATTGTGATAGTGAGAAATCCCAGAGAGTCTGGGGACTGGACGTAGGTCAAGAGGTTAGACCGAACCAGTATAAATCCTTTGTGTCTTGCTTCTCTTCTCTATACTCTGTTCATCTCTGTTTTACCACACGAAAAACAGAGCAATCCGAAAAAGTTTTTAGAATCTCCAATTCACCCCCCTTCTTGGTGATTCAGCTCCGCTTTCAGAAGTAATGTCTTTAATTAATTATCAATGTTAACATTATTGTTAAAGGCACAACAAGCTATGTCCCAGGGACATATTGGTCAAGACACTGGAGCCTAACCTTCCTGGTCTTCTTAGGGGTACCAACTTTAGATTAACCAAGACAAAATATTATGGTCATCGACAACCTCGAAGAAATAAGGAGGACAAAAAATATGAAAAGATCAAGAAAGAATACAATGAAATGCAAAAACAAGTAAAGTTTCTTACATAAGAGTTGATGAAGGAGCATAGTGCGAAGCAACAAGCGGGAAATAGCAACCCAAGTACTAAAGGAACTCCCCGTTCCTGATTTACCTTAGGGATTGGCGGATATTGAATGTTTTGTTGATAACCCTGGATGCCATACAATTGCAATGGGCCGCATGTACAACCGCCTGGATGATAACATGATTCATAACAAACTTGTGCCTGTTGAGTGTGTGAAGGTACACATCAATACCAACTTAAACCCCAACTATCAGCTCCATGTGGCCACCAAAGATGCAAAAATAGTGGGAGGGCTATGGGAAGCTTTATTGCATGGCCTTGCCATCTAGTTGAAGTATGCAAGCTTCTCAAGAAGTCCACCACTCAAAAGAAGATGCCCATCAAGTACAAGGTTGCCTATCAGTCTAAGCTCGCCCCTTATCTATAAAATCCTTTCCTTATAACTGTAATTAACCAAACATTTATTCTTTGCAAATTATTTGTTCAACTACTCTGGAAGAAAAGAGATATATAAAAGGTCTACCATGGTATAAAAGATTACAACTCATCTTTCAAAAGTTAATCAAAATATATAAAAAGAGTTAAACTAACCATTTGAAAACATTTACATTGTTTAAAGGATTAAAATCACTGTAAATATCTATGCATGATAAATAAAACATTTATACAATGATTGAATGCTAAACCATGCTAGAAAAGGGTACAATCTAGCTAACATGGTTATTAAAACAAACTCCTCAATTATAAAGCTATTCCAATTAACATTTGAGCCTTGAGCTTCTCAAAGCTCATAATATAATATTCAACCATAAGCCCATAGATAAACTTAGTTTTGAATAATACTCTTTCTAAACAATTTCTAAAATGTCAAAAGTCAACTATCTATTAGTCAACATCTAAAATCTATCATAGATATTAAAACTATTCTCATCATTTCACAAACCAAACCATAATTAATTAACACATTTGGGCCTTGAACTTCTCGAAGCCCATAATATAATTATTTGACTACAAGCCCAATACCAAACTCAGTTATCAATCTCAAATATCTACTTGAGTTACTTATCCATGGTAGAAAACAATATAATCCAAAACATAACATCACATCATAAGAGTATGCAACACGAGCCCTACAATGGCAATACACAACAATTCACCTCATATAAAAAGGAGGAGGCTTTTCAAAGATTATCACAATAATCAAACCTCCAGAGACTTCCCAAATTAACTAGCAGAAGAACTATTACATGAAAAATGTTAAGAGCAACAGGTGAGACCAAAGTCTCAATAACCAGCTATCCAACTCATCATGCATGCTAATATGTGTTCGTGAGGTGGCAAGTAGAACAATTTATATAACAAAGTAGTAGAGATATAATTCACTAACATCCATATCACAAATTCTATATCAAACCATATTGCTCCCTAAATGTATAGGCAAGGAACAGGAACAGAGTAGTAGAGGTTTCCTATGGGGGCATACTGAAGAAAGCTGTAAGTTACACTTAATCTCATGGGATCAAGTACATCAAGAAAAGAATGCAGGAGGGATGGGTATTAGGAAACTACGAAAACATAATAAAATTACTACTAGAATTAGTGAAAACTACACTGTCAGAAGAACTAGAAAGATCAATAGAATGGAGAGAATCAGAATGCTCATATTCAAAATCAAGTTCAGTGACAATCCTACAACTTAGCCTAACAGCCATTCTAGTAGCAAGAATTGGTGTTTCTATTTCAAGATCTCGTTCTAAAATTCATCTGCATTAGTACTACTCATAATCATACAACATGAGGCAGAATTGGCAAAAACACTGTCAACATACAAAATATATAAACTATGCTAGAAATTAACCAAAATAAATTCAGAAACAATAGCAAATGATTTTAAAAAATAATGGGACCACCACAAATCAATTTCTACACTATCCAAGAACCCAAAAATGAACAGAAAAACTTCAAAAATCTAAAAAGTGGTCAAAACGATGAAATTTGGACAAAAGAGGTGTGAGCTCACGACGTAACTTGTGAGTTATGCTCAAAATCCCGTTTTCCTTTAGCTCACCAAAATTCAGCCCAATCGGAGAAACTCCAACAAATGTTCCCAGTGTCTAAACAATTGTTGAAATACTCGATACGTCCCATAGAAAGCATTGCGCTTCCTCTACAGAGAAACCAGGAAATCCATGTCGATGGTTAAAATCTCTCCCAAGAGCTAAATTGCTGCAGTAAAGTTCTTGATAGAAATCCATGGCCATCTTCTTAAGATCCCTCTGGTCAAAACTCCACTCTCCGTAAATATCCTTCAGACCTTCAATTGAGTTCTTTTGTTGCCTAATAATGGTAAATATATGAAAGAATTTACTATTCTTATCTCCCTATTTTATCCAATTACATCTTGACTTTTGGAACCAAAAGAGTGCTTCTTGTGCTAATTCCTTGTTGTACTCCTTCCATAACTCCTTTTCGATTTGCATTAAATATTGAATATCCCTCCTAGCTCGCACCCTTTCAACTCCTTCAATTTGTTTTAACAAATGTTGGTTTCTTGCTGGCATATTCCCCACTATAGTCCTATTCCACTCCGTGGCTTTCTTAGTAAAGGAAGAGATGTTCTCCATCCATTAATCATGTCCCCAACCCTGTTGCACAATATCTCTAAAACCATCATCTAGCAGCCATGCAACTTGACATTTGAATTGAGGTGTAGTGGCTCGGTGATTATTGATGTGTCATATTTATGCCATATTTTCCCTATGTGTTTTTACTGTTTCAAATTCTAAATCTGAGCTTTATTGTCTGCTATCTGATATA
Source organism: Acacia pycnantha (assembly GCA_025563575.1). Lineage (NCBI taxonomy): Eukaryota > Viridiplantae > Streptophyta > Magnoliopsida > Fabales > Fabaceae > Acacia > Acacia pycnantha. The sequence continues at coordinate 2,341,517 of JAMWYP010000006.1, forward strand.
ATGTCTAAGAATTCATGCACATAGGGAAATAAAGGATAAATCTTACGAAATGTTGTATTCATATCATTATCCTGCTCATGTGCATAAGAAAAGGACCACTTTATGGTTTGTCATGAAAGCGCGTAAAGAAAATGATACGATGCTATAGCATATCACATTCTCACATCTATGCCAACAATACAATGCAACCGCTATTCAGTTTGTTTAACAATGCTTTAATCCATAGTCGGTTAGCGGATGCTAAAGACTATCTCAATGGTCTTAGCTTACTGAACAAGAGTCAATGTTAGACCTCTGTTGGACAATGTTTGTTGGGCGAGCCTGTGCACAACTCGACCTAAACTGTAGATGCCAGGAATGGATTTACCGCTCATAACCAGAACACCTAGGTTTAATTAAATAGACTAAACTTGAAATCTCCATAGGAATATGGGATAGTAGAGCGAGGACTGTAGTTATAGAATGCAGACGCTTCTGTATAGGATAGTGGTGGGTTAACTAAATAACGTTGTGAAATGTAGTTATGTTGTAGCATTGTGGAAGCTGTGCAACATAATTGCTATAGCAATGCATTGTATGCAAATTGGGGGAATGACACGACTTAGAATGAAATCTGAGCTCAGCCTACTTTTAAACTGATATCTTCCTTCGACTTCCGATCACTTATTTACTTCTTGTCTTTAGTAATAGCAAAAACAACCAAAGTCAACTCTACTTTCACTTCACACAACTGTTATTAGAAATTGGAATCATCCTTGGTATCAACAGTCTCTGTGGGACAATAACTCTACTTACTCTTTATTACTTGTTCGATTGGTTCACTTGCCATAAGGGAATTCGACCAACAATTATCATTTGGAGAACACTTCACTAGTAGCCATCCACGTTATTTCAAGTTATATCTATTCTCATTACTCTATCTTCTTTTACGACTATAAGTAAGAGAGAAATGCTTATTTAGTGTTTCATCTTGGAATCTTTCTCAGTTATGAAAATTTTCACCGTAGTTCTATGATTCTCACGTTAGAGATGGAGCTTTAATCTTATGTTTGGATAAAGAGAAAATTAAAGGAGAAATAATACTATGAGGGAAAACTCCCAAAAATAGTAATTCTTTTTTTTTTTTTTCATTTTGGGATGTTTTTCTTTCTAGTATTCACTCCCCTATTTTCCCCTCACTTTTTTCTCCATTGAAACATAGGCATTTCAAGAACTGATTGTCTTATGGGTTTAAAGAGTATGTATGAACTGGTAGATCAATGATGTGATAGGGAGGATGGCTCGACTGGTTGGGGGGATTAGAGGGAGAGGAGTGTGGGAGAAGACAATGGGGGAGAGTAAGTGAGCTAAAATAATAGACGTTCGTGTGGTGTTAAGATTAGGGTGAGATTTAACCTTTTTTGTTTTATTACAAGGTAAAATTACACCCTATAATATTTAAGGGTGCTAAATGCAACTATAAAATATTTTTTAGGGTGTTATATACACTATAACCTTAAAATAATTAGCTATACTAAGGGATAAAGTTAAGTTAGTAAAAGAGCAGATTTAAAAAAAGGGGTTAAGATGCAAAAATACTCACAAACTTAAATCAAAAGTGCACCTACCATCATAAACTTTTGGAAAAATTCTTTTCAAGTCCCAAGTACCAAGAAAATCTCAAAAAAGTCCCAAGGGAAATTCAGATGTTAGAAAAGTCTCAAAGAATTGTTAATCCCATAGATGAGAGTTTTTAATTCCATATATGGAGTTGTTAATGATACTTTTCTAACATCTAAATTTTCCTTGAGATTTTTAATATTTTCTTGGTCCTTTGGGACTTGAAAGGAATTTTCTCTAAACTTTTTTGGGTGGTAAGGTGAAAAGGAAACACTTTTGTCAAAAAAAAAGTGTATTATCATTTTTAGTGGGCCCCACACTATTTAAAAAGATTAAAAACCTAAATTTATTAATTTCATATACTACCATTCTTATCCAGTAAAGTTTCATTTGTCCTCTCTCTCTCAAGCTCTCCCTCCCTTCAACTCTACCATTTCTTCCCAGATCCTAGTGATGGCGATAGTAGTGGCGTCCTCCATTGTTGTCATCATCGTTGCATCTCATTGAGAGGAGGTTGGTGTTGGGATCCGTACACGTAGCGGAAGGATTCTCATCCATTCAAACTTACGAATCCCATTTAGAGGATCCATCAATGGCATTTAAATCAAGGTTCGTTAGAAAGCGTACCTATGTGAACTTGTGAGCGTTTCGTTTGATTCGTTCTCGTGTGCGTCTTGAACGTCGTGTGTCTCGGACGTCGTACGTCTCGAACGTGGTGCCATCTTGTTTGATCAAACAGGAGCTGACTTTGCATGTCCACTCCCTTTATTGGTATCCACACGAATAGCCTCCAACACCAACGGCGGCGTGCTAGCGCCTTCAGTATTTTCGTGTCTTTCTCTTTTCTCTCTAGGGTTTCTCGTGACTTTTCTAATTCATCCGTTCTTTTAATACGACTAGATCAATATCTCTTATAGAGTTCCTAAAACCCTAATGAGCTGTATTAAAACTTTCAAAATTAATCTAATTAATCTTGAAATTTGAATTTGAATTAAAATAATATATTAATTAAATCTATCCAACAGATCTAATTTGATATATTTATTTAATCCGAATTATAAGCCTACAGATTAAATTTCTCTTTATAAATTAAATCTGAGATACTATATCTCAATTTAATTAAATCTCACATACTATATCTTTATTCGAAAATTAAATCTGAGATACAATATATCAATTTATTATAGTTATTTAATTTATCAAATAAATTAAATACTATATATAATAATATTATTATCTATAAATAAATATCATTATTAGTTTTGAATATATATATATATCCATCCTAGATTAAATACAGTATTCATTAAATCTTAGACATATCTAAGATTCAATGAATCTAGACACTTTTGCTCGTGTTGGGCTATTCTTGTGTGCGACCCTGCAAGCCCACATGATATTGGCAGCGGGCCAATACAGTACCAGCCCACAAGTCGCAAGCGGCCTCTAGCAAGGCATTGCGACTACGCAATTCATATGGGGATCGATGATACGATACATCTATCGTACAACCATGTCACGTCCCTTTTGTCACGCGATAATTTGGTCAAGGATGAGGCATAGATAATGTCATCCTCCTGTTCCTGACCATTACTTTCTTGATTCTTAATTAGTCTAATAATTGAAACGGAAACTCGTTTCCATCATAGTATGGCCATACATTTCTCAGAATTACTCATCGAAGGGCCCAGTATTATCTCTTTACAAATGTGAGGGACAAATTCCATCATGACCATTCACATTACTCTGCATGAAAACCATTGATCTCGATCCAAACCTTTATCATCACCCGGTCAAAGGTGACTTTTGACTAGGTCAAAGATCAGCGACTCATCATGTAGGAATCCATGATGATTTTAGGTCAAAGGGCATTATGACGCGGTTATACATGAGAAAAGCTTATGACTTAATCCATGCAGCTTTCTCATAGTGGGTCAGTCCAGCACCTTGTACTCTTACAAATGCCTATGACTTTGATTCGTATCTCCATGCCTCATCAAAGTCATACTGATCTTATTTCATCTTCGCTTCCGTATAGATAACCGATCAAGGACATTTAGGATAATCTATAAAATATATCCAAGGATACAGTTGTCACTATAAACATGCAAATGAAATGATAACTAAATGGAGAATACTTTAAATGACATTAACGTTTAAAGTACAATGCCTTGCCCCTAGGGCATAATTTCCAACAGATGGTGACGCCGAATTGGAGGCGGTAAGATCAACTTCCAAGCAAAGATCGAGGACGTGGAGAAGAGGAGAGAAGGCGATGACTTCCTCCGCATCAGCCTGAATCTTAGTTCCTTTTCATTTTCGGTGGCGATGCCTAGTTGGAAGTGGCAAGATCGACTTCCGAGTAGAGATCGAGGGCATGAACGAGAGAAGATAAGGTGGAGATTTTTAAAAATTTGATTTGTGCAGCTTTGAAGTAGAATGAAGAAACACAGATATTTGTTTGGTTCTTTCCTTCTGTGTTTTCTAATTCTCATATGTTTTAGCAGTATTCCAAAGAAATAGTTGAGCTTGTTCGTTTGTAGATGGTTTGAATTGGCGTGATTTGTTTTTTGTGATTATTGATGATGAAGCGAAGGATGGACTGAGAGGTTCATAGGGGGAGTTTTTTTTTTTTTTTACCTTTTATGTTAGTTAAGATCAATTGTTTCTGGTTTAATTTGTGAGTGAGTGTGATGATGAATTTGAATGCCTAGAAGATTAAAGATTTGTTTAAGATGAATTTGAGAGGCTTTTTTGTTTCTTTTGTGCTAGGGGTATATTGGTACTTTCACACTCTAGTAAACAATGGTTCGTTAGTTGTAACGGGGTGACATTTTTTATATTGTTCATGGTTATTTTTATACACAAAAAAAATTATAGTGTTTGGTGTATTTTTTAAATAAGTTGGTTTATATTTTAGCACCTTAACTATAAAAAAGGATTACTAACAAGCTATCAATTGATGTGATAAGCAGTCTTACCCCCATAAAAAAGAGAGCATAAGTTCAAATATCAGGAAGTGTATTTGTTGGGAAAAATGAAAACCCTTTGAGCTCGAAACCTGGAAAGGGTTAACTCTTCATACTATCAAAAAAGTAGGCTAACATTTACTCCCTCTGATCCTTATTATAAGGCACCAACTAACAATTTTATTTGGTTCTTTTTATAAGGCACTTACTTGTTTCCAAGGAGCATTAATTATTCTTTTCCATGTATGCCCCTAATAAATATGGGTAGTGGGTGAGAGTAATAATTAATATGATATTAGAATTTAGTGTCATTAGTATGAGTAATATTAAAAGTTACTTAAATTGTAGGCTAACTTTATTGAATTTAACTATTTTTATTGGTTTGTGAGAATTGTTAATTGGTGAATTATAATAAGAACCAGAGGGAGTACAAAAATAGGCTTAACCTAGATGCCTAAATGGACCTGATAATAGGTAAATATAAGTCTGACTTATTTACTAAATAGGATAAACTAGACTTAAAATAGGCCAAGTCATAAACTTTTTATAAGGTTTGACCTGAATTTTTTTTTAAAAAAATAAATTAAATTCTTATAAGGGTCTAGCCTATTCTACTCCTAACATTTAAAATATGTTTGGGAAAATGACAGCCAAGTCCCAAGAACCATAAAAAATAGTAAAAAAGTCCCAATAGGAATTCACATATCAAAAAAGTTCCTAGGGACTTTTTTGATATTATTTGTATTAATAACAGAAAGTGCCATATTTACAACAGGAAGTGCTATATTTACAATAAAATTTAAAAACCTCGCCATTTACAAAAAAAAAAAAAAACTATATTCACAACAAAAAGTGCTATATTTACAACAAAATTTAAAACCTGTTATTCACAACAGAAAAACCTATATTTACAATAAGAAGTGCTATATTTACAACAAAATTAAAAAACATGGCAATTTACAACAGAAAAAAGCAATATTCCTAGCAGAAAGTGCTATATTTACAACAAAATTTAAAATCTGTCATTTAACAAAAGAAAAAACTGTATTTACAACAGGAAGTGTTATATTCACAACAAAATTTAAAAACCCGGATTTTGTTTCAAAACAAATAATATCAAAAAAAGTTCCAATGGACTTTTTTGATATGTAAATTTCTATTGGGACTTTTTTACTATTTTTTATGGTCCTTGGGACCTAGCTATCATTTTCTCAATATGTTTGGTACACAGTGGGAAAGGGAGGGATTTTACTGCTTTCCGTTATTTGAGGCGAGTTATATTTAGCAAAAGAGGGAACGACATGCAAAACACTATGAATTCACAAGTTTTTTTTTATATAATAAAAAGTTTAGATGGGGGTAGACATCGGTATCCCACTAGGGTCAGGGCACGCCTCTAGGCTCAAAGAGCGCTTACAAAAGTACTTACAGATCGTCCACCAACAAGACCCTCACATCGATCAGCGGGTATCGAATCTCCTCCCTTTTGAGGTGAAAGCCGATACCTTAGCCAACTGTGCCACTCTTTATTGGCACTATGAATTCACAAGTTATATAAACCTCACATCATTTTTCCTCAAACTTATTTGTATACAGTATTTCCTCCAGACCTTTTTATATCAACTCAAAATTTGAATTGGTTTGGTCTATTTTTATAAGAAGATAATAAAAGTTATCTCAACATTTCATAAGTTTTTTCTATTTATGTCTCTCATTAATTATATGTTGCATTAATTAAGGGTTGGTATATTTATTCTATTCCTATCTCTTTATTATTTTCCCCTTATAAACATGGGCAAACTTTGAAAAAAAAATTATTTTAAGACATGCTCCCTTCGATCCTTATCATAAGATCAAGTTGACTTTTTTGGATAAATTAAGTAAACTAATTAAATTAATTTAGAGTATTTTTATTTTTATTTTTTTCCAAACTAATTAATTTAATTAATAACTAATATATAATCTAAGGATATATAATATATGATATAATTAAGTAACTTATTTAATCTCTCCAAAAAAGTCAACTCGGTCTTTTAATTATGACAGGAAGTTTTACTTATTATTTTTAAAAAATTTAACAAACTTTAATATATAAGAATTATCACAAGTTTTTAACATATTTAATTCAATTGCTTTTTAAAAATTCGAGTAAGTAGGGTGTCCCATGCTCCAAGTCCCCTGACTTGAGATTCTTTACAATGAATGATTTTACAATCAATAAACTCTTTCTAAGAGTAGATAAGATAATCACTGAAGTACAAATGTATCAAAAGATACTTCTTACAAGAAAACTCAAAGAGTAGTTGAAACTTTAATGACTTTCGTTTTCTCACATATTGGTTGTTGAGAAGAATTGAATGCATATCTATTTATAGCTAGAGATCATTAAATGACCGTTGTAATTCCTAATGTAACAGTTGGAGACATTAGAGATTGGTTAGTTGAAGTTTTGGTCTTTTTCTCTCTCTACTCTTTGGTTAATCCAGCTGCACAGAAGTTCAGGCTTGACTTCTTGACTTTTAATCCGTTGGAAGAGCAGCTACTGGATGTGGAAATGAAACATTAGTTCCTTCAAAGTGTGTGGAGAATGATTGTCCAAAAGCATGCAAGTTTTCTGCACTTTGCATTTAATGTCCTGACTTCACTTTATGCTTTATGCTAATTCTCCATTTAATCATTTCTAAGTGTAATACCCTAAAATCTGACTTAGGGTAAAAATCATAAAATGAGTAAATAATACCCATTAAAAATAGGTGAATATGAGGTCTCGAGCACCTTGTATTGAGTTTACCTTGTTGTCAGGGTAATTTCTCTTGAAATTAGATAAATTGTAATTAGGTCCCTAAAATGTTGAAAATTGCATATAGGTCCCTAAAATACATTATGGGTTATAAATACCCTGTGAAAGCTATAAAGGAGGCAGGTAAAAATCTATTTGAAATAGGGAAGGAGACATGAAAGCAAAAATGTCAATACTAAAGTTATAAGGTAATGAGGCATCCTAAGTAAGAAAATTATCAACTATTGATAAGAAAGTAATTAGGAAATTATTGGCTAATTACTTAAGCCTGAGCAAAGGAAATTATGAAATAATTATGTAAAACTCAAAAATTAGTGGTTTTTGTTTTAAGATTAGTAAAAACATGTTTACTAATCTATTCTAGTATAGAGCTTATACGTGAAGCTGGGCCACGCCGGATGAAACTTCAAAACCAACAAAGATAAGTACATGTAGTATTTGACTCATGTAGAACTTCCGATACGTATTTCCGTGCCCATTTCTACATAGAGCGAACCAACGAGAATCTGACGACGAAAATGTTGCGTGTGTCTGTTTGCGATGTGAATACTACGTACGGTGGAGTTTATATGTGTGAGTACGATAAAGGCTGGGAGCAGTGTGAATACTTGAGTGATAAAAGCTGGGAGCAATGTAAATACTGGAGTTTTCAAAACATTCGATTTTAGCAGAGCTCTCTGCTTGGCCTAAACTCGAGTTTCCAAACTGAAACTCGAGTTTCCATAAATCTTTGAAAAATGGAAACTTTTATGCTTACTTTGAGTTCTTCTCTATAAGACCGAAACTCGAGTTTGAAAAACTAAACTCAAGTTTCCTCGTTTATGAGAAAACATTGAAAAACCTTGTTAAGTCAAAATTGGAGTTTTCAATCAAAACTGGAGTTTTCTCAAGTTCAGAATTGAGCATTGTTCTCTGTATGCTGTAAACTCGAGTTTCCAAAACTAAACTCGAGCTTCCAATAAAGTTTGGAAACTTAGAGAACTCTCTGTGTAGCCTAAACTTGAGTTTCCAAATGGAAACTGAAGTTTTGGTATCTTTGAAAAATTGATGGCTCTCTTTCTTGCCAAAACTTGAGTTTGTTAAAACCAAACTCGAGTTTGCTTTGTCTGTGAAAAACTTGAATGCTCTCTGTATGGGAAAACTCGAGTTTTCATTTCTTAACTCGAGTTTTCCTTTCTTTGCAAAAACTTGAGCTATTCTCTGTCAAGTCAAAACTCGAGTTTCCAAACCAAAACTCGAGTTTGCCTTTGACAGTAAGTTTTTCAACTTAACAAAGACAAACTTCCATCTGTGTTTACAATTGTCCGTTATCATCAAAATCAATAGAGAACTAACATTCTCCCCCTTTTTGATGATGACAACACTTGTAAACCAGAGTTGTTACTTGTTTCGAAAAATTTAGGATTTAAAGAAATTTTTCACAACATGGTTCGAAATGTAGCATGTCAGATATGCAATTTTGACAATCTCAACAAATTGATTCAAGACTACAGAGTTATGCATAGCAGAAGCTATTGAAACATAAGATAACATTGCATTTCATCTAAACTTTTACATTAAGGATTAGTCAAAGCAGGGGCAATATAGAATCACATAAACAGAAATATAAAACAACTAAACTAAAATTATACTCCTAAACTCTTCAAACTCTAATGCTTTGGTTTCTCTGGTTCTTCTCCCCCTTTGTCATCAACAAAAGAGGATGGAGCTGAGATCGAAGGGTCATTCAGAGGAGTAGATGTTGGTTTTGATTAGTTTTGATGATGTCTTATATAGATGCCATTCTAAAGAGCAAAAAGGTTGCATACTACATTTATCTTCTACTTTGACTAATTCTTATATTTAATGTAGATGCAAAGTTTAATAATGGAGAATGATCAAGAAAGGAGACTAAAGAAAGAAGAACTTGAAGTCTCTATGATCAAACAGAAGTTGGAATGAAGCTTCATCATATTTGAGCTATAATGGAGTATACTTGAATGATGGAGATTGATCAAGAAAATTGATTGAAGAAAGAAGTTCTTGCACAATATAATGAGAATATTATAATATCAAGGAAGCAAGAAGTTATCAAATGATTTTGGGGGATAATCTAGAAGGAGAGAAGAAATTGAAGAAGGAAGAACTTGCAATGCAATGGAATATATTTATTCAAGTTCTTATATTGATGCTAGAAGTCTCCAAGATCATATGGAAGCTGGAACGGATCAATTCAGAGTTAAAACCATCAAAAATCAGTTCCAGGATCAGCAAACTTGAGTTCATAACTTGCAAACTCGAGCATGTAATGTCCTCAGCAACTCCAGCGCCTCTGGACAAGGGAAACTCGAGCTTAGAACTTAAACCTCAGGTTTGGAACTCCAAACTCGAGCCCATAACTAGAAAACTCGAGCCTGTAATGTCCTCAGCAATTCTGGCTACTCTAGACAAGGCAAACTCGAGCTTAGAACTTAAACCTCAGGTTTGGAACTCCAAACTCGAGCCTATAAGTTGGCAAACTCGAGCTTGCAGCGGTCTTCAGCATTTCAGCCTCTGTTCAGTGTTTCACTTGGGCGATGTCTGGTAATTCGATGATATATGCTAAACCAAAGATCGGATTGAGGTGAAACAAGTGGTATATGAAACTAGACTCCCAAGGCGTCATGTTGATATATAATTCAAGCCAAAAGGAGTTAATATGAAGGAGCTATGAGTTTATGAAGTTGACAGTGAAATCCACATCACACAAATGACCAACCTTCAATGTTTTGAGTGTATCTCACAAACGAAGAATCCAATTGAGCTGAAATTGGTGGAATTGGAAAGTAGACTCAAAGGGCTTTCAAATAGATAGTTGAACCAACCAAAACGGAGTTTAGAACAGGGAGATATGGCCCCCGAAAGTAGACATTCTGTTCTGGGTGTTGCACAATTTGCTATAAAGAGAAGCAAACTCGAGCCTATTAGTTGACAAGCTCAAGTTCGCGGGTTACAGAGAGCTACCAGGTCGCGAAAATCATCCAAACTCGAGCCTATAAGTTACACTCTCGAGTTTAGACAAGACAGAGAGCAAAATATGGTTTTGGAGAGAACCAAACTCGAGCCTACTTATGCAAACTCGAGTTCACGTCCCTGATACAGAAAATCATCATTCCGAAAGTCTCATTTCTCAATCACATGATTACCCAAATGACTTATGCTTCTTCTTAACATTATTTATATCATTTGTGTACATGTTTCAGATTATTTAAGCTTAAGAGAACATCAATCTTGACAGAAATCAAGATCTAGAAGATGAACTTGCTGCAGATTTTCAGAAATGAGAAAGAGGACTGAATCCAAGAGAAACTTGAAGTAACGAAGTGGTCTACTCAATTGTAATGCTTCTCCAAAGGATTCAATCATTCAGATGATGAAATACTCCAACGGACATAAGCCAAACAGATTCAGCATTCGAATTTAATGTTCATGACAGGTCACTATTCTAATATTCATTCAAAAACGAAGCAAAATGGGCAACTTGTTGGAAAGGTGGATAATTATCTTCAAACAGACGAATCACCTGAATATCAGGGATCCATTCTTAAAGAAACAACATTCAAATATTTAAGTCAGAATTGTTCCCAACAGCTAGAATTTCGAATGGATTCAAATCAGAATGGATATGCAATGGTTAATGTTCATAACGGTAATATTTTTCAACAGACAAATGCTTCAAACGAATTGAATTCAGTTGTCTATAAATAGAAGACAGATTGAAGACAGAAGAGGCAGAGAAATAAGCTTACACCTTCAACATGCTATTACTCTGATCTGCTTATCATTTACTCTCTGATTTTCAATATCTATATATCATAGAGAGTAAAATGTTTTGTATTGTACTTCAGTGTTTATCCATACACTTCTAAGAGAGAAGATTCATTTGTAAACATCCTATCATTCTATCTGAGAGTTACTCAAGATTGGGTGATCTTGAGAGGGAAACACATTGTGTTGATTACAGCTTGTAAGGGGAGTGAGTCCTAGTGAGAGGATTACTTGAGTGCGAGTGTGTAATACTGATTTTGATATGTGGAAAGTCTTTACAAACGTTTTTGACTTCACTCCAAGAAAGGATTGGACAGAAACAGATATGAAAATGCTTTCATTGAACATTAGAGCAATGAACATATTACACAGGTCTTTAGCCGATAAAGATTTTGAGAAAATCAAATGCTGCTCTAGTGCTAAAGATATTTGGGATACTCTTGATTCTATTTATGCTTCTAACAATTGTGTTGAAGTTGAAAGTGTTGACAGTCCATCTGAAACTATCAGCTGTGTATCCACATTTGATGAACAATTGGAAGCGAAGAATAAAGAAGGAGAAATCTTAGAACAATTCCATGATCTAGCCAATACAGAAGAACAAGAGAGTGAGGATTCCCAAGAAGAGCTCATTGTGCACGACATTGATCAACAATTACTTGGAGCTCGAGATGCATATATGGTAAATCATTCCAATTCTTCTTGTGTAGCTAAAAATGATTCTGAACATTTGCATAAAACTGTTCTGCAACCATTTACTAAATCTATGTTGAAAAACAAACATGTTTTCGAAAATCATGCTGGAAAATCATGTGGGAAGAAAGAATATACAAATATGGGCCATTTGACATTGCATCCTCTAGACCAGCACAATTCTTGCAAAACTGTTTATAATAAGCATCATTCTATTGTTTACAATTATTGTGGTAAATCTGGACATATTTCTCATACATGCTATATTAGGAGAAATTATAATGTGAGAAATAAATTTGTTTGGGTTCCTAAAGGACAAGTAAGGTCCACTACTAACAGTTAAGGACCCAAGTATAAGTGGGTACCAAAGTGTCCATCTAGTGCTCTATGTGTGCAGGATAATTTGAAATTCAGTGGACATAAAGGTATTAAGAGGATGAAGAAGAATCCAATAGTTTCTCATGAACCTACAAGGAAACTCATATCAGTTAGGAGAACTTGTGGAAAAGCCATTGCTGGAACTACAAGGTCAAATAATAAGAAGCAATGGATACAAGCAAGAAGAGTATCTTCCACCTCAAGAACAAACTACCATAGAGTACCATTCAACTATCTTGAGGAGAACAAGAAGAGGAGAACCTCTCAAGTATCAAATAGAAGACTCTTGAAGTCTACATTTTCGAGAGAACTTTGCAGATACCCGTGGAAAGTCATATGAAGAACAAATGGGTAAGCAAAGCCAACACTCCAAGTACCTAAGGTAAAGGTATACAATTGTAAGACCTCCTTTCCTATCATTTGAAATATTCATTGAGGTTTTATATTCTGTAACCTTAGGAATTAACATTGCAAACTATTTTTCAAATTGGTCTTTAAAATCCTGATTTATTCTTCAAAGGGATTGCAATGTTAATAACTTAATTATGTATGCATACATGATGATTTGAAAAGGAAGTATCTTTATATGCATAAAGTCATGTTTAATTCATTGTGCTCAATTATTCTGAATTGAGTGTATTCTTTACAGCATGTGAATCTTGTTCCTACAAGCTAATGATGATTGGATCCAAGTAAGGTTGGATACCAAGAAAGAAAAATATTTATATATTTTTGTAGGATCAAGGAAAGCTTCTCAAAGATGCAATATAGAGAAATGATCCAAGTCTTGAGAAAGCTAAACAAGCTACTGGATGTTGATGGTGAACATTGAAAAAGGAGTTATCTAATCAATCCATCTCAACCAAGCAAGCTTCTATGAGGATAAGAGGAATTACGGTGATATCTAATTCTTGCCTCTTACTATGATTATATTTAAATTCATTTTTGGTTTGTCTTTGGTTAAGTTAAAAGGATTTGGAATTTATTCAATTTCAATCAGAATTTTTCTGTCAAAGCCAAACTTCAGTTTAGAAATGCAAAATCCAGTTTGAATCCTCCAAGAAAATGAGTTTAAAGAGTTTACAAGTATGTAAACTCGAGCTTGCTGAATGTAAGCTCGAGTTTGCCTCTGGCGGGAAGCTTTTTCAAATGAAAAATATTTTATAAACTCCAGAGTTTTCTTTTTGAGTAGAGTTTGCTACTGTTCAAATGTTGCAAACTCTAGCCTGAAAAAACAAACTCGAGCCTAAGATTCTGAACTCGAGCCTGACCTTCAAAATTGAGTAAATTTATTTTACAAACTCCAGAGTTCATTTTTAAACCTCCGGTTCTCTCGGGAATAATTAATTTGGTTTGACATGAATAGTGTCAAACTCGAGCCTATTTTTATGAGCTCGAGCCAGGTACTTTAAAATGAGTAAAGTTGATTTTCAAACTCCAGAGTTTATATCTAAGCTCCAGTTCACGTTTTGAAGAACTAATTTATTTTGGCATGAACAGTGTCAAACTCGAGCCTGCTCACTAATGGACTCGAGTTTGCCTCTTTTTCAAAATGTGATTTCAGATAGCTTCCTCGACAATTGCCTTTCATTACTCTGAACTCGAGCCTGCCTTCATGAACTCGAGTTCACCTCTTTAGAAAATTAACAAACTCCAGAGTTTTCATTAAACTCCAAAGTTTGCTCTTCGCAGAAGCTATTCCTGAAAATTTTACAAAAGCTTATTTCTTTCTAAACTCCAATTTGCCTTTCCAAACTCCAGTTTGAGTCAACCTGATAGCGACTTCGGCAAGTGCACCGATCGTTACAAGTAATAAAGTATGTGAGAAAGAGATCGTCCCACGAGGAATAGTACTCCAACCACTAATTCGTTATTTAAGCTTTAGTTGGATCAATCAGTAATAGGGGTTGATTTGTAACCAAACAGAATTTTTAAGGAATTTAATCAAGAAAAGCATTCAAGATTAAGAATCTCAAGAACGATTGTTTAGAAAAGATGATCAATAAAGAAAAACGCAGCTAGGGCATAGAATTCCCCTATGTTCTTCTAAGTATTTGAATTAAGTTCCTAATTGATTATTATTCTCACGACTGACGACCAATTCTCTAAAATTAGACTAAGTCTCAATGTCTTGATGCTACCTTAATCCGTTATCTTTGAAAACAACCTAATGTCTTAGTATTGTTTGGAAAAATCAATTTGTTTACCAGAATTATGAGATCGCGTAAATTCGTAAGCCTATGTCTAGGTCATGCAATTCTACGATGAATTAACGGTTCTAGTTAAATGTACCAACATCTCTATTGTCATACACTAACCTATGAACAATCTAAAAGGCGATCACTCTTTAAGAAAGCGTTAAGCACAGGTAATCCATTCAGTCAAGAAAACAATAATCAAATAAGAATCCAAATAAATACGTTAAATTCACATATGGTTCATCCTCTCCCTAACTACTAAAGGAAACTAGCCAAGAATGGCTAGGTTAACAAATAAAAAAAAATATGAAAATCAAACTCGTTCTTGTGTCTCCGTTTTCTCCTTCTTTCCGTTCTTCAATTCTTCTCGTCTGTCCGTGTGTGCGTCTTCCCTCTTCGTTCTTGCTGCCTCTGTGTTCTTGTTCTTTGCGTTGTCCGATTTTGGTTCCACCTGTGCCGTGCGTCTCGTCTCCAATATATATTACTTCTCGGCTTTTCTCTTTTTGTTGCAGGTCCAACACGTCTCTATCTTTTGAATCATCCAAGATCTTTGTCTTCATGCAGGTCCGTTTTTTCCTCTCCATTCGGTTATGATATATTATATTATAATATAATATATATAATATAACAATATATAATATTATATCTTTTCAATTTAATTTGTTGTATCCCTTAGATCTCATAATCTCTCTTGCACAATAAAATAGGATATCAATAGATTTTCTGTTATAATATCATTTTTTATCCTATATTTAATTAAAAGATAGATAAATATATTAAATAGGTAGAATATTAGTAAATTCAATCCAATATATCCCAGAATCTATCCTTATTTAATTATAAAATATCTACTTATCAAACTCTCCCACACTTAGATCTTTGCTTGTCCTCAAGCAAAAGAAAGAGAATTAATTATCTGAAAGGAACATTGCATATGGAATTCCTAAACAGAGAGCAATAAACGACCACACTTAGATCATATCACCAAATATTATTTAAGTTAATGTCTTATAAGAATAGGTCACTAAGTCAATAGCCTTAAACAATTATAATAATCTCTTAACATCCCATAATCAAAGGATCAGTGAATAATAAGATCAACAATAAGATTAGTAGACGAATATTACGCTACTTAATTTTTTTCCAGAAAAATTCAAATGCCCCCACTAAACCAAGCTTTTCATTTAATTTAATAAGGATCCTCAGGTAAGAAATGACTCATTCCCTTTTTTTTCATTCTTTTTTTTTTGTCTTGAGCCGTTGTAGGTCCCCTTTTGACGCGACCCTGCACATGGGTGATGCAGCACCGGTTACTCAGTTACTCCAACAGGCACCTCAAGAGGCTTTTAGCCCAACTAATAACTCTCTTGGACTTTACCGTTTGACGCGACCGCACATGGGTGATGCAGCACCGGTTACTAAGTCAAGTCTAGAGATGTCAGCGGAGTTGTTGTTTTCTTTTCTTTCTTTTTTTTCCATTTTTTTTACCTGAGTCATTTCCCTAAACAAAAGTTATACTTAACTAGCAAAGGTCATCATCTAATTTTCTAAAAAAAATCATGTAGCAAAATATTCATAAACTAATAATCTGTTGATCCTATTACAAACTATTCCCTATTCTCATAGTCCATATCAAGATTGCTACAAAAATTCAAAGCTTAGAGACTTAGTTGAAACATTCTTTTCTATTTTAATTTTTTGACTTGATAATATTTTCTAAGATGGGGAAAACTCAAAGTTAAGGTCAATCTCAAAAAAAAAAAAAATCTTTTCAATGTTTTCAATTGCATTAGGACAAGCATAACCAAGGACCAAGGAAATCATATCCCTCCCCCACACTTAAATCAATCATTGTCCTCAATATTGCAAAAATATAAAGAGGGAAAGAAACTAGTACTCCCCTGGTTTAGGTCTCTAACTCTGATGTGGAGTTCTTCTTTTAGTATCATCCATGATGTTTCACATTTCTAGGGAGGAGCGAGTGCACATGCGAGACTTGGCAACAACAAGAGGAGTGATCATCTTTAAGCCTAGAAAAAATGAAAGAAAAAAAAATAATAATATTAATAACTGCAAGAAAAACTTATTGGGTTGCCTCCCAATCAACGCTTGTTTACTGTCTCGAGCCTGACGGATGTCACCTTAATTCTCAACATCCAATGCCACAGAGGTTCTTCCTCTGTCAATGTCTCCACCGTGGTAAGGCTTTAATCTCTGCCCATTCACTTTAAACGCTTCATCTGAAACTATTGGTGCAATGGCAATTGCACCAAAAGGTGTAACTTCTTTGACTACAAAAGGTCCTGACCATCTAGACTTCAATTTCCCTGGAAAAAGTTTCAAACGAGAATTATAAAGTAGTACTGTTGTCCCGGATGAAACTCTTTAGGAAGAATCTTCTGTCATGCCATCTCTTGGTTTTTTCTTGAATGGCAAATGAAAGTGGTCCTTGCGAGTGACATCATCCACACACATTCTCCAGCCTGCATCTAACAGTTTCACCACTTCCTTCATAGTCGGGTTAAGTCTCCTCTGGGGCTGCCTTACTCGTTTCACATGGTCCTCCATAAGAATTTTATGAGTGCAAAATGAAGGACTAATCCCCTTTAAATCAGATATAGACCACCCTATGGCAGTCTTGTGGGTAGTCAAAACTTGAGTAAATACCCTTTTTGGTCCCTGAAATAACACGCACTACCCATTTTGGTCCCTGAGTAAAAAAATGTCATTTTTACTCCTTAAACAGTAAAAAAAAGGTCCCTTTTAGTCCTTTTAGTCATTTTTTGTGGGCATTTTAATCCCTCACAAATTCCCAAAAAATCATTTTTAGTCCCTAAAAAGGACCGAAATGACATTTTTTTACTCAGGGACCAAAATGGGTAGAACGTGTTTTTCCAGGGACCTAAAAGGGTATTTACTCTCAAAACTTTCAGCAACTTCTCTTTGTCAGTAGGGGACAACTCAGCGCTAACAATAACGGGATAAGTGTCATCCTTCCCTAGAAAAACATACTTCAGATTAGAAGGGAGCTCCTTTAGTTCCACCTTAGGAGTAACAGGTGGCGCATCATAATCTTTCTTCTTCAGCTCCTCAACCTGTAAATCAGAATTCTCCTTTGCAGAAACCTCTTCTTCCACTTGTAATAATTGAGCAAGATCATCCTCCATAGGCTCATCTGAACCTTCTTGAAAAACTTCTTGAATGGCCTCATCAACCACGTCAATTTTGAAGCAGTCACTATTATCAGCTGGGTATTTCATGGGTTGAAATACATTGTAAGTGACTTTCTCATCGTTCATTTGAAACTCCATTTTTCCTACAGCTACATCAATTACCGCTCTAGCAGTAGCCAAGAAGGGTCTTCCCAAAAGTAAAGGAATTTCAGCATCTTCCTCCATGTTAAGAACCACAAAATCCACCGGGAAGATGAATTTGTCCACTTTCACAAGCACATCCTCAATGACACCTTCAGGCTTCTTAATGGACCTATCCGCCAACTGTAATGACATCATAGTAGGCTTCATCTCTTTAATTCCGAGAGCTTTTGAAACAGATAAGGGCATTAAATTAATACTAGCTCCCAGATCACAAAGTGCTCTGCCCATATTGACATTCCCTATTGCACAAGGAATGCTAAAGCTGCCCGGATCTTTAAGCTTTGGTGGCAACTTAGTTTGAATGATGGCACTACACTGCTGAGTCAATGCCATTGTTTCGCCTCTTGCAACCTATGCTTCTTGGACAGCAAATCTTTCATGAACTTTGCATAATTAGGCATATTTTCAAGAGCTTCTGCAAAAGGAATGTTAATCTGCAATTTCTTAAAAATATCCCAGAACCTGGCATACTGTTGCTTCTGAATCTGCTGCTTGAACCTTTGGGGGTAAGGAGGTTTTGCATAAGAAGGAGTGGGAGACTTCTTTGTAGCTATCTCCTTTGGAACCTGCTGCACATTACATTTCTCAACCTCTTCCTCCCCTTTCTCAGACTTGTCCTTCATCGGAACAGATTTCTCAACCGGCTGAACCACTATACCACTCCTTGTAGTTATGGCCTTACAATGCTCCTTTGGATTTACTACAGTATCACTAGGGAAGGACCCTTGGCTTCTCTCTGCTATTTGCTTTGATAGCTGACCAATCTGATTCTCCAAATTCCGGATCGAAGCCTCCTGATTTTTGAGAGAAGACTTTGTTTAATTCTGGAAAGCTTCTGACCCCTGTATGTATTCAGTAGTGGTAAGAGTCAACTGTGTCAAAGCCTTTTCCAGATCAGTAGTGGTGGTTTGATGGAACTGCTGAGGTGCTGCTTGGGGTTTATAGGAAAAGTTTTGGTAAGATTTCCAGCCAGGATTGTATGTGTTGCTATACGAATTAAACTGATTTCTAGGAGGATTACCCATGTAGTTAACCTCAGCTGTTTCTCCAGTAATGAATGCTGCACAATCTCCATTAGCGTGTTCCCCTTTGCAAAAATCACAAAGCAAACGAGAAGTGATAGATGATACTTGAGAAGAGGCAAGCTGTTTAGTGATGGAAGCTAATTGCTGTTGGATCACCTTGTTTTGTTGGGAAATGTTCTCATTGTTGGCCAATATTGTATTGTAAGAGTCTAGCTGAAGAACTCCCCTCTTTGGTTGTGGAATAACAGTTTCATTCTCAAAGGACCCCATATCTTCAAACAACTCCAATGATTCTTCGGGAGTTTTATTTTTTAGTGTACCACCTGCTGCAGCATTAATTATCATCCTAGAGGACGGAAGCATCCCATTGAAGAATATTCTCACCTGATCATAGTCTTGCAGCTCATGTTGTGGGCACTTCCTAAGCAACTCCTTGAATCTTGCCCACGCTTCACAATATGATTCCCCATTGCCTTGAGTAAAGCAATTGATGTCTGAGAGCGACTTTGTATACTTAGAAGATGGAAAAATTTCTCAAGGAACTTTGTGGTAATAATGTCCCAAGTGGAGAGACTTCCATTAGGACAAGAACGAAGCCAAGCTCCCTGCTTTCCCGTCAAAGAGAAAGGAAACAGTCTCACACGAATAGCCTCTCCAGAAACCCCATTCATCTTGATGGTATCACAAATCTGCAGAAAAGTCTCAATATGCTGATTAGGGTCCTCTAAATCACTCCCACTAAAAGAGCGTTGTTGAACCAAGCTTATGAGGGATGGATTGATTTCAAAATTATTCGCATTAACAGCAGGATTGACAATGCTAGGATTAAGCGTCATGTAATCGCCCATGGTCCTTTTTGAAGGAGGAGGAGGAGGATCTGTAACATTTTCTGCCATTATGACCGGTTCAGTCTCAGTACTAGAGCTACTAGCCGTTCCTTTTCTCTGTTTAGAAAGTTTCCGGTTTCTCCTTGCTGTCTTTTAAATTTCAGGATCAAACTGCAGCGAATTTCTGTCAGTGGTACCTCTCATAAACAGAGTAGGATAACAAAAGAAAAAGAAAAATCCAATCTAGAGTTTCAATAACTACTCTTAGTGTTGAAATAAAATTATTCCCGACAACGGCGCCAAAAACTTGATAGCGACTTGGCAAGTGCACCGATCGTTACAAGTAATAAAGTATGTGAGAAAGAGATCGTCCCACGAGGAATAGTACTCCAACCACTAATTCGTTATTTAAGCTTTAGTTGGATCAATGAGTAATAGGGGTTGATTTGTAACCAAACAGAATTTTTAAGGAATTTAATCAAGAAAAGCATTCAAGATTAAGAATCTCAAGAATGATTGTTTAGAAAAGATGATCAATAAAGAAAACGCAGCTAGGGCATAGAATTCCCCTATGTTCTTCTAAGTATTTGAATTAAGTTCCTAATTGATTATTATTCTCACGACTGACGACCAATTCTCTAAAATTAGACTAAGTCCCAATGTCTTGATGCTACCTTAATCCGTTATCTTTGAAAACAACCTAATGTATTAGTATTGTTTGGAAAAATCAATTTGTTTACCAGAATTATGAGATCGCGTAAATTCGTAAGCCTATGTCTAGGTCATGCAATTCTACGATGAATTAACGGTTCTAGTTAAATGTACCAACATCTCTATTGTCATACACTAACCTATGAACAATCTAAAAGGCGATCACTCTTTAAGAAAGCGTTAAGCACAGGTAATCCATTCGGTCAAGAAAACAATAATCAAATAAGAATCCAAATAAATACGTTAAATTCACATATGGTTCATCCTCGCCCTAACTACTAAAGGAAACTAGCCAAGCATGGCTAGGTTAACAAATAAAAAAAATATGAAAATCAAACTCGTTCTTGTGTCTCCGTTTTCTCCTTCTTTCCGTTCTTCAATTCTTCTCGTCTGTCCGTGTGTGCGTCTTCCCTCTTCGTTCTTGCTGCCTCTGTGTTCTTGTTCTTTGCGTTCTCCGATTTTGGTTCCCCCTGTGCCGTGCGTATCGTCTCCAATATATATTACTTCTCGGCTTTTTCTCTTTTTGTTGCAGGTCCAACACGTCTCTATCTTTTGAATCATCCAAGATCTTTGTCTTCATGCAGGTCCGTTTTTTCCTCTCCATTCGGTTATGATATATTATATTATAATATAACAATATATAATATTATATCTTTTCAATTTAATTTGTTGTATCCCTTAGATCTCATAATCTCTCCTGCACAATAAAATAGGATATCAATAGATTTTCTGTTATAATGTCATTTTATCCTATATTTAATTAAAAGATAGATAAATATATTAAATAGGTAGAATATTAGTAAATTCAATCCAATATATCCCAGAATCTATCCTTATTTAATTATAAAATATCTACTTATCACAACCACGTTTTTGAAATGATCTTGCTCGAATTTGTGAAATCTTACTGTTTGATCTCTATATTCCATATCGTCAATCACTAATATTCCTAACTCTATTTAATCAAAATGTTAGTGAGTTTCTTTTGATCAAACAAGTGAATTTGTGCATAAATTTTTGAGTTTATGATTTTGAAAATGCACAAGTCTAAAATTTGCTTGGATTTCAATTCACATTGTTTTGTGAAAATGCAAACAAATGTTTTGAAAACATATCCATACTTTGATTGCATTCAAATGATGTTTCAAAATTGGAAGTTAATATTGTATTCTGAATGTTGGATATGCTGCAAACTTGTCTAGTTGAAGTTTCCTATCATTCACATATTGATCTTTGATATTCATTGTGTTGCTTGAACTCCTCATTCTTTATTCTCTAACTAGTTGGACCTCATGTCTAATAAGTTGATTATCTATGAGTTTCAAGTCTACCTTCAAGAAAATAACTCAATTTGTGAAACTATTATGCCTTATGCATAAATTATTATTGGCCAAGTTATTCCAAGCTTTTTGAATGTTCATTAATGTATTGAATCTTAATGCATTAACCATTAAAGGAATAACTTACTAGGATAATATTCTGGAACTCTAGTCATTTGAACTAATGAGTTTGTGCTTCATCATTCATGAATCCTAGCATTCACTTAGTTGCTCAAATACATCAGCATGTGTCTTTCATCCTTATTGTGAGTAACTGTATTCATAGTCTTGCTTTGAGCATTCATACTCTTCTAATCCTAAGATGCAAGATTATCCTTTGGTCATAGCAAAGTCATTATATCTCTATTGTGCTAAGCATGTTTCGATAATGCCTTACCTTCAAGACTTTTGCTTTTGAGGAAAATCTTCAACATGTTAACTGCAATGTTCAACATGTTCTCTTAATCTTGAAGCATTCTGATTTATTCATTAAACATGTTGATTTCCACAATGTTTAAAGTGAGCATTATTTTCAAGCATGTTTCAAAAATGACTCTTTCATTCATCAAAATTTTGATTTCATAATTCATTATCATGATTTGAAAGAACATTCAAGATTTGAAACAATTTTCATATTTCATTATCATTCTTGAAAAATCTGATTTCATTCATGAACTATGATTTGATAAATGCTTACCATTATGGATAAGATTTTCTATGCACATTGATCAAACTTATATTCATTCTATCAATGACATCTTTTCTGCATAAAGTATGTCCTTGAGAAATAATTTTTTTGGTATCATTTATTTGTTACCCTTTATGATTCATTGGCTTAAACTTATTTGATTGGGTAAAATTTCGTTTTGATATTTGATTGGGTTATTATGCTCTTTGCTCAAGTTTCATATGATTTAATTGCATAAGAGCATAAGAGTTGTTACCCTTAGTCATGCATCCATTAATGGGGAGCTTCAAATTAACATGTGTTTTATATCTTAAATGCTCATCTCCTTTATTTGAAGAAAACCCTTCTAAGCATTCTCATCTACATCTACTATGCTGTATTAGTTTTGATGATGAATTATATTTTCCCTTCATTATCTTTATTTGAAAATATCATATGGAAAGGGATATTTTGAAATCATGCTGCACTAACAAATCTCTTTGGCAAAGAAAGTGCTCAATTTGTAGCAAGATTTCTGTTATGTGCTAGGACATTCCTCAACATACTAAAAGGAGAAACCATTACATTGAGGAAAGATATTTTGATGCTGAAGCTATGATATGAAGTACAAGAAAACTTCTTGAAGCCAGCTAAGCCATGTTCTGCAGAAGAGCTGTATGAAGGAAAAGAGAAGGATGGAAATGGTCTCATACAAGAAGAAAGCAAGCAAATGGACTTCATTGATCATTCATCAATTTGCAAAATCAACATGAGCATTTCTAATCTCTATCTTTTATATTCATTAGAAACTTTGCACATGTTTGGTATTTATATGCTTTAATTTTGAAATATGTTTTCGAAACCTCTCCAAACTCTTTCAAACTTGTTTTCATAAAAACATTATTGCATCATATTAAGAATGAAAACAATTTCAAATTGGGGAGAGAAAATCAATTCCTTGATTCTATCTAATTTAGTTATATACTTGTCTCTCTACAAGCATCTCTTCTTTAAACTCAACTTTTTGCTAATGACAAATGAGGGGGAGAGAATGGCAAGAAAAATATGCTAGGTTTATTAGCTTTTCATATTCATACATAATTTTCTTAAAGTATTTGCCATCATCAAAAAGGGGGAGAATGTTGGTTTTGATTAGTTTTGATGATGTCTTATATAGATGCCATTCTAAAGAGTAAAAAGGTTGCATACTACATTTATCTTCTACTTTGACTAATTCTTATATTTAATGTAGATGCAAAGTTTAATAATGGAAAATGATCAAAAAAGGAGACTAAAGAAAGAAGAACTTGAAGTCTCTATGATCAAACAGAAGTTGGAATGAAGCCTCATCATATTTGAGCTACAATGGAGTATACTTGAATGATGGAGATTGATCAAGAAAATTGATTGAAGAAAGAAGTTCTTGCACAATATAATGAGAATATTATAATATCAAGGAAGCAAGAAGTTATCAAATGATTTTGGGGGATAATCTAGAAGGAGAGAAGAAATTGAAGAAGGAAGAACTTGCAATGCAATGGAATATATTTATTCAAGTTCTTATATTGATGCTAGAAGTCTCCAAGATCATATGGAAGCCGGAACGGATCAATTCGAGTTAAACCCATCAAAAATCAGTTCCAGGATCAGCAAACTCGAGTTCATAACTTGCAAACTCGAGCACGTAATGTCCTCGCAACTCGGCGCCTCTGGACAAGGGAAACTCGAGCTTAGAACTTAAACCTCGGGTTTGGAACTCCAAACTCGAGCCCATAACTAGAAAACTCGAGCCCGTAATGTCCTCGCACTCGCGCCTCTGGACAAGGAAAACTCGAGCTTAGAACTTAAACCTCAGGTTTGGAACTCCAAACTCGAGCCTATAAGTTGGCAAACTCGAGCTTGCAGCGGTCTTCAGCATTTCAGCCTCTGTTTAGTGTTTCACTTGGGCGACGTCTGGTAATTCGATGATATCTCCTAAACCAAAGATCGTATTGAGGTGAAACAAGTGGAATATGAAACTAGACTCCAAAGGCGTCATTTTGATATATAATTCAAGCCAAAAGGAGTTAATATGAAGGAGCTATGAGTTTATGAAGTTGACAGTGAAATTTACGTCACACAAATGACCAACCTTCAATGTTTTGAGTGTATCTCACAAACGAAGAATCCAATTGTGCTGAAATTAGTGGCATTGGAAAGTAGACTCAAAGGGCTTTCAAATCGATAGTTGAACCAACCAAAAAGGAGTTCAGACCAGTGAGATATGGCCCCCGAAAGTTGACAGTCTGTTCTGGGTGTTGCACAATTTGCTATAAAGAGAAGCAAACTCGAGCCTATTAGTTGATAAGCTCGAGTTCGCGGGTTACAGAGAGCTACCAGGTCGCGAAAATCATCCAAACTCGAGCCTATAAGTTACACTCTCGAGTTTAGACAAGACAGAGAGCAAAATATGGTTTTGGAGAGAACCAAACTCGAGCCTACTTATGCAAACTCGAGTTCACGTCCCTGATACAGAAAATCATCATTCCGAAAGTCTCATTTCTCAATCACATGATTACCCAAATGACTTATACTTCTTCTTAACATTATTTATATCATTCCTGGTGATTTTCGAACTGCATGTGGGGGTATAATAGCTTAACAAGAGTGGGACTATAGGAGGCTCTGATGGAGATCAGAGGATCAAATTGTTTGAGCCAGGGGTCAAGATCTAGGTGACATTCCTCTTTTAGCTTACCCAAATGAACATAGACTACAGGACAAAAATCTTTATGAGCGAACCATTCTCTATAGCGAGTGGCATCTTCCCTAGTCAGTTGAATGGAGTCGTTCATAAAATCGCTAGGTGCTGAGAGGTGTTTGTAAATTTTGACTAAGGCAGGGTTTTCCTGGGATACCTGGAACCCAGACAGTTCTCGTGCTGCAAATGCAGAAGGAGCTTGAAGACTAGCCCGTGCTGTTGATTGTGACGCAGAAGCTCCAGACACGTGCTTCTGAATTCCATATTTGTAGCGTTGAGGAAAGGATTTCACCCATGGCGGATGATCTGGAGAAGATCGAGGTACTGGGGTTTGGTTTGAGGGTTCAGACCTTTCTTGGTCAGAATTAATGTTGATAATGTATGGCTGGTTTGATTTTGAAGACATTTTCGTCGGGTTTTAGAGGTGGGATAGGGATGCGAAAATGGAGGAAGATGAAGAGTGAAGATGAAGAGAAGCCAGAGAGTCTAAGAGAAAAAGTTGCAAGTCCTAAAAACACAGTCTGAACAGTGATATTTAAATAAGGCGCGAAAATGTTGACCTGAACTTCAAGAGTGTATTGTGAACTTTTGAACTTCCGTGACCAAAACTCGAGTTTCCACTTAATGACTCGAGTTTTGATGATGCTTCAATAGGTGTGTTGCTCTCTATCTGACCGAAACTCGAGTTTCACACTCAATGACTCGAGTTTCCATTTTGCTCAAAAGTCGTGTTGCTCTCTGTTTCCTCGAAACTCGAGTTTATTACTAATGGACTCGAGTTTCCATTTTGCCCAACTTCGCAAATCTTCTTTGGCCCCGACAAACTCGAGTTTTGTTTCAAAACTCGAGTTTGCATCTCTTGACAGCAAACTTCAGGATTTTGAACATCCTGCATAAAACATTACTACATACTCCGAAGCTTAAATTAGTATCTAATAATCATCAAAACCATAACTAACATTGAGAAAAGAAATACTTACAGCTCATTGGGATTTACCATTCCCAATTCTCTTCTAATAAAATTGAATTGCTCCTTAGCCAATGGTTTGGTGAAGATATCAGCAAGTTGAAGATGAGTTGGGATGAACATGACTTTGACATCTTTCTTTTGAACATGATCCCTTATGAAATGATGTCTCACATCAATATGCTTGGTCCTTGTATGTTGAACTGGATTCTTGGCCAAGCTTATTGTGCTTGTGTTGTCACACAAAATTGGGATCTCCTTCAAATTGATTCCGAAGTCAGAGAGTTGTTGCTTGAGCCATAAAACTTGAGCACATCAACTTGATGCAGCAATATACTCAGCTTTAGTTGAAGATACAGAGACGGTTGTTTGCTTCTTGTTGAACCAGGAGACAAGTGAGCCACCAAGGAATTGACATTGGCCACTTGTGCTCTTTCTATCCGTCTTGTAGCCAGCATGGTCTGAATCTGAGTAGGCCACCAAATGTTCAGGTTGACCTTTGGGAAACCACAATCCAAGAGTCTTCGTGTCAGCATGGTATCTGAAGATTCTCTTCACATTTTCAGCATGTGATTCCTTGGGAGTAGATTGGAACCTTGCACACATCCCCACACTGAATTGGATGTCCATGCGACTTGCAGTGAGATAGAGCAATGAACCAATTATTCCTCTATATTTTGTAATTTTGAAATCAGTGCCTTTTTCATCAACATCCAAAGAAGTGGTTGAACTCATTGGAGTGTCAGCTCCATTGCATTGGTCCATTCCAAACTTCTTCAACAGATCATTGAGATACTTGGTCTGAGAAATAAAAATCTCATTTGCCTTTTGCTTAATTTGCAGACCAAGGAAATAATTGAGTTCTCCCACCATGGACATCTCAAATTCTCCCTGCATATTCCTTGCAAAATCTTCACACAAAGCATCATTAGAAGCTCCAAATATAATGTCACCAACATAGATTTGGACAATTAAAATTTCACCAACTTTATTGCTTTTAATAAAGAGAGTTGGATCTGCTTTTCCTCTAACAAATCCTTGATAAAGAAGGAATTTGCTTAATCGCTCATACCAAGCTCTAGGAGCTTGCTGAAGACCGTAAAGAGATTTCTTAAGGCGATAAACATGATCAGGATGATGTTCATTTTGAAAACCAGGAGGTTGTTCCACATAAACTTCCTCCTAAATAAAACCATTTAGAAAAGCACTTTTTACATCCATTTGATAGAGCTTGAATCCTTTGACACAATCAAAGGCTAGAAGAACTCTTATAGCTTCCAATCTTACCACTGGAGCATAAGTTTCTTCATAATCAATTCCTTCTTCTTGATTATAGCCTTTAGCAACCAATCTTGCCTTATTCCGGACAATGATTGTTGACTCATCTCGTTTGTTCTTGAATACCCATTTTGTGCCAATGACCGGATGGTCCTTAGGCCTAGGTACCAAATCCCAAACTTGATTTCTATCAAATTGGTGTAACTCCTCTTGCATTGCTATCACCCAATCATTGTCTGAAAGGGCTTCATCAATTTTAGAGGGTTCTATTTTTGAAATAAATGCAGAAAAAGTAACTTCATTCAAAGTACTGCTTCTGGTCCTTACACCTTGATTAACATCACCTATAACTTGGTCTAAAGGATGATTTCTTATTACCTCCAAGCTCTAGGTTGAGGTTGATCAGGGTTTTCCAAATTGTTTTGAGGATCAACTTTGAAAAAAATTTCTGGATTTTCAATAGAGGCAGGAGTAGTTTTCGAAAAGAATTGATTTTTTAAAATATTTTCCTCATCATCATCCTTGGATTTGTCAGATTTGGATTCACAGAATGTAACATGCATAGACTCTTCTACAATGCGAGTATGAATGTTAAAGACTCTATAAGCTCTACTTCTATTAGAATAGCCCAAGAATATACCTTCATCCGCCTTAGGATCAAACTTTCCCAAGTTATCCTTACCATTGTTATGGATGAAACACTTACATCCAAACATATGCAGATGACTCAGATTTGGCTTTCTTCCTTTATACAGCTCGTACGGAGTCTTGTTCAGCTTCTTTCGGAGGTATGCCCGATTTGAGATATAGCAAGCCGTACTCATTGCATCAGCCCAAAACACTTGTGAAGTGTTGTTTTCGTTCAACATAGATCTTGTCATCTCAGTGAGGACTCGATTCTTTCTCTCCACAATACCATTTTGTTGAGGAGTTCTCGGGGCTGAGAAATTGTGATCAATCCCCATATTGTCATAAAACTCATCAAAGGCATAATTTTTGAATTCACCTCCATGATCAGTTCGAATTCCTGAAATAATGAAACCTTTCTCGTTTTGGACCTTCTTGGCAAAAACAACAAATTGATCAAATGTTTCATCTTTAGAGGATAAAAATATAGTCCATGAAAATCTAGAAAAATCATCAACTATGACCAAAATATATAGATTGCCACCAAGGCTTCTTACTCTAGCTGGTCCAACTAGATCCATATGAAGTAGTTGGAGAGGTCTAGAAGTTGAGATCTCATTTTTAGATTTGAAGGAAGATTTAGTTTTTTTTCCTTTTTGACATGCATCACAAATCATGTCATTTTTAAAACGAAGTTTTGGAACACCAATCACTAAATCCTTTTTGAGTAATCTGTCAAGTTGAACCATATTGATATGAGCTAAACGCTTGTGTCATAGCCAACTATCATCCAAATTACTAACAAAACATTTTTCAAAAGTGGAGCCATCTCTAGAAAGGTTAAGTGTATAACAATTGCTTTCTCTAGGAGCTCTAAAAATAGCTTTTGATTTTATATTGTCTAAGGAGAGAATATCCTTACTTACTATCAAGCATTCCTCAGAATCAAAGATAACTAAGTTACCTTTATCAGTACTTTGGCTTACACTGAGGAGATTGTGACAAAGTCCTTCCACAAGGTAGACATATTTAATTTGTGGTCCTTCATTGTTTCCAACTTCACCAATCCCAACAATCTTTCCAGATTGATTTCCACCAAATGTCACTTTGCCACCATCCTTGTGCTTGATTGAAGCAAATTTGGAGTGATCTCCCGTCATGTGCCTAGAGCATCTACTATCAATGTACCATTTGTTGTAATTTGATGCTCTTAGACATACCTACAAAACACAAGCAATCAGGTCTTAGGTACCCATCTTTTCTTGGGTCCTTTGGGGTTAGTTTGTGTCTTAGGAACCTTGTAAGACCCCTTAGGCACCCATTGATAGTTCCCGATAGGCTTACACTTTCTTTCCTTTTTATGAAAACAGGAAGAAGTAGTATGGTCTTTTCGATTGCAAAAATTGCAATGTTCAAAAGGATTTGAAGAATGAACAGATTTTCTAAAATAGTTCATGTAAGATTTTTCTCCAAACTTCTTTTTGCCTTTTCTTTTGTCAAAACTTGGTTTATAACTAATTCTTGATTTGTCATTGGTAAATCTTTGTTGTTTCAAAATGACATTGAGCATCTCACTACCTTTAGTGAATTTCTCAAGTACCTTTGTAAGATGTAAATTCTTTTTCTCCAAATCAGGATAATTTTCACAAGGCATTTTAGATGAGAGGTTTTTAACTTGCATTTCAAGAGTGATATTTTTCTTTTTCATAGAAATGTATTTTTCTGCAAGTTTTTCAAATTCAGATTGAACAACAATGTATTCAGCAAATAACTCATCATAAGATGGTTTCGGATCATATACCTCATTGTTGTCATATTGCTCTTCTTCTTCAGCAACTAAGCAAATGTTTGCTTTCTCTTCCTCATCAGCTTCATCTTCATCAGACGAGCTATCTCCCCATATAGCTGAGACATAGGCTTTCTTTTTGAATTTGTTGAACTTCTTTTTATCCTTGTTCTTCAGCTGGGGGCATTCAGACTTTGATGTGGCCAGGCTTGTCACATTTGTAGCATATAATCGGCTTCTTTGCCTCAGTGCTGGCGCTACCCTTGTTGAATCTCTTGTACCCTTGGTCCTTCTTATAAAAATTTTTGAATCTTCGGACCATCATGCCCAGCTCTTCATCTTCGTCTTCCTCTTCTTCATCATTTGATTCCTTAGCTTCTTTAACCGTTTTGAGAGCTATTCCTTTGCTCTTACCACTTATCTCATCAAGCCCTTTTCTGAACTTGATTTTCCCTTCATATTCAAAAAGGCTCCCAAACAAAGCTGCAACCGAAGCCATAGATTCTCCACGTGCTTCTTCAATTGCGGTGACCTTGGCTTCCTATTCCTTGGTGAGGACATTTAGGATTTTCCTCACTTGGACAGGTTGATCATATTGTTGGCCCCAAGGCAGCAAGTTAGTTAATTAGATGAGTGAATCTCAGTTGGAACTCACCAATGGATTCCCCAAACTTCATACGAAGTAAATCATATTCAGTCATGAGGGTATTTACACGATTCTCCTTGATTCCAGTTGTTCCTTCATGAGCAATTTCCAGAGCATCCCACATATCTTTCGCTGATGTCAAAGTGCATATGCGAAAATACTCACTTTGGCTTAAAGCACTTTGTAACATAAGGATGGCTTTGCTGTTGAGAGTGACCTGTCTTCTATCATTCTCATCATACTCTTCTTCAAGCTTTGGAGTTCTAACACCATCTTCAATTGTGGATGGTTGATAGTCTCCTCTCTCGAACACCCTCCAAAGACTATATTCAGTAGCTAAAACAAAGACTCTGAACTTAGCCTTCCAGAAGGAATAATGTTTGCTAATGAAGTCGGGAGGTCTGTTGATCGAAGCTCCATCGGGTAGAATACCTACCATAATGATCCTTCTCGAGATGTTAAACTCTTAGGAGAAGACCTTGCTCTGATACCAAATAAAAGCGGAGCTGAATCACCAAGAGGGGGTGAATTGGGGATTCTAAAAACTTTTTCGGATTGCTCTGTTTTCGTGTGGTAAAACAGAGATGAACAGAGTATGGAGAAGAGAAGCAAGACACAAAGGATTTATACTGGTTCGGTCTAACCTCTTGACCTACGTCCAGTCCCCAGACTCTCTGGGATTTCTCACTATCACAATTGATTACACACTCTGCAACTCGAGTAATTCTATCACTAGAACTTACTCCACCTTACAAGTTGTAATCAATAACCCAATCTCCAAGTCCCCTGACTTGAGATTCTTTACAATGAATGATTTTACAATCAATAAACTCTTTCTAAGAGTAGATAAGATAATCACTGAAGTACAAATGTATCAAAAGATACTTCTTACAAGAAAACTCAAAGAGTAGTTGAAACTTTAATGACTTTCGTTTTCTCACATATTGGTTGTTGAGAAGAATTGAATGCATATCTATTTATAGCTAGAGATCATTAAATGACCGTTGTAATTCCTAATGTAACCGTTGGAGACATTAGAGGTTGATTAGTTGAAGTTTTGGTCTTCTTCTCTCTCTACTTTTTGGTTAATCCAGCTGCACAGAAGTTCAGGCTTGACTTCTTGACTTTTGATCCGTTGGAAGAGCAGCTACTGGATGTGGAAAGGAAACATTAATTCCTTCAAAACGTGTGGAGAATGATTGTCCAAAAGCATGCAAGTTTTCTGCACTTTGCATTTAATGTTCTGACATCACTTTATGCTTTATGCTAATTCTCCATTTAATCCTTTCTAAATCATCTGAAACTCACTAACAAACTGATTAAACATAGTTAGGAATAGTAATGAGTGATGATATGAAGTATTGGAATCAAACATAAAAGTTTCGCAAATTCGTTCATCTTGAAATTCAAATTCAGCGATGCAAACTCAAGTTTGTTCTTCAAAACTAGAGTTTTCATATTTCATTAAAAGGCCAAACTCGAGTTTTCAAAACTTAACTCGAGTTTTCTCATTCCAGAGAAGAATGTCACGATTTGGTCTTCGAAACAAGTTTTGTGAATAGTGCAAAACTCGAGTCATTAAGTGACTAACTCGAGTTTTGGACTTTTAATGCGAAATCATGTTTTAGTCCAAAATCTCAAAAATGGAGTTTCCATTCCAAAACTGGAGTTTTCAAAATGTTCAATTCTAGCAAAGCTCTCTGCTTGGCCTAAACTCGAGTTTCCAAACTGAAACTCGAGTTTCCATTGATCTTTGAAAAATGGAAACTTCTCTGCTTTTTCAAAGTTGGAGTTTTCAAAACATTAGAAACTTTGAGTTCTTCTCTGTAAGACCGAAACTCGAATTTCCAAAACTAAACTTGAGTTTCCTCATTTATGAGAAAACATTGAAAAACATTGTTAAGTCAAAACTGGAGTTTTCACAAGTTCAGAATTGAGCTTTGTTCTCTGTTTGCTGTAAACTCGAGTTTCCAACAAAGCTTGGAAACTTAGAGAACTCTCTGTGTAGCCTAAACTCGAGTTTCCAAATGGAAACTGGAGTTTTGCTATCTTTGAAAAATTGGTAGCTCTCTGT
This sequence comes from Acacia pycnantha, assembly GCA_025563575.1. NCBI lineage: Eukaryota > Viridiplantae > Streptophyta > Magnoliopsida > Fabales > Fabaceae > Acacia > Acacia pycnantha. Next base: position 2,373,984 of record JAMWYP010000006.1, read on the forward strand.
CTTGCTAAAACTCGAGTTTGTTAAAAGCAAACTCGAGTTTGCTTTGTCTGTGAAAAACTTGGATGCTCTCTGTATGGTCAAAACTCGAGTTTACATATCAAAACTCGAGTTTGCCTTTCTTTGCAAAAACTTGAGCTATTCTCTGTCAAGTCCAAACTCGAGTTTCCAAAACGAAACTCGAGTTTTCCTTTGACATTAAGTTTTTCAACTTAACAAAGACAAACTTCCATTTGTGTTTTCAATTGTCCGTTATCATCAAAACCAATAGAGAAATAACAAACCAGGTGGTATACTGCATTTCTCGAATGAATCTGGCATCCAGTAATTCCTTCACATGCTTTTCTAGGGCTTGACTTCTCTTCAGACTTAGCTTCCTTTTCTTGTGTGACACCAGAACTGACCCCAGATGAATTGCCAGTTTATGACAGCAAAATTCAGGATCAATCTCAGGTATCGCAGACGACTTCCTGGAAAATAAATCCTAGTTTTTCTTTAAGAATTCTTCTAAATCGGCTCTAACTTCAGGGTCCAACCCTTTGTAGACTTTGGTGATTTTTCCTGGCTCATTAACCAATGCAAAGTCCTCTAGCTCTCCATCCGGCTCCGGTCTTAGGATCTCGGCATCTTGCCGCATATCTAGCTCAACCATATTTTCTGGTTTGCTTTGTTTCCTTGCTTTGCCTCTGATCGCATTCCTTTTTCCCTTTCGGATCCAAGGCGGAGAGGAAGGGCCACTTTCACCTTTTTTGACATTCGCAAAGTAACATTGCTGGGATTCTTTTTGATCTCCTCTGATAGTAACGACTTCGTTCTTGTTACTTATCATCTTCAACTTCTGATGCTTGGTAGACACCAACACATCCCAGTTATAAATAGTTGGCCTGCCTAGAATTATGTTGTACGTGGATGGGAAGTCAGCAACAATGAACCTTACTTGTTCTGACTTGAAGGCTTCCTTTGTTCCCAGTGTCAATCTAAGATTGATATACCCCTTTGGACGAGTGTCTTCTCCGTTAAACCCTATGAAGGTTGTTTTGCATGGCTTCAAATTTTCTCGATCGAGGTTCATTCTCTTGAAAACATCCCAGAGGATAATGTCGGCAGAGCTTCCAGCATCTATGAATATCGTTTTAACCCGACAGTTTACCAGGGTTCCTGTAACCACCAACCCGTCTTCATATCCTGGGACTACGTCTTTCAAATCTTCTTTAGTAAAGCAAAGTAAGGGAGGTTTAGGCTTACCGAGGTCTTCTTTAAACTTTGGGCGATCCCTTAATGAAAGTTCCTCCCTTAAGCATCTTTTCCTTTGGCTTACCGTATCTCCTCCTCCTCCATGAGCTCCGCTAATAACATTGCATTCAAACTCAGCCTCCTAAAATTCATCATCGTTACTGTCTAGTTTCTTCTATTTTTCATCTTTCCTTCTCTTTTCAAGAGCCGAGCTCTTGCTACAACCTCCTTGCTTGCATTTATTATTCCTCTAGCCTTGGGTTCTTATTACGTACTGACGTAACTTACCCTCTCGAACGAATTTCTCTATAGCATCCCGAAGGTCCCAACATTGATCAATAGTATGTCCCGGTCCATCATGAAATGCATAGAACCAGGATTGATCTACTGCCTTGTTATAGATTGGCTGGGGTTGTTCTGCCTTCTTCATCTTGGTCAACGCTACCTCCCTCCAGACTTGGGATCGAGGAACATTTAGATGAGTATACTTCTCATATTTGCCTTCGTACTTGCCACCCCGGAATCTATTATCCGGGTTTCTTTCGCAGAATTCTTGTTTTTGGCTTCCTGGTTATTCCCTTCCCTTCGGAGGTAGACTCCTCTTTCTTTCTCTTCCCGGAGCATTGGCTATCTCCATTTGCTCCAACTCCAGATACTTCTTAAGCCGAGTTCTGAACTCCACCAAGGACTCGACAGGCTTCTTATAGATAGATTTTGCTAGCTAAGAGGAACCCACCAAGCCGGCTACAACTAAATGTACATGCACCTTCTCTTCCAAACCATGCACTTGTAAAGAATCCTCTTTAAAGTGATCCAAGTACTTTTGGAGTGTTTCTCCTGGTTGCTGCTTAATCTTGTTGAGAGCGAACTCAGACTTTGGTCATTTTTTGCTAGTTGCAAAGTTCAATTCAAACTTTTCTCCTAAATCTTCAAACCTTTGGATGGACATGGTTGGCAAGGTATGAAGCCATTTTTACACAGCCCCTACCAGTGTTGAGGAAAATATCTGGGAAATGATAGGCTCTCGAAGTCCTCTCACGAACATGACCATGTCGAAAGTGTCAAGATGAGATTGTGGATCTTGACTTCCATCGTACTTTGGCAGGTCTGCCAAATCGAAATCTTCCGGGTAAGGCATGTTTGCAATCTCGTTAGAGATAGGACTATTGTTGTGCCTCCCCTATCGTATTTCCTCCTATATTTTCCTGGAACATTTGACGTTCGAGGTACCAGATCTCGGTGAAAGAGGAGCAAATCACCAAGAGGGGGGTGAATTGAGGATTTTAAAAACACTCTAAAACTTAAACACAAAAACAGAGTAGAATAGAGGAGATGAAAGAATAGCAAGACACAACAAATTTATACTGGTTCGGTCTTAACTCTTGACCTACATCCAATCCCCAGACACTCTGGGATTTTCCCTATCACTCAGAATCATTTACACACTTTGTACTCAAAGTTATCCTTTCACTAGGATACACTCCCCCTTACAAGTTGTAAACTGATATACCCAATCTCCAAGTCCCATTGACTTGAGATTCTTACAATAAATGAAACTCTCTCTAAGAGCAAATGTAATAATCACTAAGTACAAATGTATCAAAAGATACTTTACAAGAGTAGAAAACACTAAGAGTAGTTGAAACTTTGAATGCTTTTCATTTTTTGTAGATTGATTGTTGTGAATACTTGAATGCAACTCCTTATATATGAAGAGAGCATTAAATGACCTTTGGATTGATCAATGTAACCATTGGAGAGATTGGACTAGTTGTTAGGAACAATTTGGTCACTTCTCTCTCTCTAATCTTCATTTAATCCAGGTGCACAAAAGTTTATGGTTGACTTCCCTTGAATTAAATCCGTTGGAAGAGCAGCTTCTTGATAGGGAAAGAAAACATTAATCCCTTAGAAACGTGTAGAGAATGATTGTCCAAAAGAGTGCAAGTCTTCTGGTCTTTGCAATAAATGCCCTGATGTCACTTTTTGCTTTAAGCTAAATCTTCATTTAATACTCTTTAAATAATCTGAAACTCACTAACAAACTGATTAAACATAGTTAAGAATAGTACTGAGTGATGATAAGAAGTATTTAGATCAATCATGAAGATTTCACAAATTCGTGCAATTTGATTTTCAAACACAGCGACACAAACTCGAGTTTGTTTAAGCAAACTGGAGTTTGCAACTCTTTTTCAGGAACCAAACTCGAGTTTAGAAACTCAAACTTGAGTTTCCTCCATCCAGAGAAGAATGTTGCTATTTGAGCTTTGAAAAACATTTTGAACATATGAGCAAACTCGAGTTAATAAGTGACAAACTTGAGTTTGAGACTTTTGAAGTAAAAATAAGTTTAAGTCCACAAAGGTCAAAACTTGAGTTTTCAAAAGTAAACTAGAGTTTTCAAAATCACAAAAATAGTTGGGAGCTCTCTGCTTGGCACAAACTCGAGTTAATTAAATCAAACTCGAGTTTCCTTAAAAGATGTGAATCTTTGAAAACTCGAGTTTACTATGCTAAACTCGAGTTTTCCCAAAACATGGAAAAAAATTTTAAAACTCTTGGCCAAGTGCAAACTTGAGTTTGGCATATCAAACTCGAGTTTGCTTAAGTTGAAAAAGCATTAAGACTCTCGGCTAAGCACAAACTCGAGTTTGGAAAACTTAACTCGAGTTTGGTCAAGTTCACCAATCCTTGAAAAACTCTCTGTGTAACACAAACTCGAGTTTACATATACAAACTCGAGCTTGCCTTACCTTGAAAAACTTTGAGTGCTATCTTTATGGCACAAACTCAAGTTTACCATTAATTAACTCGAGTTTGCCTAAGTTTACAAAAACTTGAGCAACTCTCTGTCTAGACCAAACTCGAGTTTGAAACTACAAACTCAAGTTGGCCTTTGACAATAAGTTTTTCAACTTCAAAGACAAACTTCCATTTATGTTTACAATTGCTAGTTATCATCAAAACACATTGAGAACTAACTCTCATTTCTGATCTCCTCCAGTCGGGATCATCTCAGTTCATTGGCTCTACAATAAGGAATTGGGACCCTGAACTTCTGGGATCCTAGCTCGTACCCAATTAGCCGGGTTATCCCCGACGTCATTATCTTAAGTAGGACCACCAACATTATCTTGCACAGATCTCATTTGCTCAACGCGAGGAGGATTATTCTGATTCGCCTTTTCCTCCTCTCGTTTTGCTCATCCTGGTTTGCTTTTCGAGTCGAGGTTTTAACTTGCCTGAAATGCTCCTCCATCAACTACTGCATTACTCTGAGATCCTCTTGCCTTTGAAGGTTGTTGCGCTTCTCCATTTCGTCCTTCCACCTCAACATCAATCCTATGGTAGTTTGCAAAAGGAGAATGTCTGGGTTCTGGACCGGAATTTCCTGATAAAGATCCTATTGCTGGACTTGCTTGGTCATCACATCCTGATGATTTGCCGCCAGTGCTGGGGAGGAAGCCGTATCAAATACGTCTTCACTATCGTTCACAATGTTGGACTCTAGGACGTCGTCAGGGTGCGGTGGTTCTTGATTCAGCTAGATCGGATTTTCAGGCAACAGCCCCTGCAAAGGGATCTGGCTGCTACTTCTGGTGGCAACCATTTTTGGTCACAAGAATCGAATTTTACCGCTTCCCCATGATTGGTGCTAATGTTCTGTATAAGAACAATAGATGTCTAGCCCTTCTGGACTAGTGTATTTATATTGGATCAAAAGGATTCTCCAAGATATTGATAAGGCAGGTAATATCAGATGACTCTTGAAGATATCTATAAGGTAGAGACCAAAGAGAGCAATGGATCACTGTGTACGTATATGACATTTAGCCAAAAGGGGGTAGGGTGTGTGTACAGTGAGGCTAAATAGTAAATGAGGATGAATAGAATCTGTGTACCTTTTAGGTTTACCTCTTATTTATAGAGATTACCTTAGAGTTAGACTCTTGGGCTTTGTGCGCCCTCTAACCCACGTATTAGGCTGCCATACCTGCAAGTTATCATCCCTGATTAGGGTATTCCTTGATTATAGATTAGTTAGGATCTTCCTTCATTATAGGTGGATTCTGATATGGATTGCCCTTTGTTGGTCCATATCGTTGCTGGGCCTAATATAGATCTGTTCCGTCAAGGAGACATGGTGGTGGCATCAAGTGTCTTGCCGCCACTACTGCTGGTCATAGCTCGAATACTCCTCGTCACATTCTGGTTGAGCCGAGACCCAAAAGTCTTCCGACGTCTTCCAGAGAAAGCATCGGCATGGATTAGAGATGATCGACTACGACGGAAGGCGTTGTCGTCAAACATATTTGAATACTCCGCCGATTTCACAATCCCAGGCGACTTTGGATACCCTGGCGCCGAGGGATGATCATGGACCGGGTTGGAGGTCAACCCGAGGTCTAGTCCGATATGACCTCGGGCTGGAAAATTCAGCCCGAGGTCTGGTCTAGTCTGGTACCAACCCGAGCTCGGGCTGGACCGGACCGGACCGGACCGCTGGACTGCCGGGACAGTCTAGTTTTTTTTCCAATATTTTTTTCCTTTTTTTTTGCCTTCTGGGGAGACAATATTTTAGCTCTAGTTTCACTTGATTTCCAAAAGTAATAAAAAGTGACTTAGTGAAAAGTGATTCTTATAAATTAAAAAGCATATTAAGATGTTCAAACTCCAATGAGTGACTCAGTGTAGTAGTGATTTTTTTTAAAAAAATAAAAAATAGCTCGGGTCCGACTGGACCAGTCTAAGGGGTTTAAGTCCCTGGACCGAGGTCCAGTCCAACCCGAGCTATTTGGTCTGGTCCGGTCCGGTCAAATTGTCCTGGACCAATTTTTTTTCATATCAGACAGGGTCGGGTCAGACCAACCGGGCCGGACCAACTAGACCACGGGTTTTTTGATCAACCCTACTGGCGCCATTTGAGAGATCCGCCTAAGGGATTCGTAAAAGTTTTTTTTTCTTTATTCCGCTGCGTGTACGGATCCCAACAGTGGCATCAGAGCCAACTCAACGTGCGTTTAAATTAGGCTTTTTCATGTTTGATTACATATATGTGATATATGTTTTAACCGAATTGCTAAGCAAGTAAAAACGTATGAGCACGTTAGAGTTAAGTTCGTGCTAAGGTTTTTGTTTGATGTTAGGGTTTCTACGGATAACTAGTCGGATATTACGGCAGTTTTCTGAATTGTTCAGATCAGACTGTATAGGCAATTTTCTGAATTGTTCAGATCGGACTGTATAGGATATTATATTATATTTATAATATAATATAAATTAGAGAATTTAATCATGATATTATATTATATATAGTATATAATATAATTTAAATTAGAGAATTTGAATCATGATATTATATTATATTTATAATATAATATAAATTTGAAACAATAATGATATTATTTATAGATGATAATATTATCATATATAGTATTTAATTTATTAGATAAATTAAATAACTATCATAAATTGGAGAATTTGTTATATTATATAATTATATAATATAATATAAATTGGAGAATTTAATATATTATATGTATTATATAATATAATATAAATTAGAATATTTTAATTCATGATTAAAATATGTTCTAATTTACCTTTCAAAGTGTTGTTTGGGTATGGTGAACAACATGGCTCTAGATATTTTACAAATGTTGTATTTTTAAATATGGCCTGCGAGCCATGCCTCTCTCTCTCTAAATAATCTTGATGTACATTCTCTTCTCATCTCACCCCTCGAATGTTAAACGAGGTTTCTCATTATGTATTTTCTTTTATTATTTAGAGAAGTCCCCTCATTGGCTTGAGAGGACTCTAGGTTAGATGAGCCATGTTGTGTCACGAGTTTTTAATTATGTTTGATGTGATCATTGCATGATTAAATTAGACATTATATGAAATACAATATTGATTGCATTCATATAAATAAAATTAATAGGATTAATTAGATAAATATCAAATAATACCCTCTAAATAAAATCTTAAGTCACAATGCCGTCAATAAATGAATACTTGTCAAAACCTAGATCACCCATTTGCATGTTCCACCAAAGTGGATGTCAAGAGAGAGTAATGGTGATACTCTATATTCATTATTGTCTTGACTTAATTGAGATCATCAAAACGGTTTTGGATCTCAAGGCATTAGATGGGATTAAACGTGCCGATCATATGATGATCGAATCCCATAAAGATCTAAGAATTACATGTGATGTAATTGGCAAATGTTTGTCTACCTAAATAACTTAAATTTAAGCGTCCTGCCAAAGCGGACTTAATTTTAAGCCAAATATGGGTCTTAGCCCACTAATTATAATGAGGGTTGTTAATTCAGTGGGAGGTTACTACTTAAACTTTGCATACCTTTAGTTGTAGAATCATGTAGTCTAGTAATACTTCAACACCATCAATGCGATCAGTCCTTAAGAAGGACGAACTTGATGAGACAAAATTTCTTGACATGTTTGGGAACTTAAGCGTTGATCCTAAACACGAAAGAAAAGAATATCTCACCAATCAACCCATTCCTGACAAGCCTGCAGCTGCTGATCCAAGAGGCAAGGCAAGAGAGGTATAAGACCACAAAGGCCTTTCATTCCTGCAAGCTGGCTGAGGGTGCATCAGTTAGTCCTCATGTTTTGAAGATAAGGGCTACATTGATCACCTTGAAAGGCTTGGATTTCCCATGAGCCAGGAGTTAGCTACAGATTTGATCTTGAACTCACTCCCGAATAGTTATGACCAGTTTGACATGAACTATAACATGAACAACATGGAGAAATCAATTTATGAACTGCATGGGATGCTAAAACAGCTGAGCAGAGCGTTAAGAAGAGGCCCAGTACTGTTTTGTCCGTTCAGAAAGGAAGGGGTATGAAACGGAAAGCCAAGAAGGCAAAACCTCCGAAGGATAGAGTCTGCTTCTTTTACAATGACCTTGGTCATTTGAAAAGAAATTGCAAACTCTACCTCGAAGATCTAGACAAGAACAAGAAGGATAGCGGGGCTATCGCTTCAAGTATCTATGTCATAGATATTCTATTTTCTACTTCCTCAACATGGGTATTGGATACTACATGTGGATCTCACATTTGAATAAATGTAGGTTCTTAAGGACAGTAGAAAATTGAATGGACATATCTATGACATAACTACTAAAAGGTTCAAGTCAAATGATTTGAATCCGACCTATCTATGACATTGTCGTCTAGGCCATATAAATGAGAAACGCATTTCGAAACTCCATAAAGATGGATTTCTTAACTCATTTGATTTTGAATCAATTGATACATGCGAGTCTTGTTTATTGGGAAAGATGACAAAGGCACCTTTTCCTGGACACAGTGAGAGAGCCACCGATTTATTGGGCCTCATACATACTGATGTGTGTGGACCAATGAATACATCTGCCAGAGAAGGTCATTTGTACTTCATTACATTTATAGACGATTTCAGTAGATATGGATATATCTATTTAATGAAACATAAGTCTGAATCTTTTGAAATGTTCAAAATATTCCAAAATGAAGTGCAAAATCAACTTGGCAAAACAATTAAGACACTTCGATCTGATCGGGTGGTGAATATTAAAGCCAAGAGTTCATTGACCATCTTAGGAGTTGTGAGATCGTCTCGCAACTTACTCCTCCAGGAACACCTCAATGGAATGGTGTTTCTGAGCGGAGGAATCGAACTCTATTAGATATGGTTCGATCTATGATGAGTCAAACAGATCTTCCACCTTCTTTTTGGGGTCATGCCCTAGAAACAGCTGCGTTCACACTAAATCGTGTTCCGTCAAAGGCAGTTGAAAAGACACCATATGAGATATGGACAGGGAAGAAGCCCAGTTTGTCATTTCTTAAAATTTTGGGGATGTGAGGTTTATGTTAAACAACAAGCCTCTGATAAATTATCATTCAGATCCTCAAAATGCCTATTTGTGGGGTATCCTAAGAAAACTAAAGGATACTATGTCTATAATCCTACCGATCACAAAGTGTTTGTTATTCGGAATGTTGTCCTTTTTGGAAAAAGAGTTTATCTCTAAAAGAACCAGTGGGAGTAAGGTGAACCTCGAAGAAGTTTGAGAGTCACAAGACAATGTAGAACCACAGATGGAAACCGGAGAAGACTCACAACAAGTTGTTGAGCCTACTCACATAACACAAGACCCACGAAGGTCCGATAGAACACGGCTACAGCCTCAGAGATATGGATTTCGATTCGGAAGCCGTGATGTTTTGCTCATTGAGCACAATGAGCCAACTACCTATCGCGAGGGCATGGTGGGACCCAACTCCGAAAGATGGCTTAGTGCTATGAAGTCTGAAATGCTATCCATGTACGACAATGAGGTATGGGCCTTAGTCGCTTCACCTGAAGGTGTAAAAACCGTTGGGTGCAAGTGGGTTTTCAAAGAGAAAACTAACATGGAAGGCAAAGTAAATATCTTCAAGGCACGACTGGTTGCAAAAGGATTCACTCAAACTCATGGTGTGGACTATGATGAAACCTTTTCCCCAGTTGCAATGGCCAAATCAATCAGAATCCTTCTTGCCATTGCATCATATATGACTATGAAATATAGCAGATGGACGTCAAAACAGTCTTCCTTAACGGAAAGCTCCTTGAGGATGTGTACATGACACAACCTGAGGTTTTTGTGCGTCTAGAGGACTCTGGTAAAGTTTGCAAGCTTCAAAGGTCCATTTATGGATTGAAGCAAGCATCTCGGAGCTGGAATCATCGTTTTGATGAAGTACTCAAAGAGTTTGGATTCATTCAAAACATAGATGAACCTTGTGTTTACAAGAAGGTTAGTGGGAGCACAGTTGTATTTCTAGTGCTTTACGTTGATGACATCCTACTCATTGGGAATGACATTCCTACCTTGCAGAGTGTCAAGTCTTGGTTAGGAAAGTCTTTCTCAATGAAAGATTTAGGCGAAGCCACTTACATCCTTGGGATTAGGATCTATAGAGATAGATCTAAGAGGCTGATAGGCCTAAGTCAGAGCACATACATAGACAAGATTTTGCATAGATTCAGTATGCAGGATTCAAAAAGGGGTAATATGCCCATGTCTCATGGCATCCATTTCGGTAAGAATCTGTGTCCTAGTACACAAGATCAAAGAGACCGCATGAGTAAGATTCCATATGCCTCCGCCATTGGATCTATCATGTATGCCATGTAATGTACTCGACCCGATATGTCATTTGCCTTGAGTATGACCAGCAGATATCAACAAGATCCCGGTGAGGGTCACTGGACTGCTGTCAAGAATATCCTTAAGTACTTGAGAAGGACTGAGGACTTATTATTGGTCTATGGTGGCTTGGAAGATGAGCTCTGTGTGACTGGTTACACAGGTGCGAGTTTCCAAATTGACCAAGATGATTCAAGATCGCAATCAGGTATGTATTCCTGTTAAATGGTGGTGCAGTGAGCTGGAAGAGCTCTTAGCAGAGCACTGTAGTTGATTCTGCAATAGAAGCCGCTGAGGAGGCCTTTTGGATTAGTAAGTTCATTAATGAACTAAGGGTGGTTCCTACCATCTCAAATCCAATAGACTTGTTCTGTGAGAATAGCGGTGCTATTCCGCAGACCAAGGAGCCTAGGTCACATCAAAGGACCAACAATATACTCAAGCGATTTCATCTTATCAGAGAAATCAATGATAGAGGTGATACAAAAAGAAATTATTATGCAAAGTACCAGGAGAAAGCAAGTCATTATACTTTAGACGATTTCATTATTTAATAAAGTATTCTCCTTTTAGTTATCTTTTCGTTTGCATGTTTACATTGATAACTGTATCCCCGGATATATCTAATAGATTATCCTAAATGTCTCGGTCGGTCATCTACGGGAGCGAAGATGAGATAAGACCAGTGTGACTTTGATGAGGTATGGAGATACAAATCAAAGTCATAGGAACTTGTAAGAGTACAAGGTACTGGACCGACCCACTATGAGAAAGCTGCATGGAATAAGTCATAAGCTTTTCTCAAGTATAACCGCGTCACAACGCCCTTTGACCTGAGATCATCATGGATTCCTACATGATGAGTCGCTGGTCTTTGACCTAGTCAAAAGTCACCTTTGACCGGGTGATGATAAAGGCTATGATTGGGATCAGTGATTTTCATGCGGAGGAATGTGAATGGTCAAGATGGGATTTGTCCCTCACATTTGTAGAGAGATAATACTGGGCCCCTCGATGAGTGAGTCTAAGAAATGTATGGCCATACTACGATGGAAATGAGTTTCCATCTCAATTGTTAGACTACTCGAGAATCGAGAAAGTAATGGTCAAGAACAGGAAGTTGACATTTTCCATGCCTCATCCTTGACCAAATTATCGCGTGACAAAAGGGACGTGACATGGTTGTACGATAGGTTATATCGCATAAACAATGACGTTGATCCTCTTACTAAGCCGCTTGCACAAGTGGAACATGAGCGTCATGTTAGGGCAATGAGAATTAAGGTCATTAATGATTGCACCTAGTGCAAGTGGGAGTCTGTTGGAAATTATGCCCTAGGGCAAGTCATTGTACTTATCAACGATCCCCATATGAATTGGGTAGTCGCAATGTCTTGCTAGAGGCCGCTTGCGACTTGTGGGCTGATATGAAGATTGGCCCGCCGCCAATCTCATGTGGGCCTACGTGGTCGCACACAAGAATGGCCTAACACGAGCAAGAGTGTCAGATTCATTGAATCTTAAATGTGTTTAAGATTTAATGAATACTTATTTAATCTAGGATGTGTGTGTATATATATATATATATATGCATATATAAATATATTAAATTCGAAAATAATAATGATATTATTTATTGACAATAATATTATTATATATAGTATTTAATTTATTTGATAAATTAAATAACTATAATAACTTGAGATATTGTATCTCAGATTTAATTTTCGAATAAAGATATTGGATATCAGATTTAATTTGAACAGAGATATCGGATCTCATTTTAAATTAAATATAACGATATCATATCTTGATTTAATATATAATAAATTCGAAAATAATAATAATATTATTTATTGATAATAATATTATTATATATAGTATTTAATTTATTTGATAAATTAAATAACTATAATAAATTGAGATATTGTATCTCATATTTAATTTTCGAATAAAGATATTGGATATCAGATTTAATTTGAACTGAGATATCGGATCTCATTTTAAATTAAATATAACGATATCATATCTTGATTTAATTTATAAATATAAATTAAATCAGTGGGCTTTTAATTCGTATTAAATAAATAAATTTGATTAGATCTATCAGATAGATTTAATTAATATATTTTTTAATCCATATTCAAAATTGGTTTTGAATTTAATACGTCTGCTAGGTTTAGAAAAACCTACGGGACATTTTGTCGAGCGTATTAGAAAGCCGCGAGAAACCCTAGATAGAAAATAGAGAGACGCACAGTTCAGAGGCGCTAGCACGCCTCCGTTTGTGTTTCTGAAGGCTGTTCGTGTGGATACCGGTAGAGGAAGGCGATTCTAAAGAGTCGGCTTCTGCTGATCGAGAAGGTAGCCCACCAGTTCAAATCATTTGCACACAGGTATGATTCGGAAACCCTAAACCTTGATTTAAACGCTGTTGAGAGATCCGCCTAAGGGATTCGTAAAAGTTTTTTTTTCTTTATTCCGCTGCGTGTACGGATCCCAACACCATTCTCATTACCAATCTTCATAGCAAGGAGTTCCACTTGCTAGAGATCATCATTCATGGCTTTGAAGGAGGTCCCATTTTCTTCCCTGCAAATACTTGGATTCATTCTCACAATGACAATCCTGAAAGCAGAATCATCTTCAAGAATCAAGTAAAAACCCTAACCTAACCTCCTTCTTTCGCTTCTTAATTTGTCATATATTATAATATTTTTGTGTAGTTATTGTTTCTTTGCTAACATAAGCTTAGTGTTCGAACAGGCGTACTTACCATGCAAACACCAGCTGACATCAAATATCTTCGTCGTGAAGATTTGCTAAGCATCAGAGGTACCGGAAAAGGAGAGAGAAAGCTTCATGAGAGAATCGATGATTATGCTCTTTACAATGACTTGGGAAATCCTGACAAGGACCTGGACATTGCTAGGCCGATCGCAGGGGCTGAGGATAGGCCTTATCCAAGGCGCTATAGAACCGGCCGTCCTCCAACCACCACAGGTATGCATATTGCATTTTTTTATCTTTTTCTTTTTCAATAAAATAGAGAACAATTTTTAAGTTCTTGATTTTATAGGATCCATTCTTTCAAATATTTGACTCTTTGATATGTTTTGAGATAGAATTATAGGAAGAAAAAACGTTTCAAGTATTGAATCATTCAAGTTCTAGGGCGGAATTGTTAGTTGAGAATGAGTGAATAAAAATTAGGAATGTTTTTGTTTTTTAATCCATATTTGGAGAAGCGGTTCTGATCTTACCAGCAACATGGGTGGCGTGTTTGTGAATAGATCCACTGACTGAGAGTAGAATTGAAAAGTCACATCCTATCTATGTGCCTCGAGATGAGGCTTTTGAAGAAATCAAGCAGGATAGTTTCTCTGCTGGAAGGTTGAAAGCTCTGTTCCACAATCTTATTCCTTTGCTTGCTGCAACGCTGTCAAGTTCAGACATTCCATTTAACTGCTTTTCCGAGATTGACAAGCTTTATACTGATGGAGTTGTTTTGAGAGGTGAAGAGCATAAAGACATGTTAGAGAATCTAGTATTTGGCAAGATGATGAAACAGGTCCTCAATGTTGGGGAGAGATTTTTAAAATATGACATCCCAGTCGTTATAAAGAGTATGTTACTTCTACTATTTCCATTTCTAGTTTCATGAGTGATGGTAATATGAGGTTCATTTATTCACGTTAGTGAGTATGCCTACTTTAGTAAGTCTCGTAACCACATTCACATTATTGATACTAGTTTTTGTAATTGTCTAGGTGATAGATTCTCCTGGTTGCACGACAATGAATTTGCAAGGCAGACTCTAGCTGGGGTCAATCCAGTAAATATTGAGCTGTTGAAGGTAATACTTATAATAAAAATCAACGGCATTCATGATGGTTCCATTTTCTTGTTAGCTATATGGTTAATAGTTTGTTTGTTACTTGTCTTCCTCGGGAATTTCCCATTCGCAGCAAACTAGATCCTGCTGAGTATGGTCCTTCAGAGTCAGCAATAACTAAGGAACTACTGGAAGAAGAAATTGGTGGAATGAGCTTGGAAATGGTTTTATATTTTTCTAGTTTTACCTGACTATTTTATCTAACAGAGGTTCAAACTCCATTATCTTCTACCTCTTATTTCTATATTCGCAGGCTATTGAGGAAAAAAGACTATTTATCCTAGATTTCCATGACATGCTTTTGCCTTTTATCAGGAAGATTAACTCTTTGCGTCGGAGAAAAGCCTATGCCTCAAGGACTGTTCTGTTCCATACTCCCAAAGGTATTCTGCGACCTCTTGCTATTGAGGTTTCTCTTCCTCCAACACCCTCGTCACCGTGGAATAAGCAAGTTTATACACATGGTCATGATGCTACAACATACTGGACTTGGAAGTTCGCAAAAGCTCATGTTTGCTCAAATGATGCCGGAATCCATCAACTTGTAAATCACTGGTAAGACAATGCAAAAGAGCTGATTTCAATCAATCTAGGGAAAATTAATCTCAGGGCCCATATTAGCAAGGAAATGCCAAAAAAGGCCCAAGAAAAAGTCACATGTCAAAAAAGGGGCATTTTTTGGTATTATTTCATAAAATGTTAGTTGTTAATGGGACTGATATATTTGTTAACGGGTACTGATTTAGTTGTTAATAGGACTGTGATAAGAGGGTTGTAGAAGATTAGAAGAAGTGGGAGGGAACAAAGAAGGGAGAGAGGCAGAACTGCTGCACTCCTCATTTAGCTCATCATATTCAACACAATCAATCTGAACATAACCTTCTGTTAGTCAAGCCTCATCTATATATAGGATAAAGGCTGACTCTCAAGGCAACTGTCTAATACAACTCATAACAGAATAACAGAATGACAACTAATCCTAACTGACCCAACGGTTAACTACTAATACTAACAGTCCTACTAACTAACTAACTGATATGTACTTCCCAAAAACATCCTTGCCCTCAAGGATGAAAGACAACAAAACACAAAACTAAACCTCAAAAGACAGAACTGATGCAAAAACATAGGCTGAACTTCTGGAAAACTTCTGAGTATAGCAAAATCTGTGACTTGAAGAAATTGCTCCCACATGTGACTTTCAACATTGCTGCACCCCCTTTTTTTTCTTTGCTTTTCCAATCAGAGAACCGATCCTCCCAAAGAGCATTGTCATTAACTTACCTCGGAACCAAATTTGCAGCAAACTCTGTGTAGGAGAATATTGAACAAGTGAGAGCCCTTTTTGTAGCAGCCCATCACTTATATATTCAGATCTTTGAAGACCCAATTGCAACAACAAACTTGGCCCATTTTCTCTTAAGCTCAATTGTCCATCTGGACTTAGAAATTCCAGAACATCAGTTTGCAATTCAGAGAAGAGGGAAGACAGCTGTAAAGCAGTATTTGACTTTTCAACTTGTACTCTCTTCACCCACGTGAACCCAAACTCAGCTACTCTCTCATCCTCCTTCATTGAGCCACGTCCACTCGTGAACTCTTGCCACTTAGCTCCAACACACAAATTCTCATTTGAAGCACCATTCTCCTCCGCGGCTAGCGCAACATTGCGACTTGGTATGGTAACAACTAACTCAGCCACCGATGAGACGAGAGGACTCGACGGTGAAGAACTCGAACTCGAACTCAATGGCAGAATTAGAATCGGCGTTGATAGGGAAGTAGTAGTCGTCAACGGCACTATGAATTCATCGTTGTATTGATCCAAAGATCCGGTCTGGTACAAATGCTTAAACTCAGCCCTCAGAGACTCATACGGTGCTCCAAATCGTATCTTGATCGCCTTTTTATATTCATTCCACATAATGGCTCTGTTTCATTCTTCATCCATAAGGGACTGGTGCCATATGTATCCTTTGTCATCTAGATTGACACTCGCCAATCTGACTTTCCAATTGTCAGGAGTATCATCAATCTCGAAATAACGCTCACAACTATACAGCCACCATTCAATGTCTTGCCGTTGGAACCATGGCAAGTAACTTTTGGTCTGCCGCGTTGGAGGAGTGTACTCTGCTACCTGTCGTGGCCGATAAGGGCCTCTGTGATGACCCCCATCATTTTCTTGGACATCCTCCTCCTGATGACGGCGCTCTTGAGCGGCGGTGAAGGCTGCCATTTGGTTGGTAATAGCCGTTTGAATCGCATTCGGAATGTCAGCAAGTTGATTGGTAATGGTCGTCTGGATTGTATTCGGAAGGTCTGCTATTGTCGAATCCAATGCTCTAACACGTTCAGTCAGATCATTTGACATTGCTTCGGTAGTCTGAAAACGAGTCCAAACCATACACAAAACAGAGGCGGGACTCTGATGGGTCAGATGACCCAGATGACGATTACCACAAATGTTGTCGATCAAAAGTGAATTAGAATCTGATAGGATTCGTGTTGTGTCTTCGTGATATCCTGCGTGACAATAAAGATCCTGGTTCTGGGCTAGAGAATCGGGGTGTCGCTTCTGGTCGAAAGAGACTGTCTTGAATTAGAATATGGGTCTTCGACTGACACGAATCAAAAGGCAGAGTGGTCAGCGTTGTGAAGAGCCGGAACTGGTCTTTGAGTTTGCAAGAAGTTGACACCCAGGAGTGGACGTGTTGGCCAACAATGAATGATTAAGCAGAGGACGTCACGTCTCCAAGAATGAATAAAAAAACAGAGGACGTGCCACACCTCACTGAATCGCAAGATTTGGAGATTTTCGTGCCGACACCTCACTGACTATCGACAACTTCAGTGGGCCCCCCAGCGACGTGTTGCAAATGACCAACGACCCCACAATTCATGCAATAATCGGATCCTTGAATGAAATCGATGACGCCTTTAATATCCAGGACCTGTCGACATGGGCGGACCCACGTTCATGGTTGGAGGGCAAGTGCCCCCCAAAAATTTGGGCTTTTTAGAAAAAAAAATCAAGTTAAACGAGTTATAATTAGTAACTTGAATATAATGGTTTCAAATTTTCATTAGCATTACTATTATTTATCTACTTTCCTTGAATTAATACATGTTTGAATGATTGTTCACCCTTAAATTAAGTGTCCACCCTTAATACATCAAGATTGCACTTTGTAATCGGATGATGGACGAATGGTTAAATGATTGTTTAGTACCTTATATTGAAAAATATGTATTTGATAGCATTGATAATAAGGAAATTATGATGGAATTCCAAAACATAAGGCCTAGAAGGATGACATTGTAATTATTTTTATTATAATTTAATTTAAATTTTTATTAAAATATATGTACTTGAACTTATTGAGTATCCACCCTTCATTCTAATTTATATAGCTGCATTTCTAACAGTATTTTACCTTGCTTTTCTAAATGACAAGTTTGTAAACTAATTTCCTCTTTTATTACATCATCAATATTCACTTGATTTCATAAATATTTTTTATATATATATATTTTCTTGGACATCATATAGACACGTATGGGCAGAGTCGGGAAACTTAATTGGAGACACTCAAAACACATTCGATCGACGAGAATTAGGGTTCATATACGAATAGAGTCGATGAGAACTAGGGCGAAATCACGATTTGGCCGAGAGAGGGATTGTGAAAGAGAGTGGAAGGTGAAATCGTGAGGTTGCCGGGACTATGAAATCGCGATGTGTCCGGGAGAAATTAGTGCAAGAGAGTGAAATTGCAACCACTGAAAGTTAGGGAAGAGCGATTTGAAGGAAGAGAACAGTGACATTCTGAGTGGGTAGCAGAGATTCGTCCTCGATTTTCAGGTATGGAATCTTTCAGACGTGTGAGTAGCTTTTATTTGCTTTATGTGTTTTCATGGTGGAATGCTGACTGGCCGTTTGTTTGTCTGTTTGCTCTTGTCGCTTTGTGGTTTGTCTATTGCGTTTTGTTTGTTGGGAAACATTAATGTAGGGTAAATTTTAAATGGCATTAGAGGGTCGTAGTGGTCTCGTTAGTGGTCTAAAGGGGGGTCGAAAGGGTAGTGGAAAGGGGGGACCGATGAGCTGTCGGATGGACATATAAGCAGAGGTGATGAACAATATGATGAACTAGGTCACGATAATGGAGATGAAGGTGAGGGAGAAAATAAAGAGGATTCTGAGGGTTACAGTGATAGTGACAGTCAGATATGCAGAAGGTAGGGTTTACTTGTTTAATTGATGTGGGTTTGTACACAATGATTATTGTATACAAAGTTGCTGATGTTTGTTATCCATTTTCAGGGTTTACTTGTTGCTGTATCTGAGGTGTTACCGATGGCAGAGCAAAGACTATGTGCTAGGCATATATATGCTAACTGGAGCAAGAAGTGGGGAGGCGGTGAGTTGAAGAAAAAGTTCTTCTGTTGTGCTTGGAGCACATTTGAAGAACAATTTGTGGATAACCTCAAACAGCTTTCTGCACTCAGTGACGGAGCAGCAAAGGCAGTCGTATCGTATCCGGTAACAGCGTGGGTTAGGGCTTATTTTAGATGTACACCGCTGTCCTGGATGGTTGATAACAATATAAGTGAAAGCTTCAATGCCTGGATAGATGACTTTAGGTATTTACCAATAATTAGGATGATAGATGGGATCAGGGTTAAGCTTATGACTAAGTGGGCTGATGCTGAAAAAAATGTGTCTAAGTGGAAGGGTAATTTTAGTCCTAAGTGTATGTCTTTGTTTGAGGACAACAAGAAGTTGTCGATGAGATGTAGAGTCTACTACAATGGGGATGATGGGTATGAAGTGACTGAAGGGGATGACAAGCATAGTGTGTTTACAACTGAAAAGAGATGCTCATGTAGGGCTTGGGACTTGACTGGTGTCCCTTGCCAACATGCAATTTGTGCCCTTTATCATGCCAACATAGACTCAGTTAGTCAAATATCTAGGTTCTACCATAGGGATGCATATATTGCAAGTTATAGAAATAAGTTCCAACCTATGAGGGGGAGGTCATTTTGGGGAACTCATCGGTTTGAGCCATTGGCACCACCACCAATGAAACCAATGGCTGGCCGCCCTCCCAAAAGGAGAATTAGAACGGAAGAAGGTGAAAGGAGAAGGAACCTTGGAAGTGGAGGACAAAAGAAAATTGCTGGGCCACAAACAAATCTTGATGTGCATACTCCACGTGCTGAAAAGGCCACCAAAAAAGGGAGTAGTGGAAAATGCAGTATATGTCATAAGGAGGGCCATAATAGAGCGACATGTAAAGATGTGAGTATGACTTAAGCACTATATTTCTTGTTTCAAATATGAGTTAACCATTGAATTTCTGTTTTTTTTCCTTATTGCAGCGACCTACCACAAGCTCAAAATGAAAGAGGTGTAGTAGAGGTGCCTCTGAAGCCGCTTCAGACATGCAGTCGTCCCAACCAAGTTCACAACAGTCTCAAGTAACACCTCGTGGTGGAAGAGCTTTCTACAAGAGTAGGATTCAGACTAGCATGGGAGTTCTTATTGATGAGGATACTGGGAGGACTGAATATAATGTAAGTTAACTGCTGGATTTCTCAAGTGCTGAATATAATGTAAGTTGACCACAACGTTTGTTCTGTTGTAGCCAGGAATGAGTTCCAGCCGTGTCATTCATGTTGGTACACCAAATGAGTCTGTGCAACAATCTAAAGACTTGGAGACCAGATTCCTAATCCTAAACAATAGGGGAATTATGACACGAAGCATGTCCAAGTCATCCACAGACCAAGGTTATCGAAGTGTGAAAATTTATGGAGACGGTTCAACACCACCTACCCCGACTAATCTCCCTGTCACACCTCCAGGACTCATGTGGCGAGGGGCACCAGCGATGCCAACTTCACGCCTTCTAGCACATAGGGACCAAACGTTGATTGCTTCCACCAAAGGAACAAATTTCCAACAACAAGAGGCAGGGGAAGGGGTCTGAACCAGTAGCCAACTGTGTTTTGTTTATGTTTTTGTATGCCATTTCTGATGGTTGTCAAGGGCGGCCTTGTATTTATTTTGTTAACGGCTAGGATGATTGTATTTTGGTTGTAAAAGGCTGACATGATTGTAATGTGGTTGTAAACAGCTGCCATGACTTTCTTTTGGTTGGTATATTAGCCACTTAGGTGCCATGTTGTATAGGCAGTAATGTTGTATAGGTAGTAATGAATATTTTGGTGCCATGTTGTCAATATTTAAGTTCCATATTGTAATCAGATAGCTGCATTACATGTGCAAGTAATGAATATTTAGGTGCCATGTGGTATTGGTCACTTTCTTGCAATCAACTATTCTTGCAATCCACCTATCCCAATTTGCATCTATTGTTTTTTGGGTGCCATGTTGTATTGGGCACTTTCATATACCCAATCATATGGTTACAACTAATACACTTAAATTGCACATTACAAATGGCACTCAACACCATTTAGGACAAAATGTAAACAACAATCAAGAGCCAAGTCAAAACCAATCCACAAATTGTAAGTCTCAATCTACCATCAAGCTTCCTCAATCTGCCATCAAGCTTGTCCATAACCAAATACATGTCTGAAAGTTTTGCTTCAACATTTCTATCTACTTGGTTATCAACTCCTCTCCCTTGCATTACATTGTCATCAAACAATCTATCAACATGGCCAAGAAGCTCATTTATGACCTCAGTCGACCTCTCACCCATTTGACCATCATGCCATTGGAAGAACCCACAGCCATTGCCCTACATATTAACCTACATCAGCCATCAATTAAATACATGAATTAACTTCCAACAATTAAATAAACACTAACATGCTGATAGTTTCGACAGCCAAAGAATCTCCTCCCTGGGTTTTGTTCTGTCCATGAAGTGCACAAAGGAGCCACGATTCCACAGTGACAGATCTTCCTTGGTCCTTCGTATTGCAAATCTCGCGACCTACCTCTCAAGCGCGCCACCCTCCGCCTGCTCCCACTAATCGAACTTGCTGTCGACGAATCACCCATGTCTTCTCTACTCTACCTCTGGTTCCACAGTTCCCAGATCAGTTCCAATTTTTGTTGTTGCAACCTCCGATCGAACCGCACCCTCTCTATTTACCAGACCCTATTTGAACGAAGATCCCTAACCAGCAAATGGCAACAAATTTTTCAAACGTGGAGCTTCCGTGGCATTAGTATCCACACAATAAACTGTTAAAAGAAAAACATTTCCGACATGGCAAACGGACGTTTGAGCTTCCGTCGGTTTTGGGTAAATATGGTACCTTTTTATACTTCCAGGGAAAATTTGGTACCTTTTAATTACTTCCAGGGTAAATTTGGTACCAAAAAAACTTTCGGGTGCTGGACGCTCCCTTAGCAAAACTTCCGTGGCAAATTAGGTATTTAACCCAACATTCAATTATCAAGTACCCATCTTTTCTTGGGTCCTTTTGGGTTAGTTTGTGACTTAGGAACCTCATAAGATCCCATAGGCACCCATCTATAATTACCAACAGGTTTAACTTTTCTTTCTTATGAAAACAAGAAGAAGCAGTATGACTTTTACGATTGCAATAATTACAATGAGCAAAAGGATTTGGAGAATGAATTTATTTTCGAAAGTAGTTTATATAATTGTTTTCTCCAAATTTCTTTTTACCTTTATTTTTATCAAAATCAGGTTTGTAACCAATTCCTGATTTGTCATTTGTAAACCTTTGTTGTTTCAAAATTACATTGAGCATTTCACTACCTTAAGTGAACTTTTCAAGTGTTTTAGTAAGATAAGCATTTATTTTCTCTAAAACACAGCAATCTTCTCAAGCTTTTTCTAAAAAAATTCACAGACTTTTTCAAAAATAGAAACTGGAGGAGAGATATCTTGAACTTGTTCTTCACGAGTTTTATTTTTCTTTTGGAATAAATAAATTCTTTTGCCAATTTTTGAAATTCAGAATGGAGAGAATTATATTCAGATAGTAAATCATCAAAAGATGAATCATAATATCTTACCTATTCATTCTCAGATTCTTCTTCTTGAGGCACAAGACAAATGTTGGCCCTTTCTTCTTCATCAGCTTCATCTTCATCAAATGAGTTATCTCCCCAAATGGCTGAGACATAATCCTTCTTCTTGAACTTATTGAATCTTTTCTTTTCTTTCTCTTTGTTCTTCAGCTGGGGACAATCAGACATGATGTGGTCAGGCTTCTCACATTCGTAGCATATAATTGGCTTCTTCGGCTCATTGTTGTTGCTATCCTTGTGAAACTTCTAGAATCCTTTATCCTTCTTATAGAATCTCTTGAATCTCCGGACCATCATCCTGACCTCTTCATCATCGTCTTCATCATCATCATCTGATTCCTTGTCTTCCTTGATAGTTTTAAGGGCAATTCCCTTATGCTTACTTCCAATTTCATCAAGTCCTTTTCTAAAGTTAAGTTTACCTTCATATTCAGACAAGCTACCAAAGAGAGTTGCCACTAATCCCATTGACTCTCCACGAGCCTCTTCAATCGCAGTGACTTTAGCTTCCCATTCCTTACTGAGAATATTCAAAATTTTCCTCACTTGGACAGGTTGATCATATTATTTTCCCAATGCAGCAAGTTGGTTGATCAGATGAGTGAATCTGAGTTAGAATTTGCCAATGGATTCCCCAGACTTCATACAAATTAAATCGTATTCAGTCATCAAGGTATTTACATAAATTCTCCTTGATTCCAGCTGTCCCTTCATGAGCAACTTCAAGTGCATCCCACATTTGTTTTGCAGATGATAATGTGTAAATACAAAAATACTCCTTCTGACTTATAGCACTTTGAAGCATGAAAATAGCTTTGCTATTGAGAGTGACTTGTCTTCTATCATTCTCATCATATTCTTCTTCTAGCTTAGGAGTTCTAACTCCATCTTGTATTGTAGCTGGAGCATAGTCTCCTCTCTCGAACACTCTCCATAAGCTATACTCAATAGCCATTATGAAGACTCTGAATTTGGCTTTCCAGAATGAGTAATGTTCAC
Source organism: Acacia pycnantha (assembly GCA_025563575.1). Lineage (NCBI taxonomy): Eukaryota > Viridiplantae > Streptophyta > Magnoliopsida > Fabales > Fabaceae > Acacia > Acacia pycnantha. The sequence goes on from JAMWYP010000006.1 coordinate 2,397,375, forward strand.
CATTGAAACCAGGTGGTCTATTGATAGTAGCTCCATTAGGTAATATTCCTTCCAAAGGATCTTTTTATCTTAGATATTAATCCTTAAGAGATAACACAGCTCTGATACCAAATGAAAAGAGGCATATCACCTAAGAGGGGGGTGAATTGGATGATTAAAAAAAATATTTTTGAATATCTCACGAAACGCACTCACACAATATAGTATAACAAAGTAGAGAGAGATATCGACACAAGAGATTTATATTGGTTCGGTCTAAATCCTTGACCTACATCTAGTCCCCAAACTCTCTAGAATTTTCACTAACTCTTCCAAAAGATTACACACTTTGTACTCAAGATGATCCTTTTGAAGGTGGAATATTACCTAGAGGGGGGGTGAATAGGTGATTTCAAAAAACTTTTCGCTAATTGCTTACGAACTCGAATAAAACAAAGACAGAGAAAGGAAATTGACACTGAGCAATTATACTGGTTCGGTCTAATTCGACGACCTACGTTCAGTCCCCAAGCACTCCTTGGGATTTCACTAACTCTTCAAAAAAAATACAACTACATACTTGTAACTCAGGATGATCCTTTCACACTAGAACTCACTCCCCCTTACAAGTTGTAATTGTACACCCACACTTAAGGTTCCACAACCTTAAGATTTAACAAAAAAATAATCAGATAAGTGTTTAGAGACTCCTCACAAGTAGATAAAAGATAAACATTGAAGTACATAAAATATCCGAAGATATTAAATAAAGCTAATGAAATAGTTGATTGTAATAATGCAGAATTGAATGCGCAGAGTTTCGGTAGTTCTGGGTGGTTGGCGGAATTGAATGTGGTGAGCACTTATAGTGATCTTCAATTAATGCCGTTGTGAAAAACTTGAATATAGCCGTTGTGTCTCTTCATATTTTCGTTAGGCACAAATGATTTCCATTGAGTTTAATCGACCATTGCTTCATTAAATGCTTTGTCGTCGATTGTACTTGTGCAGAGGTTGACTCAGAATAATAGCTGGAATAAGTAAGCCTCGAAGGAATGTCTTTGTCTGCTATGAAATCCTATTTCGATTGTAGTTTTGCTTTTCTAGATCGGCATTTAATGCTACTGACACAATGAACTGCTTTTTGGCTAATTTCAAATTGAACAATATTAAACCACTTCAAATCACTCATAAGGATGATTAGAAATGTTTTAGATGAGATGTAAATAAAGATATGAATGATAGCTCAAATTAATGTTTTCATGATTACTATATGTTTTGATAGACGATGAACCATGCTCGAGTATATGGTCTTGGTTGCTCGAGCAATATGTGAAAATAGCCTTTGAATAAGAGTGAAAATCACTCATGCTCAAGCAATATCGAGCCCATGCTCGGGCACTGAGTTTATATTGCTCGAGTAACATCTTTTCCTTACTGAATCAGAAGTGTGTTGCTGGTGCTCGAGTAGTATTTACGTTATGCTTGAGTAGGCTGATCGAGTATACCTGAAAACGTGCTCGAGCATTAGTCAATCAGAGAGGAAACAACGAAACAAATTTGTATGCTCAAGTACCAAGTTTACCATGATCGAGCAATCCTTTGATTATGCTCGAGTATACCTCAGGCAGAGAGTAGTAAAGATAAAGGATTGTGACTACTCAAGTAAGCTGATAGATCTGCTCGAGTACTATGCTCGGGCAACATAGATATTTTGGTCGAGTACCAGGTACACAGAGAAGAAAGGATACTTTAGCGAATGTGTGCTCGAATATAGATTTACCTATGATGCTCGAGCGTTACTTACCTGTTGCTCGAGTAGCAGCTTGACAAAGAGCATTCTTCATTCTAGCTCGACCATGCTCGGGCACAAAGAATGCCTTGCTCGAGTAGGCTGCTCGAGCGATATTTAACTGATGCTCGAGTAACTTCTGAAGACTACTTAACACACTGTTAGATTGAGTATGCTCGAGTAGAAACAAACTCCTGCTTGAGCATACCTCTTACTTGAGCAACAATTAATGAATCAAAACCTTAGTATTTGTTATCATCAAAACACCGAGAACTAACATTCTCCCCCTTTTTGATGATAACAATACTTTGAAAAAGTTTGAAATAATTTTTAAACTTGGTTTTAATATGGAAGCATAGATAATGAAATATGAAACGATAGAAATAGAGTTTCCATAAACATAGTATTTCATTAATAATAATCAGAGCCAGAAATGTCATAAACAAGATATCAACAAGCTAAATAAAAGTTAAACAGAACCAAAAATGTCATAACAGTTAAACATTCATATCTTTCTCCAAATATTTCTCTCCCCCTTTGTCATCAGTCAAAGAGGATGGGGGAGCAAAAGGAATAATGGAAAAGGAAGAGGACTGGGTAGAAGAAGGCTCAGAAGAAACAGGAGGAGGCTCAGGGACAAGGTCAGGAGCAACTGCAGGCTGAGATCCAGGAACAGAACCAGAGGCAGATGGCTGAGAGTGAAGCTTTATCCCCAAGGCATCCAATGTCAAGTCAAGAGTATGAACATACTTCTGTAGATTGATCATTGCCTATTTCAACTCAGTCTAAAACTTAAATTTATTCTGAGAATTTGTATTCATCTGAATAGTGAATCACTCCAATTCTTCACCCATGGCTTTGACCATATTGATATTAACTTGTTTGAGATTATTGAGCATAGAGACAACCTCATTGCAATGAGAGATCAGAGGATTAATGGCCTTCTGAATCGCCTGGTCGACAATGGCTTGAATAGAAGCATTGGTGAAAGAAGGTGGAGCAACCACGGATGTAAGAGGAGCTTGAGAAGATTCAGCTTCATCTTGAGCTTTGGATGGCGAAGGCTTGACCACTGGTTTCTCTTTCTTTATCATCTTCTTCTTTGTTGAAACCTCAGTAAATGAGATTCTCATCCTGATCATATGGTCAGTGCCAAATTTCATTGGAAACTCTTCTTTGTCATCAGAAAGGTACTAGATATTATGAGTTTGTAGAATGTGAGAGACCAAAGAAGGATAAGGAATAGTGGCTCTCTTCTAAACAGGGGCCTCTGAGATAAAGGTGATCATCTCATCTAAGATCCATTTGCTAAGATTCCTAGGTTCCTTTGCAATGATCGAAGCAAACCTCTCGAAGTCTTTCTTAACAAAGTGGGTAAAGCTCTATCCTTTCTGCACCAGACTTCTGCTATACACATACCACAGCACTCTATACTCATCTTTCATCATTGGCGGTGAGATATTGACCTTCTTTCCCTCATATGGTATATCAGGAAGAAGAATCCTGTGACATTCAGCATCAGACAATTTTGGAGGATGAAATTCAAAAATGACTTAGATGAAATCAATAATAATAATAAAGGCAAAGGTGTTGCCCTCAATGCTGCTGCGAAAGATAAAGAAACAAAAGAAGAAGATAAGGATGAAGACGGTGATGAACTTGGCATGTTTGCCCGAAGGTTTAAGAAATTTTACAAGAAGGACCAAGGGTTCCGAAAATTTCACAAAGGTGGACAAAGCAGCATACGAGAATTCAAAGAAAATGATCAAATCATCTGCTACAATGCGAGAAACCTGAGCACATTAAATCAAAATTCCCTCAGTAGAAAAATAGAGAAAAGAAAAAGAAGAAGTTCAACAACTTCAAAAAGAAGGCATATGTGTCTACCATCTGGGAAGATAGTTCCTCGGATGAAGAAAACAAGGATGAAGATGTCGTAAACATATGCCTGGCAGCAAAAGAAGAATGTGAAAGCAATGAGGTATATGATTATGAACCTACCTATGATGAAATACTTTCTAAGTATAATGAATTAAATTCTGAATTTAGAAAAATTGCGAAAGAACTCATAGCGTCAAAGAAGAATCAAGTTGCTTAAGCAACAAGTTCAAGATTCTCCTCTGGTTTGCGAAAAATGATATGATCTTGAAAGTGAAGGAAATCACCAAGAGGGGGGTGAATTGGGGATTTAACAAATTCTTTTCGATCACCCACACAACAGATAAATGCCAAGATAAAGTAGAGAAAGAGAAGAAGAGCTTGACACAGAAGATTTATACTGGTTCGGTCCTAACTCTTGACCTACGTCCAGTCCCCAGACTCTCTGGGATTTTCCACTATCACTCGAACACAATTACACACTCTGTAACTCAGGATGATCCTTTCTCCCTAGGACTCACTCCCCTTACAAGTTGTAATTGTATACAATCAGATACACACTCGTACTCAAGAGTTATCCTCTCACTAGGATACACTCCCCCTTACAAGTTGTACTCTGATTACCCAATCTCCAAGTCCCAAGACTTGAGATTCTTACAATGAATGATATACAGAAAATTAACTCTCTTACAGAGTAGATAAGTGATAAACACTGAAGCACAATGTACCAAAGATACAGATGAAAATAAAGCAGTGAAAGACTAAGTTCTTGTGTGCGTTTTCTGTATCTGTCTTCTCTTCTGCCAAACTTCAAATCTTCAGCTACTTATATTGTTTTTGAAGTAGATGACCGTTATAGATCCGTTGAGACTTCAATATAACCGTTGTCTTCAATAAACAGGGTTTAGGTTGAGCTTTATGTTTTCTTCTTTCTCTAATCTTCACTTAACCCAGCTGTGCAGAAGTTCAGAGTTGACTCTCTGCAAATTAATCCGTTGGAGTAGCAGTTGCTAGATGTAGAAAGCATTCTTTTATCTTTTCCAAACGTGTGCAGATGGATTACCCAAAAGTATGTAACTTTCTAGGTTTAGCATTTAATGTGCTGACACCACTTTTTGCTTTTGCTTTAAACCTACAATAATCATTCTTTAATTCATCTGAAACTCACTAACAAAGTAGTTAAACATAGCTAGGAATATGTATGAATGATAATAGAAAGTATTGAGATCAAACACAAAAGTTTCGCAAAATCGTTCTGTTCGAAATTCAAATTTCGCGATGGAAACTCAAGTTTGTTAATCCAAACTCGAGTTTTCATGTTTCAGTGTTATTTCTGTTAAAAGACCGAAACTCGAGTTATCAATCGAAACTCGAGTTTTCTCATTCCAAAGACAAACATCGCGATTTGGCATTTTGGACAAGTCTGGTGCATAGTGCAAAACTCGAGTAATTAAGTGACTAACTCGAGTTTTGGACTCTTAATGAAAAATCAAGTTTTAGTCCAAAATCTCAAAACTGGAGTTTCCAAAACAAAACTGGAGTTTTCAAATGTTCGAAATTAGCATAGCTCTCTGCCTGGCCAAAACTCGAGTTTCCAAAACTTAACTCGAGTTTTCTCATTCTTTGAAAACTTTGGAAACTTCTCTGTAAGACCAAAACTCGAGTTTTAAAACTAAAAATCGAGTTTTAAAACTAAAACTCGAGTTTTTTCTTTTATTGAGAAAACGTTGAAAACTTTGTCGAATTGAGAAATCGTGTTTTCGCAAGGTTGGATTTGGGCAACATTCGCTTATGATGCAAAACTCGAGTTTTCAACCTTAACTCGAGTTTTCATGAACTTTGAAAACTTTCAAGAAATTCTTTGAAAAGTCTAAACTCGAGTTTCCCATGGAAACTAGAGTTTTGGATTCTTTGAAAATCTTGGTTGCTCTCTGTCTCGTCAAAACTCGAGTTTCAAAACATAACTCGAGTTTGCTTTGTTCAGCGAAAAAATTGAATGCTCTCTGTATGGTCAAAACTCAAGTTTTGAAAACCTAACTCGAGTTTTCTTATCTTTGCAAAAATTCGAGCATTTCTCTGGAGGTACAAACCTGAGGTTTAAAATAATAGTCTCGAGTTCGAAAATATTTTGTCTTGTGAAAACTCTCGAGGTTTCGCAAACTCGAGTTCACAAGTGCAAACTCAAGTTTACTCAAAATATGAGAAAACTCTGAAAACCTCTTAAGTTCATTTTCAAGGTTCAGGCTTGAGTCTAAAATGCAAAGTTTAGAGTTTTGCTTTCTAACAGTAGCAAACTCGAGTTTGGCACTGACAGAATGTTTTTGGGTTTAAATTAACACGCTTCAATATTCATTTAAGCTTATCCAAAAACATCCATACTTGTTTACAATTGTCAGTTATCATCAAAACACATTCAGAACTAACATTCTCCCCCTTTTTGATGATGACAACACTTGTAAACAATTAATTGCTTTCCAAAATTATATTTGATCATTTAAGAAAAATGAAAGCTAGTCTGGCCAATACATTTTCAAACCTTGACATTTTAAAGCACGATTCATTTCATCAAAGTTAAACAATGGAATAGAAACCACATGACAGTTTACTAGATAGATTATTACATCAGATAACATTGAAACAGTCATGATAATCGAATGGAACTTTGAAGAAATCAATTAAACAATTCTTGACATTTCTTTTGAGGGAAAAATATAATATCGTTTGAATTTAAGAATGGTCATGATAACTTGAGCTTTTGAAAATCAGTTCAGATATCTTCCAGTTTAAATTATAACTCAAACATTCATAAGAGTTTAACTAAGCATAAATCAGAATGTAGAGTTTTGAAAGAAACTATGAAGATAAGCAAGAGAGTTTCAAAAGCAAATATAACTTGATCAAATTAAACTTAAGATAAAGTGCTATTGACCCTCTTCACTCTTCTCCCCCTTGTCATCGACAAACAAGGGTGGATCAGCTGGGATATTTGAAGGTGATGGAGTAGGATCTGGTTGCTGAGATGGAGAGGTAATATAAGTGGTTGGGATAGATGGCTCAGGTTCAATGGAGGTGGATGGAATAACTTGTGTAGGTTCAGAGGTGGTGGCTGGTTTAGAGGCTATGTTTGGTATGGTAGAGTTAGGACCAGCTGCAGTGGATACACCCAAACCAGAACTGGAAGTGGCCATGGATTGATTCTTTAAGATCATATCCATTTTATCACTGAGACTCATCATAGTCACCAGGAGAGTGGATAAGAAATTGCTTTATCAACAATATCTTTGATCCTTTCATCTAAATCAGAAGGTATAGAAGGAGGAGGAACACTCTTAGCTTTCTGGACTCTAGAGTAAGTGCCTCTTGATCTTGCTGGTCTTGATCGAGGAGGAGCTCTTGACTGATCTGACCCTTCTTCCATATTGATTCCCATTAAATTCAGTATGTGTTTGCCAAAAATCTGTTGTTTTTCTGGAACTTCATTCGCAGGCAGATACCATATCCAATACTGTGAGAATTCTGGTTAATGATTGAGGCAAAGATAGGGAAATCCCTTTTTTGTGAAATGGGTGTAGTTTCCTCCTTTTTGCAAGAGATCCCTAGTGAATATGTACCAGATTGCTCTATTCCTATCAGGCATAGATGAAGGTGGGAAATTTAGGATTTCTAAAGCCTCAGGAATTGGTTCATTGGGTCTCAGCAAGACATAGATCTCCTGTTTAGTGTAGTTCAAGTTGGCAACATGTGGGGGATTGGAGATTTGCAGAAGGGAATTTAGGTAGGAAGGAGATAATGTGATCTTCTGTCCCCTAACCTTCGTTGTTATTCTTTCCTTAACCAAATTTCCATCATCATCTAGTAGATTGTCTGATTGCATGTGAAAATAAAATACTTTGACAAGCTTTGGACTGTATGGGGCTCTAATTGAGATCAGTGGTTCAAATTGCTTGAGCCAGGGGAAAGGTCTAAGTTACGATCATCTCTTAGTTTTGCTAAATCAACAGAGACAATTGGACAGAAGGATTTATGATCGAATTGCTCTTTAACCTTAGCACCTTTTTCACTAGACATTCTGCATGGTTCCTCTGTGAATCCTCTAGGAATTGAAGTATGATTATAAATCTCATATAGAGCTGGATTCTCTGTAGATACCTGAGGAGCAGATTGTTTTTTTGTTTTTGAGAAGCAGAAGGAACTTGTGAACTGGCTTGTCCAGGAGTAGGAACTGAATGCTGAGTCGATTTCTTCTTCATTGCTTAGGAGTTTCTGTTGACTCAGGAATTTTCTCCTTTCTCTTGCTAGACATTTCCTCTTGGTCGACTGGCTTCTTGAGAGCCTCTGTTTGTTTCTCAATCACAATTCCCTTTGGTCTGGGTGGATAGTTTAGGTTTAGGCTCGAGTGTAGAGTGAAGTGAAGAGGAACAATCAGGTTTTATTAGAAATAAAATCACGACAAACTCGAGGTTACAAGTGTAGGCTCGAGTTTGCATAAACTTGTACTAACCTGGACTTCAAGAGTGTATGTGTGAACTCTTGAACTTCACTTTCAAAACTCGAGGTTAATACTTACAGGCTCAAGTTTGTGAATTCCTCTGAACTTAGTTGCTCTCTGTGTCCCGCGAACTCAAGTTTGCTAGTTGTAGGCTCGAGTTTCCTCATGTCGTCGAGTTCAGGATTCTTCTCTGTCTGCCCGAAACTCAAGTTACTCATTAATCGACTCCAGTTTCCATTTTGCTGAGCAACTCATTCTCGATTGGAGCCCGACAAAACTCGAGTTTTGATATCAAAACTCGAGTTTGCGTCCTTTGACAGCAAACTTCAGGATTTAAATATCCTGCATAAAACACATCTTGACACTCCAATACTTAAGTTAGTAATCAGTTAATCATCAAACACATAACTAACATTAAGTGGAGGCAATTCACAATCCATTGGGATTTATCATTCCCAATCTTCTTCTCATAAAACTGAATTGCTCTTAGGTACCTTATGTTTCTAGATCCATAAGAGATTAAGCATAACAATTCTTAAACTTGCTCTTACATGATTGAAAGATATCATATTAAGCACAGAGTATATTACCATCAGTAAGACTGATATCCAATTGATTCATATAGGTAAACAAATAGATGATATCAAGCAAGTCATTTCACAATGACACTTTGTAAATACATTCATGTAGAAAAGTATGTCATTGATATGAATCTTTCGTAAACTACGCATATGGTTTTGAATCTCAAAAATCCTTTTGAATCATGATAATACTTTATGAAATTGAGATTTTCATAAATGAAAGATTTGTTTTTGAAACATGTTTGCAAAACAATGATCTCTTTTTAAAACCATGTTGGAAGTCAATAAATATAATGAATATATATCAATATGCTTCAGTTTTGGAGAACATGTTGAACATAGCAGTTGACATGTTGAAGAATAGCAAAAGTCATGAAGGTAGAGCATTAATGAAACATGCTTTACATAACAGTAGTATATGAGCATAATGACTTTGCTAAAATTCTTGCCTTGTAGAATCTTGAAATATATGAGTATTCAAGGCAATAGTTTGAATATGCAGATATAGTTACTCAAAATATGGATAATGGCAAATGCTTATGTATTTGAGTAACAGAAATGAGTGCTAGGATTCATGGATGATGAAACACAAACTCTTTAGTCCAAAAGACTCGAGTTTCATTATATTATCCTAGTAAGTTATTCCATATAATAGTTAATGCACTAACATTTAATGCATTAATGAGCATTCATAATGCTTGGAAAAACTTGGCTAACTAAGGATAGCATATTCACAAATTGAAATCTTTTTATAAGAGATAAGCTTGAAACTCATATATGATCAACTTGTTAGACATGAGGTCCAACTAGTTAGAGAATGAAGAATGAGGGGTTCAAGCAAGACATTGAATATCAAAGATCAATATGTGACTTGATAGGGAAAATTCATTTGGACAAATTAGAAGTATATCCGATATTCAGCATACAAAGACTTAACTTTCAATTTTGAAACATTATTTGAATGCTTGTTGAAGTATGAATAGTTTCCAAAACATGTGTATGCATTTTCATAAATCATAGTGAATTTTAAAGTCCAAACATACTTTAGAATTGTGCATTTCAGAAACATAAACTTAGAAAAATGTGCACAAATTCACTTTATGGTCTATTTAGCAATCTACAGACATTTTGAAAAACATAAATGATCGATTGCTAATGGAATGCAATAATGGACAAGTATTCATTACCCAAACATGAATTTCACATAGACTCAGTTATAGGGTAAGAGTTAGATATCACCGTAATTCCTCTTGTCCTTGTAGTAGCTTGCTTGGTTATGATGGATTGATGAAGATAACTTCTTTTCAGATGTTTACCATCAACATCGAGCACAGTTTGTTCAGCTTCCTCAAGAGTTGAATTATTTCACTATATAGATGCTCTTTTGAGAAGCTTTCCTTGATCCTATAATATTGTATAAAACTTTTTCTTTCTTGGTATCCAACCTTGCTTGGATCCAATCATAATTAGTATGTAGGAACATAATCAAACATTCATATGCTCTTATGAATATAATCATTCCAGAAATACTAAGCATATAATTTAAAGATTTCAATAATGAAATTCGTTTATGAATGAGTCTGTCAAATAGACTTTCAAAGATTAAAGAGTAATCAATTTTTAAATGATTTTCAATGCTCATTCATATAATACTCAATGTATAAAACCTCAATAAATATTACTGAAAAATAGCATAGGAGGTTTTACCATTGTCTCCCTTATACCTTAAGCACTAGGAGGATTAGCTTTGCTTACCCACTGTTTCATAGGTGTTTGCAAAGTTCTCTCAAGAAGCATAGGCTTCAAGTATCTTCTGTTTGATGCTTGAGGGATTCTCCTCTTCTTGTTTTCCTCAAGATAATTAAATGGTACTCTATGGAAGTTTGTTCTTGAGGTGGAAGATACTCTTCTAGCTTGTGTCCATTGCTTCTTATGATTAGACCTTATATTTTCTGCAATGGGTGCTCTGAAGATTCTCCCATTCATTGGTGCATGAGAAGCTCTTGGCTTTTTCATAGAACCCTTATGTCCAATGTTCTTCAAATCATCCTGCACATATAGAGCACTAGGAGGACATTTTGGTACCCACTTATTCTTGGGTCCTTTCGGGTTAGTTTGAGCCTTAGGGAAAATATAAGTTCCCTTTGGTACCCATTGATAATTGCCTATAGGCTTGCTCTTTCTTTCCTTTTTATGAAAACAGGAAGAAGTAGCATGGCCTTTACGGTTGCAGTATCTGCAATGAGCAAAAGGATTTGAAGAATGGATTGATTTTTGAAAAAAGTTCATATAGGATTTTTGTCCAACCTTCTTCTTGCCCTTTCGTTTATCAAGGTCAGGTCTATAACCAATTCCTGACTTGTCATTTGTGAACCTTTTTGTTTTAAAATGACCTTGAGCATTTCACTACCCTTAGTGAATTTCTCAAGAGTTTTTGTAAGATGTAGATTTCTTTTCTCTAAAATACAACAATTGTCACAAACCTTTTCTGAAATATTTTCGCAAATCTTTTCAGAAACGTTTTCACAAGTAGAAACAGAAGAAGAAACAGTTTGAGCTTGTTCTTCCAAAATTTTAATTTTTCTTTTTGAAGCCAAAAGTTCTTTTGCAACTTTTTGAAATTCAGTGAAGAGAGAGTTATATTCAGATAGTAATTCATCATAAGATGATTCAGAATCATTTACCTCTTCACTTTCTGATTCTTCTTCTCTGGCCACAAGACAGATGTTTGCTCTATCTTCATGAGTTACTTTAATAGCATCCCATATAGCCTTAGCAGATGGTAAAGTGCAGATTCGAGAATATTCTTTTTGACTTAGAGCACTTTGCAGCATATGGATTGCTTTCATGTTGAGAGTGACTTGTCTTCTGTCATTCTCATCGAACTCTTCTTCATGCTTGTCTCTCTTAACTCCATTTCTAGTGACAGATGGTTTATAATCACCTTTCTCGAACACATTCCATAAACCAACTTCAGTAGCCATGACAAAGCCTCTGAACTTAGCTTTCCAGAAGGAGTAATGTTCTCCATTGAAACCTGGTGGTCTGATGATTGAAGCACTGTCGGGTAGAATTCCTTCCATTGGATCTTTGATCTAGGATATTAATCCTTATAACAGACAACCTGGCTCTGATACCATATGAAAGTGAAGGAAATCACCAAGAGGGGGGTGAATTGGGGATTTAACAAATTCTTTTCGATCACCCACACAACAGATAAATGCCAAGATAAAGTAGAGAAAGAGAAGAAGAGCTTGACACAGAAGATTTATCTTGGTTCGATCCTAACTCTTGACCTACGTCCAGTCCCAGGACTCTCTGGGATTTTCCACTATCACTCGAACACAATTACACACTCTGTAACTCAGGATGATCCTCTCTCCCTAGGACTCACTCCCCCTTACAAGTTGTAATTGTATACAATCAGATACACACTCTGTACTCAAGAGTTATCCTCTCACTAGGATACACTCCCCCTTACAAGTTGTACTCTGATTACCCAATCTCCAAGTCCCAAGACTTGAGATTCTTACAATGAATGATATACAGAAAATTAACTCTCTTATAGAGTAGATAAGTGATAAACAACGAAGCACAATGTACCAAAGATACGAGATGAAAATAAAGCAGTGAAAGACTAAGTTCTTGTGTGCGTTTTCTGTATTTGTCTTCTCTTCTGCCAAACTTCAAATCTTCAGCTACTTATACTGTTTTTGAAGTAGATGACCGTTATAGATCCGTTGAGACTTCAATATAACCGTTGTCTTCAATAAACAGGGTTTAGGTTGAGCTTTATGTTTTCTTCTTTCTCTAATCTTCACTTAATCCAGCTGTGCAGAAGTTCAGAGTTGACTCTCTGCAAATTAATCCGTTGGAGTAGCAGTTGCTGGATGTAGAAAGCATTCTTTTATCTTTTCCAAACGTGTGCGAGATGGATTACCCAAAAGTATGTAACTTTCTGGGTTTAGCATTTAATGTGCTGACACCACTTTTTGCTTTTGCTTTAAACCTACAATAATCATTCTTTAATTCATCTGAAACTCACTAACAAAGTAGTTAAACATAGCTAGGAATATGTATGAATGATAATAGAAAGTATTGAGATCAAACACAAAAGTTTCGCAAAATCGTTCTGTTCGAAATTCAAATTTCGCGATGGAAACTCGAGTTTGTTCATCCAAAATCGAGTTTTCATGTTTCAGTGTTATTTCTGTTAAAAGACCGAAACTCGAGTTATCAATCGAAACTCGAGTTTTCTCATTTCAGAGACAAACATCGCGATTTGGCATTTTGGACAAGTCTGGTGCATAGTGCAAAACTTGAGTCATTAAGTGACTAACTCGAGTTTTGGACTCTTAATGAAAAATCAAGTTTTAGTTCAAATTCTCAAAACTGGAGTTTCCAAAACAAAACTGGAGTTTTCAAATGTTCGAAATTAGCATAGCTCTCTGCCTGGCCAACACTCGAGTTTCCAAAACTTAACTCGAGTTTTCTCATTCTTTGAAAACTTTGGAAACTTCTCTGTAAGACCAAAACTCGAGTTTTAAAACTAAAACTCGAGTTTTCTCTTTTATTGAGAAAACGTTGAAAACTTTGTCGAATTTAGAAAAAAATTGAATGCTCTCTGTATGGTCAAAACTCAAGTTTTGAAAACCTAACTCGAGTTTTCTTATCTTTGCAAAAATTCGAGCATTTCTCTGGAGGTACAAACCTGAGGTTTAAAATAATAGTCTCGAGTTCAAAAATATTTTGTCTTGTGAAAACTCTCGAGGTTTCGCAAACTCGAGTTCACAAGTGCAAACTCGAGTTTACTCAAAATATGAGAAAACTCTGAAAACCTCTTAAGTTCATTTTCAAGGTTCAGGCTTGAGTCTTTTTTGGGTTTAAATTAACACGTTTCAATATTCATTTAAGCTTATCCAAAAACATCCATACTTGTTTACAATTGTCAGTTATCATCAAAACACATTCAGAACTAACAGATCTTAATAAAAAGAATTCTTATCTTCCCAAAACCCTTGAGAAGTTCACTAAAGGAAGTGAAATGCTCAATGTTTTTTTAAAAGTTCAAAGATTTACAAAGGATAGATCGGGCATAGGCTATAGTCTTGATCTAGACAAAAGAATAGGGAAAAAGAAAACAAGTGGAAAATCCTATTTGAAATACTTTCAAAAATCTGTTCATTCTTCCAATCCTTTCGCTCATTGTAACTATTGCAACCAAAAGGGGCATAGTACTTCTTGATTTCATAGAAAAGAAAGAAAGGATAAACCTATAGGCAATTATCAATGGGTGCCTAAAGGAACTTATGTATTCCCTAGGGCCCAAACTAACCCAAAAAGACCCAAGAAAAGATTGGTATCTAAGACTTGATCCCTATTGATTTGCAAGTCTGTCTGAGAGCATCAAAGACCAATAAGTGGTACATTGATAGCAAATGCTCTAGACACATGATAGGATATCAATCTAAGTTTATGGCAATGAAATCAAAAGATGGTGGAAAAGTAACTTTGGGGGGAAATCAATCTAGAAAGATTACTGGAATTAGAGAAATTGGAGAAAAGGTAGGACCACAAATCAAATATGCTTATTACATGGAAAAACTTTGTCACAACCTCCTCAGTGTTAACCAAAGTGTAGACAAGAATAACTAGATTATCTTTGATTCAGAGGAGATTCTCATTGTCAACAAGGATGATCTTTTGGTTAACAAAGGTAACCTTGAAGTCTTATTTAAGGCTCCTAGAGAAGGTAATTGTTACACCTTAAGTTTGCCTAAAGTTCATTCTGAAAATTGTCTTGTAAGAAACTTGGACGAGAGTTGGATGTGGCATAAGCGTCTAGCTCATGTCAACATGTTTCAACTAGACAAGTTACTAAGAAAAGATTTAGTTCTCAATTTACCTAAGCTTTGTTTTAGAAATGATATGATTTGTGAAGCGTGTCAAAGGGGTAAACACACTAAGTCTTCTTTCAAATCCAAAAGTGAAATCTCGACTAATCGACTTCTCCAACTACTTCATATGGATATTTAGTTGGACCTATAAGAGTAAAGAGCCTTTATGGAAATTTATATACTCTAGTCATTGTCGATAATTTTTCAAGGTTTTCTTGGACAATCTTTTTATCTTTCAAGGATGAAACATCTGATCAATTTGTTGTGTTTGCCAAGAAAGTGCAAAACTGTAGAAAGGTTTGTGCATTTCAGGTATTCGAACAAACCATGGAGGAGAATTTGAGAATCAAGACTTCGGATAATTCTACAATGCCCACGGAATTGATCACAATTTCTCCGCCCCGAGGACTCCACAATAGAATGGAGTTGTTGAAAGGAAAAATAGAGTCCTCACAGAAATGACTAAAGCGATGTTGAATGAGAAAAAATACTTCTCAAGTATTATGGGTGGACGCAATGAGCACAACATGCTATTTTTCAAACCGACCATATCTCCGAAATAAGCTTAACAAGACTCCATATGAACTATACAAAGGAAGAAAGACGAACTTAGCCCACTTGCACATCTTTAGATGCAAATTCTTCGTCCACAACAATGGTAAGAATAACTTAAGAAAGTTTGATCCTAAGTCCGACGAAGGTATATTTATGGGCTACTCTAATAGAAGTAAGGCTTATAGAGTTTTCAATAATCGTACTCGTACTGTGGAAGAATCTATTCATGTTGTATTCTGTGAAACTGAGCCTAACAAATCCTTAAATGATGATGAACCTAGTTATCAAAATCAATCCGTTTCAAAAACTCCTTTTGTAACCATATAGTTACTTTTACACCTAACAAAAATACTTGGTGTTGAGCGCTCCATGTGGTAAAACACGTGTACATTTGTGCACCTTAACCTTTTTTTAAATTGAGGGCATTTTGGCACTTTCAAAACAATAGTGTTGGCCCACCACAAAAATTAACGCCAATAGATAAAATGTAACGGTCATGTTATTTTTATTGTCATTTTTAAATTTGTAGTTACTTTTGTGTCTCAAAGAAATATTTTTACTTTTTTGGCAAAAGCTTGTGGATATTTTTACACATTTGCCCCTGATTTAACAGTGTAAAATCACTAATTGTGACATTGTGATAATAATAATTACTGATGACTGATGCTTCTGGTTCTGCACAATGCCTATTCGATCTCGCAACTTACCAGTTAAGAGTGGAGCACCCTAACCAGCAAGCCACAAGCATAAAAGGTGAATCCAAATTCCTTGTTTATGTTGATTTTTCTAGTTTTTCCCCCTCTCGTGACATCGTTATAGTTGAATTGTTTAGAACGCACATCACCGTTTGAATTTCTTAAAAGGTTTTATCACATCATAACTAAACATGATATAACTACTGAGCTAATAAGCATCCTAAGAAAACATGTTTGCATTACAAGAAGAAAGCTTCATTATTATTTGCAACAAATTCTTTACATTTGAATCATCATGTACGCATGTGTATAAACTACTAGTAGTTTAACTATTTAGAGCTCTAAAAATAGTGCAGCTTTTATCAATCATAAAGCTATTCCTTTAAATAATTTCATAAATCGTTAGTTTTTATACTATCGCAAGGAGAAGGATAACTTGTTGGGTAAATAATGAAAGTACGTGAAAAAAGGGGGAAATAAAGCAGCAGATGGCCAAAATTTTGCACGAAGCGATTTGCAGAGCAGCTTAGCACTGTTCTGAAACCAATTAACAACATCAAGCTCCCTGTCCATACACAAGATACTCCTTTCGATCATAAATATAAGATCCAATTGACTTTTTTTTAAAAGAAATTAAAGAAACAAAATAAGTTATTTATTTATTTATTTCATATATTGTGTATAATTAGATTATACTCTCTCTAGTCCTAATTATAGGACCTATTTTATAATATAAATTACACTACAAACTAGGCCTATAATTAAGACTACAAGTAATATGTCAGTTTATAAATCAAACAAATTAGTTTGAAGAAAATATTAGAAATATAAACAATTTAAAATAATTTAATTATTTTCTTTAACCTCTCAAGTCAACTTAGTTTCATTTTATACTACATTTAGAATATGAGTAGTGTATAAATTCCATTGGTGCAATCACTACATGTCCAATTTAACATCATGGTAAAAGCTGTCAAAAGTATATATTAATTTGAAGTCAATTTGAAATAATGATATATCCATATTTCAACTCAATTATTATATTTTGATAGTCATTACCTTGTAATTCCATTGATGCAATTACTTTCAAATGTTGTGCAGAAAAATTTACCCCCACCAGGAATTCAGGTGCTTTGCACTGAAAGAATTAATTTAGGTGTTTACAAACGCGGCTCTGTTTGCTGCATAAAGTTATGAGAACTCCTGTTCAGAATACTTAAGAGTAATGTTAATTAATTCGAGCCTTGAGCATGATGAAAAAGTTGCACTAGGATTATGCCTTAAATTTCTCTCTACATCACACGTTCAAAATCTGGATGCACAATGTGAGAAAGAGGAGTGGTATAGTCCAAGAACATTCAAGTATCCCATGTCTCTGCCTCTGCTAGGCTGCTTTGTAAGGTAACAAATAGAACAGCTAACATCACTTCCATATATAGCCAAGGAGGAGCTGTTAATGAGATATCGATATGCTGATATGCCTAGAAGCTTTCAACCAAAATGACAAAATCCATGCAGGGAGGGTTTCTTAGCGTTGACGGCTTGCCAGGATTCAACTTAAACTATGGTCTGGCCGAGCACAAAGGTAACTAGAGTCAGTTCAATGAAAAATATAGTGTTGACAAAAGATCGGTCAACCGTCCATCCGAAAATGGTGATTCCTCCAGGATTAGATTGCAAATACATCACTGCAAATTGAAAGGAATGCTTAAAACATCAGGTGCCAGTTTATAAGAAATAAGCGGACCAAAATGGTTTGTAAAACAGAACAAGATCTGTCAACTTCAAAAATGGTTTGTAAAACATTAAATTCCAGATGAAGCATGATTGGACCACCCAATGAAGAAAAATTGAATTAGACAGCAAAGTCTACTGTAAAAGACGGAATCTTGCCAGCACAGCACATTAATCTCAATGGGAGATGTAAAAATAAGACATTGACTTCAAACAAACAAAAAATGACTTATGGATTCTTTACGACGACAAAAGAATACCCAAGTACTCGATATATGCAATATTAAGCTCTAAGTTTTCATTCTTTTATCAAGGTATGACATGTCGGTCGCTCATGCCATGCAGAAGAAGATTCCCAAAAGCAAAGACGATTATCAACAGTAATATAAATAAATGTTGGTTTAGGGGAAGTTACAACTTAAAATAGATATTCAGTCTTCTCTTAGATGAATTATGGCCTCTTAAACTGAACTAAACGAACACAATCAACCTTGAATATTTAGTACCAAGAAAAGTACAAAAATCACAACTTGGTATCAATCACAAATATAAGTAAATAAATAAATATATATATATATATATATAAAATATAATATAATATATATATATATATATATATATATATATATATATATATATATATATATATATATATATATATATATATCTATCTCATTTCGAGAGATTTTCAGTCAATAAGTAAACACAGTAGATGTTTTATGGAACACAAATTTGTCAGTATTTGATTATTTAAGGGCCTGATTAATGAGGAATTATTAACTCGCACAGTTGAAGCAAGTATTCTATGTGAATAAATTAGGCAGTAAAAGAAAACAATGTCAATGCTCAAAAGTCATAGCAACTTGTAGTGGAGCAATTCAGTACATTGATGTTTAAATATTAATGTCATTATCTTCACAAATTAGCATAACCGACTTGATAAATTTAACATTCTATGCACACAAATTCGTTGAATGACATACCAAAGGCTTGCCTCTTGTGCAGTGATGTCATATAAGAAGCCAGTTGGATGTTAGTAGGCAAGTGAACGTAATCCAATGACTCTAGATCACTTTCAGAATAATCCAAATATATTGAATTCAAACGGTTTGCAGCTTCCAAATTCCCTAAGCTAATAGAATTTCTCAGTCGAGATGCATCAGAAGAGGTGCATGTTTCCAATGCATGCCATCTGCTAGCAAGTGAAACTATGTTTTGAGCTCTATGAGATATTCGAGTAGCTGCATGCAGACAAATAATGATTCCAACAACCTGCAGAAGTGTAGAAACCTGAAAGGATAGACAAATAAAAGAGAAACGGAATAAACTTGCTGCAAAAGAACTTTAAATCTTAACAAAAGCAGGAAAAGCAATGAGAAACTACTTAAATCCTAGAACTAAGTAACTCCTTAATGATTAAATAATAGAATGGGAACATATTCATTCAAGTTACATGCATAAACTATTTGAACATGGAAAATCAAACTTACAGCGAAATCTCCACCATTTGTTAAAGAAATTATTCCACCATATACTGTGATCAGTAACAGAGTCACAAATTGGCTAGTTGTAACAACCAAGAATTGCAGAAGAAGATATATTCTGAACCGGTGGCTTATTTTTGAGAGATGATAACGCAACCGTATGTGCTCCTCCATGAATACTGACACATCAGATTCCCTTTCTAAGAGCTTCCCATAATCATCGAAGTGGATAACTTGCAAATTGGAGACCAGGTGAAACAAAATGCTGGCTGATAGAGAGATTGTACTCACATAAGTCCAAGATATTGTTAAAGCTAAAAAAGTAGCAACTGAGAGCCACCATGACTCACGACGTACATATATAAGGCGAATCATTTCTCGGGCTATCTTCAGCAGGAAACATGGCAGCATCCACAGAACGAGCAAGCGCATAGACTCCTAAAGGGGGAAAAATAAAAATACGTCTTAACACTGCTTAATGGTGAATTCCCCACCCAATTGATAGAAACAGTGGAAGGTATTGAGTGAAGCAAACGGATCAATGGAGCTATGATTTGGAAGCAGAAGACAATGCTCTCTAGAACCCGAAGATCATAAAATTGTAAAACTGACAGAAATTTACTCTACTTTTGGGAGAATTTTTACGAACTAGAGCATGGTGACATTTCAGAAGTTTGCAGGAATGATCACAGTGATGTAACAGAAACAAATATAAACATAAATTTATGGATGTGAAGCCAGTTTTTACACTGATTGGCCACACGTAGATACCTAAAAGAACTCGAATTTGCTCACCGAAATCTGTTGAACGTAATCTTTGTGAAAGCTGCCTATTTGTCCACTCTGGCGGTCAACAAAGAGGAACCTCCTTAAACCGTACTTGCGCAGATTGTGGGAGAGGCAAACCAAAGAGACGGCGGCGAGGCACGCCTGCAGGGCCACAACGTCCATCTCAAAATCCTTAATCTGATACTTCTCACAGTGAGAGCAATCGCTGAAATGAAGCGACAAGAGTGGAACCACGACGCCAATCGCCATGAACGTAGTCCAAGACAGAGCAAAGCTCAACACCGAAGACTGATTGAACCCAAGTATAGTGAGAAAAGATTCCAAACGACGAAGCGTTTGATCCAGTTGAACCTCTTCCACGTTCTCTTCTTGTTGTGCTTCATCTACTTCAATGCCGTTTTGATTCGGATTTGAACTTGAAGCGAGAAGGGGCGTCAAATGAGGAGCTGGCTCTGGCTCTGAACCGAGATTGGCCATGAATCATGGATTCAAAACGGCGTATGAAAACTCACCGTTCAATGTAACGATTAATAGTATACATTGTTACCAGAAGTTGGGGTTTCAGAGAGATTTCAGACGTCGAAAGTGATAGAACATGCTGAATTCTGATTCAAAACAGCGCGTGAAATATCACCGTAGAATGTGACGAATGATAGTAAGCACTGTGACCAGAAGTTGGGTTTTCAGTGAGATTTCGGCAGTCGAAAGCGATAGAACATGCTCCACTGTGTGTCTAGTTTCACTTTCAGCTTTACTCTTCTGCCTCTCAAATCTAAAGGCAATTCATCAGAAGATAAATTATAATGTGCTTCGTGAAAATGTGGGCTTTAGGTGACCGTTTAGGGCTTGTTTGATATGAGAGATTTGAATTGAAGAAGAAGAGAGAGAGCCAATGTTGAGTTGGCATAGATGGTAAGGGATCCAAGACTAGGCCCTTAGGTCGTGGGTTCGATCCCCTCTGTCGTCGCTGGGACTCCTTTGGTAGGCGATCTCGTAAGTCCCCAGTAAGTGCTCATAGGCCGGGGCCGTCTTGCTGCGCAGTGGGGCGATGTCGAACCCCTTCAAAACTTTTTGGGAAAAAAAAATAAAAATAAAAAATAAAAGAAGAAGAAGAAGAGAGAGAGAATTTTTAAGAGTTGAATTTAAATAAATAAAGAAGCGAGATTAAAAGTTTTTAGTTAATTTTTTTTATTCTTTTATATAACCCCTTTCATAATTTCCTTAAATTTAACTTGTAAAATTATGATTTTCCTTACCGTCCCAAACAGCCGCTAGCCAAGTCCCACAAATTTCGAGGCCCTGACATGGATCCAAGTGACTGTTGCTTAGATCTCGATTCCGTGGACAGTGGATTTAAAAAACGGGGCAAACAAAGAACGGGAGGGAACCGTCGATCATATAAAACATGATTCTGTGGATCACGGATCAGTGTTGGAGGCTTGAGGTGGCACCAAGATAGAGTTTACTCATGGGTAAGGGGTAAAAAACTA
The DNA here is from genome assembly GCA_025563575.1 of Acacia pycnantha. Lineage (NCBI taxonomy): Eukaryota > Viridiplantae > Streptophyta > Magnoliopsida > Fabales > Fabaceae > Acacia > Acacia pycnantha. The sequence continues at coordinate 2,418,738 of JAMWYP010000006.1, forward strand.
AAAGTACATATAAGGTTTTTTTAAACGTACACTCAACATCAAATATCTTTTTAAAAATAAAGGTAGGGAAAATTAAAATAAAGGACCAAGAGAAAATAATATTTATTATAAAGGACCATAAAAATTGTAATTACTTAGAAGGACAAAACATCATAATATAAATTTAAAATTACAGGATATAATAGGTTAACTAGATTTTTTGATTTTATTAACATTACATGAATTTTTTAACCCACATAAATTTCTTCTAAAACAAAAATAAGTCATACAAACTTTCTTGGTTTAATATATATGATAAATTATAAAAGACCTTGACTTTTATTAAAACTATATAATTCCATTTTTAATTAAATTTATTGTTAATTTTTAAAAATTGAAGAATGCGTACTTTTTTTTTCATAGATATATATTCAAGTTGTGAAAATTGAGAAAACCATTGTTTAATTTAATGGAACTTAGAATTTTGTATTAGTTTTAAAAATAGAATGGGGAAGAGAATATAAGAGGCAATGCAAAATATTTTGTTAGGGGCATTTTAGTACTTTTAATTTTATATTTTTATACTTGGTCCTTCTAAATAATTACAATTTTTATGGTCCTTCTCTATAAATATCTTTTCCTTTAGGTCCTTCATTATAATTTTCCCATAAAAGTAGTTATGAACTTTCAAAATATTGTGTAAAATACACATTGACCGTTTGTTTAAATTTTTTAAAGATTAAAGTATAAAAATATACATGATATTTTTTCAAAAATATACCCAACACAAATGTTTTTTATGGGCAAAAGTAACTAAAAATTTCAAAAATACTCCCTCCAGTCCTTAATATAAAACTCAGTTAACTTTTTTGAGATATTAAGAAAGTTAAATAAGTTACTTTAAGAGTAAAATACATTAACTACCCCTCTGTTTTATCTAAATTACACAAACATTCTCTCTATTTTGAAAACGTATATAGATCTCCCTTAAAATTAAAATACATGTTATGAAAAATAAAAACATCCGTTACATATCTGAGATTCCATTTCCATCCACACAATCGTTAGTTGACCGTTAAGTTGATTATTAAAAATTTGGTTCAACCTAAATACTCATCTTTCAACAAATGAATAAACATTTATAATTACCTGAAAACATATATATATATATATATATATATATATAAATATATATGGGGAAATGATATATCATGTCACTGGACCTAAGAGTTTTTCCAATGAGATCAATACTGCACCGTTTGGGTTAGTGAAGGTGTACCTAAAATAATAATAATAAAAATCAAAAACAAAACACCCAGGATATCAACTCCCGTGACTGTGCTATCGTGAAGAAGGAATAGGAATAGCGCGCCAATGTTTTTTTTCCTACAAAAAGATATATTTAAACTCCTACCGAAGACCAAAACCATTCACTAGTCATTCAATATATTAAATATCATCATCTATTCATATTAGAATTAAGCCAGATAGCAAGACAAACTGCAGAAGCCAACAAGAGATGCCGGCCAATACATTACGATTATATGTACGTAATGAGTTCACATTAATACGCCACTCTGAATCAATCACAAACCTTGTAAATATTAGGAACTGGTATATGTTACGATCCATAAAGAAAGTGTGAAAATTAAATCCTTAATAAGCATCTCTCAGTCCTAAACCTGATCAAACCCCTATAACTAGCGGCAATATGATGGCGATAAATTAATAGCCCGAAACCTAGCATGTGAGCTCGCGATTCATCTCCATAATGCTCCTGACATTTGGGGCGTGGAGCGAGTAGACGATCGCTTGCCTTCTGGCGATTTCCAGTTGAGCCTTGCCATCGGATAACGCCGAAGCAACGGAAGAAGGATCCGACAGGTTTTGGTTATGGCGAAAGGCGTCGATGGTCCGACGCTTGGTGTATGCCTTGATGTTTTAATCCGGAAACTGGCGAGCCGTGCGGAGGAGAGAACGGAAGAGAGAAAGCACTTCGGCCTTTGATTGCTGGACGGTAGCTGCAGAAGCAGAAGACGCCATTGTTACGGAGATTCTCTACTCTCAGCGCGCCAATGTTTTTCGAATCGGCAATAAATGGAATTGGCCGAAACATTGATTATTATTGAGTTTTTTTTTAGTCAGATAGCGCGTGCTATGGACAAAACAGTGCAGTATTAATCTCACTGGAAAAACTCTTAGGTCCTGTTCTGGTGTAGAACTCAGATGTCCGGCCTATCGAAGGTCCGGTGGTTTGATATAGGATCTGGGTGCCCTTCCTGTATGCTTATGGGTCAAGCGTTCAGGAGAGGGTATGATCACGGTACACAAGCAGGCGTTTCGGCTAAGGGGTGCTGTGTGTGCCGTGTGACTGTATGTAAATAAGTCAAGGCTTAGAATGAATGTACCTGGCGCCCGTCTCCTTCCTCTGTATATATAGAGCATACCTGGTTAGTTGTGCAGCCGAGTTTAGATGTTCGCTTGAAGAACGAAAGTTCGAGTCTTTGTTGAAGTCTGAGTCATTGTTGATCGCGAAGTAACATGATGTCCTTGCCCCCACCGGTTGTCAGTCTTTGGTCAACCGGGGTGAACATGTTGCTGGATCCTCTAGTTGTATTGGAGCTGCCCCCCGTCTTACTTTGATAAGGTGTCTATCAGAGTTTCAAGCAATCTCTAACTACAAGTCTTCTGGTTGAATTGCCCCCAGACATGTGGTCCGGGTTATGCTTGTTTAAATTTTGTTGTTCTTCGACCATCCGGGCTCGCTTCTTGCACGGTCGAAGACTCCAAATGCGGGTCCTTCCTTAGAGGCTGACTAGCCTAACGAGCAAGCCGGGATAATTGACTGTGACTCCTGCTCCTTATGCCCGGACCTTGGCTGTCGATTCCTCTTCTACGTTATCATTTGCCTATGCCAGCTGGCGTCCCTCGACTGTCGTGAAGCCGAATTGAGGGTCTTGGCCTATACGGGCTTTGGCGCAATTAATGCCTTTCCCTGTGAGATTGCGTCCGTATTTAGTTGAAATTCTGGGTAAATTCCCTTGTTGAGTGGGTTTTCGCGTAGTCCTGTTTTTCAGTTCCTTCATTTGTGCAAAACTCCCCGTGTTTTTCGAGTGAGTCGTTTCCTTTTCGTTAATACCTTTAGTAGAGTGCCTCCCAATGTCAAAGGACATAAAGAATATGACCCCCGAAGAATCGGCGGAACTACGCCACACCGTCAAGGGAAAAAGCCGTTGGTGGCTTTGGGGCGATGAATCTTCCCGTCCAACGCCGCAAACCGTTGCTTTAACCGATCACCGTGGAGGCAAGGGAAGAACTTACGGTGGTGGGCCGACGAAAATCCGAGACGATGCATCGTCGGTTGTGGGAAGTCCGAATGTTTCCTTCCCGATTCTTCCTAACCCGAGGGAGTTTAACCCGAGTTTCGATGTGTCCACTTCTCCGACCTTCCGAACAGCCGCCTAACAAAGTGGCGGCTCGGGTCCAAGGGCCGAGGTTGATTCCTACATCGGCCTTGCTACGATCGCTTGTATGAGTGCTCCCGACTTATTTCTTGTGGGATTCCTCCACACCTGACTTAATTTTGGGCTCGTGCCGACACAATTTGGTCCCGGCTCCTCAAGCAATATCGCGAGTCCTGTTGACTTGGATTTTAATCTTACCACAACCGTAGCGCCCCGCCTTCAATTATTGACATCAGGTATGCTAGGAAGATTCTGATCTCTTATATTTTTATTTGTGTTAGGTATAATGGCGTCGTCTTCTTCTTCCCACGCGGCTGAGTCAGAATCTGGAAACGCCAACCGCGCTAGCCCCCCGCAAGACTTAATTGACCAATTCCCTTGGGTTACCCGAGAGGTGTTATCTTATCGGTCGAAGCTGACCATGGAAGACTTGGAAGGTCTTCCGGTTCGAGATACTAACACCTACTCGCTTTGTCTCCCGAAGAGGAAGAGCTGTGTGCTCGGTGAGGGAGGGGAGCCACAACTCCTTTTTCTTTTCTATGCCGCCTATATCACCGTGCTTGGGATTCGATTCCCTTTTCCGAATTTCAAATGGCCACCCTTCGTTTCTTAGTATAGCTCCTCGCAATTACACCCCAATGGACGGGGTTACTCCGATTGCCTTTGAGTGGTTTTGCATGAGCCTTGGACCGCCTTGCACCACTTCCATGTTCTTCTATTTCTTCAACCCCACACCTCTCGCTCGGGAAGGAACCGCCGAGCTCAAGGGCTGGACCTCCATTCGGGAATAGCCAATCGGCGCTTGTTTACCCAGCCTCGGACTCTTTCAAACGCTTCAAGGGCAACTTTTTCAAAGTCGTCGCTAAAGCGGTACAACTCCTTGGTTCCTCAAAGGGCCGGACTCTCCAAAGGTCGATCGGGAGTTTAACTTGTATTGGTGTCAAGATCACCACAATGTGTCCCCTAGCGCCTATAAGGTGGAGCGGTCCAATCTGCTGAAGCTCGAAAGGAAGGCCATTGATGCCATAATAGACCACGTTCGAGCGAACGGCACCGTAGGGCCGGCTCCTTAGTAGCCCAATATCGGGCCGAGGCACGGCGTCAAGATGAGATGGCGTCGGGCCGAGTATGGCATTTTTGTTATTTAACATCCGCGTTGTTCCGCGTCTTAGTATTGTATTGATCATCTTTGCTTTCCTAGTAGCTAACATGGTGTATGTGTTTCGTACGGGTCTTAAGATGAAAGAGCCTCAATACCTTTGCGGGATCCCCGCGCCTGCCGCCAAGGGGAGAAAGAGGTCGGCCAAGGAGTTGGGCAAGTCGAAGGTCGGAGAGTCTTCGAGGCGGGCCGAGCCAAAGAGGCCTAAGGTCGGGAGTCGTCCAAGCCCCGAACCGAAGTCGGACTGTCTCTCCTATCCGAGCCTCCCCGTCCCGAAATCGCCGCTTCCAAAGTCGACCGACGCCGAGCCCCTCTCCATGCTCGATACCTCGGTTCCCCCTCGTCCTTCCACCGTCATTCCCGTTCACATTTGTGGAGTAAGGGTATTACCGAGGAACTCGGCGTTGCACTCCGCCTCCTGCCCGTTATCAAGAGCCAGTGGCCTTGCGGGAAGTAGACGTACGAGAGGTCCAGGCATTGGGAAATGCTTTCTTGAAAGGTCTTGGTTTGACCCAATCGTTTCTCACCCCGCACCACAAATATGCGGAGGCCGCCACGGAGCCGAAGCGTGCCGCCGAGACCGTGGAGGCTGAGCAGGGTGAGGAAGTCTCGACTGCCCCCAAGCACACGGATTGATCTCCCTTTTTTTTTTTTCTTTCTCTTTTTAACTTGTATAATCTATCCGGTTGTTTTACCGACAATGACTTTATTTGAATAGATTGGCCAATATGGCCACTTTTGGCTACGATTAACAATAGATGGTAACTTAGCAACCATAATGCATCGTATAAGAATATAACTTTACCGATTATCGCGGTCGACTGGCCAAGGTCATATGAAGGTAAGCAGAATCTGCGAACGCGCTTTTTGGTCATAAGACCATAATGTTTTAAAGTGCTAGTGCTTGCACTGTTTATAAAATTCCAGGTATAGTAACCGGGTCATCCAAAGGTAAATGAAAATTGCCACCTGCCCGGGTTCGGTTTTGTCCCGATAGCGTCCGAGCATTTTGACCTGATCAAGGTCGGCATGACATTTTCTATTGATACCCCGGAGTAAATTAGCGTGTCTGGGCTGCGATAGCTATCCAGACGTGTTTTCTTGGTGAAAAGCTAATAACAATTGAATCTTGAAAAAGACAATGTTTGGAATTCAATAGATACCCTCGAACGAGAGTTTCATTCATATTTGGCACAACAATTGTTGCGAAGGGAAAAGCCGCGGGCCAACGTTGAATAAAGAACATAATGGAAAACGATGCTTTAAGAAAAACAACGAGATAAGCCTAATCAAATATGCCTTTAATTTGTCCGCATTCCATGTTCGCTTGATAGGGGTTCCATCCAAATTTTCCGAATGTAAGCTCCTCTCTCAAGAGTTTCCCGAACGCGATAAGGTCCATCCCATTAGCCGCAAGCTTGCCGTCTTTGGAGTTCTTGTTCCCGATGTCGGCCCTTCTAAGTACCAAGCAACCAGTTTGGAATCTTCTTGGTCTAACCTTCTTGTTATAACGAGCCGCGATCGGTGCTTCATTGCAATATCCCGACAATGGGAGGTGACCGGGCCTCATCGGCCGATCCAACTCTATCGCTAACGCCTCACTATTGGCGATTTCACCTTGTGATAAAATGCTCTTCCGGCGCCAAGACATCATCCCTATTTCCACAGGAATCATAGATTCACAACCGTAGGCGATCTATAAGGAGTTTCTTGGGTGGATGTACGAGCGGTTGTTCGATTTCCCCAAAGGACAAAAGGTAGTTGATCGGCCCAAGAGGTGTCAGCCTCCAACATACGTTTCTTCAAACCATCAAGGATGACCTTATTGGCGGACTCAGCTTGCCCGTTGGATCGCGGGTGTTCCACGGAAGCAAAGTGATCGTATATCCGTATTCGTAAATCAAGTCACGAAATCCGACACCGGTGGGCGAGTTCCGTTGTGCATTACTATCTCATTTGGTGCTCGAGCGCGTAATTATATTAACTTCAACAAACCGCTGCACGAGAGCCGAGGAGATCGTTGTGAGAGGTTCGGCCTCAATCCACTTGGTGAAATAGTCTATCGCCACGATTAGCCGGCGCGATTGCCTGGTCTTTGTCTTAAATGGCCCCAGAATGTCCATACCCCATTTGTAAAATGGCCGGGGGCCGTGATGGAATGAAGCTCGTAGTGGGCGCCCAAATAACTCGGCATGTTTCGACAACTATCACATTGTCTTACAAGGGTCTTTGAATCTGCCTCCAACGTCGGCCGATGTAGCTTTGCTCGAAGGGTTTTTCGGGCGAGCGCCTTAGCCCCCATATGTTGACCATTGGCCCCTCCATGAATCTCTGCCAGGACATACCCCGCTTCGTTTGGGTTCAAACATCTCAGCATGGGAGAATGTAATCCTTTTCGGTAAAGTTGATCCTCCACCATTGTGTACTTGGCCGCGTCACGAATCAACATTTTTGCTTCCATTGCATCGTCCGTTTTCTCCTCGGGAATGTGAGTAACGGTTGCTTCATCGAAACGACATCAACTCCTTTGCCTTTAGGAGATACTTGGCCATTAGCGGGCCTTTAGCACGATACGTACCCTCGATCCGAGCCGCCACAAGTGGGAGTCGGTGAAAACCTTAACTCTTGTGGCCTCATTTTCCTTGGCTTGAAGAAGCCCGGCTATCAAGGCCTCGTATTCGCTTGATTGTTCGAAGTTGGGAAGTTGAGATGCAACGAATGCTCAATTGTAACCCCCTCGGACTCTCGATAATGACTCAGCTCCACTTCCTTTCGTGTTCGACGATCCGTCGACATACACCTTCCATTCGCTGCCGGTGTCTCGTCGGACTTAGAAGCCGGGGTGAGCTCTCGATGAAGTCGGCCAACGCACGTGACTTGATTGCATGGCGAGCTTCGTAGGTGATGTCGAACTCGGAGAGTTCTATCGCCCAATTAGTCATCCTCCCGCTAGGTCCGGCTTATGTAAGACTTGTCGAATTGGGCGCTTGTTCTAACAACGATATGGTGACCACGGAAATAAGGTCTTAACCGACGGGCCGCAATAGCGAGAGCGAATGCCACTTTTTCTAGCTTACGGTATCGGATCTCGGCATTCGCAGGGTTACGCGACAAAATACACGGGAATTTGTCCGTGTTCCGCCTCTCTTACTAAAGCGCGGCCCGCTTCCTCGCCGATCGACAAGTAAAGGAAAAGACTCTCGCCGAGCCGAGGTTTTGAGAGGATCGGAGGATTGGCCGGACATTGCTTTATGTCTTCAAATGCGTCATCGCACTTTGAATTCCATTCCACAGATGCCTCCTTCTTTAAGAGCACGAACATGGGTAAGGCCTTCTCCGTGATTTTGGCAAAAACCTAGTTAGGGCGGCCAATCTTCCGGTTAAGCTGTTGGACTTCTTTTTATTACTCGGAGCCTTCATCTCCATCACCGCCCTACATTTGTCCGGGTTGGCCTCAATGCCCGGTTAGTCGGCATGAAACCCGGGAACTTCCCAGCGGGGACGCCAAAAGCACATTTGGTAGGGTTCGGTCGGATTCGGTAGGTTACGAGTTTGGCGAATGTCTGCCCGGGTCTTGTATATGACGTTGCTGATCCAAGGTTTTGACGATCATGTCATCTATATACACTTCCACATTGCGGCCAATCTGGTCCGCAAAGACCTTATTCATCATCCTTTGATATGTAGCTCCCGCATTCTTCAATCCGAAAGGCATGACATTATAGCAATAGTTAGCTCTTTCGGTAATGAAGGCTGTTTTTCCCGATCCTCTGGGTACATCGCTATCGATTATATCCGAGTACGCGTCCATAAAGGATAGGAGCTGGAATCTGAGGCGTTGTCGACCAGCTGGTCGATGTTTGGCATTGGGTAGGAGTCCTTCGGGCATACCTTGTTCAAGTTCTTGTAATCGGTACACACTCTCCACTTCCCATTTGGCTTTTTACCATCACCACATTTGATAACCGGGCCCAGGCGAAGACATCCCTGTTTTCTTTCAGGAATTCCTCCAACCGACTTCTAAGTTCGGAAGACAGGTGTTTGCCAATCTTGGTGGTGCGAGAGGGTCTCCGATCACCGGATCTTCCAGTCTCCCCTAGGTTACAGGCGAGCCTCATCGTCTCGGATGTCTAATTCCACAGTATTAACTTCTTCGTCTGGAGAATCCCGGTCCGAATGGTCCAGATAGCTGATTTTTTGGGGCTGCGATGAAGATCCGCCCTCCCCAATCCTCACGGTTTCAAAATAGCACTGTCGAGATTCTCTTTGATCCCCGATTCCGTGACCACGGTTCCTTGGTTGCCTATCACCTTGAGCTTTTGATGCTTTGTAGACACCGGCATGTCCCACTTGTGGATGGTTGGCCTTCCCAATATTATGTTATAAGGTGAAACGAACTCGGCCACTATGAACCGCACTCTTTCGGACTTAAAGGCGTCTTTGACTCCAAGGGTGAACTGAGGTCGATAAACCCCTTCGGACGAGATTGTTCTCCATTAAACCCGATGAGGGTTGTCTTGCAAGGCTTTAAGTCGTCCGGTCCAGGCTCATTCTTTTGAACGCTTCCCAGCTTAGTATGTCGGCCGAGCTACCGGCATCCACGAATATCCGCTTGACTCGGCGGTTGACGGCCCGTTCGGTTATCACTAGCCCATCTTGATGGCGGGGACAACGTCCTTGAGGTCGTCTCTTGTGAAAAACAAAGGCGGTCGTGCTACCTCGGTGTGATGTTCCTTGAATTTAGGTCGGTCCACGACGGACAGGACTTCTCGAAGGTATTTCCTTCGGCGGCTTATAGTATCACCGCCACCGCCCATTGCTCCGCTGATTACATTACAGTCGAATTCCGCTTCTGGAAATTCGTCATCGGCTTCAGGAGCCTTTCGTTTATCTTCTGCTTTTGAACTTTCGAGGAGGGGTCCTACTGCGGTTCTTGGTCTTTCGTTTCCCGCCTTTTCCTTGATGCTCTATGACGTCTTTGTTGAAGTTTGCCTTCCCGAACAAATCGTTCGATTGCATCCGGAGCTCGTAACATTCGTCGGTTGTATGACCTCGACCATCATGGAACGAGCAATATTTAGATTGGTCTATCCGGATCTTCGGTAGGATAGACGAGGCCGATCGACCTTCTTCATCTCGGTCGTTGCTACCTCCTTCCAAACTTGAGATCGAGGCACCGTCGGGCCGAATATTTCTCGTACTTGCTCCGTGATCAAATTTGCCACCTCGGCTCTTGCTTTCATTCCCCCTTCTCAGGGAATCCCTATTCTGTTGTCGAGAAGTCTCGACCCACGGGAGGAGATTCTATCTTGGTCCCGCCTCGGAATTGGGATTGTTTGCCATTCGCATCTGCTCGACGTCCAAGTACTTCTTTGAACGAGATATGAAGTCGTTGAGATTCTTTGCCGCTCCTTTAAAAAGGATTACGCGGGCGGGACTCCTTATCGAGGCCGTCCACCAATAAGTGAACGTGTACGTCTTCGTTAAGTCCGCGCACTGCAGTGCCGCATGATTGAAGCGGTCCGGGTAACTTTGGAGCGGCTCTCCGGCCATTGTCGATTTTGGAGAGAGAATCTTGGGATTTTGGTTGCCGTTTGCTAGTCGCGAAGTGCAACTCAAAGGCCTCGGCCGGGTCTTCAAAGTTGTGGATCGACCCAAAGGGAAGAGTGTGAAGCCATTTCAACGCGGCCCCTTTAACGTCGCGGCGAAGATCCGGGGCACAATTGGTTCCTTGAGACCTCTAACCGACATGTGAACGTCAAAGTCTTCTAAATGAGTCGTCGGGTCTTGTGTGCCATCATACTTTGTCAACTCGCCCAAATTCGGCTTCTCGGGGAATCGGGCGTTACGGATCTCCTTGGAGAAAAAGCTATTGTGCATTTGGTGACATATCTCCGTCGCTGGAAACCATTTGGGGAACCGTCCTGTCACCTCGATGGTTCCTCGCACGAGGTCGACCCTCTTCATCCGGTTACGGTTCCTCCTATTGGCCCTCCTGGCGTCGACGGTTTCCGCCTTCCGCCTTGTCGGTGCGATGAGCCGAGCTCTCGTCATCGTCGTCCTCTCTCCAAGTTTTATCTTCCCGTCTTCTTTGGAAAGGGTGTGGGTCCGCCTTTTCTCCCGCTCTTCCGCTCGGCGATAGTGAAGGGTATGGCGCTTGTCTATGTTGTCCACCCGTCTCATTATCGCAAGCATCCGGCTTGAAGAGATCGAAAGTCCGGCTCGGCATGTGGGATGTCCGGCCTCCTCGAGTGGAGTTCGTGGTCCACGGTCTTGGTTTCGTGGAGCCGAGGGACTCCGTGTCGGACGGAGTTGTCCTTTTGATGTCGTTCATTGTTGGGAATCAATGGTTCTTACTGGTGAGAGAAAGCCGATCTTCTCCTTCTGATGGTCTCCATCGTCTTGGTTAATCAGCTGCTCATTACGGGGTGGTTGACGCGGTGGTTGACGGTTGTCCCCGCTTGATCCGCCTCAGATTGTCTTTGGCACGAAGCACGAGTGCTTATCCTCATGGTCACGGGAATAGAAGTTTATTGATCCCACGGTCGGCGCCAGCGTTGCAGTGTAGAACTCGGATGTCAGGCCTATTGAAGGTCCGGTGGTTTGATATAGGATCTGGTGCCCTTCTGTATGCTTATGGGTCAAGCGTTCGGGAGAGGGTATGATCACGGTACACAAGCGGGCGTTTCGCCTAAGGGGTGTTGTGTGTGCCGTGTGACTGTATGTAAATAAGTCAAGGCTTAGAATCAATGTACCTGGCGCCCGTCTCCTTCCTCTGTATATATAGAGTATACCTGGTTAGTTAGTCCCTTGGCTGCCACGCCGTACGTGTCATGTGCGTGTCCGGGATCGTGCGCGCATGTTCATGATCGTGGGTGCATGTCCAGGATCGTGGGCGCGTGTCCAAGGTCATGGCTGGGTCCCACGGATGGTGGGTTGCCCCCTGTACTAGCCAGTGAGATAATGGGCCTAGGCTAGGTCCGTAACAGGTCCAATGACATGATTTATCATTTCCCCTATATATATATATATATATATATTGTTACGGACCTATATTAGGCCCAATAGCGGTAAAGCCCAACAACCATAGGTAAGGCATATCCGATCCGACCTATTAGCAAGGAGGATCCTAACTCCCCCAATAATCCAGGAATATCTCCAGATATGGTTGAGCAGTTAGGATCCTTGGGCCGGAGATCACGCCAGGCCCAGAATATCCTACCTAAGGTACTCTCTATAAATACTGAGGTCAAACCCTAAGGTACACATGTTCTAACCCTGAACTATTTACATACAGTCACACTGTGCATACACCCCACCCCGTGGCTAAGAGCCTGGTTGTGTACAGTGATCCCATCTCCAACTGAGTGCTTCCCTCATAGGCATTCAGGAAGATACCTTTTATCCAACATCAAAGCACCAGCCCATCAGGCTGGACATCTGTGTTCTACCCCAGAACAGTGGCGCCGTCCGTGGGGACCGTAAATTTCGATCCCCGTTACCAATGAGGGTTAATACAAGAAGTACTAGCCAATCAAAAGGACATGGAACGCCGACAAGCTGAGGGCCTACTACAGCTAGACTTAGTCACGGCAAGCCTCCCATGACGGACACATTGTGTCTGAGTTGGTTTTTGTTTTAATTATTTCCATTTCAGCTTGTTTTTATTTATTCATTTGGGCAAGTTTTCGTCTTAAGTTGTTAGCTCTTCAAAGCGAATCATTTCTTGAATTAATAAACGGTTCTTTTATTAATCTCAAGAGTACCTGACGATATGCCAACTACCTATAAGGAATCGGACCGAGGTTAGGGTTCCACGACCCAGTATAGCTCCATCCATAAGTGACAATCCGACACCAGGGCCAATAAGCCCGGGTATTGTTAAACTAGGTAAGGCCGCTGTCATCAGCCCTTACAAATATTTTGATGCATCAAATTTAACACCTAGATAAGAAGGAGAATAGTCATATCGGACCCTGATCAGGTCGAAATGTTTAAAGGTGTGTCCATACGACCACGGTTGAGCATGTGACGGTTTGCCCTTACTACGGTTAAGATACTGGAAAACGACTCCAAAACCTCGTAGTGCGGTTAATTTTAAAGCCCCTACCCATACACCTAGTCTCTTACACCAGAAGAGTACTAGCGGACTCTAATTATTTAAGACCCTGGCTCGGTCAAAACCATACCGACGTGCACTTTACGCATAAGGTTAAAGAAATAGACTACGAAATACTTAATTGAATTTCACTACTATAAAGCAAATGTACAAAAGAAGTACAAACTATTACAACTAAAAAACCAGTATCAGACACCGGAACAGAAATAAAGTAAGAAAAAATAACGCTCAACTCGGAGGGGCCGCTTCCTCCATAGGCGCCCCATCCCTCTCAGGCTAGACAGTGGACGAAGCTTCTTCGCTGACCTGGCCTGCTTGATCATCATCCGCAAGGGACACCGACTCGTCCTCGGGAGAAGGGGGCGGCGGGACTAGAACGCCACCTTGGATGAAGGACCGGTAATCATAGCCGGCAAGGTTCAGCTCCACCCCCGGGTTGAGGTGCCGAATCTGAGCAAGGGCCATTTTAAAACAATCCGCCGCAGCTGCCCTCACCGTATCCGCCGGCTTCGGTGGGCTTTCTTCTCCTCCTCGAGGGCACCCCGGGTTTGCTCAAGCTCCTGGAATAGAGCACAACGCTGCTGTGTCAAGGTCTTCACCGCCTCCATACTGAGGGAATTAGCCGACCGCGTGTCAGCCAGATTAGTGTTGCTCTGATCCAGGGAGGCCTTAGTGAGCAGAAGCTCCTCGGTCGCCTTACCAGCGACGGCCTTGGAGCGATTGAGCTCCACCTCCTCAGACCATCCCACGGCTTCCTCCGCTTGCTGCTTCTCCTTCGTAAGCCTCTTGGCCTTCTCCTCAGCCATTTCCAGATCTAGTCTCAAGCGCCGGACTTCACCTGCGACCCCGACATAGTTGCCCCTAAGGTGAAGAAAGGCATGGGACACTCCGATCGCCTTGCAGAGGTAATCCACCACCTTGTAAACCTCGCATTCATCCACATCCGAGAGTGGCCGAGAACCCATGAATTGACGAGGCAGAAGGAAAGCAAGACTTAGCTCCTCCGTAATGCCCTTCTCCCAAGCCAGACCCCGGGCAATTTCGCTGACTGGAGGAGTAGCAGCCGAAACCTTGGTTGGAGACGGAGGACAGGGCGAGTCAGATGTCAGGAGCTCTTTTCCTTTGTCGGCCGTTGGAGAAGTTAGGCCGGTAAACTGGGATGGAGGGGCCACCTGTTTGTCCCCAACCTTGGCCTTTTTAGCCAAATTTGCCTTGGAGGCCACGGCTGCAACGGCCTTCTTTTCTGGGGCTCGGCTGCAGCCCGCTTCCGAGGTGCCTTATTTGTTGGAGCCTCGGCCGCCGGCCTCACATACGTTAGGTGATCTGGTAACTCCTCCATACGACGTGGATCTGCAAATAAATGACAAGAATGTCAGAATGAAAATAAAGAAAATGACATATGAAAATGCCAAACTAAATGAAAAGGGTTGTACTAGATGCCGAGCCCGACCCCGACCCAGCGCCAGCCTGTTTAATATAGAAAGTCGCGCTCTTTACTCCATTCTTGGTGACATAGGAGGCTATCTTGGCTACCGCAACCTCCTCCTCAACCAAAAGATTGGTAGCATTGACTTGATAGGATGAGGAGCCAAGCCTGTGATGATCGGCGGACCAGTACAAGGGAAACCGCCACTCCACGTCGGGGCCTTTCAGAAACCAAGGCTGCTCACCAAAGTTGGCGACCACCTTGAAGAAAGACGCTTTAAAGTGTTTGAAAGAATCGGAGAAGGCGGTGAAGATTTTCTTGTCAGGGTCACTCCTGAGAGAAGTCAACCCCTTCAAGTTGGCCGGCTCCCTACCCGAGCGAGGGGTGAAGGGACAAAAGAAATAGAAGAAAAGGGAGGCGGTGCAGGAAATGACGGGGTCAAATGAGCCGCACAGACGTTCGAACGCCGCAAGGTAAGCCCACCCATTAGGGTGAAGCTGAGAAGGGGCTAAGTGAAGATGATTGAGGGCGGATATTTGGAACTCGGTAAACGGGAAGCGAATACCTAGCCGGGACAAATATTCCTGGTAGAAGGAAAAGAAGTTTGTATACCTGATCTCTCGAGTAGAGCAGATCGGCTCGTCCTCATCAGGAGGACTCAACAAACATCCGAGCAAGTGCGAAACCCCTAGTCGATCCACGTCCGCTTCAGTCATCAGAGAACGCGTCGTCAGGACTTCATGCATTACCCATGGATATTTAGCCCTAAGAGCTGGGGAAGGACTGCCAGAATCCCCTTCCGCTTCGGACATAGAGAGACGGGGAGAAGACGAGGACTCCATTCACCTATAACAAAAACAAAGAAAAGCTATGGTCAGAGCTAAGAAGGATACCTGACTAAGATAAGCTAACGTTTGAAGAGGGAAAACGAATGGAGTCTGGCAAACGCAGACCCCCAGAAGCCGGGATAGGCTCGGACGACGATCTATGCCGGCACGAGCCCAAAACACTATTAGCCAGAGATTCCTGCCCACTCACGATGTACGACGAGCTCTGGGCGATGCACTCCCAGTAGGGACTGAGGTAGCCATCCGGAAGGGATTCCGACCCTGTTTGGCGAGGCGCCTCATAAAAGTTGATAGGCTCGGCCAAAACGGTCTAGGCCTCAGGCGAACTCTCAGGATCAAGCCTAACGGGGTCGGACTCCGGTTAGCTAGACCTAGGAACGGACGGCTGGGACCCTCCAGCACTCCTACTACCGGACTCACCCCGGAGAACAGAGGCTAGTTTCTCCTCCTCGGTCAGTGGAGTGCCTAACAGCCAAAAACTAAACCGGGGAAAGCGATTTCGTAAGGCTTCCTCCTCCTCTGGGTCTAAGGGTTGGCTCGAAGAGGATGGACGTTTACCCCTATCCATCAAGGCTGGAGGCTCAAACCTATACAGTCACAAAAGGATTGATAAGAAAAAAAAATGGGGGGGGGGTACCAGAGGGAGTAAACCTAAGAGGAGAAACGCTCCCCCGAACAACAACCTATGGGTATGACAGTGCTACTCACAAACTCACCCAGAAACACCAACTCCCAAGTCCGACGAAACCCAGAAATCCTCAAAACGCTAACGAAGGAGAAGGAGAAGCAAGAAAGCCAAAACATAGAAATGCACACAGCATTCAAATAAAAACTTCTAAAAGGGAGAAAGTATACCAGTAAATGCGAGGATTGGAAGGATGCAAAGGGAGGAGCAGGAATTCACGAAACAGCTTCCTGGGCGTAGGAGAGGAAGATGCCTGGAGAATGCAGAGAAAAGGCTTCACGGTCTGAGTTGGTAGAGAAAGGAAAGCTTGTGAAGAGTGAAGGATGTGAGAATAAAATGAAGTCTCCCAACAACGTTTAACGTAAAGAAAAGATGAGGGAAGTTCAAAAACAGCCCAACCGTCAGGGGTAGAGGCGACTTTTCACCCCAAAAGTAGAGGTGACGTACGACGTGCCTCTGGCGCATTAATTGCGCACGAAACCAGGGGCGGCTAGGCGTGACGGTTGAAACCCATTCCCAATCCGCGAAAGCCAGATGCCAGGAGGCAATCATGGCAGAGCCAGGGGGTACTCTCCAAGAGTCACGCGGGGGCCACAACAACCACCTCGGATCCACCAGCCGCGTTTCACTACCCTAACACCTTGGTTCATCCAGAATCACGCGGGGTCCACGGCTGTCACCCCGGATCCGTAAGCCGCGAGTTACCACCCCGGCGCCTTGACTCCCTCGGCATCACCACGCACCCTGGGAAGAGGGGGGCCGAGGCCGATGCCCAAGAAACCTAACCCGGAAGGCCATGGTGTAATTGCCAGGGCGCCAAGGACTCCTCAACTTACCTCGGATGACCCATCCAGGACATAATACACCCCGGCAGCTCAAAGGCTTGAACTACCGGGCTGGGGGCAACTGTTACGGACCTATATTAGGCCCAATAGAGGTAAAGCCCAACAACCATAGGTAAGGCATAACCGATCCGACCTATTAGCAAGGAGGATCCTAACTACCCCAATAATCTAGGAATATCTCCAGATATGGTTGAGCAGTTAGGATCCTTGGGCTGGAGATCACGCCAGGCCCAGAATATCCTACCTAAGGTACTCTCTATAAATACTGAGGTCAAACCCTAAGGTACACACATTCTAACCCTGAACTATTTACATACAGTCACACTGTGCACACACCCCACCCCCTTGGCTAAGAGCTTGGTTGTGTACAGTGATCCCATCTCCAACTGAGTGCTTCCCTCATAGGCATTCAGGAAGAGACCTTTGATCCAACATCAAAGCACCAGCCCATCAGGCTGGACATCTGTGTTCTACCCCAGAACACACACACACACACACACACACACACATATATATATATAGGGTTTATCGTTTGTCATGTCACTTGACATAAGGTTATGTCAAGTCACCCAAAAACTACGTCGTTTTGGGAGTTCATTAATTCCCCTAACTCCAAAACGACGTCGTTTTGGGAGTTAGGGGAATTAATGAAGGGTGTTTTGGTATTTTTGTTTTTGTATTTATTACATGAATTTTACTAAAACACCCTTCATTAATTCCCCAAACTCCCAAAACTACGTCGTTTTGGAGTTAGGGGAATTAATGAACTCCTAAAACAACGTAGTTTTGGGGTGACTTGACATAACCTTATGTCAAGTGACATGACAAACGATAAACCCATACACACACACACACATATATATAATATGTTCACAATTTCCAATATAATAAAAAAATTAAAGAAAATTGCACCTAGGTCCTAGGCAAGGGAATTTACGACAAAATAGTCCCTTAAAATCTCAAAATTATGGTGAAGTCCCGTGTGACTTTTTTTGCAATATTTTCTATATGAAAAAACACAAATTCCCCCACGTGCCTATTTTGACAAGTCCATGTATTTGTGTTGACAAGTTCATGTGCATGTATTGACAAATAAGCATGTTTTGACAAGCCCATGAGCCTATTTTGATAAGCTCACGAGCATGTTATGAGAAGTCCATGAGCATATTCTGACAAGTCCATGTGCATGTGTTGACATGTCCATGAGCCTCCATGGGAGCATTTGTCTCTTTTCACATATGAAAAATATTGCAAAGAAGTCCTTTAAGATTTCACCGCAATTTTGAAATTTTAAGGGAACATTTCATTGTATCTTCCCTTGCTCTGGACCAAGATGCAATTTTCCCAAAAATTTATTGGTTTCTTAATCATCTATGTCATCCTCCATTTCACCATTTTCAGTCAAAAAATTTAAACAACAGTCAATTAACGGTCAAGATGTATTTTTACACATATTTTAGAAGTCCATAGTTATTTTTATCCCTAAAAAAAACATTTGTGTTAGGTGCAACGCTTTAGGAAAAATCTCATGTGTATTTTTGCATCTTAACTTTTAAAAATTTGAAACAAACGGTTAACTAACAGTCAATGTGTATTTTTGCACCTATTTTGGAAGATCATAGTTACTTTTGCCCCTCAAAAAAGTATTCCTTCTGGTCCTAATTATAGGAACACATTTTGGAGTTGGTTTTGGTCCTAATTATAAAACCAAGTTTTAACTTTTGTCAATTTTTTTTCTAAAATACCCTTATTGATATTTTCTCAATAATAATTAAAAACAATAATAATTTCATAATACACTTATGTATTCTCTAAAGTAAATAATGTTTGCAACTCGTTAATGTCATATACACCTCAATTATACTGTTTTTTTTTATAAAATAATTTTGAACAATTTTTGTCATATTTTTTCCATATCACCCCTACTAATACTTTCTCCATAATAATTAATTTAATAACACTCTTATATTCCATCAAGTGAATTTATTAACGATCTGCATATAGAATAATCACAGACAGAAAGAAAATGAGTGTCTTTCATTCTATCCGCTCAATTATTTGCAGAGAGACAGTCTAGGGGCTACTAATTCAACTAATTTTGCCTTGATGTAATTTTCAATTTTAAGCAGGGGTATTTTTGAAAAATAATTATAATTAACTAATTTAAGACCGGACAAATTAGTATATACGGTCTTAAAGTTAATCTTTAAGACCGGTCTTTCTTTAACTCCGGTCTTAAAATTAATTTCGGTATTAAAATTAATTAATTTTTTATTTAAACTTGAGTACCGGCCGTATTTTAAGTCCGGTCTTAAAAGTCTAACTTTTAAGACCGGCTATTATATATGTTCTATCTTAAAAATTTAATACCTTTATATTTAAATTTTTTCGTATTATTTTGGAGTGTAGAAAATATAAGTCTGGTTGTATGAGATTTCTCCATAAAGTAATTGATATTTCAATTTTTTTTAATAACATTTTTAAGACCGGTTGTTTTTTTAACAGGTCTGGATAAGACCTATGAAAAAATGATTCCGTATAAGAAGTTCTTTATATTTACAAAACTGCCACCGGTCATACCTTTAAGACCGGTGCGTCGATGATCCGGTTCAAATGAGGCGGTCTTAAAGCCCTTTTTTGCACTAGTGTCTCTCTACCGATTCAACTAATTTTGCCTTGATGTAATTTTCAATTTTAAGCAGGGGTATTTTTGGAAAATAATTATAATTAACTAATTTAACTTCTCTCCTTAATCTCTTCAAATTCTGGTAAATTGTTCCTATGATATGGACCGGAGGGAGTATTTGGTATTGGACACACTTTTAGAAAAATCTCATGTATAATTTTACATCTTAGCCCTTTATTAATTTGTGCACGCTTGCATGTTGTTTTGGGGATAGAGTGCTCGTGAGACTATGAAAAAATAGATAGGGAGGATCCTAATTAAATTCATCTAAAATACCTTAAATTGAAATTCAAGCTTACATTTTTAACAAATTATTAATCAAGTCAAGAGGCCTAAAAAGGAATTTCTTAATATTGTTAAATGACAGGGTGCCCTCTATATAAAAACAAATCCTATAAATATGTTGACAAGGATACCATCAAATTTTTTCATGAATAAATCCATTAAAACTTATGTATAGCATCAAACAATCAAAACAATCTGTAATAGTTTTTCAAATGTCCATAAGAATCATTACAAAGGCAGAGAACTATTATAGCAGAAATATAGCTGGAAGACTTTGCATTTATCTGTTAAAAAATTAAAAGGACACAGGGGTGATTGGAAGGAATTTCGGATTTTGAAATTTAAATATTTTTACTAAAATTCCCCTCACATATTCTTTCTCTCTCCTCACCCTCTCTTCCTCCTCCTGACGCCCCCCTCTCTCTCAGAAGCAAAGGCGATGATGATGGTGGAGCGAAGGTGGAGGTAGTGAAAATGGTGGAAGATAAACCCAACGCTCCCCTAGTCTGAATTATCGTCAGAAAAAATGGAGGAAGGTGATTAGGGACAGAGCCAGGAATTTTAATGATAGGGGACAAAAATAAAAAATAATATATCATAAATAAATGTACTTGAAATGCAATACATACCTAATATACAAAACATTTGAAAGAAATCTTTACAGAAATCAAGATCACCTCACTTAACTCTTACTCTACGTGTTTTCATATTGTTAAACTTATCTATAATTGAATCCATGCTAAAACTCACAACAATTTATTTTTCAATGTATATAATCAAAGAATCATCAAGAAATTGATCTTCCATTATATTTCGAAACATGTTATTGATTATCTTTATAGCAGAGAAAAATCTTTCAATTGTTACGGTAGAAACTGGAAGAGTGAGTATAAGTTTAATCACTCTATCAACAAGAGAGTAAATGACGGATTTTCCAATTCTTACTAGCCCTTGACATAATTCAGATATAGTTGATAAATTAATAAAATCTAGATGTTTAGGAATATCAAGCTCAAAATGTTGTAACTCCTTCATCAAATGCAATTTTTCTTGTTCTGTGAAATCTATGAGGATGTTACTAACAAACCTATATGCGATGATGTTTGGTATACAGGAATTTATTATAAAATTATTTTCAAGAAATAAAATGTGAAACATACCTATTCCATTTTATATCTTAATGCGTTTTGTATTTTCTTTCTATATAAGACATTTTTTTTTGGTGAATGATCAAATTTTATTGAAAGATAAAACGATTGCACACATAAAAACCCAACTCACGTTGGGCTAGAAGCATAGCCAAAAAAAAATATTACAAGAACAACATCACATAGGAAAAACTAAAAAAAGTACTGAAATCGATCGAGGGAGGGAGAATGGGAGATCCCCAGAGGACCTTGGTAGACGTCATATGCCTCAAACAGCTCCAATGTGCAGATCCCGCATGTTTATATATATATATTGAAAATTTTAGGAGGGCCAACCCTAGCCCCCCTCTAATTCTGTCGTTGAAGGCGATGGTGGAGTGGTGGTCGAAGCTCACTAGTAATAGAGAAGGTGAAAGTTGCCCCTGGTGAGGAAGAGAGGTGAAGGTGAATGAATGTTGAAATTGGTGTTGTAGGAGGAAGCCGGTGTTGGGATTCGAACAGGCAGTGTAAGAAAATTTATCAAAACAAATTTCAAATCCCAATGGAGGATCTATCAACGACGTTTAAATTATAGTCAAAATCGTACCTTTTTGTCATATGCGTCTTGTTTGATCGTGGAGCCAACTAAATAAACCAACTCCCTCTATCGGTATCCACACGAACAGGACCCCAACACAAGTAACGTGTTAGTGCCTCTAACCTTTCCTCCGTATCGTCTAGGGTTTTTCTCTTTCGGCCAATCTAATATGGCTTGCTCATTATCTTATATGGATTTTCAAACCCTAATGGGCCATACTAAATATTCAAAATTAATCTTAATTAATTTTGAAATTCGAATTGGATTAAAATCATATTAATTAAATCTGTCCAACAGATATAATCTAATCTATTTATTTAATTCGAATTAAAAGCCAGCTGATTTAATTTATCTTCATAAATTAAATCTGAAATAGATATCTCTATTAGTTTTAGTTACTTAATTTATCAAATAAATTAAATACAAAACAAATTCTACATAATATTATCTATATAAATAATAATATTATTATTTTCGAATATATATATGTTGGTTTTGATTAGTTTTGATGATGTCTTATATAGATACCATTCTTAAGAGCAAAAAGGTTGCATACTACATTTATCTTCTACTTTGACTAATTCTTATATTTAATGTAGATGCAAAGTTTAAATAATGGAGAATGTTGATTGAAGAAAGAAGCTCTTGCTCAATATAATGAGAATATTATAATATCAAGGAAGCAAGAAGTTATCAAATGATTTTGGGGGATAATCTAGAAGAAGAGAAGAAATTGAAGAAGGAAGAACTTGCAATGCAGTGGAATATCTTTACTCAAGTTCTTATATTGATGCTAGAAGTCTCCAAGATCATATGGGAATTGGAACGGATCAATTCGAGTTAAAACCAGCAAAAATCAGTTCCAAGATGAGCAAACTCGAGCCCATCATTAGCAAACTCGAGCATGTAATGTCCTCGGCAACTCGGCGCCTCTGGACAAGCCAAACTCGAGCTTAGAACTCAAACCTCAGGTTTGGAACTCCAAACTCGAGCCCATCATTAGCAAACTCGAGCCTGTAGTGTCTTCAGCATTTCGGTGTCTCTGGACAAGGCAAACTCGAGCCTATTAGTTGGCAAACTCGAGCTTACAGCGGTGTTCAACATTTCAGCTACTCTGTTCCACGTTTCACTCGGGCGACGTCTGGTAATTCAATGATATCTCCTAAACTAGAGATCGGATTGAGGTGAAACTAGTGGCATATGAAACTAGACTCCCAATGCGTCATTTAGATATATAATTCAAGCCAAAACGAGTTCAGATGAAGGAGTAATGAATTTATGAAGTTGACAGTGAAATCCACGTCACACAAATGACCAACCTTCAATGTTTTGAGTTTATCTCACAAACGGAGAATCCAATTGAGCTGCAATTGATGGCATTGGAAAGTAGACTCAAAGGGCTTTCCATCGATAGGTTAAACAACTAAAACGGAGTTCATATCAGGGAGATATAGCCCTCGAAAGTGGACCGTATTTCCAGGATGTTGGAGGTTTGCTAGCAGGAGAAGCAAACTCGAGCCTATTAGTTGGCGAGGCTCGAGTTCGCGGGTTACGAGAGCTACCAGGTCGCGAAAATCATCCAAACTCGAGCCTATAAGTGACAAACTCGAGCCTAGACAAGACAGAAAGCAAAAGATGATTTTGAAGAGACCCAAACTCGAGCCTATAATTATAGACTCGAACCTAGATGCTGAAAAATGTTACAAACTCTAGAGTTTGCTCGAACCTCCGGTTTGCACCTTGCGAAGCTGAACTGACCCTTGCAAACTCGAGCCTACTTATCCAAGCTCGAGTTCATGACCCTGATTCAGAAAAACAGCATTTCGAAAGTCTCGTTTCTCATCAAAGAACATCCACATGATTACCCAAATGACTTATACTTCTTCTTAACATTATTTATATCATTTGTGTACATATTTCAGATTATTAAAGCTTGAGAGAACATCAATCTTGACAGAAATCAAGATCTACAAGATGAACTTGCTGCATAATCTCAGAAATGGGAAAGATGACTGAATCCAATGAGAAACTTGAAGAAACGAAGTTGTCTACTCAATTGTAATGCTTCTCCAAAGGATTAAATCATTCAGATGATGAAATACTCCAACGGACATAAGCCAAACAGATTCAGCATTCGAGTTAATGTTCATGACAGGAATCAACCACTGTTGACGAAACGGAAAATCAGAGCATTTACTTTCACGCGTCAAACAGAGGAAAATTCAAGAAGAAGAAATCCTTCACTTGGAAACAATTGATATAGCCATTACTCAGAATGATTCCCTGAACAAATAAAGGAAAGTCATTAAATGACATAACGGTCATTATCTTCAATGCAGAGCAAAAGTTGGAAATTAGAAAAGGCCGTGAGTCCCAACGGCTAGAATTTCGAATGGAGAGAATTCAGAATTGAGAAGCAACGGTCATATGAAGATTTGCCGCTATATATAGAGCTGCATACAAACCTTCAAAGATACAACACAAAGCAGAGAACAAGCTTACATCTTCAACATGCTAATACTCTGATCTTTATATCATTTACTCTCTGTTTTCAATGTCTATATATCATAGAGAGTGAAATGTTTTGTATTGTACTTCGGTGTTCATCCATACACTTCGAGAGAAGATTCATTGTAAACATCCTATCTTTATATTCGTGAGTTACTCAAGATTGGGTGATCTTGAGTGGGAAACACATTGTGTTGATTACGGCTTGTAAGGAGTGAATCCTAGTGAGAGGATTACTTGAGTGCGAGTGTGTAATCAAACAGTGTATTGATTACGGTTTGTAAGGGGAGTCAATCCTAGTGAGGGTTTACTTCAAGTACAGAACGTGTAATCAAGTTGAAAGAAGATAGTGGATTGAAATTCTCAAGTAGAGCTTGGGGACTGGACGTAGGTCAAGGATTGGGCCGAACCAATATAAATCACCGTTTGCATATTCTCTTCCCTTATCTCTTACATTCCAGCATATATGTTTGAATGATTGCTTATCACTTTATAAATTATTATTGACATTCAAACTATTTCCAGCAAGTGAAGAAAAGTTTTTAAAGTTCTAAGTTTTTAATCAAACACCCAATTCACCCCCCCTCTTGGGTGATAGCCAAGTCTTTCAATATATCTGTGTGTGTGTGTGTGTGTGTGTGTGTGTGTGTGTGTGTGTGTGTTGTGTGTGTGTGTGGGTAAAGGAGCAATTTTACACATGTGCTTTATCCCCGAGAGCACCCAGCACCACGAGCTTTTTTCTATAGCAAAAGTACACACGTGGTTACGTTTTGGGAGTAAAAATACCACAGGCCGTTAGTTGACCAGGCGTTGACTGTTAACTTAGATGGAAGTGAACAGTAACTCTGGTGAAATAACCCTTAGTTTTTTTTAGGGTATTTTAGTTTTTTTTAAACTTAGGGCAAAATGGTAATTTCACCTAAAACTAAGGGCAAAAGAGTAATTTCACCTAAAACTAAGGGCAAAAGGGTAATTTCACCCGCGTTATTTTTCACTTCCATCCAAGTTAACGGTCAACGTCTGGTTAACTAACGGCTCGTGGTATTTTTGCTCCTAAAACGTAATCACGTGTGTACTTTTGCTCCAGAAAAAGCTCGTGGTGCTGGGCGCTCCGGGGGTAAAGCACATGTGTAAAATTGCTCCTTTACCCTATATATATATATATATATATTAAGGAGATGAGGTACTATATAAATTTTGTATCAATTTTAAACAAATTCTTATTTTGACAAACTAATGATCAAGGTTTTGTGTAAAGTTTTTCAACAGACATTTATCGCAAGTTATAAAAATTCGAGGGAAAATTGATTTAGTTTTGTTCAACATATTTTGTAGGACTTTATTTCTTTTGATATAGCCATCCTGGTAATTTAATAATATTTAGAAATTTTTTATTAGGCTTCTTGGCCGGATTAAGAATTTGTTAAAAGTGTAGGCTTGAATTTGAAATTAGATATTTCAGCTGGATTTAATTAAAATTCACTCAAACATATATATCCACCATTAAAAATAAAATGAAAGAAAAATACCATTCAAATTTCAAAAATCTCAAAATATATACTAAATTGGTAAAATAATAAATAGGTGATTTGGTAGGAATATGAGATTTTTTAAAGTTTGGGTGTTAATAACTTCAGTATAGACAATGACAATTGAAGAATAACAATGACAACTTGGAGAGCTCAAGTTGTAAATACTCAAACTTCAAAATCCTAGATTTCTATTAGATTACCTATTTGTTATTTTGTTAATTTAGTAGACATTTTGGGGTTTTTTGTAATTTAAATAAATTTTTTTGTCATTTTTCCATATATATAGGGTAAATGATTTCTCCAGTCACGGGAGATAGAGTTATCTCCAGTTACCCCAAAATTACGTCGTTTTGGATTAATGAAGGGTGTTTTTGTAATTTTGTTTATTTTTTAATCATATAAATTTTACCGAAACACCCTTCATTAATTCACCTAAAATCATGGAAACACCTTTCATTAATCCAAAACGACGTAGTTTTGGGGGTCACTGGAGATAACTTATCTCTCGTGGGAAATAGTTTTCCATATATATATATATATATATATATATATATATATATATATATATATATATATATATATATATATATATATATATATATATATATATATATATATGTATGTATATATATATATATATGTATGTATATATATATATATATGTATGTATATATGTATATATATACATATACATATATATGTATATACATATATATATATATATACATATACATATATATATATATATACATATACATATATATATATATATATACATATATATATATATATATATATATATATATATATATATAGGTTTATCGTTTGTCATGTCACTTGACATAAGGTTATGTCAAGTCACACCAAAACTACGTCGTTTTGGAAGTTCATTAATTCCCCTAACCCCAAAATGACGTCGTTTTAGGATTAGCGAATTAATGAAAGGTGTTTTGGTTTTTTTTTGTATTTATTATATGAATTTTACCAAAACACCCTTCATTAATTCCCTTAATCCTAAAACGACGTCATTTTGAGGTTAGGCAAATTAATGAACTCTCAAAACGACGTAGTTTTGGGGTGACTTGACATAACCTTATGTTAAGTGACATGACAAACGATAAACCCTATATATATATATATATATATATATATATATATATATATATATATATATATATATATCTATGTATATATATATAGTGTAGATTAATATTTTATAAAAGTTATTATTTAAAACATAAATAAAATCTACACAATTCGTAACTAGACAAAATTTAAAAAATAATATAATAATAGTCTTATAAAATATTAAATATCAACCATATATTTTTTAATCTAAATGTATAAATGATATTCTGAATAGAAAATGAGAAAAAAATATTATGAGAGTGTCCTCTTCAGAAAAAAAGAAAAGAAAAGAAGAAGAAGTATAAATTAAGAGGAGATCCTTTGAAAATGGGAAAGGAACCTCTCCACTTCCTTCCTCTTTTTTATTCTCACCGTCAGGTCAACCCTTAACGGTTAAAATGTAATATCTTATAAAAACATTATTATAATATCAAATAACAAAAAAAGTGTGTGTGTAAATTTAAATCATTAAATATTGATCTAAATAGTTCATATCCTTATGTTTTTATTAAAATATTTTGTGTATGTATATTACTTTTTTTATAGGATATTAAATCTCAATCATTTATAGTTGATTTAAAGATGAGAATAAAGAACTAGAGGGAAGTGGAGTGGCCCCTTACCCATCTTGAAATTCCCTTCCAACTTTCCTTCTCAAAACTCTTTTTTGCCATTCAACTTTTATTCACAAATATTATCTCTATGAAAACAAGGATGATTTAAATTTAATATTTTAAAAATAATATTAAAAAATAAATAAATAATTTAAACTATTAAAATTTGACTTCAATAGTTTATACTTATAGTACAGAAAATTTTTAATTTATAAAATATGTTAACTATAGTTTAATAAAATATTAAATCAATTTTTTTTTATATGAGGGCGAAGATAATATTTTAAGAAAAGGAAGGAATTAGAGAATTATGGGTGGACACTTGCTGATTTTTTGTTGTTGTCTTTTTAAATTTATGATTATATTTTTTTTAAACACTTTAAAATCGTTGCAATGTTATTCTTTGACCAACCAATAGTAATGTTGAGTAATTAAAAGGAGTTTTTCTCATATATAATTCCATGTGTTAGTGATAAGACTTTTGTCAATTAAACAAGCGGTTAGAAACTTACTTGGAACAGGTCTACTTTTTGCACCCAGTGTTTTGAGGAGAATAATCTTTATTGTTGAGTTGAATGTGTCTACCTCTTTTGCTAATTTAAAACAAAAAAAGAAGAAGAAGAATTATATGAGGGTCCTTGGGATCAAGTTTTGGATATCATTTTGGAGCTCAAGCAGGGGCAAACAACAACAATAAATAATATGAGGCAGTGACGGACCCAGGTTTTAATATTTATGTGTGCACAATTAGTGAGGGGATTCGGGGGCAGCGCCTCCAAAATTTTTTTTAAGGAAAGTTTTAAATACATTTAAAACAAAAGAATATGGACAAGAAAAGAAAAGAAAACTTCAATTTAACATAGAAAAATAATAATTAAGAGCCAATTAAGCTATTACAACAGAATGATTACAAAAACGTTCTTCGATTCTTCATTTCTTGAAAATGTTGCATTATATCTCCATCATCAATCTTATCAAACGTATCACGTTCAACATAAGTGTGTCAAGAGTTCTCTAAGATCATGCAAGGTGAGTTTGAAATGTCTACCATAAGAGAATTGAATTTCTTCTTAGGATTTCAAATCAAACAAAAGAAGAATGAAATATTTATTTCCCAAACCAAATACCAGCGAGAGCTTCTTAAGAAATATGAAATGGATCACTGTAACAAAGCTGATACCCTATGAGCTCAACGACTATTGTAATATCAGAATTTTTACTTCTAGGATTTATTTATAATTAAGATTGAAATTATATATGATAAATGTATTTAATTTATTATTTTTAAAAATATATAAAAAATGGAAATAGTGGGTATTTGTTGTAATTTGTTTCCCTATGAAAAATATATATATTACAAAATATTTTTGTGGCAGACACAATTAAAAAGAATGATAGATTATGTGTATTTCAAAGAGTGCGTTTGATTCAAATTGAATCCATGCATCAGCTATGTGTGTGTGTCATATCTAATGTAGAGGTAGGAATTCGGAGTAAGCGTTTTCTTCCTTTATGATTATGAAAAGGAATGGATAGAGAGGAAGGCTCCAGGGTTTGTTTCTCATGGTGTCAACATAGGAATGGGAGTAGTTTGAATGGATTCCTTTTTCCCTTGTTGAATCAGCCAAGTCAGTAGCCTTTCTTTTATGCAGGATTGCCTGTGGGGCCCTCTGATTCATCAACAAAAAAAGAAACGAGTGCCTTTCTTTTATGCGGGATTGCCTGTGGGGCCCTCTGATTCATCAACAAAAAAAGAAACGAGTAATGCACCCTGGGAATCGAACCTGGGTGGCTCTGAACTATGACAAAATAGTCCACCACCAGACCACTGATGATTCTTGATGAGAGGTTCCTTCAAAATATATATATTTTCTCATAATTTTGTGTCTGCACTTACACATATGCACAAGTGTGGGTCCGCCACTGATATGAGGAATGATTTTTAGATCTCAATCAAAGAATATAATATCAGAAAAGTCCTCAATGACAAGTGAACATGGGGAATTAACAAATGAATCAATTTCCATTAACAGAACTTGTCAATGTATTATTTCTATTAGTTGGGATATATATATCACTCTCTCTAAATAATACTCCCTCCGGTCCTAATTATAGGAGCTATTTAACCAATTTTGAGGGGATTAAGGAGAGAAGTTAAATTAGTTAATTTTACTTATTTTCCTAAAATGCCCTTATATAAATTTAAAATGACATAAATAAAAGTGAATTACAACCCCGCCACATATCTCTCCGACCAATTTTCCTTTCCACAGACTTTTTAATTGAAATAATGGTCTTGCTATATAAACATATATGTGTATATATGTGCAGGGGCGGATCCAGAAAAATAGTGAAGGGGGGGCATCATTGGCAGGGGAAATACTCACTTGATTTCAAAAAAATATTCATGAAATCAAGTGAATATTGATGATGTAATAAAAGGGGAAATTATTTTAAAACCTGTCATTTAAAAAAGTAAGGCTAAGTGCTGTTAGAAATGCAACTATATAAATTACAATGAAAGATGGGCACTCAATAAGTTCAAGTATTTATATTTTAATAACAAAAGTATATTACAATAAAGATAATTACAATGTCATCCTTCTAAGCTTTATTTTTTGGAATTCCATCATAATTTCCTAATTATCAATGCTATCAAATATATCTTTTTCAATATAAGGCACTAAACAATCATTCAACCATTCATCCCACATCCGATTATGAAGTGCAATCTTCTTGATGTATTAAGGGTAGACACTAAACAATCATGCAATCATTTAAATATGTACTAAATTTTTTTTTTAAGTTTCCCAAATTTAAGGGGGGGGGGCAAGTCCTATACCTTGGTCCGCCAATGTATATATGTGTATACATATAGATCTATCTACATACATAGACACACACACACACATATATCTACATACATACATACATAGACACACACACACACACACACGCGCACACACACACACACACATATTGGCACACATAAACACAAATATATATATATGTATACACATACACACACATATATAAGTGCTCCTAATTAATAATAAGTATAAATAAGGGTATTATAGGAAAAAATTGACAAAAGTTAAAACTTGCTCTTATAATTAGGACCAAAACCAACTCCAAAATGTGCTCCTATAATTAGGACCAGAGGGAGTAACTACTATTACTATAAATCAACAATAATAAAAGATGGTATAATGTGGATGTCATTCTATAGCCCCCACAAGAGCACTAGAGATTGACTAATGACATTCCACTTATCAGTGAGATTGGATCTCCATGTTTCTACATCATTTAAAGTAGAATTAAATCAAGCCCATTGCATTAATTTCTTTCGCTATCTTTGCCCCCCTAGCCCAAGGGAAAATTCGAGTTTATATTGAGAAGAATTTATTCTCTTCATGGCGTCCTCAATCAAATATTGGGGCGAAAGCAACTAGTGCCCTCTTTTTTCTTTTGATTGCCAAGTACGCATGCATAACTTTAAGTCCCAATCTTTAACCACCAATATTTCGTGAAAGTAAAACAGGTGTTCCCAACTTCAAAGTGAACTGTGGTCCTGCAAACAAGGGGATTTTTTGTTGTTGTTATTGTTGTGTGTGTGGTGGTCATTCATTGAAGGAGATTCAAGGAATTCTTGATTTATGGTGTATCACATCATTCCCATGCAGAATATATATTTTCTACTTGGCTATCTATAACTCGATACATTACATTGTTTTATGAATAATTATCTAAAAAGAGGAGTGTGTTTCATCATACAATACTTGGGATCATCTTCTTCTTCCTCTTTTTTTTTTTTTTTTTTTTTTTGCGCCTTTCTATCTCTGTAACTTCATCATGTTGGTTAATTTTGCCTATTACATTCATGAGGTTGAAAACAAAAATTTTGTTTAAGTATTGCAGAAACCTGTAACTCCTTACGGTCCTCATGAATTATTAACCTTAACTAATTACTTTAATTAGTTATTAATTATTAATTACCCTTTGTTTGGGAGTTCCATTTTGGAGGGAAAGGAAAGGGAATGGAGGGTTTTGATAGTCCCTTCTCTTGTTTGCAAGTTTTAAAAATAGGAGGGGAGAGAATCAGGGATTTTTACAAATCCCCCAAAACCCTCCTTCTTCTAAAAAATAAAGTTCCCCCATTATGGGGGGTTTTAAAAGGGGAAATAGAATAATTACTTTGTTACCCTTATTCACCACCACCCCACTACCGCCACCACCACCACCACCACACCGCCGACGCCGCCACCACCACCCCCCCGCCGCCGCCGCCACCACCCCACCACCGCCGCCACCACCGCCGCCACCACCACCACCACCACCGCCACCACGTAAATAATTTTTTGAATATAAAAATTACATAAATACATTTTTTAGGAAATTTAAATTTATTTGAAAAGTATAATAATTATATTAATTATTAAAGAAAAGGACAAAATGGTAAAAATAACTCATTAATCCTCCATCTTCCTCCCTTAAGGATTCTTGTTTTTCTCCTAGAAAAACGTGCTAAAAAAAGGCACACAAAAAGTCAGCACTTTATAAGAGTCTAACCCTAATTTAAGTGCTTACACGAAAGATCCAATCCAAGCTTGAATTGGAAAATTCAATTCACAATGAATTAAATTCATATCTTGATTGATTGATAGAATTTAAGATGATGAATCATATTCATATCTTGTTAACCAAGTCATATTAAATTCACATCTTGATTGATTGATTGAATTTAATATGATGAATCATATTCATTTCTTATCAACCAAGTCACATTAAATTCACATCTTGATTGATTGATTGAATTTAATATGATGAATCATATTCATATCTTGATTGTTGGATTGCATTTAAGATGATGGATCACATTTATTTCCTTTCCTTTCTTCAAAAAAACGTTCATAAAAATGGCACATAAGAAATCAACACTTTATAAGAGTCTAACCCTAATTTAAGTGCTCACAAGAAAGACTCAATCCAAACTTGAATTGGAAAATCCAAATCATAATGAATTAAATTCATATCTTGAATATTGAATAATAATTTAAGATGATGAATCACATTCATCTCTTAAACTAAAATTCAAAATCATTTTAAATCAATCCTCATTTATTATTTCTCCTATCTTCATCCAATCATTATTGGATCTTTAGATAATTCAGAATTATCTTTTATAACCTAACCTTTTGAATTAAAATTCAAATCTCCTCATTGGGCTTGGAGTCCCACTCCAACCCAATTACACACTCACTCTTGATAAGGCCCAATAACAATTATTGGTCCAAGTTTGCTAATTTTAAACAATCAGGAATAACCTTTGTGTGTGACCCATTAGGCCCAATTAGTCACTGACATAAGTAAACTTGGACCAATTAAAAACCCCTTTAACGGGCCCAATTTATTTAATGACCTCATAAGACATTAGCAATGCTCTGCAGCCCCAGAACTAATTGAGTTGATCAAGTGATCTACCTTTCATATTTGGATAGCGTGCAGGCATCATCCCTCACATCGTCATTCACATTTAGTCGTGAGCAAAGATAAAGTATCATCTCTCTTAATTGACTAAATGTAGCTATTTCACAGAACTAGGAATCTTCCTGTATTAATTCTATAACGGATCATGACTCTTCATGATCACTTGCTGTGCGCACAAACTCCGAGTTAATTAGAAGCTATCCAAGCTCTACCGGTCTTGTGAATGACTAATCCCTTGTGGGGACTGAGTTCTCTTAGCATGTCCATCTATACTCATGTATTCGAGTTACACCCAAGAGTACAATGTTCTCCCCATTTTCAGGTGGATAGAGTTGTACGGTCAAAGTATAACCCTAGGACATAGTGTTCGATGACATCCTTAAGTCCAAGACGATCCACACTACCAAACGATGAGAGACTTTAAATATCCAATGATACTCTCTACAATGAATCTTTGTGGAGTCTCTCGGCAGGTCAGTTCGGTGCTATTTGTTCTCCAACAGATCCACCCACGACATCAGCCAAGGCATCACCATGCCTGTATTCCATGAGGTCCCTACCTTGTATTTCATACATGTAGATGATGTCGTACTAGTCTTATTGAGATCACCAATGCCCTTTCTTGGTGATTCAAGACTAGGAACAAGTTTTAGGCAATAGATATCCAATGTTCTCGAGTCTTCATGATCATGATCTCTATCATTGATCCTCAAGAATAACACATATTCTATTCCTAGGGCTTTTATCTTCAAACACATATTTACCTTAAAGTAAAAGCGAGACATAAATATGATAAAGATAAAATATGCTCATTTATTAATAATGAAATACTACATCGTAGAAATGGTGTTAATCTGTCCTTACAGATTGTCTCTGAGACACCTAAATACTAACACATCATACAATACTTGGGAAGATATACTTCAACCAATTATCAACATACTGTAATTTTAATTTTAATATTCATGCTCTTGCATCCTCTAATAGGAGAGCAACACTGGATCACAAATAAAGATACATGTGTAAGCTTGAAGTCTGCCAACAAAACAATGCATCTCATATAGAAGCAGAACAGGTCAAATAGATATGCTATTGGGAATTCCACGACCTGTTACGCCTGGTCCTGAAGACCGAAGCAATAGTTCATAAGGAGGGACGCCAGCACCACTTCTGTTCTTTAGACGAACGTCCTTGTTTCTTGCATTTACTATATCCTCAATCTCCTCAAGTCTAGCAGAGAATTTACTATAGAGTTTATGGATCTCTTGGTCATTGATCCAGTGAGTATGCAATGGAATCAACTGACCTAAATACTCTTCATCAGGGGAATGAGTGGACAATGCGTCCTGAACTGACATTACTTTGGTAGCTTGAAGTTGAGTAGGCAAAGATGATAAGAAAAAGTGCTGAGGATTTTGAATGAACTTTTCATAATCAGGTTCATTTTCTTGGGGAATGAGTTTTCTCATCAGGGTGGGACGATTAGGCACATACCCTCCAAAGGGGTATTGTCCAAAGTTTATGGCAGCATGTTGACCTGAAGCAACCCAAATCATTGTGGTGAGTATGCCAGAGAGATCCTCTTTGTTCTCGAGTTTAGGCCACCAGGGCTCATTCCTTTTGTCGTGATGACCCTTGTGTTTAATTTCATTCCACCATGCTTGGAGCTCGAAATCGGATGTGACTGAATTTGGGTCAGAGTAAAAGTGTTCAACATATGATTCTACCCATTCTTTTATGGCAGACCAGATTAGGAGTCCATCTGCAGCATAAGGGTAGTCTTCAATCACCAGTTTTACACCACAAGGCATTGAAGGGTCTTCTACAGCCATTCCCCTGGGAACCAAAGAAAAAGTATCAAATATGCCACTGGTATTGTCAACTTTGTGCTACTCCCTCTAGTCTAAAATATAAGACACTCTCTTCCAACAAGTTTACGCATACCAAGAAAATAGGTTGAAGTTTGTTTTTTCATTAAATTTGTGCTGAAACACAACTTTTTTTAACATTTATCCCTATTAAATGATTAACTTCTCTCTATAAGTTTTTCTCATGCTTGTAAATTGTAATCACTCTTCTTGTTTTTGTGGAAGATTCATAATTAGGGTTAAAATTGGAGGAAAAAAAATAATTAACACACGGAACAAACCCTTTCAATGTTTTATATTCTGGACCAAAGAAACCTTCCTTCCAATATCTTATATTTGAGACTGGAGGGAGTAGTTTGAGAATAAAACTAGAAGAAGGAACAGAAAAACGTTGGACACAGCCATTAAAACCTATTAGCAAAATAAGAGATAATGGGAAAATCTGAAAGTCGCGCGGGGGGTTATGGCATTGAATTTGCAGTATAAGCAAACTTTACCTTCGAATAAGATCAGCTGGCAGTGATTCCATATCAAACCGCCACATATTCTTGTAGGCTGCTGAGCTGAGCTCCATTGCATATTTTCCTGGAGTGAAAGAAGCCTCAATTACTCCCCCTCCATTTATCAGGTTCTGTCGTGAGAGTGCATTAATTTCTAGTGTGTAGCGCATATGAGGATGTAGCAGTTTGTAAATGGGGTGCATTGAGCTTAGTTGTCTATGAGTAGCAATTATATATGGCTCCATGCATGCATGAGTCCTTAACCTGCATATTAACAAGTACCAACACATTTTACGTTCAATCCATTCATTATGAGCATGTCCACTTTCTCTTCTGAATGACTAAATTTAAATGGAAATTCAATCAGAATTATCATGAACTTTTACACCTCTAAAAGCATTAGGGACACAATGTATTTAGGACTTTTTTCATAGATTTATTGAAATCAGCTCTTTTGCATTGTCTTACCAGTGATTTACAAGTTGATGGATTCCTGCATCATTTGAGCAAACATGAGCTTTTGCTAACTTCCAAGTCCAGTATGTTGTAGCATCATGACCATGTGTATAAACTCGCTTATTCCATGGTGATGAGGGTGTTGGAGGAAGAGAAACCTCAATAGCAAGAGGCCGCAGAATACCTTTGGGAGTATGGAACAGAACTGTCCTAGAGGCATAGGCTTTTCTCCCAGGCAAAGAGTTAATCTTCCTGATAAAAGGCAAAAGCATGTCGTGGAAATCTAGGATAAATAGTCTTTTTTCCTCAATAGCCTGCCAATATAGAAATAAGAGGTAGAAGATAATGTAGTTTGAACTTCTGTTAGATAAACTAGTCAGGCAAAACTAGAAAAATATAAAACCTTTTCCAAGCTCATTCCACCAATTTCTTCTTCCAGTAGTTCCTTAGTTATTGCTGACTCTGAAGGACCATACTCAGCAGGATCTAGTTTGCTGCGAATGGGAAATTCCTGAGGAAGACAAGTAACAAACAAACTATTGACTATATAGCTAACAAGAAAATGGAAACATCATGAATGCCATTGATTTTTATTATAAGTATTACCTTCAACAGCTCAATATTTACTGGATTGACCCCAGCTAGAGTCTGCCTTGCAAATTCATTGTCGCGCAACCAGGAGAATCTATCACCTAGACAATTACAAAAACCAGTATCAATGATGTGAATGTGGTTATGAGACTTATTAAAGTAGGCATACTCACTAACGTGAATAAATGAAACACATATTACCATCACTCATGAAACTAGAAATGGAAAAGGTAGAAGTAACATACTCTTTATAACGGCTGGGATGTCATATTTTAAAAATCTCTCCCCAACATTGAGGACCTGTTTCATCATCTTGCCAAATAATAGATTCTCTAACATGTCTTTATGCTCTTCACCTCTCAAAACAACTCCATCAGTATAAAGCTTGTCAATCTCGGAAAAGCAGTTAAATGGAATGTCTGAACTTGACAGCGTTGCAGCAAGCAAAGGAATAAGATTGTGGAACAGAGCTTTCAACCTTCCAGCAGAGAAACTATCCTGCTTGATTTCTTCAAAAGCCTCATCTCGAGGCACATAGATAGGATGCGGCTTTTCAATTCTACTCTCAGTCAGTGGATCTATTCACAAACACGCCAACCATGTTGCTGGTAAGATCAGAACCGCTTCTCCAAATATGGATTAAAAAACAAAAACATTCGTAATTTCTATTCACTCATTCTCAACTAACTATTCCGCCCTTGAACTTGAATGATTCAATACTTCAAACGTTTTGTCTTCCTATAATTCTATCTCAAAACATATCAAAGAGTCAAATATTTGAAAGACTGGATCCTATAAAATCAAGAACTTAAAAATTGTTCTCTATTTTTTTGAAAAAGATAAAGATAAAAAAATGCAATATGCATACCTGTGGTGGTTGGAGGACGGCCGGTTCTACAGCGCCTAGGATAAGGCCTATCCTCAGCCCCTGCGATCGGCCTAGCAAGGTCCAGGTCCTTGTCGGGATTTCCCAAGTCATTGTAAAGAGCATAATCATAGATTCTCTCATGAAGCTTTCTCTCTCCTTTTCCGGTACCTCTGATGCTTAGCAAATCTTCACGACGAAGATCTTTGATGCCAGCTGGTGTTTGCGATGGTAAGTACGCCTGTTTGAACACTAAGCTTATGTTAACAAATAAACAATAACTACACAAAAATATCATAATATATGAGAAATTAAAAAGCGAAAGAAGGAGGTTAGGTTAGGGTTTTTACTTGATTCTTGAAGATGATTCTGCTTTCAGGATTGTCATTGCGAGAATGAATCCAAGTATTTGCAGGGAAGAAAATGGGACCTTCTTCAAAGCCATGAATGATGATCTCTAGCAAGTGGAACTCCTTGCTATGAAGATTGGTAATGAGAATGGCGCCAGGGGATCCAAAGTCGCCTGGGACTGTGAAATCGGCGGAGTATTCGACGACGTAAGAAAGGTTCGACGGCTTTGGTATCCACCCTCTAACGTTCGTCTGGACAATTTTTCCCGCCTTAGTGACTGAGAAAAGTGAGATAACGTTAAACTTAGGTAGAAAATTGAAGGGTCAACAACTTAACATCATTGCTGTTGATTATAATTTAATGGAATTATGTTTATTATCTCTATATTTAAAAAGTGTTAGTTTTTATTTCCATAGTTTTATAAGAATTTAATTTAAGCTTAAATATATTAAATATAGAGACAAGAACTAAAATTTGATAAAAGCATGGGAAGTAGTTGTTAAACTCAAAAAAAAAAAAAAATTATAAAACTATAGGACCAAAACTAACTATTTGAAATTATGATTCAAAGTAAATTTTAATTAAACTATAAGAATTAACAGTAATATTAATTCAAATTTGAATTAAATGATTTGATCCATGATCAAAATGGAAAGTGACAAAAATTCCTTAATTTTACCAACAAGTTATTTGATTGAGGTGGTAAGGGGCTTCACACCATAATGAGGAGAACATAGGTTCAAATCGTGAAAAACGAACTTGTTGAAAAAGGTGAGAATTCTTTGCCCTCTAAGCCTCAAGGGGAAACCCTTGATCCAATAAACAAAAATCCTCAATTTTATAAATCAAAATGCTAGACCCTAAAATGCCTAATTAAAAAATTTTAATTTAGAAAAATCAAAGTTATTAAAATCAGACCAGTCACTGAACTAATCGGGGTACTGGGTCAAGGATCAGTGGGTTAGACCGAAGTCAAACCGGAGCTAATGCGGGGCCAAACAGGTAAGAAAATAAAGATTTCAGGGTTACTACTGTAAAATTATAAAGAAAATAAAAAATCGATTTAAGAAAATACTCAAAATAGTGAACCAGTTTGATCTTCCCCTTGATCCAATAAACAAAAATCCTCAATTTTATAAATCAAAATGCTAGACCCTAAAATGCCTAATTAAATAATTTTAATTTAGAAAAATCAAAGTTATTAAAACCTGACCGGTCACTGAACTAATCGGGGTACTGGGTCAAGGGTCAGTGAGTCAGACCGAAGTCAAATTGGAGCTAACGCGGGGCCAAACATGTAAGAAAGTAAAGATTTCAGGGTTATTAATATAAAGTTATATAAAAAAAATCGATATAAGAAAATAGTGAACCAATTTGACCCCGGATCAGACTGGTTTATCGATCGATTCGTTTGTCGGTTTCCGGACCGAACCGACAGGTTCGGATTTAATTACACTCAGAAAAATAAATTGCAACAATAGTTTAACCAATCTTTTACTTATCAAATGACAGCAAGAAAAGTCGTAATAATAATTTTTTTTTGAATAAAAAAATAACAACAACTTAACATGTATTATTTTTTTCAATCGTTCAATTTTGGCTAGAAAAAAATTCAAGAGGCAATTTTATACCGGAAAAGTACAAAATTGAGCAATTTTATCCTGACTGTTATTCCAGTTAATTTTAACAGTTAGTTGATCAAAATGCTAATTTGGCAGTCCACATGTCATTCACTTTATTTTGATTAAGGTATAAATTTGCCTCAAAAGTTTTAAATCTAAGAGTAAATACCCTTTTTAGTCCTTTAAAAAAAAAGCGATCCCCATTTTAGTCCTTTAAAAAAAAACGACCATTATTCGTCTTTTTTATGGACTAAAAATGACATTTTGGAAATTTGTGAGGGATCAAAATGTCAACCAATTGAGTGTATTTTGAATTTGTGAGGGACTGAGAGACTACACTTTTTTTTTTGTCAGGGACCAAAATGGGGATCGTTTTTTTTAAAGGACAAAAAAGGATATTTACTCTAAATCTAACTTTGAAAAAAATGAAGTAGATGACATATAGACTTTCGGGGGTAATTTGCATCTTAACAAAAAAAACGTATATGACATGTAAACTTTCAATTCAATATGTTTGGTTAATTAACGGTAAAAATTAACTGGGATAATGGCCAGAGCAAAACTACTCCCTTTTTCACACTTCCGAGACAAAATTGCCTCCAACAAAATTTCAAGGCAAAATTACTCCTTGATAACAACTTGTAGGGTAAATTTGGCCCTAAGCTCTTTCTTCAACTATAACCTTACCGAGTAAAGAAAATAAGTGAAAGAGAATAAATACAATAAATATAAATAGTCAACAAGATATAAAGTTTGAAAAGATGCAATAAATACTTAGATAAACTTAAAATAAAACTTATATTTGGAAAACACACTTCCACAAAAATTTGTTGTTTATAATAAGAGATTGAAAGAGTATTAAAATTTACTGTAAGTTACACTCGTGGCATATATCCGTGCTTGAGATAAGAAACTATTATGAAAAGAAGCAAAAAGATGATAGGCATGTCATTATTAAGTACAATAAATAAAACCTGCCAGACCACTAGGAAGATATATCAAACCACACTTTCTTATCTTCTAGGCTTCTACATTTAATATAAGGTTAAGTAGTACAATCGTTCTGGAAGTATAGGTCTAGAAGTAATACCGCTCTACAAGTTTTTCTTATCTCAATGTTACCTCAGAAGTTTCAAAGCGTAGCAATGTTACCTTATTCTGTTAAAAAACTAACATTGATCATCAAAAAATTCATGTTGACCGTTAATATTTTAACGGAAATGGATAACATTGCTACGTTTTGAAATTTTCGGGATAACATTGAGATAAGAAAAACTTATAGGGCAACATTGTTCCTCAGCGAAAACTTTCCGGACAAATTTGTTATTTAACCCTTTAATATATGAAATTAAACATTTTAAAAAACATGACATGCAGTTAAATAAATAGGATACCAAAAATAATCCCCTAAGTTACAAGACACTCTAAAATTTAAATAAATTGTGAAAACATGCACCTTATTGAATATAGTTAAAAAATTTAATTTTTTAAAATA
Organism: Acacia pycnantha; assembly: GCA_025563575.1. Classification (NCBI taxonomy): domain Eukaryota; kingdom Viridiplantae; phylum Streptophyta; class Magnoliopsida; order Fabales; family Fabaceae; genus Acacia; species Acacia pycnantha. Next base: position 2,458,976 of record JAMWYP010000006.1, read on the forward strand.
TAAACTTCAAAAAAAAAAAAAAGCCTTTCATTCTACATTAACATCCATTTTGCCAATATTTGATTAATGAAGATTACTTTTGAAACAAGATGGTCAATGAATTATTTTTTCTCTAAAATATCTCATACTATAAAACATATATAAAATCACTTAAAAAATACATCTTTTAAATGAAAACCAAAGCTAAGAGTGCAAAGAACATGACTTCCTAGTTTTTTTCCACATGTCCTCGTTTGAGATAACGATTAAAACCTTTAAAAGTAATTTTTAAATCAAAATTTACAGTATATGAGGTAATAATGTGATATGGGTTTTATTTCGATTTATGTAAATAAATATTTTTAGACTTCTAAAAATGATCCCAAACATATGCTAGCATAGTTAAAAACTTGAACCTTATTAATCGATGCAAGATGTAACCAAACATGAACCTATTAATCGATGCAAGCTGTACGCGGCTTTTGAATTAATTATTTGATTATGGGGATTTGTCCTCGATCGTAATTATAAATTCCATGCACATGAAACGCAGGGAAGAAAACAAAATACCAACGAATAAAAAAATTAAAAATAAAATTGCCAGTCAAAGATTAAGATTATTCTAACCAGGATCGTTTTCCTCACTGATAAGCTGAATCTGGATTCCCAAACCGAACCCGTTTACCAAGCATTCCCAATGATCTTCCAACTTCTCTGTAATCTTCTCCTTCATCTTCTTCCTGATCGACACCACCGCCCTGACCTGGATTCCTTCGCCTCCAGAAGAAGAAGACGACCATGGCACCGTTCCGTCGGCCGGAGACGTGGTGGTGGCATCAACTGTCTTGCCGCCACTACTGCTGGTCATAGCTCGAATACTCCTCATCACATTCCGGTTAAGCCGAGACCCGGGAGCCTTCCGGCGTCTTCCAGAGAAAGCACCGGCATGGATCAGAGATGATCGATTACGACGGAAGGCGTTGTCGTCGGACAGATATGAAGTAAGAGTAGTATTCGCCGAATTCAACACAAACATCTCTCTTGATGATAAAAATCTCTTGAAATCTTTAGAACTGATGAATTAAGGAACTAAACTTTAAAGGACAAGGGAAAAAGTGGAGAGAGCAGAGACTGCGACGCTTTGAAAATGGTGGTTGGCTTGGAATGCCCACTGTGTTTGTGTGTATTATAATTTCGCATGGGACACCTGCATTCTCGAATTTTAAAAAAGCAATTGAATTAAATATGTTAAAAACTTGTGACAATTCTTATATAATTAAGGGAAAAACACTCCTCATGTTAAAGGAGAAGTGTTTTCTCATGTCACACACATGAAATGGTGGAACCCACACATACATATAATGCTCATTGTATATATGTGTGGGTCCCACCATTTCATGTGTGTGTAGGAATCTTCTTCTTCTCATGCAACGTGAGAAGTTTAAATCTCATATATTAAATATAGGGGTTTAAACTTCTCATGTTGTATGAGAAGAAGAAGATTTCTACGCACATATAAAATGGTGGGACCCACATTAAAAAAAAAAATGTGGGTCCCACCATTTCATGTGTGTGTGACATAAGAATACATTTTTCTTACAACATGAGAAGTGTATTTCCCTTAAATATATTATAGTATATACTCCCTGCTCGCTTCGGCTGTGCATGGCAACCATTCTGTTCCCTAGCACAGTTTTTGAGATGGAACAGTTTTTCTGATTTTGTGCTTGGGAAGAGTTCTGAGAATCAGAATTACATTTGTTAACTCATTTTATTTTTACTCCGAGAATCAGAATTACGTTTGTTAACACATTTTATTTTTATTTCTGTAATTTTTATATTCAAAAAATTATTTATGTGGTGGTGGCGGTGGTGGTGGCAGTGGTGGTGGCGGCGGCAGTGGAGGCGGCGGCGGTGGTGGTGACGACGACGGTGGTGGTTGTGGTGGCGGTGGCAACGGCAGTCGTGGTGGCGGTGTGGCGGTGGTGGCGATGAGGTGGGGCGGCGGCGGCGAGGTGGTGGTAGCGGCGGTGGCGGTGAGGTGGGGGTGGTGGTGGCGGTGACGGTCGTGGTGGTGGCGGTGGTAGTAGTGGCGGCGGCGGTCGTGGTGGTGGCGGTGGCGGTGAGGTGGGGTGGCGGTAGCGTGGCGGTGGCGGTCGTGGTGGTGGCGGTGGTGGTGGCGGCGGCGGTCGAGGCGACGGTGGTGGTGGTGGTGCGGTGGGGTGGTGGCGGCGGCGGCGGTGCGGTGGGGGTGGCGGTGGCGGCGGTGGGGGTGGGGGTGGGGAGGGTAGTTGACACTGCGAAAGGTTTTCGAGAGAAAGAAGAGAGGTTGTAGGTTGATGAATAAATTCTGATTTTGTGCCCAGAAATAGAAAAACATGAATTTTCTGCTTTTTTTTTTTTTCTATTCCCTAGCACAAAAATTAAACCGGTTCATTCCGGGAACAAAAAAATAAACCGGATTTACCAAACAGATTTCTCATCCATTTGTGTTCTAAGGAACAGAAATTAACAAAAAACACATTCTGGGAGCGTTACCATGCACGCACTTCTATTTATAAGAATATTCCTTAATAGAATTATACACCGAGTTGACTTTTTTGGAGAGATTAAATAAGTTACTTAATTATATCATATATTATGTATCCTTAGATTATGTATTAGTTATTAGTCAAATTAATTAGTTTAGAAAAAATAAAAATAAAAATACTTTAAAGTAATTTAATTAGTTTACTTAATTTATCCAAAAAAATCCACTAGATTTTATAATTAGGACCAGATGGAGCATGTCTTAAAATATTTTTTTTTTCAAAGTTTGCCCATGTTTCTAAGGGGAAAATAATAAAGAGAGAGGAATAGAATAAATACCAACCCTTTAATTAATGCAGTATATAATTAATGAGAGACATAAATTATCTTCTTATAAAAATAGACTAAACCAATTCAAATTTTGAGTTGTTATAAATTGGTTTGGAAGAAGTACGGTATACAAATAACATACAAATAAGGTAGAGGAAAAATGATGTGAGGTTTATAAATGCATGTCGTTCCCTCTATTGCTAAATATAACTCGCCTCAAATAACGGAAGGCAGCAAAATCCCTCCCTTTTCCACTCTATGTACCAAACATATTCATATGTTAGGAGTAGAATAGGCCAGGCCCTTATAAGAAGTTGTTTTTTTTTTTTGGAAAAATTAGAATGAAGAATTTAGAGGAAAATATATTTATGGAGAAGTACCATAAAAATTATAATTATTTAGAAGGACCAAATATAAAAATATAAAATTAAAGTACTAAAATACCTGCAACAAAATCTTCTGCATTCCTTCTTACATCCTCCTCATTTTATTTTTAAAACTAATACAAAATTCTAAGTTTCATTACATTAAACAATAGTTTTCTCAATTTTTATTTTTCACAGCTTGCATATATATATATATATATATATATATATAATGCTTTCTTCAATTTGTAAAAATTATAATTTTTTAAAATCAACAAAATTTTAATTAAGAATGGAATTATACGATTTTAGTAAAAGTCAAGGTCTTTTCTAATTTATCATATATGTTAAACCAAGAAAGTTTGTATGATTTATTTTAGAAGCAATTTATGTGGGTTAAAAAATTCATGGAATGTTAATAAAAAAAAAAAAAAATATAATTAACCTATTATATCCTGAAAATATGAAATAATTTTAGTTTTTATTTTTATAAAAGAGCTTAATTGATATAAACGTTGATAATATAAATCAGACAACTTGATGATATAAATTGGTGAAAAATAAAAATGAGAAAAAAATGAGTGTGACAACTGTTGATTAAATAATATATTGAAAAACAAGATATGATCATATCATGAGTGGCATTTTTAGTTATTTTTTTAATTATGAATACAAGAGATAATACATAAGATTTAATCAAGGGAAATTTAGTATTTTTAAATCTATATTATGATGTTTGATCCTTCTAAATAATTACAATTTTTATGGTCCTTTATAATAGATATTATTATTTTTAGGTCCTTTATGTTAATTTTCCCTTTTTTTTTGGGTCAAACCTTATAAGAAGTTTATGACTTCGCGTATTTTAAGTCTAGTTTATCCTATTTAGTAAATAAGTCAGACTTATATTTACCTATTGTTAGGTCCATTTAGGCATATAGGTCAAGTCTATTTTTGTAAATGTTAGCCTAATTTTTTTTATAGTATTGATGCGTGCTTTTGTCGCTAAAGCAATCAATTATACTAGGTCCTTATTAATTATGCAGTTTAGGGTCAACCTAGGTCATTCTCCCAAGGAGCAATATGTGAGTTTTTCTTTAGGTTGAATTTAGGTGATGAAAAATGCAATGAAATGAAACTAAACTAACTAAATGCATGATGAAAAATGACTCTAAAACCTATATGAGAATGGAACTAATCTAGATGCAAATGCAATTTTGGGGGTTTTATGGAAAGAGAATTAAAATCCTAAGAAAAGAAATTACTAACATATCAGAAAATCAAATAAGAAACTTGTAAGATGGTTTAGTTTCGATAATCAAATAAGAAACTTGTAAGATGGTTTAGTTTCGATACAGTGAAGGGAACAACTTAGGATTTATATGGAGTTAACTTTCTTAACCCAAATTAATTAATTAGACCAAAGGGAGATTAGTGAAATATTTGAATTAATGAATTTAATTACCTAATTGAAACATAGGAAACCCTTATGTTCAATAACACCTAATCCATTAGAAAACTCATAACGGAATCCGCGTTAGTTTATCAGTTAAAATAGTTTCAAGATAGTTTAGTGATTCATGTTCACAATTGCCTAATTAAACAACTAGACAATTAACCAACCTAATTAAACAATCAAGAGGATAAACCTAAATTGACAAGTAAATTAATAATGAAAACTCAATTAATAATTTAATTGACAATTAAATGGTTGCAAACAAAAATCCTAGCAAATATCTTAAGTACAATTTAAATCCAAATTATCAATTCAATCCAAATTAAATAATATGTCTACAATCTCAAACTAGATTGTTCTCAAGGAAACAACTCAAAATTATCTAACACCAAATAATCTCAACTATTGGAATAAGTAGATAAAAGGAAAAACACTCTCGTGTGGTCTTCAAGTGTATACTCCTAGGCCTGAGCTTCCTCCATGCTTCTCCCAAATTGTCTCCCAACTAGCTTAAACTTCCATGGAATTTTCTCCTTCAGGTGTCAAGCAAGTCGTAGCCATTAAAATTGATGAATGGAAGATTCAATTGATGCACAGGAAATAGTGGTGGGCCCCATAAGTGGAAGAAAGGAAACTAATGGATATGATAAGATATGATGGTGGAAAGTAATGACTCTAGCGGCTGCGTCTCGTCCACCCAGCGTCAATGTTGGCTCTCAAAGAGACGTAAGCAATCCTCTGGCGCCTAGGTTAATTTTTATCCAAGGAAGAGAGAGTTTTGGGTACTAATTTAAGCCCATTAAAATTTAACAAGCCTAATAAAGTTCCACTATTAGATCTTTTTTTAGCGTTCAAAGTTAATTCTGTATCGTAGGATCTTTTAATATGCTTTTCTTTGTCTTGCAATAATTAAATAAAATCATGATTTATCATATATTTAGAAATAATATTCAATTACAAGATATCAATCAGAATATTAATAATTTAAGCCCAATAATCTCATAATTAATTCTGATTTATATTATTTTCTAAAATTGGCTAACAATCCAAATATTAACTAATAATTCCACATTAGCCTAAAATAGTCCCAAAATAAATGAATAAGGCAGGTTAAAATATATGAAAATTGGGATTTATCAATTCCCCCCATACTTATCATTTGCACTCCTGGGCAAAACAAATCAGGACAAAGGGAGAATGACAATAAAAACAAATAAAACTAAAGCTTCAAAAGAGAATGTTCCAATCACAAGCAAAAGTAAACAAAAGTATTTCAACACCTATCTTGTCCAAGTGATCTTCTCATGAATTAAGAAAACAAACATCGTGGCAATTTACTTGACCAAGAGAACCTCAGCTAGAAATCTCTCACCAAGGATAATGTATATGTCACTCCTCACTCAAAAGTGTATAGGTTTGTGTTTACACTCAAATTCATCCCTATCCAATACTCTTTCTATAGGTTTGACAATAATCTAAATTCTCCACCACTAATAAAGCAAGTGCACGCATAAATCCAAAGGACTTTTATTAGGTTGAAATGGGGCTAATGTTAAGAAAGAAAGGGTATGGTGTTTGGAAAAAACAAAGTTGAATATCTTATAAGATGAAGAGAATTATATGCACTTGAACATGGTTCATATATCTGTTCAACTCCATAGTCATAATGATAAGGCATAAAAGTATAATAGTTATTTTCATAAATTGAATCATTCCAAGCCATCATATGAGGAATCAAGTTCAATTTTTCATGAGTGGATTGGATCCAATAAACAACTAACTAACAAATCACCTAGAACTCAAACCTAAAGCCTAACCATTGCTCCCCGGCAACGGCGCCAAAATTGATGCGTGTTTTTATCGCTAAAGCAATCAATTATACTAGGTCCTAATTAATTATGCAGTTTAGGGTCAACTTAGGTTATTCTCCCAAGGAACAATCTGTGGTTTTTTCTTTAGATTGAATTTAGGTGATGAAAAACGCAATGAAATAAAACTAAATTAACTAAATGCATTGTGAAAAATGACTCTAAAACCTATATGAGAATGAAACTAATCTATATGCAAATGCAATTTTGGGGGGTTTTATGGAAAGAGAATTAAAATCCTAAGGAAAGAAATTACTAACAACTAAGAAAATCAAATAAGAAACGGTAAGATGGTTTAGTTCTCGTACGGTGAAGGGAAAAACTTAGGATTTACATGAAGTTAACTTTCTTAGTCCAAATTAATTAATTAGACCAAAGGGAGATTAGTGAAAGATTTGAATTAATGAATTTAATTACCTAATTGAAACATGGAAAACCCTCATGTTCAATAACACATAATCCACTAGAAAACTCATAATGGAATAAGCGCTAGTTTATCAGTTAAAATAGTTTCAAGATAGTTTTGTGATTCATGTTCACAATTGCCTAATTAAACAACTAGACAATTAACCAACCTAATTAAACAACCAAGAGAATAAACCTAAATTGACAAGTAAATTAATAATGAAAACTCAATTACTAATTTAATTGACAATTATAATGATTGCAAACAAAAATCCCAGCAAATATCTTAAGTACAATTTAAATCCAAATTATCAATTCAATCCAAATTAAATAATATGTATATAATCTAAAACTAGATTGTTCTCAAGGAAATAACTCAAAATTATATAAAACTTAATCTCAAGTCTTGGAATAAATAGATAAAAGGAAAAACACTCCCATGTGGCCTTCAAGTGTAAGCTCCTAGGCTTGAGCTTCCTTCATGCTTCTCCCAAGTTGTCTCCCGACTAGCTTAAGCTTCCATGAAATTTCCTCCTTCACGTGTCAAACAAGTCGTAGCCATTAAAATTGATGAATAGAAGATTCAATTGATGTACAGGAAATAGTGGTGGGCCCCGTGAGTGGAAGAAAGGAAACCAATGGATATGATAAGATATGACGATGGAAAGTAATGACTCCAATTAGAGCTGGGAATCAGGGCCAGGCCGGCCCGACAGGGCCTGACCCTATAGGGCTAGGGCCCAACAAGGCCTGAAGTAAGGAAAACATATGTTTTTCAAAGCCCGGCCTGATAGTCTGAAAATTACTATTTCAAATTTTAACTATTTTTCCTTCGATTTTTTCAAAGAAATATAATTAGTAAATTGCAACCATTAAAGTTCTAATCTATCAAATAAATGTTATCAACATTAATATCTAAACAATATAAATCATTCAACAAATAAACACATTTATTAATTCGTAATAAAAAACAAATAAACACAAAGAATATGTTTTTTTCCTTTTTTTTCAAAAAAATATTAAACAAAGGAATTGCTTTATGTATGCCCACGACAAAATGCCTTTCCCTCTCGTAATTTTGTGTGTGTCTGCAGATTCCTTTAGTTTAGGCATGATTTTACTGAAAGGTAAAAATAATTATACTTATTTTACACAAAATATATTTATAATTTATTACTTATATAATATTGTAATACCAAAGTATGTGTTTCTTTAATATGAAAACATCCCTTCTTTAAAACTTATAATAACTAATTATGTGTTTTAATACAGAATAATAATAAACATAAAAATGGGTTATAGTTTAAACTAAAAAAATCTAAGTAATTACAAATAAACACATTCATTAAGTGGAAATCTAGGTAATTAATTTTCTTTTTTAAAAAAATGCTAGAGTTAAACTGGCCTAACGGGCCGGCCTGATTAAGTCTGAGGCCCTACAGGGCCAATTTTAAATTTCTGGCCTATTTTTCAAGCCCGAGCCCTACAAGGCGAGGGCTTAAACGGGCTGACCCGATGGGCTCGGCACGATTTCTCGGCTCTAACTCCAGTGGCTGCATCTCGTCCACCCAACGTCAATGTTGGCTCTCAAAAAGAGCATAAGCGATCCCCTAGCGCTTACGTTAATTTTTATCCAAGGAAGAGAGAGTTTTGGGTACTAATTTAAGGCCATTAAAATTTAACAAGCCTAATAAAGTTTCACCATTAGATATTTTTTTAGCGTCCAAGGTTAATTCTGTATCGTAGGATCTTTTAATATGCTTTTCTTTGTCCTGCAATAATTAAATAAAATCTTGATCTATCATATATTTAGAAATAATATTTAATTACAAGATATCAATTAGAATATTAATATTTAAGCCCAATAATCTCATAATTAATTCTGATTTATATTATTTCCTAAAATTGGATAACAATCCAAATATTAACTAATAATTCCACATTAGCCTATAATAGTCCCCAAAATAAATGAATAAGGTGGGCTAAAATAAATGAAAATTGGGATTTATCAAGTATGAAGAGTTAACTCTTTCCAGGTTTCGAGCTCTAAGGGTTTTTATCTTTCCCAACAAATGCGTTTTTTGATATTTAAACTTGTGTTCTCTTTTTTATGGAGGTGATACCGCTTACCACATCAACTAACTTGTAAATAATCCTTTTTTATAGTTAAGGTGTCCGAACCACCTAAACTACCGAAATGAAGCTATTTACAATACTGTTACTAATCAAACCGATGCAAACTCCCCGGCAACGGCGCCATTTTTGGAAAGAGATTTGCCGTATCTCCCAAAACAAGAGCTTATGACTCGAGTCAACAAAGACTAGCTCGAGTCAATTATAGTTCAAGCATATTTTGATAAGGCTTTCAAAAGACTTAACTCAAGTTTTACAATCTGAAACTCGAGTCAATTTGACAACAAATGACTGATTCAAGTTTGATCAAGTTAAAGCATTTTTGACTTGAATCATTGATCCCATTTTGTTTACAATTGTCAATTATCATCAAAACACATAGAGAACTAACAACTTCTTGATCGGCTTTGAAGTCCACTATGATAATCAACGAGGAAGATGAATTTGTCTACTTGTACCGATACATCTTCAATTTTTCCCTCTAAGTAAACGATAGATCGATCTTCCAGTTGCAGTGCAACTGTAGTAGGTCTTACGTCTCCTACTGCCAGCTTTATGAATACAGACATTGGCATCAGGTTAATGCTGGCACCCAGATCAAAGAGCGCTTTTCTACAGTAATTGGGACCAATGGTGCAAGGGATTGTGAAACTGCCAAGGTCCTATAGTTTTGGAGGTAGCTTGTTTAGTAGTAAGGCACTACTTTCCTCTCTCATGGCTACTGTTTTGAATTTGCCTAGCTGCCTTTTCTTTGACAGAATATCCTTCATGAACTTCACATAGCTGGGCATCTACTCCAGCGCTTCCACTAGCAAGATGTTGATATGCAGTTGATTAAGCATGTCCAAGAACTTTCAGAATTGCTTTTCCTAACTTTTATTCTAGATCCTTTGTGGGAAAGGTGGAGGTTGCTTTAATACTCATGATGGTCCTGGGTCAGAGGCATGTTGTGACGACGATGTTGTAGCATCCCTCATGACTCCTGATACGCGAACATCTGGCATGACAGATGTTGGAAATGTTGTAGCATGGGATTTACTGTAGCATCGACGGGTCTTAGTCTGCTTCATGGATGTCTTCAGTGCTTTCTCATCCTTTCTTCGTCTGGCCTGAACATGGTTCGACATCCTCAGTAGGTCTTTTTGAGACCTTCATTGGCTCCACATTCTTGTCGCTTCTTAGTTTAATGGCCTTGACCTGTTCTTTTCCATGGTTCCTAAGGACTTCAATGTCGTTATTCATAGAGCCTGATGGTCTGTTATTGCGTGCTATAGTAAGCTGTTTAACCTGATTCTCGAGATTGTGAAGGGATACTTGTTGGCTTTGTATTATGGCGTTGTTTTTTGCCATAGACTTCTTAAGTAGGCTTTCCATGGATGACTGACGGACTGAGTAAGTGTCTTGCTGCCTTGCTTGCTGGCTAAACCCTGGTGGATTCGATGATCTATTAGAGTACGAAAGGCCTACTGAGGGACCAGTAGGTGGCTGATTCTTATACGTCCAAGAAAAATTTGGGTGTTGTCTCCATCCTGGGTTATACGTGTTGGAATATGGGTTGTTGGTGTTGCCTCCCCTATTGTAATTGTTTACATAGTTGATAGATACAAGGTTGGTAAAACATTAAGAGTAGGGATGCTCTCCACCACAGTACACATAGACTACTTGAGTAGGTTGCATTAAAGAGGTGTTAGCAGGGAGAATCATTGCCTTGATCATAGGGTTAAGGTGTAGATTTGCCAACGAAGTATTACCCGAGGAGCATCTGGCACAAAAAACAATTGAGGGTACCATAATTACCAATCAACAATTAAAAAGTGAAAAAAACACAATTAAGGTGCAGATTGACCAACGAACTATTACCCTGTCACTATTAGCCCGCCATTGTCTTGGTGTCTCCATCTTCCATTGACTATCACAGTGTCAGCGACGTCGGCGTCTCCAAAGCTTCCATTGTTATTGGGTGTTCTACTCACCCTCTTGAACTCATCAAGGCCCGTATGCAGCTTCAGGGCGAGAATCACGCACCGAAACCAAATCCAGCAGTCCACAGCTTTTGACCGGCACGCGCCTTGCACCCTAGTTCCATCCCTCCGATGCCACAAGTAGCAGCTTTTGTTGCCACAACGCCTGCTCGCAGGTGTTTTCCTTATCCAAGAAGAAGGCTTAACCACTCTTTTCTCTTGTATCTCCGCCACTGTCCTACGCCAGTTCGTCATATTTTAACGTAATTGTGAAAGTTGTTTTTTTAATAGTTATTTGGTACTTTTTTTCACTTTTTAATTATTGATATGTAATTTTGGTACCCTCAATTGTTTTTTGTGCTAGATGCTCCTCGAATAATAGTTCGTTGGCAAATCTGCACCTTAACCCTTGATCATATTGGTTAGTGAAGATACTTTTGTAGTAAGGGTTGTCATCGCATCAAGTTCATGAACTCCTGCTACTGGTTTGGAAGGAAGGAGTCGATTTGCTGGTCATTGATGACTATTTATAGCCATATGTTTTAAGAGCTCGTGAGCTGTGTTATGGGATTTCATCAAGAGTAAACCATTTGTTGAGGCATCAACTATTGACCATGTTTGTCTGCCCAAACCTATATAGAAGGTCTCCAGTTGCACCTATTCAACCAATTCGTGTTGTGGACATCTTCTGAGTAGGTCCTTAAACGTTCCCAAGCCTCATAAGTAGATTTGCTAGGTTACTGTCAGAAGCTAGTGATGTCTTCTCTTAGCCGGGAATTCTTGGTCGATGGAAAGAATTTGAGCAAGAATTTGCTACCCAGGTTGTTCCAGGAGGTTATAAAATGAGCAGGCAGAGTGTTCAACCATGCCTGCACCTTGTCCCTGAGTAAGAACAAGAACAATTTGATTCTGAGGGTGTCATCTGTTACTCCTGGAATGACAAAAGTGTTACAGACCTCCATGAATGACTTAAGATGCAGATGAAGGTCTTCTGATAGGAGTCCTCCAAAATGTCTGGTTGAATTGAGCATTTGGAACATGATACCTTTGATTTCAAAGTGTCCTGCACTCATGTTTGGAGGTGTGATGGCTGAGTTGTTTTGGTCGGGTCAGGGACTCCAAACTCCATGATTTCTCAGTTTAGATCAGTGTTACGGTTCAGTTGGTGAGGGGTCTGGTCATCCCCATTAAGAAGGTGTCACTTCTCTCGATCTTGGTATCGATTAGCTTGCATTTCCACCATATGTGCAGAGTCACTCAAGTGACTCCTTCGCGTTTGCTTTCTATGCCTTTGTTTATAGGTTCGTTCAATTTCTGGATCGTACAACTCAAGGTCGGTAGAGGAAGAGTTACTCATACACTACAAAATGTACCAAAAAAATCAGAGATAGAGAGAGTGAGCTTGGTGAGGTGAAACACAACTTATTGGAAAGAAACTTACAATCATAAAAGGTATCTTCAGTCCCCGGCAGAGGCACAAAAAACTTGTTGGTCGAATTCCCTTATGGCAAGTGAACCATTCGAACAAGTAATAAAGAGTAAGTGGAGTTATCGTTCCACAGAGGCTGTTGATACCAAGGATGATTCCAGTTTCTAATGACAGTTGTGTGAAGTGAAGTAGAGTTGACTTTGGTTGTTTTTGCTATTACTAAAGACAAGAAGTAAATAAGTGATTGGAAGTCAAAGGAAGATATTAGTCTACAAGTAGGATGAGCTCGGATTTCATTCTAAGTCATGTCATTCCCCTAATTTGCATACAACGCATTGCTATAGCAATTATGCTGCACAAATTTCGCAATGCTACAACATAACCGCCTTTCACAACATTATTCAATTAACCTACTATTATCCTATACAGAAGCGTTCGCATTCTGTAACTATAGTCCTCGCTCTACTTTCCCATATTCCTATGGAGATTTCTAGTTTAGTCTGTCTAATCAAACCTAGGTATTCTGGTTGTGAGCAGTAAATCCATTCCTGACATCTATAGTTTAGGTCGAGTCGTACACGGGCTCACCCAGTAAACACTGTCCAATAGAGGTCTAACCTTGAGCCCCGTCCGGTAAGCCAAGACCACTAAGATAGTCCTTAGCGTCTGCTAACCGACTATGGATTAAAGCACTATTAAACAAACTGAATTTATTAAATTAAAACCTTAGCAAACTGGGTTCATTCTACAACTTAAAAATTCATCCTCACTCAGCCAATGGAAGTTTAGTTCATGAAAATAAAATAAAATAACAGAAGAAAACAAGGAAACTTATCGGAAGGTTGACGGCGTAAGAGGCGTCCTGTTACGCGACGTCTCTACATCTTCTACGATCTGTCTTGCTCCAAGGAAGAGTTAGGTTTGATCTACTGTCCTCTCGGTTGATCTTCTTTCTCGTTCTTTTGGTGTGAGTTTAGTCGGATTGGAATTGTGTTGACTACTTTACTCTCATGACTTTGACGACTCCTAGGTTTTGCCGTGCTTTCCTCTTATAGTTAGGTCTCCTTGCGCTATACGTCCAGTGAGTTAGGTCCAAATCCCTAGATTTGGTTGTTTGATCTTTCTTTTAATACTATGGGATTCTTCAAATCTTTCTCTCAATCCTCCGCATCTTTTGGATTCATCTTGATTCAATCACCATCTTAACATCAGTTTGGATGACCTGTCTTAATTTCCTGAAAACTCACGAGGAAATGTTTGAATAGCGTAGCACATAATTCTGCATGACTTACACCGCTACAGCATAGCGGTCACATTGTATTGCTGGCACAAATGTGAGCATGCAATATGCTATAGCATCTTATCAGCTTCGTTATGCGCTTTCACGACAAACTATAAAGTAGTCATTTTCTTATGCACATGAGCAGGATAATGATATGAATGCAACATTTCATAAGATCTATCCTTTATTTCCCTATGTGCATGAATTCTTAGACATTCTATTAGATAGCACACAATAAAGCTCATATTTAGCATTCGAAAAAGTCAAAACACATAAGGAAAACATGGCATAAATATGACTCATCAATAATCACCGGGCCACGACACCTCAATTCAAATGTCAAGTTGCATGGCTACTAGATGATGGTTTTAGAGATGTTGTGCAACAAGGTTGGGGACATGATTAACGGACGAAGAACATCTCTTTCTTTACCGAGAAAGCCACTGAGTGGAATAAGACTAGAGTGGGGAATATACTAGCAAGAAAGCAACATCTGTTAAAACGAATTGAAGGAGTAGAAAGGGTGCGAGCTAGGAGGGATATTCAATATTTAATGCAAGCCGAAAAAGAGTTATGGAAGGAGTACAACAAGGCATTAGCACAAGAGGTGCTCCTTTGGTTCCAAAAGTCAAGATGTAATTGGATAAAATAGGGAGATAAGAATAGTAAATTCTTTCATACATCTACCATTATTAGGCGGCAAAAGAACTCAATTGAAGGTCTGAAGGATATTTACAGAGAGTGGAGTTTTGACCAAAGGGATCTTAAGAAGATGGCCATGGATTTCTATCAAGAACTTTACTACAGCGATTTAACTCCTGGGAGATTTTAACCATCGACATGGATTTCTTGGTTTCTCTGTAGAGGAAGCATAATGCTTTCTGTGGATATCAGTATGGAGGAAGTTAGGCTAGCAATCTTTGATATTGGTGAATTTACTCAGATCACTTTGAACAGGTCTTTTCCCTAAGGAATTGGGCATTATGAGCAAGACTTACTTCTTTAAAGAAGTGAGGTCACCCCTGTTTTTCCCAAATTCCATCGTTTAGACCCTATTTTCACTGTGTTTTTGTCTTTGCGGGACGTATCGAGTATTTCAACAATTGTTTAGACACTAGGAACATTTGTTGGAGTTTCTCCGATTCGACTGGATTTTGGTGACCTAAAGGAAAATGGTATTTTGAGCATAACTCACAAGTTATGTCGTGAGTTCACCCCTCTTTTGTCCAAATTCCATCGTTTTGGCCACTTTTTCGATTTTTGAAGTTTTTTTGGTTCATTTTTGGGTTCCTGGATAGTGTAGAAATTGATCTGTGGTGGTCCCATTATTTTTTTTAAAATCATTTGATAGTGTTTTTGAATTTATTTTAGTTGATTTCTAGCATAGTTTATATATTTTGTATGCTGATAGTGTTTTTGCCAATTCTGCCTTATGTTGTATAACTAGGAGTAGTACTAATGCAAATGAATTTTAGAAGGAGATTTTGAAATAGAAAGACCAATTCTTGCTGCTAGAAGCGCT
This sequence comes from Acacia pycnantha, assembly GCA_025563575.1. Classification (NCBI taxonomy): domain Eukaryota; kingdom Viridiplantae; phylum Streptophyta; class Magnoliopsida; order Fabales; family Fabaceae; genus Acacia; species Acacia pycnantha. Next base: position 2,474,235 of record JAMWYP010000006.1, read on the forward strand.
GTTCGACTAAATAGTAGGATTGTCACTAAACTTGATTTTGAATCTAAGCATTTTGATTCTCTTCATTCTGTTGATCTTTCTAGTTCTTTTGATAGTGTAGTTTTCACTAGTTCTAGTAGTAATTTTATTATGTTTCCGTAGTTTCCTAAAACCCAACCCTCCAACATTCTTTTCTTGATGTACTTGATCCTATGAGATTAAGTGTAACTTACGATTTCTTCAGTATGCCCCCATAGGAAACCTCTATTGCTCTATTCCTATTCCTTGCCTATACGTTTAGGGAGTAATATGGTTTGATATAGAATTTGTGATATGAAATTTGTAATACGAAATTTGTGATAAAGAATTTGTGATATAGATGTTGGTGAATTATATCTCTACTACTTTGTTATATAAACTGTTCTACTTGGCACCGCACGAGCACATATTAGCATGCATGATGAGTTGGATAGTTGGTTATTGAGACTTTGGTCTCACCTGTTGCTCTTAACATTTTTCATTTAATAGTTCTTCTGCTAGTTAATTAGGGAAGGCTCTAGAGGTTTGATTATCGTGATAATCTTTGAAAAGCCTCCTCCTTTTTATATATGAGGTGAATTGTTATGTATTGCCATTGTAGGGCTCATGTTGCATACTCTTATGTGATGTTATGTTTTGGATGATATTGTTTTCTACCATGGATAAGTAACTCAAGTAGATATTTGAGATTGATAATTGAGTTTGGTATTGTGTTTGTAGTCAAATAATTATATCCCGGGCTTCAAGAAGTTCAAGGCCCAAATGTGTTAATTAATTATGGTTTGGTTTGTGAAATGATGAGAATAGTTTTAATATCTATGATAGATTTTAGATGTTGACTTTTGACATTTTATAAATGTTTGAGAAAGAGTATTATTCAAAACTAAGTTTATCTATGGGCTTATGGTTGAACATTATATTATGAGCTGTGAGAAGCTCAAGACTCAAATGTTAATTGAAATAGCTTTATAATTGAGGAGTTTGTTTTGTAAATGGAGCAAATCACCAAGAGGGGAGGTGAATTGAGGATTTTAAAAACATTTTCGAATACTCTGTTTTATAGAGCTAAAACAGAGCAGAACAAAGGAGAATAAGAATAAGCTTGACATAAGGAAATTTATACTAGTTTGGTCCAAATCCTTGACCTACGTCCAGTCCCCAGACACTCTGGGATTTTCACTAACTCACAATTCAATTACACACTCTGCACTCGAAAGTTATCCTCTCACTAGGATGCACTCCCCTTACAAGTTGTAATATGATATTCCCAATCTCCAAGTCCCTTTGACTTGAGATTCTTACAATAAATGATTTCAATAAATGAAACTCTCTATAAGAGTAGATAATGATAAACACTGAGGTACAAATGTATCAAAAGATACTTTACAGTAGAAAACTGAAAGAGTAGTTGGAAACTTGAAGGATTTTCATTTTCAGCAGATTGGTTATTGAGAAGACTTGAATGCAACTCCTTATATACCAAGAGATCATTAAATGACCATCGGATTGATCAATGTAGCCGTTCGACACATTGCTGAGATGATTAGGAGCACTTTGGTCTCTTCTCTCTCCACTCTTCAGTTAATCCAGGTGCACAGAGATTTAGGGTTGACTTCCCTTGAATTTAATCCATTGGAAGAGCAGCTTCTAGATAGGGAAAGGAAACATTAATCCCTTTGCAACGTGTGGAGAATGATTGTCCAAAAAGGATGCAAGCTTTCTGGACATTGCATTTAATGTGCTGACTTCACTTTTTGCTTTAAGCTAAATCTCCATTTAATACTCTTTAAATCATCTGAAACTTACTAACAAACTGATTAAACATAGTTAATAATAGTAATGAGTGATGATAAGAAGTATCTAGATCAAACACAAAGATTTCACAAATTTGAGCAGTTTGATTTTCAAACTCTGCGACACAAACTCGAGTTTGTTCATCCAAACTGAAGTTTGCAATTTCCTTAAGAAGCCTAAACTTGAGTTTACAAAACAAAACTCGAGTTTTATTCATCCAGAGAAGAATGTCGCTTTTTGATCTTTGAAGCAAGTTTTGAGTAAGAGTGAAACTCGAGTCATTAAGTGACAAACTCGAGTTTTGGAATTTTATGATGAAAAACAAGTTTAAGTCCAAATGCTCAAAACTGGAGTTTCCAAATGCAAACTGAAGTTTCTAAAATGTTCAAATAGAGCAAAGCTCTCTGTTTGGCACAAACTCGAGTTTACAAAGTTAAACTCGAGTTTCCACAAATCTTAGGAAAAATGGAAAACTCTCTGTATGGTACAAATTGGAGTTTGCAATTGAAAATTGGAGTTTTCAAATCTTTAGAAATAGTGAGTTGTTCTCTGTAAGTTCCAAACTCGAGTTTCCTCAAAATAGATGCAAACTGGAGTTTTAAAACAAAACTGGAGTTTTCTCAAGTTCAGAGTGGAGCATAGTTCTCTATATGTTGTAAACTCAAGTTTTCAAACACAAACTCGAGTTTCCAACAAAGTTTGGAAACTTAGAAAACTCTCTATCTAGCACAAACTGAAGTTTCCAAATGGAAACTGGAGTTTTGCTAAGTTCAAAATGTTGATAGCTCTCTGTCTTGTCAAAACTCAAGTTCATTAAAACTAAACTCGAGTTTGCTTTGTCTTTGAAAAACTTAGGAGCTCTCCGTATGGTCTAAACTCCAGTTTTTCTAAGTTTGTAAAAACTTGAGCTACTCTCTGTCTCGACCAAACTCGAGTTTTCAAATCAAAACTCGAGTTTGTCTTTGACAGTAAGTTTTCCAGCTTAACAAAGACAAACTTCAATTGATGTTTACAATTGTCAGTTATCATCAAAACACATAGAGAACTAACATGTTTTAATAACCATGTTAGGTGGATTGAACCCCTTTCTAACATGGTTTAGCATTCAATCATTGTATAAATGTTTTATTTATCACACATAGATATTTGTAATGATTTTAATCCTTTAAACAATGTAATGATTTCAAATGGTTAGTTGGACTCTTTTGAGTAAATACCCTTTTTGGTCCCTGACAAAAAAAAAGTCATTTTTAGTCCATAAAAATGAAGAATAAGGGTCGATTGGTGGACATTTTGATCCCTCACAAATTTCCAAAAGGTCATTTTTAGTCCCATAAAAAGGACGAATAAGGGTTGGTTTTTTTGTCAGGGACCAAAATGGGGTCCGTGTTTTTTATCAGGGACCATAAAGGGTATTTACTCAACTCTTTTTTATATATCTTGGTTAACTTTTGAAAGATGAGTTGTAATCTTTTATACTATGGTAGACCTTATATATCTCTTTTCTTCCAGAGTAGTTGAATAAATGATTTGCAAAGGATAAATGTTTGGTTAATTACAATTATAAGGAAAGGATTTTATAGATGAGGGGCGAGCTTAGACTGATGGGCAACCTTGTACTTGATGGGCATCTTCTTTTGAGTGGTGGACTTCTTGAGAAGCTTGCATATTTCAACTAGATGGTAAGGCCATGCAATAAAGCTGCCCATAGCCCTCCCATTGTTTCTGCATCGTTGGTGGCCACATGGAGCTGATAGTTGGGGTCTTAGTTGGTATTGATATGTACCTTCACACACTCAAGAGGCACAAGTTCGTTATGAATCATGTTATCATTCAGGCGATTGTACATGCGGCCCGTTGCAATTGTATGGCGTCCAAGGTTATCAACAAAACATTCAATATCCGCCAATCCCTGAGGTAGATCAGGAACACGAAATGCCTTTAGTACTTGGGCTTCTATTTCCCGCTTGTTGCTTCGCACTATGCTCCTTCATAAGCTCTTGCGTAAGAAACTTTACTTGTTTCTACATTTCATTGTATTCTTTCTGAAGCTTTTCATATTTTTCGTCCTCCTTATTTGTTCGAGGTTGTCGATGACCATAATATTTTGTCTTAGTCAATCTAAAGCTAGCACCCTTAAGAAGACTAGGAAGGTCAGGCCCCAGTGTCTTGACCAATATGTCCTTGAGAGCCCGTGTAGTAACTTCATAGGACATAGTTTGTTGTGCCTTTAACAATAATGTCAATATTGATAATTAATTAAAGACATTACTTCCCTAAATTAGGGACTAAAATTAATACTTACCATCTTATGAACGACCTCCTTTACCAAAGGTTCATCATAAGATCCATCTTTATTTGTCTCATCACCAGCCAAAGTTCATAATGGGGAGGTCTACTACCATCCTTACTAATAGCGAACAACTCTTGATCAATGTGACCTATATGGATACTTATTGTTTTTCACCCTTTGCTTATTCGCTTGGATTATTATCTACAAAAACGCACAATACTCTAGTTAATATTGAACAGATACATGAAATGCAAATAACTATTACCTTGAATGACTCCTAGCGATATGAGATGACAAATTCTCTCCACTTATGTAGTTTGATTGTGGACTAGAGATCCTTAGGAACTTTTGTCTCATCGGCCTCTTTTGGTTCCGCAAATTGCCTTCATCAACACATGATGGAATGTGTGTAGTGTCATCCTAGCCTGCTCGAGGACAAATTTCTTCTAATTATCGTCTATATCATATGCAGACTACAAAGTACAAAATTCAAGTTAACATTTTTTACAAGTAAATAGCAAGAAATTAGTAGGCGTATATATCTTACCTTGATGTTGTCCAAAACAATAGTTATGTACTCTTTCTTTCCCCCACCCCAATGACCCAACGTGATAAGAACGTTGGTCCTTGCCGTTAAGTGATGTAGCTGATGAAGTGTGACATCTCAAGAACTTGACAATCATCGTCCCATACCACATGATATTTTCTCTTCTTAGACTTCACTTTGTTCATAAAACGCAAGGCACAATGGCCCCTCCTTACAATATCCTGCATTTCTTCTACTAGATGTTCTTGTGTTATATTTCTACCTTGACTAGGGGCATTATTAGTGCCGAATGAACTAGAACTAATCATTTTAACTAGAAAACATAACTCATTCAGTCAACTACAATGAAAAGAGGAATGAGTTTTCCCAAAAATAAATGATGCATGACTAAGGTATAATCAATTTAGTTCCATATTTTGAATTATTTCATACATTAGTGATACCATACTTACACATGTAGTTGAACTTGCAGGACAAGGAAATTACCAATGCAGTATCCAAAGTTTTTCCAAACACCAAACATCGATTTTGTATGTGGCATATTATGAGAAAGTTTCCAGAGAAGTTGTCCCATGTGTACCAAGACCATAGGTCTTTCAAGAAGGAATTTAATGAGTGTATCTATAAGTCCAATAGTATTCAAGAATTTGAAGATAATTGGCATCGTCTTATTGTTGAGTATTGTCTTATTGGGAATGAGTGTATGCATTTACTTTATTCAATTAGATCCTCTTGGGTACCAATATTTAACCATTCCACTTTTTTTGCCGGTATGCACACTACTCAGCGCAACGAAAGCATCAATGCATTCTTTGATGATTTTGTTACATTTGGCACTACATCGAAGGAATTTGTGGAGAAATATAACCAAGCAGTAGATGCTCGCTATGAGCATTGAAAAAGGAAAATTTTGAGTCCATGCACAAAGAAAGGCGCTTGCAATTCAATATGCTATTGGAGCAGCATGCGGCAAAAGTGTATACACATGCAATTTATGTAAAGTTTGTTAATGAGCTCTCTCATATCCTAAGTTCCTCCAAGGAAAAACTTAAAATTGATGGTGAATGGGTTACTTATCGAGTTTTTAATAGAAGAGACTTAAAAGATTCAGCAATAGTTGAGATGAAGTTGGAAAGTAGAGAAGCTAGGTGTTCATGTCTTTATTTTGAGTTCGTGGGAATCCTATGTCGGCATGTTCTTGCTATTTTTGTTGTTGAAAATGTTGAGCAGATATCGATACACTTCATTTTGCGACGTTGGTGCAAGGATGGAAATGATGTGCTAAGTAAAGAACGAGAAATGTGTTTTCTTAATGGAGATGGATTGGTTCACAGCCTTAATCTAAGCTCTAAATGTCAAAGACTTATTGAGCTTGCACAGAGGTCAGATGAAGCATTTAAATTTATTCCTGATGGTCTTGATGCTCTTACTACATATGCAGAAAGTTTCCAACATATGGAGAGAGTGCACAAAATAGGGATATTGACGTTCAGTACTTGAATTCTCAACTCGAAGAGTCTTCTATGATGAACTTGAAGGATCCCAACATTTCCCAGACAAGAGGCCGAAAAAAGATTCGTAGCGGAATTGAAGAAGCATCAAAGCATACCAATATTTGTAGAAATTGCAAAAAACGAGGACATAATAAGCGCACCTGCAAAAAAATAAATATGCATTGATTATAGATTTGTGTTATGGTTTCTGTTGTTTATCAAGTACTTTCAAATGGTTCTTGTCATTTCCTATTGTTTTGAATTATTGTCATGAAGATGTTAGTGCCAAGAGACTTGTGGCTGGAGATTCTGTGCTTTTCATATGATGTTTTGTTGAAAGAATACAATTATTGAAAGAAAATAATCAATTTTATTGATATGGCAATTGCTCTATTACAAACCTGGGATGATTACAACGAGATAGATACATTGAACTAAAGGAAAATTACAAGTAATTCCTGTAACTAAAAGTTTCACTATCCTGATCTCGCTTCCTAGAACAAGCTCCTCCCATTGGAAAAATATCTTGCCATCAATATATGTCATAAAAATTGCAGGAGAACACTAGTGTAATCCATTCAATTACACCACATAAAAAAGACTTACATGTCTATCCATGAAAATTTAGTTAAAAAATAGTTTACTACCCATTAACTGTATTCAAAAGTGCTTCATCCGTATTTTGTACGAATTCCTTTTTATTTATCTACCATAATTTGGCTGGAAAATTTTAGGAAAAATCAATCTCAGGGCCCATATTGACAAAACAAATGTCAAAAAGAGCCCCAGAGCCTTTTCTGATATTGTTTCAAAAAACGTTAGTTGTTAATGAGACTGATATAATTGTTAACGGGTACTGATTTTTTTTTTTTAATAAGAAAAAGTTTTGGAGGGGTTCGACATCGGGTACTGATTTAGTTGTTAATAGGACTTATTAAGTTGTTAGGATATTGTTGTTAATGCTATTGATTTAGTTGTTAACGGGTATTATTTAGTTGTTAATGAGACTGATTTAGTTGTGAACGTTTTATGAAATAATACCAGAAAAAACCCTGAAGCCTTTTTTGACATGTGACTTTTTTTGGGGTTTTTTTTTTTTTTTTTTTTTTTCGCCAATATAGGCCCTGAGATGATTTTCCCAAAATTTTATCATTGTTTCAGAAATTATCCTATAGGTCTTTCAAGTTGTAACATTATATATTTTATTTTCTTGTTTTTTCTTAGGAATTCTATTTGCAAATTAGCTTATTGTACCCTGTAAAACTTGTGATGTTGTCTTATAAAAAAAGGGACATTGGTTAAGAGTTAAGCATATTGCTTTTAGCCTTCTATAAAAAAGGTGTAGAATGGTCTATGGCTAGTTGTCTCGACTGCAATGCCACCTACCACATTTGGATAAGATTTCAGATTCGAATTTGGCACGTTTGTGGGTGTAAATTGTGTTAAAAAAAAAAAAAAAAGGTGTTGGGTGAAGTGAACAAAAAGATCAATTTTGATTAAAAAAACAATAAAATCAAGTTTAAATAGGATAAAACTTGTTAATATTGTTGTTTTTATTAAAGAAATAATGACATTTACTTAAATATAATTTTACCTTTATTATCTAGACTACTAATTATAGTAATTATATAAATCAATTTTAAAATAAAATGGAATTCTTATTTTTAATACGGAAAAATGTTTTTGTAAGTTATAAAAAAGGACATAGAAAAGAGAGACACGTAAATAATGTGCTACTTCCCTCCCACAAAAAAAAAAAAAATTCAATGCAAGACACACACACGAGTCATTAAATTTACCTTTCTAGTATCAATCAGTCCATTTATAAAAATTTAAAAACATAATCCCTAATTCAAGGCACAAAATTATTAAATTTGTCAAAGTTTATTAACAAAAACCATCAAATCATCCCAAAGCAATCAAGATATAATAATTTGATTTAAAAAAAGAGAGGAGGCTGAGATTTTTTCTTTTTGGGATTGGGAGGTATTAAGGTGGGGAGCATGCAACTTATGGGTTTCGTGGGAAAAAAAAAGTGTGCCAACCCACCAAATCCACAAGACATGCGGTGCGAGTCTATGCGGCCCGTACTTTTGCAGGCTGGAAAATCCCAACCCTGACCCTACCCCAACTTATGGGATAGCAGGTTGAACCCATATTACTAGCTTTGATCTTAAGGGCTGAGAATCATGAAAAAGTCAATGAGGAGAGTACAATCATTTACAAATCAGGAAATAATTACAAAATTAGATTCCTAGATCAATTCCTAATTTATGGGGATTCCAACCGAGGCTAATATTGTTAGGGTTCTGAAAAAGTATTTATTTTTTAAAATTTAGGGCCGAAACTGGAACCTTATATAAAGTTAGAAAAAAACAAATGTGCACTTTTACACAAAGAAATAAACTTAAGTTTAAATTAAAATTTAACCTGAAGGACCAGCACATGGTGGTAATTCATGTTTTTGTACTTTTTTTTTTGCTCAGAAACGATACTTACATTACTAAACAATGTCAAACATTACAGACCAAATCAGGAAAGTAGAAAACATCCAATACAACAAACTACATCTAACAAACTAAAATGCAGAACGCAATACAAACAGAAATGCAAACAGCCAAATCCCAAATCCGAGATTGAAGCATGAGAATCATCCACGACAATATTAGCCTCTTGAGCATCCAAGGTTAGAAGAGAAGACAAAGAAGATGATGGTTGAAAAACCCACCCGATCGGGCACACCTCCTTATAAGCAATCACTGCAAGAAAGTCAGCTACTCTATTTCCCCTTCGCGTGATATAAGATAGGGAAAACTCAACCCTGTTAGAAAAGAGACATAATATCATGAAGGATGCTTCTGCTCCTCCAGTCATACAAATCAAGAATTTTAGCTTCAATACATGACAGCAATAAAAGACAATCAGTTTCAAAAATAACTTTATCATGCCCCAAGTCGACCGCACTACTACAAAAAAACGAAAAAAGTGAAAAAACGACCTAAATAAAACCCAATTAACGTCCTTTTTCAGAGGGACGTCTCGAGCTGGGTAGTCGTTTCGTTGAAGTTTGGCGTCCTGATTTTATCTCAGGACGCCTCATATAAGGCGACCTGAATTAATTTCAGGACGCCTCATATTAGGCGTCCTGAAATTAATTCAGGACGCCTCATATTAGGCGTCCTGAGATAAAATCAGGACGCCTCATATGAGCAGTCCTGATGAATATTAGGCGTCCTTAATTTATTTTCAGGACGCCTTTTTTAGTTTTTTTTTTTGTTATAAACTATCATATGAGGCGTCCTCTGTTTACTAAGGACTTCTTAACTTATTGTTTGGCGTCCTTAATTTAATTTCAGGACGTCTTCTCTTAGTTTTTATTTTTAAAATAACTACTATATATCTATATAATTCCCCAAATTGTCTGCACAAAACAGGAATACAATATTTACAATCCACTAGCTAACCACAGTTGAAAAACAACCTTCCTTCATTAACATATCAGGCTGATTTAATAGTGAAACATATATAAACTAGTGCACTACTACATTTGAAATTGTAATACCCGGATAATTATTTATCTGGAATATTATATTTTGATAAATAATACCTATTGGAAATAGGTGAATATATGGTCTCAAAACTAATGTACAATTTATCTTATTTCCTAAGGTAATTTCTCATGAAATTAGGATAAATAAAGAGCTAAAAATCCCTAAATGCAATTGTGGGTCATGAAATGCCCTGAGAATATCATGATAAATCCTAAGGGGCAAGTAAATATTTATTAAAAATATGAAAGTATGTTGTCTCTAATTTAGGTAATTTTTGAGATTATTTTCCTTGGAAAATAATGAGGGAAAATTAAATATTATTTTGGGAACCCTAAATGACTCTGTGATTTTTAATATTATGCATGGAGCATAAATTATCAATGTCAGTGAAATAGTTGTGAGAAAATGATTAATCCTAATTTAGAAAATTATCAACAATTAGTAAGTGGTTAAATAAGTAATTATTGGCTAATTGTTTAGGCATGAACAAGGGTATATTCAAAGTTAATTATGTGAAACCTTAATCAAAGGATAGGATTGAATCTAATGAAGTGAATCTAGTGGTTCTAATTATTTGAACCTTAATCCATGTGAAAATGAATCAACCAATGGGAGAATTCTTGCAAAATAAATATGAGAGAATTAGAGGATAATATGAATTAATTGAAAAACAAAAAGGATAGGAAAAAGGGGATGGAAACCGAAAATTAGAAGAGGAAAAGAGGAAGGAAAATTTAGTGGAGTTGAAGTAGTAACTTTGTTAAGAAGTTGTTGAAAAGTCAACAAAAGACACCAACCAATAGGAGCACATGAACATGAGATATTGGAGCAAGTGGGAAGCAACATCTTTTGTCAAGAATTGCCCATGATTTTCGAAAATGAAGAGGAAAGGAAAGAGAAAAGATGTGTGTGTGTAGTGTGAACACAAATGCAAGTGGATGGATAAAGTAGAAATATATATTTAGTGAAAAAGCTAATAGGATAAATGAGAACCGATAGAAATTAAATCCTATCTTGAAATCCTTGGATTAGGTGGTGAACAACTGGACATATTATGAATCAGTGGATTTTTGTCCAGAAGTTGGTTATTCCGGAAGTTGTTTTCGTAACCGACGGCGTTTGTCCGAAAATGGTTAACAGGCTATGAAATACCCTTAATGGGATCATAAATTTTGTTAATCCAAACATTTCTCAAGAGAAAGAATAGATCTCCATGGTGATATCGAGGAATTTTTGAGATTAGTTAAGATTACGCGATTAGAACACCGAACAGGAGAATTTATCGGTAAGAATCCATAAAGCACATGGATGATGTCATATGGAGGAAAGAGAAGAGTATGGATGGTTGAGATCAAAACTTCTTCACTAAGTTAGATTTAAGGGTTGAAAAGGAAGAAGAGAAAGTTGGAAAGAACTATCAAAATGCCACACAAGAATTCTATAAATAGGCTTCACATTCCCTTCAAAAAACTCACCAATTCCTCTTGTAATTGGAAATAGAGAGAGAGTGTAGAGAGAAGGAGGAGCTTTGGAGAAAGTTGTAGCGAAGTGCTGGGTAAATTCTTCGGTCCCTAGTCTTGAGTTCTAGTTTTGTTCGGTAGTTCTTGAAGTTCTAGGGTAGATGTTGTTTTGATCTTTAATCTTCCAATATATTGTAGATATCATGTTTTAGGGATAAATATGATATATATTTCGAAAATTATGTGGGAGAAAGAGTTATGACAAAATTTTGGAAGATTAGAGTCAAAGTAGCGAAGCTCTGGCGAAATTTCGCCGATTAGGGAAGTCAGGGGTAAAATGGTAATTTGGGACTAAAATGTCCGTTATGATGATTGATCATTAATAGAAACATTATTATCCTTATAGGATATCTGTGGTTACGCTCTGATCAACAGTCATACCGAAATTCTGTCAACGAAGGTACGTTCGCGTACTAGTAACACTAACTCTGATGTTTATAGTATCCGTATATGTGATGTGTGTATGGTATGTATATATGTGGTATGTCTATTGAATGCGTATGGGTGTTAGAAGATAACTGAACTTATGCATGCGCTGGGAGCGGTATATCTGTATTCGCTGGGAGCGGTACATCTGCATTGGTTGGGTGTGATAATTCTGTTGTATGCTCATGTACTGTTAAAATTGTGAATGTCTGAAATATATTGTGTATGTAAACATGAGGTTAACCGTTACCTGAGGTCCGGTGCATTGGACCTCATCTCTTAACATAGCTTCAGGGTCAGGAGGACCGAGGATCGAGGAGAGAGGAAAGCAGCAAGCTTAGGGATCCGGCTGAAGACTTTTTGTTGTTGTTCTTTACTTTTGAAGATACTCGGATTAATGTATCGTTACAGTAATTAGCCAGACTTACGGCGTTTTGAATATATATATCAATTACTCTTATGCTCCGATGCTCTACTTTGATGAAAAAAAAAGAATTATACTGCTTTTGAAAATGGGATGTTACAGAAATACATGAAATACATTATGAGCATCAACAACAATATAATGTCAAAATGAAATACATGAGGATGAACACAATGTCAAATTAGCACTATACATTTGAACTAGTGCACTACCGGCCAACAACAATGTCAAATTCACATAAAGATGTCTAGCCAAAACGTCTCGAACCGTATCAACTTCTTCATCTGAGAATGGAGCAACACTATCAAAAAAATGTAAATTGAAAAGCAAGCCACCATAAGATAAACCGATGAAGTGAATGAAATAATTAAAAACTCAAGTGTGCAATCTACAAAAATATCATAATTTGAGAATCATGGAGCGATCACGTACATAAGTGTGCAATCTTCATATGGTTTCCCATATTCCTTCACAATGATCATTTCTTGCAGCATATTCTTCATCATCTACCAATTCTACTTCACGTGTTATATGTGGATTTGTTGAGAAAGGGAGTGTATTGTCAAGGTTCAGGCATTCTTCACCATACTTCTGTTTTTTACTTTGAAGCACAATAGACATTTTTTTATCAGCAGGGTCTGTAACATAAAACACTTACTTCGTCTGACTTGCTAGAATGAATGGCTCATATCTATGACCAAGTCGTTGAAGGTCAACTGAGACAAATCCAAATTTAGGATCTATGACAACAGCATTATTGCTAACCCACTTACATTTGAATAAAGCAATACAAATTATTAAGGAAAGTATTTTTTTACAATAAAAAAGAAGGTATTTCTTCTATCAAACCAACACATATTTTCTTATAAATACTAAAACTAACTTTTATAATATATGCAAGTTAGTTTATTTAGTTCATATGCATTTTTTACCTGAAATTTAGCTCATATGTTAAGAACTAGGGGGAGTAATATTTTAAAAGAAATGACATTAAATATTCATATAAGGTTATGCTTCTTTATAAAACAAGCATTTGATGAATATTATTCAACGACAGTAAAATTTCTCTTGACGCAACGTTCACATACTATTTCATCGAACAACTTCCGTTTTAAAATTTGCCAACTTCCGGTCAAATTAAAATATTTTAGGTAAAAAATGACAAAATGATTAAAAAAAATTTAAAAACTTTCGGCAATATTGGCAATACATTTTTTGTTCTGGATAGAAAACACATTGCCTTGGTTCAAGTGAAAGAGGCTTGCTTGATTCTAATCTAACTTGGTCAAATGATTTTATCCAAAAAAAAAAAAAAAATTGCGAAATGATTTGAGAGAGGTAGGAAAAGTAAAATGTGGAGACATCCAAAGTGATGAAAAGAAGGCAAATAAAGAGAACATTAATTTCTTTGTAATTAAAATAACAAGCACAACCAAAGATAAGGAACAAGAAAAATCCCAAGAAAATATCATTTGAATTTTAAAATTTTAAATAGGTGATTTCCTAACAAAAAGAGTTGTTAATTGTTTTATTATTCTTGTTAATCTCATTACTATTGTTGTCAACCGGATTTTAAAGCTCAAGTAGTATTTTTCTATATTTTTTTTAAGGAATACTCTCTAATCTATTATATAAAAAAAAAAAAAAACCCTCAAATATTTTTCTCCCTTAAAAGCCCTCACATCGGTGCCAAACATCTAGTCTTATTCCTATTTTGGCATTTCCCATTTCTGGAATTTTAGAACCAATTAAAAGGTATATAACAATACAATGCTTCTGTTCTTTTTTACATAAAATTTTGATGTTCAAATTGGACAATAAATACAGTAGGCATAGAATTTTAGTTTTTAATTTGGGATATTTTTTTTTTAAAAAAAAAAATCTTATTATGAAAACACTACTACTGTTATGAAAATAAAGATATATAGGATAAGAGAGTAAGAGATAAGAGAAAATTCAAGAAAGAAAGAAGAGAGTAATACTATTTATTAGTGTGTTCAATGCTTGTACAATAGTTTTATTTATAGGCAAATTGGATAACTAATGAACTTCGAGAACAAGTAAACTTGGATAACAAGTTTGTTAGCTTGCAGAGCAAGCTTGTTGAGTTGGAGAGGAAGTAGAAAAAAATATTAAATGCAGCTAAGTAAGTGTTGATTAGGATATGAGTCAATGGACATCCACATAATTAATATTCATAACACTCCCCTTTGGATATTCATTATGAATATGCCTCATTAAAAACTTTAACTAGGAAAATCCTATTGAGAAAAAACCTAGTAAGAAAAAAGAGTATATCATTTATTGATACATTGAACAATGCTACCTCATTAAATACCTTTCTAGGAAAACCTAGTGGGACGAAACCTAGATAAGGGAAAAATAGTACAATGTGTATCGACTCCCCCTCGTAACAATGTAAGTTGAGATTTTTGAATCTCCAAAGACCGATCTCATGGATAAGCTTTTCAAAGATTTTACATGGAAGTGACTTGGTGAATAAATTTGCTAGATTCTCACTTGAACTAATTTGCTGGATATATATTCCATCATCCTTTTAAAGGTCACGAGCGAAGAAATATTTTGGTGAAATATGCTTCGTTCTATTGCCCTTCTTTATTTGAAGATAAATCACAAGTGGTTTCTTGTGTAATCTTCTTGATATACAAAGATTCCATTTTTAAGGTACTCAATCTATAATCCAAAACATAATTTTGTTCTTCCCGAGTATTTCATTTCAAATTATTTCCTCAAACAATTAATTGTGTTTTAAAGCTCTTCAAGAGTTCTAATGATGTTGATATCATCAACATAAATAACAATTATAACAAACTCACTATTAGATATTTTCATATAGATGCATGGGCATATTGGATCATTTTTGTATCATTCTTTCAACATATATTCATTGAATCGATTATACCGCATGCGCTTTGATTGCTTCAAGTCATACAGACACTTATTTAATTAACTTAATTAAGTATTTTTCTCGAGAACTTGCATTTGATGCTTCTAACATCTTGAGGCCTTCAGGGACTTGTGCTCTGGCACCTTAAGTCCTTTAGGGACTTGTGCTTTTGGCACCTGGAGTTCATTGGGGACTTTTGCTTTCGGCACTTGCTTATGAATTTCGGCTCATGATCCTCATTATCATTCATGATATCAAAATCTATATTACAAGCAAAGATATCGTCAACATTGACTTCATTTCGGTCTCATTGGATTCTGTTTTTAACATAATTTATTGAGATCTCATTATTTTCACACATTTCAGGTACTTTAGTCTCTTCTAGGACTACGACATTCTCTTTTAGAGATATATCTTCTAGAGATAATAACTCTTTCAAGAGATGGCTCTTCTAGAGCTACTAACTCTTCAGGAGATGACTTTTCTGACGCTACTAACTTTTCTTGATTATCCTCTACTTTACCATCTATATTCTTAGCTCCTTATCTCTTTCAAAGATTTTTTTATCTTTGGAACCAATGGACCTTCCACACTTCATTTGTGCTTTAAATTCATTTACAATAGATTGTCCTTTATGGATATCAATTATGATAGGAGTATTAGCAACTGAGACATGTGACTTTATCACTTTCTTTGGGTCAGTAAATGCTTCTTGCATTTGATTAGCAAAATTCTACAAATAAATTATCTTTTGAACTTCCATTCACATTGTTTTGGATGAGGACCAAAATAAGCCAATGATAATTTGTTTCAACTAATCTCTTTACCCAACTGATTATTTTCTTCCCCTAATGTTGGGAAAAGTTATTCATAAAAATGACAATTTGTAAATCATGCCGTAAATAAATCTCCGGTAGATAGTTCTAAATATTTTATAATCGAAGGAGATTCATACCCAACATATATTCTCATTCTTTTTTGAGGACTCATTTTGGTGCGTTGTGGTAGTGCTACTGGCAAATATACTACACAGTCAAAAATCTATAGATCGGAAATATTAGGTTCCTGACTAAGAATCATTTGTAAGAGGAAACATTTAGATAACTTGTTGGCCTAATACGAATTAACATTGTTGCATGCAAAGTGGCATGGCTCCAAGCAGAAATTTGAGAGATTAGATCTCATAAGTAAAGGTTTTGCAATTAATTGCAACCATTTAATCAATAATTCTGCAAGTTCATTTTTCATATAAACATGAGCTACATGATGCTCAAAATTAACTCCAAGGGACATACAATATTCATTAAAACCTTATGAAATAAATTCACCAACATTATCAAGACGTATTTTCTTGATAGGATAAGCAGAATAATGTGCTTTTAATCTAATCAGTTAAGCAAGTAATCTCACAAATGTTAGGGTTTACGAGAAGATAATAAGCAAACATACAACCATTTAGTTTATGCATCAATTAAAACCATATAGTACCGAAATAGTCCACATGGTGGGTGTATTAGCCCACAAATATCTCCATGTATCCGTTCTAGAAATGTAAGAGATTCACTTTCTATTTTGCTTGATGAGTGCCGAATAATTAAGTTTTCCTTTGAACATGCAACACATGATAAATCATGGGATTGTGGTATTTGAAACACTTCAAGATATGTCCACATGAATTCTTACTTATTTTTCACATCATGGTTGATCTGGGATGGCCTAACTGGTCATACCAAACATTAAATTTATTAGTGAACTTCTGGTTTACATTGGCAAACTGCTAGTTTGTATTGGCAGACTTTTGGTTTGCATTGATAAACTTCTAATTTACAATATCATGTGTTTCAATTGTGCTTATAATATGCATTTTCTACCATAAACTAAATTTGTGATATCAAGACATTGCTAATTATTTTTAGTTATTGTTTCTATATGATATTCATTTTTACAGATATCTTTGAAACTTAGCAAGTTTGTTTTGGATTTTGTATAATAAAATGCATTATCAATAGATAATTTTGTTCCTCTAGGTAACAAAATATTAACTCTTCTAGAGCCTTCAATCAAATTTATATTAACAGATATAGTCTCAACATTGGCTCTCATATTATCCAGGAAGAAAAATAAACATTTATGAGAGATGTTGCACTATCAATGAGACATAAATCTTCAAGACTTGTGTCAATAAGACTCATTATTGGTTAAAAGAAAAGAATAATAAAAAATGAAACACATATGATATTAGCAACTTTTAACACACTAAATCATAGTAATTCAAATAGATAAATATAATTTATGCTAAGAAATCAACAACATCAATGAATAATATCCATGTCACCATACTAAAACAATGCCAGCTTGATCAACATGACTTATTTTAATCTTTCTCCACTTTGGGTGGGAATTTGAACCACTATGACTATGACCACAACCACACTCACGACTGTAACCATATCTACACCCTTGTCCATATCTACAATTAGATTCATTCATTACTACATTCACTTTTGGGAATGGAGTCAAGTTTGTTGGGCGAGATTCATGATTTTTGCAACAAAAGCTTATTGTTTTGTTTGGCCACATGGAAGCAATAAATGAATTCAATATACTTCTTAAAACCTCTTTCACAATATTGCTATTATAGAAGCAAATTGGATGCATGAAATGTGGATAATGTTTTCTCTAACATATCCTCATCAATAATATTCTCTCCACATAATTTTAATTGAGAAGTAATTTTAAACATGACTGAGTTATACTTGCTCACAAATCTTGCAAAAACAAATGCATCCAATCATAACAAGCTTTTGGGAGGATAATCATCTTCTAGTAGTCATACATTTTTTTCAATTGTTCCAAAGAACAAGTGAGTCCTATACGGTCAAATATTCAAATTTTTTTAGACCTTCATCCAAATGGTGGTGTAGAAAATTCATGGATCAGGCATTCAAAACAATTTTAAATTTCATAAGATTTAACATAGTTCAAACCAATGGGATAAAAGGAAATATGAAATATAAAAATGCAATATAATAACACAATCGATAATAACAGGAAATTCGTAAAGATAAGAAATAATTCATAAAATAAAATATTACAAAAATTAAAACTTTATGGCTTCGGGCCATTTATTTCTCATGGCTTTAGGCCGATCAATTATCGTGGCTTTAGGCCAATTAATCTCAAGATGAGAGATTAAATCAATATAGCTTATGGCCGTTTTTTTCCAGAATAAATAAAAGTTGATGGCTTCTGGCCATAGAATAAGATAAAAGAGACCATTTAATAAGATAGAAGATGAAAAGGTCTATGGCTTATGGCCATGTAATAGAGAATCAATATAACATGGAACTAATGGAATATTGCTTCTGACCATAGAATAGGGAATCAATATAACATGGAACTAGAGGAATATGGCTTCAGACCATATTATATTAAAATAAGAAATCAAAAGCGATATGATTTCTGATAATATAATTTTAGAATAAGAAAATAAAGTAATATAACTTCTGGTCGTATAATTTTATAATAAGAAGTTAAAGCAATATTACTTCGGGCCATATAATTGTAGAATATGAACTTAGAAGGGTATGACTTATGGCCACACTAAAATAACAATAATAATATAAAGAACTTGCAAAGGAAATATAAGATATAAAAACAATAACAATCTCCAATCTTAGTCATATAATCTGATGTTTATAACAATCGATAAAAGTATTTCTTTAATTCTACATAGTGGCTCAGATTATCTCAAATGGATCAAATAAGATGCGGTAAAAGAAGGTAGATGATCAAGGAAACTATGAAAAGATCATACATTCGTTGAAGCATTCATGATGATAATGTGTTATGTGGGATAAGAAAGAAAAAGAAAAGAAGAAAAAATTCAAGAGAGTAAGAGGAGAATAATTCTCATTCACTTGTGTGTATTCAATGCTTGTACAATACTTCTATTTATAAGCAAATTCAGAAGAACAAGTTTGTTGACTTGGAGAGCAAGTAGAAGAAAGTATTAAATGCAACTAAGTAGATGTTGATTAAAATATGAGCCAATGGACATCGATATAATTAATATTCATAAAACTACTCCCATTTTATCTCTTGTTTTAATATAAAAAGTATTAATGTCTTTTTCAAAATAGATTATATAAAATCTAGACCCTTCAAGTAGGCATGAAGGCATGAAAACAGTAACAGAGAATCCAAATATCTACATCACACAACATATGATGTGAGATTGTGAGGCATATCAGACTACGACCAATAATAACTATGTTCAGTAATCAAATTGCGAGATAGATTTAGCAATGGGATGTTTTATTAGAGATTCGGTCGAAACCCACTATTGCTGAATTAGAATGAAATAAAATACAAATTGTTTTACAGAAGATTGAACAAGACAAAGAACTCGGCTCTTTACAGGATTGGCCTTCTTCCAAGACACCAGTTCTACGAACTGAACTGCACATGGTTGAGATTAAAAGAGGAAATAGTTCCGAGAAAGGGGAACAGAGGAGGCTGGATCACAAGTGAGAACCTCACCATCAGCTGTAACTGTATAAGTTTCAGGATCCACAGTGATATGAGGAAGAGCGTCGTTGAGCTTCATGTCGAGTTTCGTGAGCTTCCTCACATTCTCTACAGCTTCCACCCTCTTGCTCAGACCGTACGAAGCTTTTACTCCGTCCTCTAGCGCCATCTGTTTGTTAGTTTTGGTAAGGAAGCAACAATGTGAATCTAGAATCAGAGTAGAAGAAACAAATACTCACTCAGTCCTTGTTATAAGATTTCATAATATAGCATGCCTTGTCTAGAGGCATTAATTATTTCAGCTTAGGATCCCTAACTAACTGTAAAGCTTTCTAATTAATTAACTCCACTCCTGTAACTAATGACATTTAACTAATTTTAACTAACTTTATCAATTTATGTAATGTTGTTTTTTGGTGCGTGTAATAAGGACCGGAGAGATTAACACATACACCAACAGTGGTTGGACCCTCTTAAGCAAAGTTAAGGACCCGATAATACTCTAATACAACCTGATGGACCTTGATAAATAGATCTAAATAAAGAAAGAAAATATACAACACAACATGTGTTTGGCATGAATTTTTGATCCTCTTTTTGGAACTTTTTTCATTTGTGTCAACTATAATTTTTAGTCATTAGATAAATCCAAATAAATGGGAAAGAAGTGAATATTGCATCCGCCAACTGGGGGAAGAGAAAACATAGTAACAACGCAGAATAGAATTGAGAGAAATGGTCTAAATTTATTGGAAAGAGAGAGAAGGTTTCATGCCTTGCTCACAAAAGCAATGGAGTGACTACTAGCAGCCTTGCCAAACGCACCGAACATAGGCCTCATCATCACCTACAAAGATTTAGTATTTTTAATTTAGTTCAAGTACTTGAAACAAGAATTATCCTGACTACTAGGACTCTTACAAAATGCTATATGATTATTCAAAACAAAGATAATTAGAGTAACCTACCAAAGTTTGAATAAATTACATTCGATACTCTCTCTCTTTTTTTTCAATTTTTTTTTTTTTTTTGAATTGTTGACTTTGCCAAAATTTGATTGCAAAAACCTAACTTCCAATTTACTTTTGTTGAAGTTAACTCTAAAACAGTAATTTTATTTTTAATACGATAGTAAAAGCTATTAAGTTGATATCAAACCAATATTTTTGGAAAGATAAATAGTGCAAAAGCTAACTTCAGTAACAAAGCATAAAGTTGGGGGGCAGGGATTTTGTAATATATATCAAAAGCTAAGGCAGTGGGTGTAATTCAAAAGTTTACTTCAATAATCCCTGTGATGATGATAAGAATGACTAACATGTTTGATGTAAAAGTATCCGAGTCCATGTAGCACCGATTCTCTTAAAAAAAAAATTGCTAACATATCGCACATACGTATCAGGAACGTATCGAAAACACCGTATCAGAATTAAACATAAGAATCAAGCTAATATTATTTGAAGTAACGTATCGACGTCCCGTATCGGGAACGTATCGAAAACGCCGTATCGGTATCGGTGCTACATATTCCAAGTCAATGCAGTCAGATGGGTAAACTTTACCGGTTCGGGTGTGGGGATGCTTGCATTTGGATCACCCATGTTAGCCCATGTAATTGCCCCGCCTTTGATAACCATTTCTGGTTTTGTGCCAAAAAATGATGGTTTCCATAGCACTAGATCAGCTAATTTACCCTCCTGCAGAGAATAAGAGGGGATTGGTATCATCTTAGAGATGAAAAATGGAAGATTTGGCCTAAGATTAGGAAATAATATAGATGAGGAGATTAAACCAAGTGTTCCTTTTAGGACATAATATAGATGAGAATTTTAGATTTTTCCTTTCTAGAAAAATTCATATTTGATATGGAAGGGCATCAAATATAAGTCATACCTCAACTGAACCAACGATACGCCAGAACCCATTAGCTATTGCTGGATTTATAGTGTATTTTGCAACATATCGTTTGATTCG
The DNA here is from genome assembly GCA_025563575.1 of Acacia pycnantha. Taxonomy (NCBI): domain Eukaryota; kingdom Viridiplantae; phylum Streptophyta; class Magnoliopsida; order Fabales; family Fabaceae; genus Acacia; species Acacia pycnantha. The sequence continues at coordinate 2,495,713 of JAMWYP010000006.1, forward strand.
AAAGTTATCATTGTCTGAATCATTAGGCTGAAGTGGTCCTCTCTGCAACTTCATCTTATTGGCAGTCTGCCAAGTTCTACATATCACCTAAAATACAGAGAATCATGTTAATATTGATTTTCAATGAAAAACACATCAAACACGATAACAAGATTGAGGAAAGGTGAAATTATAACAATGGAATTCTGCAATGTGCTATTAACATTATAACAGAAGGAATATGTTTGGTCCACAAATATCAGTTAGATACAAGAAAAAGGATCTTAAGCATATTGAGAGGCATATCAGAGGCTGACACCTTTTTGTTTTTTAGATTTAATTATGCTCTTGATTCAAGTAACCTCTTTCTTTATACGCATGACAAAAAAGAACGAAAAGTTTTCCTATGAACATTCCAGAGACTTTGTGAGATCTCTGAAAGTTTTTTATTTGATCGAAGGATTAAAACTTTAATAATTGGAACAAAGTAGCGCAAGAGAGAGAGCAGAAAGTAGAAAAGGGAAGTGACTTCTTTATCCAACAGTTTAAGAGCGAGTGCTATGTGAGCGCTTACATTTCCACACAGGTCAATTATTCTGTTTCCAACTCTCTAACAAAAGTGGTTTACAATATAGTTTTCCTTTTGCCACGTATCAGGAGATAGTTGGCCACAGTACCATGACTAAACAAAAGAGGGAAAAGACAAGGAAATAAATCCATGATTGAAGCAAAATAATACACGGGACTAAGAAAGAGGAAATGCCATTTGAATCATGAATCTTGATGTGATACACAAGAAGACATATGACCATAAGAATCTAAATATCATGAGAATCTGTCAGCCAAACTGAAGCTCATGAAATGAGGAATTAATGGAGATGATTTGAGTGAAGGAAAAACCTCTCCAATTCGACCCATAGCCTGTGAATCAGAAGATATAATGCTGATTGCTCCCATATCATGCAAAATATCTTCAGCAGCAATTGTTTCTTTCCTTATCCTAGAATGTGCAAATTCCAAATCTTCTGGAATGTTCTTATCAAGGTGATGGCAGACCATCTGCACGTCACTATCTAAACTGAGACCTTAATTCCATGGCACAAACAACATAATTATTGCCAGTAACAGTTTTTTACTTACCAACATGTCAAGATGCTCATCTATTGTATTAATTGTCAATGGTCGCGTAGGGTTAGTTGATGAGGGAAGGACATTCTTCTCACCACATACTTTGATGATATCTGGAGCATGGCCACCACCAGCACCTTCACTGCCCAAATTGCATGCAAAAGTCAAGAATTTGCCAAGTTAAACAAAGAGTACAAATGGGTTTTCAGTTTACATTCTCTGATCAGTGGATCACTTGCAAATAGTACAATAAACTTTAGCCAATGTTCCCTCTATACAGTACGTGACTATAGATCTGAAAAGGAAAATTCTAGATAGTTTCCATAACGTTGGTTCGCTTGCAAATTGTCTTTGATCCAATAAGATAGGAAATTAGGTCAACCTTAAGATTCCAAAAAATTGTTCCCTCAGTCTGATTTTCTTGTAACACGAGTGATTCATTTTCCCTCTCGAACTGTCCAAATGTCAAAATGGTTATCTGTGAACGGTACTTTTGAATGCAATGGTCTCCAGCCGACATATAAGAATTTGAAGTGGCAAATGAGCTAACTCTGACACAAGGAAATTAAATAAAAGGACCTATTTTTGGATTGCAAACAATTAGGACCTAATTGCTGATTTTGAAAGTTTGAGAGGCTGTTTGCAAGTACCCCAAAGTTCAAGGAGATCTTTTGCATCTTATTCAAATACAAGATCATAGGGCAAGTGTAAGAGTGGTGAGTGTTCTATGAAAATGAAAAGAAGAAAAGTTTTAGCCAATTGGCTATTTCACCTCCCGCCCAAGAGCCAATTAAGGATAGCATCCAGTGCTCTAGTGCTCAACAAATGTATAATAAATTGGCTCCACTTCTGAATGCAAATATCTCCATGCAATGAATGTCACTATAAAAAATTAAACCAAACTTGTTCCCCAATAATTATACTTTTTTGAGAATGGCAAATGGCTAACAAGTTTGAAAAGCCAACTTTTACAAGTTTGAATCAATTTCTTTACTCCAACCCTGGTTTCGGGAGTCCAGGGCATATACCTGTGATAAGTATGAATAGTTCTTCCTTTAAATGCAGCGATTGTATGTTCCACAAATCCAGATTCATTTAATGTATCAGTATGTATATTAACCTGTTAAAATAAAAGTTAGCAATCCAAAATTAAAATTACAAAGAAAAGACTCGTCTATTAAAGTAAATGCCTGGATGTCATAGGCATCTGCAACAGTTAAACAATTATCTATTGCAGCTGGGGTACTTCCCCAGTCCTCATGCAGCTTCAGTCCCATAGCTCCAGCCTTGACTATTTCATGTAGTTCATCAGGCCAGGAAGAATTTCCCTGAAGCAACCAGTGGATAGTTCAGTCAACAGAGATAAAACTGTATCGTGCAACATTTTGCAAGACAAGAGATAAACTTTTCAGAATTGTTAGAAGCAAGTGTTCAGTATAATCAGAAGAGAACGAGGAAAACATGCTTTGCCAGTAAAACCAAAGTTCAGCGGAAGGGGATCTGTTGATTGAAGCATTAATTTCATCTGAATTGGTGCCGGTGTGCAAGTTGTTGCCCGTGTCCCATCAGCTGGTCCTGTTCCACCTCCCACTAATGTTGTGATTCCTGCAAATAAATCACAAAATGACTCATTAAATTCCATCAAGCTCATTTGCCCTTGCTGATATCAACCCTGTGGCAGTGAGAAAAGGATAGAAATCAAACTCTTCTTTAAAATTAGAGCTTCGTTAATGGATTGTGAGAGAGAAATGTAACTTCAACCAGTTCATTGTGTCAAAAACAACATGGTAACTATGCAGTTGCAACAGATGCGAACAAACTTCATTGACTACACAAGTCTCTCCTCTTTATCGAATTCTGGCAGCCTTACAATTAACCATCAGATAATTAACATGGCCAAAAAATCAGCAGAATCTATGTAAATCTATACATGATAAATCAAGTTGATTGATGCAAGCTTTAACAGTAAATTATACGTTCAACCAGGCTTTGAGGCAATGTTAAAGAACAACTTGAACCTAAGGGCCTGAGAATAGCTTTTGTTACCCACAGGTAGGCCCACAATCAAATTTTTGGAGGTCCAGGAACTCAGGAAAGAGACAGTTAAACCACAATCACAATACAACTTAGTTCCTCTCTCTCTAGATGGCTGCTCAAGAATATAGATATACTTGCACATAAATTATGATAAAATTACATTTCTCGTTTGCAAATGGTGAGAGAACAATTTGTTTAGCACAACTCCACCACAACATTTACCTCTAACGGTGTGTTTGGTATATAGAAAGCTTATTTGAAGGAGGAAGGTAAGGGAAAGTATTTTTACTGTGTTCGGTAGATGACAAAGTAGCTTTGCAGGAAAGAAAGCCTCCCATGTTTATAGGATAAAGTTACCCCATTCCCATTCCTTTTCTCATTCCCATTTGTACCACAAGGGCTCAAGTAGTATTGATGTCACTTCTGATTTAATCACTTCAATCATCAATGTGCAATTCACCGTTATGTGAGTCTATGTTAATCACTACAGTAAAATGTCTAATTAAATGACAAGTACAAGTACTTAGGACTTTCAGAATAAATGTCTGTAGTCAAGGAACTCACCACTTGATATTGCCTCATATGCTAATTGAGGGCATATAAAATGCACATGACAATCTATGCCGCCAGCTGTTACAATTAACCCTTCCCCAGCAATAACTTCAGTGCTATCCTGGATATGGATGACAAGCATACAAGTGATGCTAAGATGTGGTGTATAAATTCCACTATGGCTTCTATAGGGAGGGAGAAAAAACTCAATGCTTCGAGTCTCTGAAAGGGCACTTACTGCAATAATCATATTATGAGAAACACCACTCATGACATCTGGATTTCCTGCTTTTCCAATTGATACAATATAGCCATCTTTAATGCCAATATCTGCTTTAATAATTCCACTGTAATCAATTATTACAGCATTTGTAATCACAGTGTCCAAGGTGCTAGAAGATGGAACCCAGCATCGCTGACCCATTCCATCTCTTAAAACTTTCCCACCTCCAAAAACACATTCATCACCATAGACAGAGAAGTCACTTTCAATTTCAGCAAACAAGTCAGTGTCACCGAGACGGATTTTCTGACCAGTAGTAGGACCATACATGTTGGCATATTTCTCAAGAGAAATGCTTGTGGTGAGACAAGGGTCTTGCCCTGTAATACCTTCACTGAAATTTTTTATATTTGTGGAAACAAATAATTATTCTATTTATTCACAAAGGAGGAGCTAGCAAAGGAGTAAAGGAATATATATACAATTATTGCTTGGATCACCTTGCATTTTCATCCTCCTTGTGTCCAAATTTCCTTTTGCTCACAGCCTCCATGGCTTTTTCCAAATTGGAATCATTAACTTGCCCGTCAGCAATGCTGTTACCTCCTCTGATGACTTTTTCGCCTCCAATGCTTACAAGTGAAACATGTTTACTTTCCCCAGGCTGGGAAGAGGAGATATGCATCAGTTAAAGATAGTAAACCTGGATGGAGAAAATAATGCAGAGTTTCATTTTTTTTAATACACAAAATAATGCAGAATTCCACCTCAAAACGTATTGCAGTCCCAGCTGCTATGTTAAGACGCATGCCATATGATTTCCTTCGATCAAATACTAAGTAGGGATTTACTTCAATGAAGTGATAGTGGCTGCCAACCTGAAAATTGTATGAGATATTACAAAATGGTCCATTCTATTAAGCTCTGCTGAACGGCAAACAATAAATTAAACAACTTGAACTTTACATTTTTTCTTTAAAGTAATATAATGTTCCTTTATTTATTATTTTAAATTTGTTTGTTAAGTTTCAAATTCTTTTCAATGAAATTCTTCTATAACTTAACTGCTATGCAATCAAAGTATCTTTATTGTTATGTAATGGTGATGCAGCAGATTAATTAGCATTTACATAAATCAAATAAAAAATGAAATATTAAAATACAGTATGACAAAGCATGACATTCATCTCTTCCATTGATTTGTCCTATCATTCTTGTATTTCTGACTCTAACATGGATAACACTTCCATGATCATCCCAAACCCAACCTTACATTTACCCAGGCATCTGCCCTATTGACACAAGAATACACCTTCTGATGGGCTCAAACAAAGTTTTGGTAATCTTCCTTTGTCGCTCCATGAATGTTCCACTCAGCACTTCACTTTCTATACCATAATTAATTAAAATGTCACAATCCCCCAGTACTAAGTACAACAAACAAATATCATCATTATGTGAATATCAGTTTCAAACCACAGTTTATAAATTTTGTAACTTCCAAAAATTACGGCAATTTGTTAAGGTTTACACAGATTTGAAACTCTGTCACTTATGTAATCAATGTTCTGTGGTTCTGTTGATGTATCTGAATAGAGATTGTGGTAAAGCACATCAATCACCTGTATTGGCCTGTCGCCAATGTTGACTACTTTGAGAGCTACTGCTTTCCTTCCAGAGTTGAGAGTCAGATTTCCACCTCCGGAAATTACCTCACCAGGTATTCTGTTATCTTCTATTGTGGGAAACTTGTCAAGTGAAGGTACTGCAAAAGAAATTCCCAACATAGAAAAGCTAATTTAAGTACACGCTCAACCCAGGAGATTACAAATTTCACAAAGAACATAGAACCTTTTTATTTTGCATATTTTGATTGAGAGGAGTCAGAAAGGAATATTAATTCAAGTTCAATGTTGTGACTACTAAGCCTTTGTGGAATGATAGATAGCTGAGCTATTTCACTAAAAAACAGAGCATATCTTCATTGGTAAATTCAGGATCTTTTCTCACAACAATTCTCATTATGTTGGTTTAGAAATTATTCATCAACCAAGAATTCTAGAAGGAAGGAAGAAGAACCTAAATTTCTCTCATTAACAATACAAATGCAGATTATGAACCCAAATGGTAAAAATTATACCAATATTTGTTAATGGATGGAAGACAAATAAAAGATAAACTTATCAAATTCAATCTGATCTGCAAATACAAAAAATGAAGTTTGCATATTTACAAGAATCATATAAGTTTTCAGAATGGTATAGCACATTAGCATGCAGAACTAAGCAAAAATATACAGCAAAAAATCTAGTACAAAGATCAAAATAAGGGAATACCTGGAAGAAAAGAACCATATAATGCCAGTTCTAAGTCACCATTCTCATTAGCAATTGGATCATGGATGGTAACTAACTTAGTCCCATCAGGAAATGTGGCTTCAACCTAGATGAAAATATATGTAGTAAATTAATGACAATAACATATGGGTGAAGTTTGTTATTTCTCTTTCTTCAAGGGAATTACTGAAGGCAACTACAAGGTTTTTTCTACTTTTAGAAACAGTCAATGAGACAAGTGGTTAACAGTGGTTAAAGTACTAGCCATATATTAACTTTATTAACTAATTGTCCAGTGAATAATCTAGAAACTGGGAAGACCTTTGCCAGAAGTTCCAGTTTTGAGATTTTTGAACGGTGGGAGCCAGTGCATAGAAAATTTTTTTAGGGGCACTTGTCCATTTGAAGATTTTAAAAGCAGCAGCAGAGAGAGAAAAGTAGAACTTGATTCAAAACCATTTAGTTTTTGCCTGAGATTAAAAAACAATTCAAAAACCAAAAAATGTATACCAGATGCTTCCTATTTATACCAGCAAAGGACTCTCACATAAAACCACTCATGCATGGGTTCAGTGGTTGAAAGGTTGGACAAGCTCATCAAAGGGAGTGAGTTCGATTCATGAGACCGTTGGGACGCTGAGGGAGAAATCCCATACCTGGTAAAGCACGGATTTTGGAGCTATAGCTTGTGACCGACAGGCGACTGGGTAGCGAGACTAAATTTAGTTGCTAACCTCATACTCAATTTCCTACGAGTCTCGAAGTCACACATAACAATTAATCACTTGATTCTAGCGGGAAAAAAGTTTTTCTTATCTTTTTTCAAAAAATACTTGGCACAGAACATTATATTAAAATTCACTCTAGTAACTTTCTACCACTAAGCAGAATTAGAATATAGACTACCTGAACAACATCCAAGAGAGTTGGAACCGCTGGAAGAACTTGACTCCTGTCATATATAAAACGAGAGAGAGAAAAAAAGGAAGTAAGGCTTAGATGTTTAAGATTCGTTCTGCATTTTATATTCACTAGTCAGCAGTTGAAGAAATGGAACTATCTCCCAAAAATAGGGGAAATAGAGAAGGGATAAGATTAACCTGGGATTGAAATTGCATATGATATCAAAAAGATTAAAAATGACATAATAATAATAATACCTTCCTAAGAGTTGTTGCCCAATGTCCATTAATTCAGCAACACCCTTTTCACCATCACGAACGAATTCTAAAATCTATGGGGAAAAAAGGGGAAAAGATATAGTACAAATAGATAATCCCATTATACCAAGAGAGATATATAACCAAACCTGTGTGGCTATAAGGGCGACAGCTTCAGTATAATTGAGTCTTAAACCACGAGCAAGACGTTTCTGGGCGAGAAAGCCAGCATTATGTAGGGTTAGCTTGTCGACCTCTCTCGGAAGCAGTTTCATCTTTTAGTGTTTCACAGTCCTAAGTACAAGGAAAAGCAATATGAGATTCACTGAACTAAAAAGTAAAATGGCAATTCAAATAAAAGAGAAGAGAAAATGTTACGACTAAAAAAACTGAAATATAAGGTCAATATTTCAACAATCTTACAGCGAAATCTTTATAATTCAGAAGCTCCAGGGAGATGCCTTGTGCCCTTATTAGTAAAGAGAGAAATTTTCGTCAACGGCTTGAAATTTTTGTCATTTTGCTGCTGGTAAGATAATTATATCATCACCGTTGCCATCTGTCATTTGAATGGGTTTTAAATTTGACACTTGAGCATGATTCAACATTACGCGACTGTCCCATGCAGTTGCCGACAGTTGCCCGACAGTCGCGGCAGACGTAGGCTGTTTTGTTCCAAGGGAGGTGATTGAGGAAAATGATAGAAGGTTATTTTATTTGTTTGGTTTTGTTGCAGGGAAGAAGGTGAGGGGTGTTTAATAATCTCCTGTTTGGTTTAAAATTGAATGGGAATAGAAGAATTATAGAATTTATCATTTTAACCTAACATATTTAGTTATATTTTTTATTTATATTTTATATAAACTAATTTACATCTTATCTAATTAATATAACAATATTTTTATTTATAATTATTTTTAGGAAAATTTAAAATAAAAAGATCTTAGAGAAAATTATATTTATTATAAATGATCATAAAAATTGTAATTATTTATAATGATTAAACCTTGCAAAAAATTATAAATTTAAAATTACTAAAGTGTTCTTAATCAAACCTCATGTATTATCCCTTATATTCATAATTAAAAAAAACAATTAAAATTAAAATTTCCCATCATGATATGATCATATCTTTTTTTTCCAATATATTATCCCTTATATTTATAAATGATCATAAAAATTGCAATTACTTATATTAATTTTTGTTTTTTACCAATTTATATCATCAAGTGGCCCGATTTATATTATCAACATTGTTTTCAATTAAGCTCTTTTCATAAAAATAAAAACTAAAGTTATTTCATATTTTTCAGGATATAATAGGTTTATCAGATTTTTAAATTTTATTAACGTTACATGAATTTTTTAACCCACAATAATTGCTTCTAAAAAAAGATAAATCATACAAACTTTCTTGATTTAACATATATGATAAATCATAAAAGACCTTGACTTTTATTAAAATTATATAATTCCATTTTTAATTAAATTTTTTGTTGATTTTAAAAAAATTATAATTTTTACAAATTGAAGAATGTGTAATTTTTTTCATAGATATATATTCAAGTTGTGAAAAATGAAAAATTGAGAAAACTATTATTTTTTAGAATTTTGTATTAGTTTTAAAAATAGAATGTGGTAGAGAATGCATGAGTAAATGCAAAAGATTTTGTTAGGGGCATTTTACTACTTTTAATTTTATATTTTTATATTTGGTAATTACAATTTTTATAGTTCTTCTCTATAAACATCTTTTCCTTTAGGTCTTTCATTCTAATTTTCCCTAATTTTTATTTAAATTTGTATGAGCATATGTTATAATTATAATATTTTTATTCATAAATATATACTTTTTATATTAAATTATTTTTTATAATATATTTTTAATGATAATAATTTGTGTAATAATATATTTTTATTTTATAAGGAAATATTTTAATAATAACATGTTATAATTATAATATTTTTCATAATATATTTTTTATAAGGACCAAGTGGTCCAAAAGTTTGGCTCCCACCAAAACCCTCAATTTGGAGAGGAGCCAAAATAGGGGTGTTGGAGGGGAGATAATGGAAACTTTGGGGTCTCCTCCCCTCCAAAATTAGAAACCGAACGAGGGGAGGAGTTCATTTTTCTCCCTTCCATGCCCTCCCTCCAACTGAACAGGTCATCCCCTTATTTGGATTGAAATTTTGAAGGGAAGGGAATCTCAAAATTTCCATATAAATTTCTATTATTAAAAGAATCCATGTGCTATGATTTGATGAAATAATTCCTAATAAATATAAGGAAATAGACATAAGTTTTTCCTTTATTTTAATCTAATAAGAAGAGGGAAATATCTCTCCCCTATTTTTCTAACAAACTAGCAAATCAGGCCCAATAACAGCACGATCCAACAGTAGAGATAATGCATATCAGAATCTATCTAATATAAATGAGGATTTTAACTCACCCATAATCAAGGAATATCTTTAGATATGATATAGCAGTTAGGATGCTCGAGCCAAAGATCATGCAAGGCCCACGATATCCAACCTAAGGTACACTTTATAAATACAGAGGTCAAACCCTAAGGTACACACGTTCTAACCCTGAACTATTTACATACAGTCATCATTGTGCACACACATCACCCTCCTAGGCGAGAGCCTTATTGTGTACAGTGAAACTAAGTTCTTTTGGGTATTTGCCTCATAGATATTCAGACTGAACCAGTCGATCCAATATCAACGCACTAGCCTACCAGGCTAGACATCTGTGTTCTACCTCAAAACATTGGCGCCGACCATGGGGACTGTAAATTTCGATCCCCGTGACCAACGATGGTCGATACAAGAAGTACAAGCCAGATGCACCTCTCCAGAAAAACTAACCAGGCGGAAGAAACACTGCCTAGACATGACCCACCGCCGCGGCACGAGTAGTAGCCTAAGGAGCCGATCGATCCCGTCCTTAATAATGGACACTCGGAGGACGATCCATCGGACACGGCGTCTAAAGCAGCGGCAAACTCTTAGCAAGCGGACGTTCATCAAGGACCACAAAACTCAATCCCAGAAGCTTTTCCAGTCGAAAATCCAGACATTCTTCGTTTGCAAAACACTCTGAGCTCATTGCTGAGGCGAATGAAGACCATGGAGCACCGAACCGCTCTTCAGATGCAACGATTGGAGGAACGCCTCAAGTAGAGGGATTCCACGACCTCCAAGGAAGGCCGAGATAGTGGAACTTGGGGTAAGGAGAAAGACGGAAAGAATTCTCGCGATCTCCAGAGGATCAACGGGTCAGAACATGGCCGGGTTGACACCGAGGCTGTTAATCAAAGCAAGGCAACTAAGAGCCCGGGGTATACTGACAAGAGTTTGGACAAAGAAGATCAAAACCGAGGTGATAGTCCACCGTCGCGTAAAACGTCAGGAGCACAAGGGAGAAAATACATTGGGCCGCATAACAACAGCCCTTTCTTGGATGATATTTTGAACGTGCCTTACCCGGATGACTTCGATTTGGCCGACCTACCAAAGTACGATGGGACCCAAGACCCCACATCCCACCTCAAATATTTCGAGAAAGTTATGTTCGTAAGAAGACTCTGAGAGCCTATCATTACTCGAATTTTTGCTGCAACTCTGAAAGGAGTAGCGCTAAAATGGCTCCATACCTTACCTGTGAAATCGATACAACGTTTTGAGGACCTGACAGAGAAATTTGAGCTGAATTTTACAACCAGCAAAGAACAACCGAAGTCTTAGTACACTTTGGATAAAATTAAGCAGCGACCAGCGGAGACGCTCCAAAGTTATCTGAACCGATTTAAGAACGCGGCTTTACAGGTGCGTGGATTAAAGGAAGATGTACACGTGCACCTATTAGCCGCTAGCCTAGATGGCGAATCTCGGCTGGCACAGTCGTTTTTCAAGGAACCTGCTAAAAATCTGGACGACTTCATAACTCGGTCAAAGAAGTATCTGGAGATGGAGCAAATGCGCATAGCAAATGCTCCTTGAAGGGAGCAGGACAGGAAAACACCTCTAAGGGACAAGGACTAGTCCGAGAGCCGCAAGCAAGACCACCGGGGAAGAAAATCAGATAATAAACCCCGTAGTGGAAAGTTTGAAACAAGGGCAGGATACGACAAATATACTCCCTTGAACGTCTCATGTTCTCAACTGTGGAGAGAGGTAGCGTTGACCGAGATGAAGAAAATCGAGAGACCTCGGCCTCTCAGGAATCAAGCCAGTATGGACCAATCTTGTTTCTGTGCTTTCCATGACAGACTGGGGCACACTATGGACCAATGCTATGAGCTTCGTGATGCCATCGAGAAGTTCATTAGAGATGGTAAATTACGTCAATATGTGATAAAAACTCAAGGGCGGAAGAGAGACAAGTGCAAACAAGGAGACCGAAATGATAGCCCAGCCCTTGAGAGGAAAAAAGAGGATAAGCGGCCAAAGCCGGCCAGTGATGAAGATGAATTCCCAGAGGCTGAGTTCGATTGTAACGTGATCAGTAGGGCCTTTGGTGGAGGAGGTGACACGGCAAGGCAGCGGAGGAAATATTTGAAGGAGGTCCTCTCAGTAAGGGACCTCCCGAAGTTCAAAGAGGATCCCGGCAGGTCATAACATCCTCAACTGCTTTTCACGAAGGAAGACTTGAAGGACATTGTACCGGGCCATCAAGATGGCTTGGTAATCACAGGAACTCTAGTGAATTGTTGGGTTAAAAGAATCTTTGTTGACGCCGGTAACTCGGCAGATATTATTATTTGGCACGCGTTTAAAAGGATGAACCTGGATCAATAAGACCTGAAGCCGTGCAAGACGACCCTCATAGGGTTTAATGGAGAACTCTCCCCTCCTAAGGGATACATTGACCTCAGACTGACTTAGGGACGAAGGAAGGCTTCAAGTCAGAATGGGTAAGGTTTATCGTGGCCGAGTTCCCTTCTTCATATAATATCATATTAGGGAGGTCGACTATCCACAATTGGGATATGCTAGTGTCCACCAAGCATCAGAAGCTAAAAATAGAGAGTAATAAGAACAAAATTATCACCATCAAGGGAGATCAAAAAGAGTCGCGGTAATGCTATTTCGAGACGGTACGGAAAGGCGAAGGCGGAGCCTCATCCCTACCCCAGATTCGCAAAGGTGAGAGCAGCGCAAAGAACCGAGGAAGGGGGAGTCAGGTTAGCCAGTCAATATGGTGGAATTGGACCTACGAGAAGAACCTGAGATCCCACGACCAGAACCAGAAGGAGAATTGGAGGATCTGATAGTGGAAAATAGGCCAACGCAAATTACAAAAAAAGGCAGAACATTGAGTCTAGGCTTAAAAATCCAATTGGAGGAATTCTTAACAAAGAATCAAGATGTATTCGCATGGAACTCATCAGAAATACCAGGGATTGACCCTAATTTTTGCTATCATAAATTAGCCATACGGCCGGGTCATCACCAGTGACATAGAAAAAGAGAAAAATAGGACGCATAAACAACACGCCCTTGAAAAGCATGTCAACGAACTGCTGGATGCAAGATTCATTCGAGAAATACAATACACCACGTGGCTATCTAACGTGGTAATGGTCCTAAAACCAAATGGGAAGTGGAGGGTGTGTATGGACTACACTAGTTTGAATAAGGCATGCCCGAAAGATTCGTATCCAATGCCCAACATCGACCAGCTAGTCGATAATTCATCCGGTTTCCAACTGCTCTCCTTCATGGATGCCTACTCCGGCTAAAACCAAATTGCTATGTTGTTGGTCAATTTCCTTGATGGCAAGTGAACCAGTCGAACAAGTAATAAAAAGTAAGTAGAGTATCGTCCCACAGAGACTGGGATACTAAACGTTGACGCTTAATCACGAATTCAGTTGTGTTTGAAAAGAAAATAAATCAGATTTGGTTTGAGGTTTTATTTCTATTCTAAAAGCAAGAAAAGAAGCAAATGGTCATAGTTGAAAGGATATCAGTAAGAGATTTAGGCTGAGCTCAGAATCCTCCCAAAGCACATCAATCCCCTAGTTGCCCCTTACACAATGCTATAGCATCTACGCTGCACAGCTCTCGCAATGCTACAGCATAGACACCATTGACACAACTATTCAGTTAACCCACCACTCTAATCTATCGAAGCTCTCGCGTCTAATACTTACAAACCTAACTTACTTCTCCCATATATCTATGACGATTTTCTAGTTAAGTTGTTCACTACAATTCAAGTGTTATGGTTATGAGCGGTAGACCCATCTCTGAAGCCTACAATAATAGGTCAAGCCTTACACCATCCTGCCTAGCAATCACTGTTTCTCAGAGGTCTAACCTCAACTCCCTCTCGGTAAACCAAAGCCATTGATCTAGTCCTTAGCTCTCACTAATCGACAATAAATTAAATCACTGATAAGCAAACTGAATGTATTGAATTAAAACTAGCAATTGGGTTCATTCCACACTTAGGACATCATCCTCTCTTAGCTAGAGAAATTTTAGTTCATGACTGATGAGGGAAACACTAAAGAGAGTACAACAGAATAGCCCATGATCAAAAGATTAACTAAAATAAATGAAAACAAAACAGAAAGCTTGATAGAGATTTGATAGCATGGAAGAAGCCCTGTCACGTTACAGCTCCACGTCTTCTTCTCTCCGTCTCACTTACAAGGAAGGATGTTGGATTCTCCTGAATGTCTCTTGCTTTATAACTTCTCTCACTCTCCTCTTGAGTCTGGCCGTAAGGGGGTGGCCTTTGACTTCGAATGACTTTGACGCCCTTTAGGGTTGGCTCTTGTTTCCTTATATAGTCGGGATTACTTGCTTTGTACATTCAACGAACTGAGCCTTTCCTAATCTGTCGAGGTCCAATTGTGTCTTCCCTTCCGAATCTCGAAAGATTGATTCTGCTGATATTGCAGGATTCTTCAAATCTTTAGTTTCGATATTCCTCGTCAGCAATCTAACCATTTAGCGATCTGCTCTTTGTTTCCTGAAATAACCTTGACAAAAGATCAGAACAAATGCCGCATAGCATTGGTTCACTTACTCTGCTATAGCTTTAGGGGATGCATTGTATTGCGCTTCGAGGAGGCTGTCCCGATGCTATAGCATTGTATTGGCCATGCTATGCCCCTTTCACACAAAATCTCAAAACACGATCTTTTTCTCAGCACATGTTTAGGATGCGTATGTCATTTATTCATGTTTATAAACTTCATCCTTAAGTTCCCCATATAATGAATTAATGCCTTTTTGCTCGAATTAAATGCAATTAAGCTTATGTTTACCACACAATTCAGTCATAGGATATAGGGAAAACATGGCATAATAATGCTCATCATATGCACCCCGACGACCAAGAGGCGACAACCTTCATCACCGAAAAAGCAAACTATTGTTATAACATGATGCCGTTTGGGTTAAAGAATGCTGGGGCCACATACCAGAGAATGATGATCAAAGTCTTTGAGGATCAGCTCGGTCGAAACATAAAGGCTGACATCGACGACATGATCATCAAATCATACGACCCGAACACTCACATTCGAGATCTGGAACAAACTTTTGACAAATTAAGGATGTACTAAATCCGGCTGAACCCGGCCAAATGCGCATTCGGAGTCCCTGCCGAGAAATTCCTTGGTTTTCTGTTAACCAATCGCGGAATTAAAGCCAGCCCGGATAAGTGCAAGGCCGTACTCGACATGAAAGCCCCGAGGAGCAAGAAAGAGGTTCAACAGCTAACATGAAGATTGGCGGCATTGACCACAAAGGCCTTTAATTCCTGCAAGCTGGCTGAGGGTGCATCAATTAGTCCTCATGTTTTGAAGATAATGGCTACATTGATCACCTTGAGAGGCTTAGATTCCCCATGTCCCAGGAGTTAGCTACAGATGTGATCTTGAACTCACTCCCAGGAAGTTATGATAACTTTGTCATGGATTACAACATGAACAACATGGAGGAATCAATTCTGAACTGCATGGGATGCTCAAAATTGCTAAGTTGAGCCTTGGAGAGGCCCAGTTCTGTTTTGTCCGTTCAAAAAGGGAAGGGGTATGAAACCGAAAGCCAAGAAGGAAAAACCTCCGAAGGATAGAGTCTACTTCTTTTACAATGAACTTGGTCATTTGAAAAGAAATTGCAAACTCTACCTCGAAGATCTGAACAAGAACAAGAAGGATAGCGGGGCTATCGCTTCAAGTATCTATGTCATAGATATTCGCTTTTCTACTTCCTCAACATGGGTATTGGATACTACATGTGGATCTCACATTTGAATAAATGTAGGATCTCAAGGACAGTAGAAAATTGAATGGACATATCTATGCCATAACTACTAAAAGGTTCAAGTCAAATGATTTGAATCCGACCTATCTATGGCATTGTCGTCTAGGCCATATAAATGAGAAACACATTTCAAAACTCCATAAAGATGGATTTCTTAACTCATTTGATTTTGAATCAATTGATACATGCGAGTCTTGTTTATTGGGAAAGATGACAAAGGCACCTTTTTACTGGACACAGTGAGAGAGCCACCAATTTATTGGGCCTCATACATACTGATGTGTGTGGACCAATGAATACATCTGCCAGAGGAGGTCATTTGTACTTCATTACATTTATAGACGATTTCAGTAGATATGGATATATCTATTTAATGAAACATAAGTCGGAATCTTTTGAAATGTTCAAAATATTCCAAAATGAAGTGCAAAATCAACTTGGCAAAACAATTAAGACACTTCGATCTGATCGGGGTGGTGAATATTTGAGCCAAGAGTTCATTGACCATCTTAGGAGTTGTGGGATCGTCTCGCAACTTACTCCTCCAGGAACACCTCAATGGAATGGTGTTTCTGAGTGGAGGAATCTAACTCCATTAGATATGGTTCGATCTATGATGAGTCAAGCAGATCTTCCACCTTCCTTTTGGGGCCATGCCCTAGAAACAGCTGCGTTC
This sequence comes from Acacia pycnantha, assembly GCA_025563575.1. NCBI lineage: Eukaryota > Viridiplantae > Streptophyta > Magnoliopsida > Fabales > Fabaceae > Acacia > Acacia pycnantha. Next base: position 2,512,099 of record JAMWYP010000006.1, read on the forward strand.
ACACTAAATCGTGTTCGTCAAAGGCGCTTGAAAAGACACCATATGAGATATGGACTGGAAGAAACCCAGTTTGTCATTTCTTAAAATTTGGGGATGTGAGGTTTATGTCAAACATCAAGCCTCTGATAAATTATCATCCAGATCCTCAAAATGCCTTTTTGTGGGGTATCCTAAGGAAACTAAAGGATACTATGTCTACAATCCCACCGATCACAAAATGTTTGTTATTCGGAATTGTGTCTTTTGGAAAAAGAGTTTATCTTAAAAGAACCAGTGGGAGTAAGGTGAACCTCGAAGAAGTTCGAGAGTCACAAGACAATATAGAACCACACATGGAAATCGAAGAAGACTCACAACAAGTTATTGAGCCTACTCATGTAACACAAGACCCACGAAGGTCCGATAGAACACGGCTACAGCCTCAGAGATATGGATTTCCGATTACTGGAAGCCGTGATGTTTTGCTCATTGAGCACAATGAGCCAACAACCTATCGCGAGGCCATGGTGGGACCCAACTCCGAAAGGTGGCTTGGTGCCATGAAGTATAAAATGCAATCAATGTACGACAGTAAGGTATGGGCCTTAGTCGATCCACCTTAAGGTGTAAAATCCGTTGGGTGCAAGTGGGTTTTCAAAGAGAAAACTAACATGGAAGGCAAAGTAAATATCTTCAAGGCACGACTGGTTGCAAAAGGATTTACTCAAACTCATGGTGTGGACTATGATGAAACCTTTTCCCCAGTTGCAATGGCCAAATCAATCAGAATCCTTCTTGTCATTGCATCATATTATGACTATGAAATATGGCAGATGGACGTCAAAACATCCTTCCTTAACTAAAGCTCCTTGAGGATGTGTACATGACACAACCCGAGGTTTTTGTGCGTCCGTAGGACTCGTAAAGTTTGCAAGCTTCAAAGGTCCATTTATGGATTGAAGCAAGCATCTCGGAGCTGGAATCATCGTTTTGATGAAGTAGTCAAAGAGTTTGGATTCATTCAAAACATCGATGAACCTTGTGTTTACAAGAAGGTCAGTGGGAGCACAATTGTATTTCTAGTGCTTTATGTCGATGACATCCTACTCATTGGGAATGACATTACTACCTTGCAGAGTGTCAAGTCTTGGTTAGGAAAGTATTTCTCAATGAAAGATTTAGGCGAAGCCACTTACATCCTTGGGATAAGGATCTATAGAGATAGATCTAAGAGGCTAATAGGCCTAAGTCAGAGCACATACATGGACAAGATACTGCATAGATTCAGTATGCATAATTCAAAAGGGGGTAATATGCCCATGTCTCATGGCATCCATCTCGGTGAGAATCTGTGTCCTAGTACACAGGATCAAAGAGACCACATGAGTAAGATTCCATATGCCTCCGCCATTGGATCTATCATGTATGCCATGTTATGTACTCGACCAGATGTGTCATTTGCCTTGAGTATGACCAGCAGATATCAACAAGAGCCCGATGAGGGTCACTAGACTGCTGTCAAGAATATCCTTAAGTACTTAAGAAGGACTAAGGGAGACCAAGGAGCCTAGGTCACATCAAAGGACCAACCATATACTCAAGCGATTTCATCTTATCAGAGAAATCAATGATAGAGGTGATACAAAAAAAATTATTATGCAAAGTACCAGGAGAAAGAAAGTCATTATACTTTAGACGATTAAAGTATTCTCCTTTGTTATCATTTTGCTTGCATGTTTACATTGATAACTGTATCCCTGGATATATCTAATAGATTATCCTAAATGTCCCTGGTCGGTCATCTACGCAGGAGCGAAGATGAGATAAGACCAGTGTGACTTTGATGAGGTATGGAGATACGAATCAAAGTCATAGGCACTTGTAAGAGTACAAGGTGTCAGATCGACCCACTATGAGAAAGCCGCATGGAATAAGTCATAAGCTTTTCTCATGTATAACCGCGTCACAACGCCCTTTGACCTGAGATCATCATGGATTCCTACATGATGAGTCACTAGTCTTTGACCTAGTCAAAAGTCACCTTTGACCGGGTGATGATAAAGGCTTGGATCGGGATCAGTGGTTTTCATGCAGAGGAATGTTAATGGTCAAGATGGAATTTGTCCCTCACATTTGTAGAGAGATAATACTGGGCCCTCGATGAGTGAGTCGAGAAATGTATGGTCATACTACGATGGAAAGGAGTTTCCATCTCAATTGTTAGACTACTCAAGAATCGAGAAAGTAATGGTCAAGAACATGAAGTTGACATTTTCCATGCCTCATCCTTGACCAAATTATCGCGTGACAAAAGGGACGTGACATGGTTGTACGATAGGTTATATCGCATAAACAATGACGTTGATCCTCTTACTAAGTCGCTTGCACAAGTAAAACATGAGCGTCATGTTAGGGCAATGAGAATTAAGGTAATTAATGATTGCACCTAGTGCAAGTGGGAGTCTGTTGGAAATTATGCCCAAGGGGCAAGTCATTGTACTTATCAACGATCCCCATATGAATTGGATAGTCGCAATGTCTTGCTAGAGGCCGCTTGCGACTTGTGGGTTGGTACAGTATTGGCCCGCTGCCAATCTCATGTGGGCCTGCAGGGTCGCACACAAGAATGGCCCAACACAAGCAAGAGTGTCAAGATTCATTGAATCTTAAATGTGTTTAAGATTTAATGAATACTTATTTAATCTAGGATGTGTGTGTGTGTGTATATACATACATATATAAATATATTATTCGAAAATAATAATGATATTATTTATTGATAATAATATTATTATATATATAGTATTTAATTTATTTGATAAATTAAATAACTATAATAAATTGAGATATTGTATCTCAGATTTATTTTTCGGATAAAGATATTGCATATCATATTTAATTTGAACTGAGATATCGGATCTCATTTTAAATTAAATATAACGATATCATATCTTGATTTAATTTATAAATATAAATTAAATCATCAAAATTTGTTTTGAATATAATACGCCTACTAGGTTTAGAAAACCCTACGGGACTTTTAGTCGAGCGTATTAAAAAGCCGCAAAAACCCTAGAGCAAAAATAGAGAGACGCAAGAATACTGAGGCGCTAGCACGCTGCCGTCAGTGTTGAAGGCCGTTCGTGTGGATACCGGTAGAGGGAGAGGACACGCGTAGTCTGCTCTTGTCTGATCGAACAAGAAGGCGTTAGTCCACGTGATCAAGAAGCGCGAGAAGATAGCCCACCAGTTCAAATTGTTCGGCAAAGGTATGATTCGGAAATCCTAAATCCAGATGTAAACGCTATTGAGCGATCCGCCTAAGGGATTCGTAAGAGTTTTATTCCGCTGCGTGTACGGATCCCAACAATAGCATTGTATCGGCTATGGTGTGCGCCTTTCACATAAAACACGATCTCTTTCTTAGCACATGTTTAGGATTCTTTTGTGATTTATTCATGTTTATAAACTTCATCCTTAAGTTCCCCATAAAATGAATTAATGCCTTTTTTTGCTCGGATTGAATGCAATTAAGCTTATGTTTGCCACACAATTTAGTCATAGGATAAAGGGAAAACATGTCATAAATAGTGCTCATCAACAAGAATCTTGGTTGGAGACAGAGGAGCTAGCGGATCTGAAGTGGAAACCTCCTTCCTTGTCGAACCCAGGTTGGTTGGACGGGCAATCTAGCCAGGAGGAGGAGAGGGAGAAATTCATTGTTTGTCCAAGGTCTTCGTTTTCTTGGTCACGGCTGCTTGAGATGCCGCGCCATCCTTTCCTTTCCCAGACTCGGGGGCGGCGCGTTTCCTAGTTACCTTCTTACTCGGTGCATCGGCATTCGGGTTCACATAGAATAGATACCGAGGAAACTCCTCCATATTTTGATCTACAAGAGAAACACGAAAGTTAGAATTCATGCTGGATATAGTATAGGCAAAAAGCATAAACACGATTCTGTGACAAGTGACAAAAGAGATCATAGTAGCTGTCGACCCCAACCCGACACCAGCCTGGTTAACGTAAGAAGTCAGCCGATCTATAAACTAAATTATAAGATATGATGAATGAATAGCTTATAGAGTAATGTACCAAATCTTTTTGCACATTGGATTTACTACTAGTAGCATCCAGTGTCCCCTAAGTACAATAGATCACATTATCAAGACAATTAAAAATAAATAAAAACTAATTTAATAGAGTTACTGACGTTCCCATCATTGAATGTAAGTTAGTTAATTATGTTTTTTTTAATTGCTAAAAACTGAACTTCATGAGTAGAACAAGTTTGGTAGATTTAGGAAGCCAAATGAATTAGTTAATTATAACAAATGTATCATGATTTCTTTAAAATATTCCTATATAGCATTATATTACATATCAAATTATAAGTTAAGTAAATTAGTTTAGGCAAAAATGATAAATATAAGAGATAAAATCTTAAAGTGGATGTTGTTTTTCCATTGGTAAGGGATAAAGAGGGTTGACATATAATGGACAAAATGACAGTATAGGTGGGACCCACAATAAGAGAGTAAAGGAGTTTGATATATTTAACGGAGATGACATTTTTGATCAATTTAGAAAAATTCATAGGTATTTTTCAACCTGAAAATTGTTTATGGTGCTAGATGCTCTTTTGGGAAAAGATCAAAGGCATTTTTGCTTTGCACTTTGGCCCTTTAATTTTTATATTAAAAATATTTGTGTAAGTCTTAAAAATACAAAAAAAAAAGTCCAGTATATTACAAAACTCAACGAGATTTTAAATCTTCAGTTTCAATCATACAAAAATATATAAAATTAGATTAAATATTTTTTGAGAAAAAAATTATATTAAATAATTTAAACTTACAAAATTTAAAATAAAATACTTTGGGTGCTTCCAATTCATCCAAATCAAATACTGTGTACTGCGGATTTCTGATAAAGAAGTTTTAAGTTTATTAAAGATTGGGTTAAAGAGCAAAAATATTTATGAACTTGTATCATAAGTGCGTCTAACACAATATACTTTTTGGAGGTGCAAAAACCCTCATAAACATTCAAGATGAGATCAAAAGTGCTAGTATATTAAATATAACCTAACATTGTTACGTATAACATATGCCAAAATAGTGTAAGCCCCACCACAAAAAAAATAGTCATGATCTTAGATTAAGTTATATTTAATTGTTCTGACATTTTCGCTCCAATTTTGAATATTCATGGATATTTTTTGCACCTCCAAAAAATATATGGTGCTAGATGCACTTTTGATAAAAATTTATAGGTATTTTTACACCTTAACCCTTAAAAATTTATACATAATTACTTAGTTTGTAGCAAAACATTTTACTTTTAAGTTTTAACTAAACTAACAAAAGATTTTGGCTTTTTAGCTCTTTTGATTAAATTTTGATGACCTAAGTTATTTATTTAATTGTGAATGGGTGATGGGTCATATTTCTGCCATGTATTCCCCTTGTGTTATGACTGTTTTATATAGTGATTCTGAGCTTAATCTATCTAATAAAATATGCTGGAATTCATTCACATAGGAAACAAACGATAAATTTGATAAATTGTTGCATTCTCCATATTATCCTACACATGTGCAGAAGAAAAGGGCTACATTTTGATTTACTGTGAAAGTGCATAACAAGGCTGATATAATGCTACAACATAGGGTATCTTTATTTTGCGCTAGGAAGATGATGAAACCATAATGCTGTAGCATTGTAAGCGATGTAGAGTTATGCGCTACTTTACGCTGATCTTTCCTCGAGGATTTTTCAGGAATTAAATACAGGTCATCAAGTTGGACGTTTATATGGCGGTTGAATTGATGAAGACGGAAATAGAAGATGCGGAGAATCAAAGAGAAGGTTTGAAGAATCTTGCGAAATTAAAAAAGGATCAATCAACCGAATCTTGGGAGTCGGACCTAACAGATTTGGAAAGCCCAGCTTACTGGACGTATAACGCAAAATACTTGGCTATAAGAGGAAAGTGCGATTAAACCTAAAGAGGTCGTCGAAGTTGTGAGAGTTAGCTTAATTCCAATTCGACTTGACTCACATCGAGAGAAAGAGAGAATCATCGAGAGAAAGCTGTAGAAGAGACCCAATCCTTTCCCGAAGTTAGATGGGGCTGTAGAAGATGTAGAGACGTCATGTGATAGGATGCTCCCTACACCGTCGATCACTCCAACTAGTTTCTCTGGTTTTTTTTTCTTTAATCTTTCCATGGGCTATTCTGCCGTAATCTGTATTTTGTTTCCCTCATCGGTCATGAACTAATTTCCATTGGTTGAGCGAGGATGGATTACTAAGTTGTAGAATAAGCCCAGTTTGCTAAGATTTTATTAAATAAAATCAATCTAATAAATTGTGATTTAACGTCTTGTTTGTTAGTTGGCCACTAAGAGACTAGATAAATGGCCTCGGCTTACTGGAAGGGAGTCAAGGTTAGACCTTTGTTGAATAGTGTGTGTTGGGCGAGCCTGTGCAGGGCTCAATCTAAATTGTAGGCTACATGAATAGTTCTACCTCACATAGACAATACACCTAGGTTAAACTGACACCTAAAATTGGAAAATCGCTATAGGAATATGAGAGATGTAGAGCGAGGAGTGTACTTATAGGATGCAGATGCTTTTGTATAGGTTAGTGGTGGGTTAATTGGGTAACGTTGCGAAAGGCATTTTGCTGTAGCATATGGAAGCTGTGCAGCAAAATGTTGTAGCAATGCGTCACATGCAAACTAAGGGATTGATGCGACTTAGAATGAAATCTGAGCTCTGCCTATTTTTAATCTGATATCTCTTAACCGACTTTCGATCATTTATTTACTTTTATTTGCTAGTAGTAATAGATAAACAAACAACTCTATTCTCATCACATAACTTTCACAAAGAAAATAGCTACATAATTGGTATTGACAGTCTCTATAGGACGATAACTCTACTTACTCTTTATTATTTTTTCGACTGGTTTGCTTGCCACAAGAAGATTTTGATCAATAATGGGCTTATGGGTAACTTACACTACTATATATATATTTGGGTATTTATAACGCCTAATACATAACGATTACAACTAATAAACGTCATGTATGTCGCTGTGGAGGTGATGAGTGATATTTATGCCATGTTTCCCTATGTGCTTTTATTGCTTTGAATGTTGAACCTGAGCTTTATTGTTTACTATATGATAGAATATCTGAGTATTCATGCACATAGGAAAATAGAGGATGGATCCTATAAATTGTTGCATTCATATCACTATCCTACTTATGTACATAAGAAAATTATCACTTTATAGTTTTTCCATAAGAGCGTATAATGAAGTTGATACAATGCTATAGTATTGTGTATGCCCACACCTGCGCTAGCAATACAATTCGACTGTTATGCTATAGCATCGTAAAGGATGCAGACTTATGAACTAAGTTATTCTAACCTTTCCTCACGAGCTTTCAGGAAATTAAGACAAGTCATCCAAGTGCACTTAAAGACGATGATTGACTTAAGCCGAATCCAGAAGATGCGGAGGATCGAAAGAAAGATTTTAAGAATCCTGTGGTATTTAAAGAAGGATCAATCAACCGAATCTAAGATATTGGACTCGACAGATTTGGAAGGCCCAACTAACTGGACATGCGGCCAAGGAGACCTAACTATAAGAGGAAAGTACGGAAAAACCTAAAGGGAGGTCGAAATCCATGAGATAAAAGCAGTCAACACATTCCTAATCCGAATGACTCACACTGAAAGAACAAGAGAGAAGACTGACGAAGAGACAATAGACTAGATCGAATTATTCCATGGAGCAAGAGGGATCGTAGAAGACGTGGAGACGTCGCATGACAGGACGCCTCTTATGCCGTCAACTTTCCGACGAGCTTCCTTGCTTTCTTTTGTTATTTTACTTTTGTGATTCTGATATGGGCTGTTCTATAGTACTCTGTGTTATGCGTCCCTCATCATTCATGAACTAAATTTCCTTTGGCTTAGTGAGGATGGATTCCTTAGTTGTAGAATGAACCCAGTCTGCAAATTTTTATTTTAATAAATTCAGTTTGTTTAACATCGTTTTAATTCATAGCCAATTAGCGGACACTAAGGGTTATCGCAGTGGTCTTGGCTTACCGGACTGGAATCAAGGTTAGACCTCTATTAGATAGTGTTTGTTGTGTGAACTCATGCATGGATCGACCTAAATTGTAGATGCCAAGAATGGATCTACCGCTCATAACCAGAACACCTAGAGCTAATTAGACAAACTGAATTGGAAATCACCATAGGAATATGGGAGAGTAAGGCTAGGACTATATTTATAGGATTACAAAAGCTTTTGTATAGGATAGATATGGGTTAACTGAATAATCTTACGACGGTGATTATGTTGTAGCATTGCGGAAGCTGTGCAACCTAATTGCTATAGCAATGCGTTGTATGCAAACTGGGGGAAGGACATAACTTAGGATGAAACTTGAGCTCAGCTTACTTTTAAAACCAATATCCTCCTTCGACTTTCGATCACTTGTTTAATTATTGTCATTAGTAATAGCTAAACCAAACCAAACCAACTATAAATCTTCTCATCACATACATGTCTTTAGAAACTAGCGTCATCTTCGGTATCAACAGACTCTATGGGACAATACTCTCCTCGCTCTTTATTACTTATTCGACTGGTTCACTTGCCATAAGGGAATTCGACCAGCAGGGGGTCACACAAGGATATATAACGCTTAAACGTAACAGTTGATTATGTGCACCGTCATGTATTGCGAGGTGGAAATGTAAAAGTAACAGTTGTAGCTAATAACCATTATTTATTTAGTGAAAAAAAGTTATGATGCTTAAGAAACATCCATCATGTAATACACAAATTATTCATTTTCCAATCACTTATATTAGCCAAGAGAAAACATAACGGTCTTCAGAAACAACCATCATCTAACTCTTTCATAACCCTTCGTAATATTCAGGCCTTAAATATCATAACTCATCATAACCCTTTGTAACTTAGACCTTTTTAAGTGATAACTCATAACCCTTTGCAATCCGTTAGACCTCTATTTAAACATAAGTATTCCTTGTGATTCTTATTACTTTTCTCTATTGGCCTCATCCTTCTCACTACAAAAAAAAGACTTTGTAGCTGTTAAAATGGTGGTTTTGTAGTGGTTTTAATCGCTACAGAAGACATTAGTAGCGGTTGTCCAAACCACTACAAAACACACCGTTGCAAACAACTTTGTAGCGGTTTCTAAACCCCACTACTACATGTAACTTAACCGCCATTGTAACTGTAGCGATTTCTCATCACCGCTACTAGATAAGGCTGGGATGACGTTGTGTGTAAAGACTTTGTAGCGGTTCAATAACTTCTACAACATGAAATTAACCAATATTGTAGAGATTATATAACCACTACCATATACATGAAGATTTTTTTAAAAAAATGGTGGCAAAATTTTGTAGCGGTTTCTTTACCGCTACAAAATTGGATGAAATTTCAAAAAAGGCGTCAAATGTTTCAAATTATTGTGTAGCGGTTTAGTAACCGCTACAAAATTTTGCCACCATTTTTTGGAAAAAAATTCTTGCCTTTTTAAAATTTTATCTAATTTTGTAGCAATTGTAAAACCACTACAAACTTACGAAGAAATTTATATGTCAGAATCTGTAGTGGTTAGAAAACCGCTACAAATGAATAACACTTTTTTTTAAAAAATTGAACGAGTCATTTTAGATTATTTTAGTAATTAACTAATAATTTAAATATAAATGATAAATATTAATGTTAAAAATAATTGATATTAGTATATGATATTTAATTACATATGGTTATTATATAGGTGTATAAAAATGAGAATGTGCAGATAATAAGAATTAATTATGTTGTTCTTTAAATAATATTTGATAATGAAATTAATGTATATGAAAGTAGATGGAATGTTGAACAAGGTCCTTAAAATTGTGGGAAAAAAATTAGTATCACATAGTTAGAAGGAAAAAAAATTAAACAAATGTTCATCATAGATCAACACTTAACCTCTTCAAACAATGTTGACAGATGATAGAAAACGAGAGAAAATGTTTGTGGGAAGAGATGATGAAGTATATAAAATGAGGTGTAGTAGGGGCATTTATATGGATATATGTGTAACACTTGTAGTTGTTAATATGACGTTTTTTCTAACAGCTGATGCGACTGTGTTTGTAGCGGTTGAGTTTACTTTGTTGTGGTTATAGAACCGCTACAAATGCTATTATGTTTTTTTTTTAAATAGAGGATTACAGATTAAATATGCTATCTTAAGCATAATTTTTTATATCAATCTTCATCGTCATCCTACAAAAAAAGTGTGGAGAAGATGTTACTTGTAAGTTTAATATGTTTGAATACAAATTAAACTTAAATTAAATATTATTTCATAAAGCGTATCTTAAAAGACCCACCGAACTATAGGTAAATTGTCATTGCCATATGGGAAGAAGTTTTCAAAACTGTCGGGTTGGAATGGCTCATTATCGTAGGTGACGTTATCACCATCGCCCATGTCGTAAAGGTCTTGAGGCTTTAAGAGAACCACCATATTCCAATCCCTATGCCTCTCATCCGTGACATAATAAACCTAATGTGCCTCTGAGGCAAGAATCTATGGCTCATCATCTTCAGACTGACCAGTGTGAATAGACTGGGAGAAATTTACTTATGTGGTGCCTAAGTCGTCAGTTGTGAGTCCTCAAGAAATTTTCATATTTGCCCACAAACACTTGAATAGCGTGACAGTGAAATGACCTCGGTAATTTATTTTGACCTTATCAAGCAGCTTTCCATAATACAGAACGTCACCAAACTGCATGTTCCCGTCACTACTGCTAGTGAAACCGTGCCATAAACAGCTGAGTTTTGGTTAGTAATCCTTGATCTCGTGAAACCGTGAAAAACTTGAAACCATTGACATTGTATGTCGTAAATCTTTGGGCGTGGTCAAGTGGGTCGAGTGCGAGAGCTCTGAATTCTGGTGAATGTGGGTTATGGTCATTTAGTATTCTCCGTGTGAACCAACCTGGGAATTATTTGTGAACCTTTTTATCAATTTTGGAGGATGTCTGTGAATGGATCCTCAGTTGATGCTTCACATGACTTTTGAGGTCATTCCAATTAAGTATGCGATGACGATCATGAAATGTAAGTATAAAATGTAAAGAAATATATAGGATAACATATATTTGTGTACAATCCTTACTAAAGGAAGGGTTCAACTTTATTGCAATTAATCAAGAAATGTCTATGTGCTTGGAACTTCTCAGTTGCCATCAGTTTGAAGTTCTCACTTCCGCCAACTGGTTTACCAACACAAAGGATTAACAACTTTGTTGATGATGGCTTAGGCTCAGGACAATCGTCTACCTGAGGCGGTCGGTTGAAAAACACTGAATGTTATCAAAGTACCTTGAACAAAAATATAGGACCTCATCCCCTATATAACCTTCTACTATTGAACCTTCAGGTCACACCTTATTCCTTATGTAAAATTCCAATTTCCCAAGAAACCTATAAAGTAAAGAGGGAAAAATGTTGATATATCAATGTTGAAATATGCGACTAGCAACTAATGCTGATTTAATTTATTTTAAATGAGTTCCTCTCAATAGGATTAGTCTATCGGTAGTGAATTGGGCTAGCAGGCTTTGTTTCGTGAACAAGCTAGGTGCACTATCAGGTGAACCATCAACGTGAAAAAGGATGGAGGAAAGTTCATCTCCAAATGACATAACGTAAGAATGATTTTATGTTGCAGCTACTTGAGTTCTTCCACGATCAAAACCTTGGAGCACAACTTTCGAAAGAAGGAACACAACTCCACCAAAACGATCAACACATCAAGAGGTAGCATTTTTTTAATGGCCAGTGGAAGTAATTGTTGCATAAGCATATGTGAGTCATGACTCTTCAGCCCAACAAAATTTCAAGCCTGCGTGTCAATACATCATGAAATGTTGCTTGAATACCCGTAAGGAACTTTTATTTTCTTCAACGTAGCGAGAAATATTTCTTTATTCTATTTTGTTAAGGTGAATTTTACCTGTTGAAATCTGTCATGCTTATCCGGCCATGCGTCTCCATGAACTCCCATGGCCCGTAAGTCTTTCCTCACAGTAAAATGATCTTTTGAATTATTGTTATTTCCATTCTTTTAGGAATTTCAAATAAGTAGCAGGTTGTTAGGGTTGTTTCCTACTTCCTAGCTAGTAGTTGTTGATTTAGGATTATTTCTTGCTTTATTGCTAATTGCTATTAATTTTTCATCTGTATAAGTATACCTCACTTAAGAGGAATAAATCACGGATGAATAAAGAAATTCTTTATTGGAGTTCAATTTCTAACAATATATATATATATATATTATTAAAGAATCACTTGATTATATTTAATTAATTGTTAGTATCTCCTGCAAAATAAAGAATCGCTTATTTTTCCTCCTATCTCTTCATTAAATCTGGAAGTTAATTTTTATGTCAGTGCATAGATCTCAAAAAGTTATGTGGAATAAAAAAATCACCGGATTCGGACTCCGAGCTAGAAGTTATGGCCTTAGAAGTTTTAACCTTTTGTTTAATGATTTAGTCGACTAAATGGGTGTTTTAGTCGACTAAATCGCGGGAGTCTTCAAAAAAAAATTTGCTCGCAATTTAGTCTACTAAACCATGGTTTTAGTCGACTAAACAGGGGCAGATTGAGAAATAGTTTTCTGACAGGGGCAAATTGGGAAATAGTTTTCTGACAGGGGCATTTTGGTAAATAGTTATTTAATAAGGGGAAAATTGGGAAAATAGCCCGTCTCAATGCCAACATTCCACAAGTCTAGCAACTTCGCAATAAGTGGTTGGAGATACACATTGATGTCATTTTCGAGAGCCTTTTTGCCTGGAATGATCATAGACAAAATGAAGAAGCTTTGTTTCGTACACATCTAGGGGGTAAGTTGTAAGGTATTAAGACAACTTGCCAAATACTATAGCTTATGCTAAGATTCCCAAACGCATTAAAACTGTCGGTCGCCAAAGCAAGTCGAATATTTCAAGGGTCCTCCGCAAAAGCTGGAAAGTCTGAGTCGAATACTTTCCACGCTTTAGCATCCCATGAATGTCTTAGTTTACCATCTTCGTCCTTGTCTATATTTGTAAGCGAGGTTTTAAAGGAAAGTATCTAAGAATCTTTACTGGTTTCTTATTTTGTTTTCCCCCCTTCTGAACTGTTCCAAACCTCAAAGTGTGACATTTCTTACAAGTCTCCCCGCGAGCGTCATCTCCCCAATAAAGCATACAGTTGTTGGGGCATGCATCAATTTTTTCGTAGTTCAAGCGTAATCTATTAATTATCTTCTTGGCCTCGTAGAAGGTTGTGAGAATGTCTACGTCAGGGAAAGCATCTTGTAGTAATTCCAGCAACATCGACATTGCCTTATCAGTGATCCCACACAAGCACTTGATATGATACAATTTGTTTTTGGTATAAAACGGGGCAATAGCCCTTCCTCAATTATGACTCAAAACAGACCGTGGGAAAATAGTCTCCACACTATCCCTGTACAAATAGCTAACAACCTCCTGGGGAGGACTTACAAAAACAGATTGAACATCCACTTGCATAAAGCTAACATTTTCAAGTATATCAGCTCAACTATTTACTTCCCTATTCACATATACAACCCTTAACTTGGAGAACAATTTCATAACGCATTGAATCCGAGCCAGCAACCTTGATTCCCTTGTTTTATCAACCTACAAATTTACTAACATAGAAACTACCACAACAACATCACACTCAAGAATTTCATTATGAAAGTTATAAGCAATAGCTAATTCCAAATCGGTGAGCATAGCCCACTGCTTTACTTTAATGGTGGAGCAAACCCCCAGATTCCTTGCAAAGCCATAGAGCCATTTGCCCTCACATCCTCTTATTAAATTGCCTCATCTTGCTCCCCCCGTTGCACCCTTTGACACTCCATCAACGTTTAGTTTTACCCAGCCCTCTTCAGGAGCTTTCCATCCAATATACACCTCACTTTTCATGGCTTTTACTATTGTGCTCTGATTAGTAGGTATGATAAAAGCATCCTCAAATCTACTTCGATTCCTCCATCCCTATAGTACAATTTTATCAAGAAATATAATTTGGAGTAATTTCAACAACCTTGATACAAAGGACGATCAACCTTATCTATAAGGCTGAAAAATTCTCGAGCAGCATCATTCCTGAAGAAAACAGGTTCTGCACCTCTGTGGTGAAGTTGTCATCTTGAAAACCAAAAGCATCGCGAACAGCTTCATTAACAGGATCATCTTGATCTAATTGATTTCCTACTTGTGAACTTCGAGGAAGATGATCCCCATATCTCATACCATGTACCGCACCATGAACTCCCCAGGATGTATATTCTTCTGGGAAATGCTTCAGAAGCAAATGTTCCTTAGCAACTTCTCATATATGCCACTTCTTAAACTTGCATTGACAACACGGACACACGATCTTAGCATTACTTGCATTGAGACACCGTTAGGTAATATTCCTTCCATGATCTATCTCGGGATGTTAAGCCCAACTAAGAAACCAGGCTCTGATACCAAATGAAGGTGGAATATCACCTAGAGGGGGGTGAATAGGTGATTATAAAATTCTTTCGCTAATTACTCAAGAACACTTAAACAGAGAAGGAGAGAAGAATAATGAATACAAGAGAATTATATTGGTTCGGTCCAACTCTTGGCCTACGACCAGTCCCCAGAAACTCTCCGGGATTTCACTATCTTAAAACTTGACTACACACTCAGTAACTCTCGAGTAATCCTCCCACTAGGACTTACTCCTCTTTACAAGTTGTAATCAAAGACACAGACACAATTACACACTCTGTACTCGAGATGATCATTTCACTAGGACTCACTCCCCCTTACAAGTTGTAATTGTACACCCACACTTAAGGTTCCACAACCTTAAGATTTTCATATAAACAAGTACTCCCTCTGGTCCTTATTATAAGGCACCAACTACCAATTTCTCGCGGACCAAGGAATGGAGGTTAAGTCATTAATGAGGTCTAAAAGTAATAAATGTTTCCAACTTTACCCCTACTTTAATGATGTAGGTTTAAATGAGTTAGTTAAAAATGAGGGCATAATGAGAAAATATCAATAAATGAGTTAGTTAAAGTAAGTTGGTGCCTTATAATAAGGACCAAAAAAAGTTGGTGGTTGGTGCCTTATAATAAGGACCAGAGGGAGTAGTGTTTAGAAACTCCTCACGAGTAGATAAAGATAAACACTGAGGTACACGATATCTGAAGATATCAATGGAACAGATACAACAGTAGAATACAGTAAGAATAGAATGCACAGCGTTCTTCCTGTTGTTGTTGTGAACTCAAAACTTCAGGTATATATATAGTTGATCTCATGACCGTTGAGAAGCTTGAAGAAATATCCGTTGAGGCCCTTTAAAATGACCATTAGAGATAATGAAATATTCATGCGATTGTGATTATGGCCGTTGAGACCCAGCAAAGGAAATGAAATATTCTTCCCCAGAACGTTGCAGTATGTCTGTTGGTTGAGTTTCTCGAATAGGTAAGTTTAATAAATGCCGGATTGCTTTAGTCAACATCCTGTGTTGATCTTCATTCTAATAATCTGTAACTTATTAAGAAATTGATTAAATGCAATTAAAGATAGTAATGAGTAAAGATATAAAGAAATGAAATCATAATTAAGAGATTCAGAATTCCGAAGACGGTGAATTTCCAAACTGATAGATTTAACTTCCAATTCAAGAGTTGATGCCTTGAGGTAGTGACTCGAGGCAAGAAAACAAATGGCTAGAGGCAATTTAGTTCTTCACTGGTCAAAAATGCAAGTCGGCGGAAATCTCAAGTTAGCTTGAAACTAGGGAGTTAATGTTCAAGAGTTAACTTGAAACTCAAAAGTTAACTTGATAGTCAAGAGTCAAAAACGAAAATTCAACTTGATACTCAAGAGTTAACTTGATAGTTGGGAGTCAAAAACGATATTTTTCGAAAATGAACTCTTTAACTCGAGGTAATAAGTGAGTTGCCTCGAGGTGGTGACTTGAGGCATGACTTTATACTCAAGAGTTAAATATTACGGTCTTTGAAAAATTCGCAAGTTAACTTGATACTCAAGAGTCATCAACTTGGTACTCAAGAGTTAAATAGTACATCTTTGAAAATTTGCAAGTTAACTTGAAGAATCAACTCGATACTGAAGAGTCATCAACTTGATACTCAAGAGTCAAATAGTATCTCTTTGAAAATTCACAACGATCAACTCGATACAACTTGATACTCAAGAGTCATCAACTTGATACTCAAGAGTTAAATAGTAGTCTTTGAAAATTTTCACAAGAGTTAACTTGAAACTTAATTACAGATTTGCCATTGGATGAAATAAATTGACGCAGGGGAAATGCTAGTCATTTTGCCTTGAGTCAAGAAGGAAAGATGCCTAGAGGCAAAACATCAAGTTGAGCTTAATTACAAGTTTGCCATTAACATATATGTCTGGAGAAGGAATGACTTGAGGCATATAATAATTGACTAGAGGCAAACTGAAAAACTTCAAATCTTATTGAGAAACAAAGATTAAATACATTATAATTGTTATCATCAAAACATGAGAACTAACAGATCTCAACGACAAAAAACCAACAAAAGCTCCAACGGTCATATCAGTTCACAACGTCTCCGAGAATTCAAAATGACTGATATCAATTGATTTCTACTTGCTATACTTCTCAATGCTATTAATCATGTTTGTTAGCAAGTTTCAAATGATCAAACGAATGATTAACATCAGATTATCAAAAGTGGATGATGACGTCAGAAG
Organism: Acacia pycnantha; assembly: GCA_025563575.1. Lineage (NCBI taxonomy): Eukaryota > Viridiplantae > Streptophyta > Magnoliopsida > Fabales > Fabaceae > Acacia > Acacia pycnantha. Next base: position 2,528,984 of record JAMWYP010000006.1, read on the forward strand.
CTTCACGGCTATATTTATTCTAACGGTCATATGCTAAATGGGAAGAATTGTTCAAACGGTCAAATACTCTTCATCAACTATAAAATGAGAAGCATTCAAAGATAGAAGAGGTGAGGGACAATGAGAGCTTACACTGTCGAAATGCTGATATTCTGAATCCAACATTTAGCTCACACACTCTCTGTTCTCAATGCCTACATAGCTTATCATAGAGAGTGAAATGATTTGTATTGTACTTCAGTGATTATTATTCATCTACTCTTGAGAGAGTCTAAACACTTATTTGATTATCTGTTTAGTGATCAAATCTCAAGGTTGTGGAACCTTTGAGTGTGGGTGTACAGTTACAACTTGTAAGGGGAGTGAGTCCGAGTGTGAAAGGATCATTCTGAGTATAGAGTGTGTAATTGTATCCTTACAGTTTGTAAGGGGGAGTATCTCGGTAAGAGATTTGTAAAAGGTTGCACAAGTGCCAGGTTAACCTTGTGGGATTGTATAGGCTTCTCTTGTGCCTGGTTTAAACAAGAGGATAGTGGATTGAAAATCTCAAGTGGAGCTTGGGGACTGGACGTAGGTTATGGATTGGGCTGAACCAGTATAAATTTCTGTTTGCATATTCTCTTCCCTTATCTCTTATATTCCCAGCATATATATATTTGAATGTCTGTTAATTGTTTTATAAATCATTACTATCTTACGAATTGCTTTCATAAGTTGCGAAAAGATTTTCAAAGTTACTTAAAGTTTTATCAGACACCCAATTCACCCCCCTCTTGGGTGATAGTCAGGTCTAACAGAAATACCAACTGGAAAAGGTTTAAATCAAGAGACAACCTTAAAGCGACCTGGAGACACTCGTTGAGGTTCCCATTTTGGTACGGTTACAAGTGTTATCTCATTATTTTCTCCAATAATTTCCTTGAAAATTATTGAAGACGGCCAATAAATATGATATTGACATTCCAAATATGAATGATGTTTATTGTCCTAAAGGGAGATCGAGACGGAGATTGGAATCATTCACATTCTTCCACTACTTTAAGGTGGAGTTATTTAATACAGTGATAGATACTTAGGTTCAAGAGTTGAATGATCGATTTAATAATGTCAATAACAAATTGCTTGAGTGTTTGAGTTGTCTTGATCCTCGTGATTCATTTGCTAATTTTAACAAAGAAAAGTTGATTGAGTTTGCTAGATTCTATCCCTTGGAGTTTGATGAGCTTGCAGATATTCCTTTTCTGTCTTTAAGTCTCGATAATTTTATTGTTGATGTGAGAGCTGATTCTGATTTTGTCAATTTGCAAACAATTTCTGACCTTGCTTAAAGATGGTTGAGAAGAGAAAGGATATTGTTTATCCACTAGTCTATTTGTTGATAAAGTTGGCACTCGTTCTATCGGTAGCAACTGCTAGTATTGAGCAGGTTTTTTCTGCAATGACTTTTGTTAAAGACAAGTTGCGCAATCGGATAAGTGATGATTGGTTTAACTCATGTATGCTGGCTTATGTTGAACGTGATATATTTGATACGATTGATGATGAAGATATAATGCAATATTTTCAAGGAATGAAGAATCGAAGAATGCTTTTGTAATCATTCTGATGTAAAGGTTAGTTGACTCTTGATTATTATTTTTCTATGTTAAGTTGAAGTTTTCTTTTCTTTTATTGTTTATATTCTTTTGTTTTTTTAATGCGTATAAAAATTTCCTTAAAAAAAATTTTCGGGGGCAGCCCTGAATCCCACCACTAATTATGTACCCACAAACTTAAAATCTTGGGTCCGCCACTAACTATCACCACACACAAAATAATGAAACTCTTTGTTTTTTTCGTAGTAACCGCATCGATTCCATCTGAATTTATCACTTGCACCAATCTAAGCGGCACCATTTCTTCTACTTCATTTCCCCTATGGTATAGCATTCCACCTGCCTCCACTATTCAAATTTATTTACTGTGGGGCGACCCTCTCCCACCCTTTGTGTGCTTCTTCGCACAAGCCCCGTATAGGATTGAGAATGGGAAAATATCACTCAGCTCACAAGAAAGAAAAAAAATATTAAAAAAGTCTCAACCCCAAATTTCCTAGGGACTTTTTTTATATTAATTACAGGAAAAAAATATAAAAAAAGTCCTGTTGTCAAAATAGTTTTTTCTATTGTTAAAATTTCCCTATGAAAAAATTGTAGTAATGGTTTTTCCTATTGTCAAAAATTTTTCGAACTTTTCCTCCGACTGGAAAATTTTTTGACAATAGAAAAAGCTGTTTTAACAGCATGAAAAACTATTTTGACAACAATTTTTTCATAGAAAAATTTTAACAACAAGAAAAACTATTTTAATAACGAGACTTATTTTATATTAGAATTCCATAATTAATATAAAAAAAGTCCCTATAGGGAATTTGCAGTTGAGATTTTTTTTGATATTTTTTCTCGTCTTTGGGACCTAAGTGATATTTTCCCATTGAGAATTGACATTTATTATCTAATAAATTTAATTAAAAAAAAACCTAAACTAAATCCTTATTATAAATATCACTCCATTGTATCAGAGAATCTAATATTGAGAATGATTTTATGGAAAACTGTTTTATTTTCTAATTTTTAGTTCAGCTGGGGCTTCGTAATTTTGGCTTTAATTCGCCATGGCGTAGGAGTACCGATACTTTCCCCATTATTGTAGTGTGTGTTCTATCCTGCATCATGCATTAAAACATCTTTTTCTTCTTTTTGTTATCTCGTTAGAATCAAATTTGTTGCACTGTTATCAATTTTATGCCTTTCGAACAGAAACTAACGGCATATATATAATTGTCTGATGCACTTTGGGGGAACGAAAAATAGTACTGGTTTGATGAAGAATAAATGGGAAAATGTAAAATAATAAATAAAAAAGTCTCAGGCTGGCTAAATGCCAACTCGATTGGAGGCACATTATCTTTACTTAAGAGTTATTATAAAATAAAAAATGAAACATATTATAATTTTTCTTTTCTTTTTAGTATTATCATGATGAACCTTTTTATATGGAAAGGCACGTTGCAAATAAATTATTTTTATTAGCCTTTCCATTCTGCATTATAATTGTTTTCCAACCATTATAAATTAGTGTGTATTTATATACATCTGTCCCAAATAATAAAAATATCAGATCACATCACACAAATTTTATTTAGAAACTTTAAATATTCATAAGTTACTTGTATTTCATTATTTATACAATAATTTGGAGATGTAATAGAAACTATGGCTTTATTTTAAAATACCCTTCATTAATTCTCCTAACTCCCACCAAAATGATGTAGTTTAAGGGTGACTCTTATGTCAAGTAACATGACAAACGATAAATCATATATATATATATATATATATATATATATATATATATATATTTGTAACACAGTGAAGAGAGAAAAGGAAGAAATCTGAATATTATTTCTCAACACTAATGAAATATAGACATGTTATATACACTGCTAGTTACAAATAAGTTAGTGACAACTGTCAACCAAATGCTAACTAATTCTGTTATTAATTTAACTCAACAACTTCTAACTCATTATACTCTAACACGGCCCTCAAGCTGGAGAATGGATGCCTATCATTCCTAGCTTAGAAAGGAGTGTACAAAATGAAGTAGGAGCAAGAGGCATCTTAGTAAAAATATTGGCCAATTGATCTTGAGACTTGATTAGAAGAAGGTGATCTTGCACAATGTGACAATCTATTTTGATATGTTTGGTTCTCTCATGGAAAGTGAGACTAGCAGCAATATGTCAAGCCGACTGACTGTCACAATACAATGAAGCAGGAGGAGTATGAGGAACGCCAAAATCTTGAAGCAAATAATGAAGCTATTGGAGTTCACATGTAGTAGTAGAAAGAGATCGATACTATGCTTTAGAAGAAGATGTAGAAACAAAATTCACTGAGTCAAACACAATAATATGACTAGTTTTTTTTTAGGCTACATCCTTATTGATCCCAATTGGGGATTTATAAAAATTATTATAAAAAACATAAAGTAATATTCTATAAGAATGATATATTATATTTCAGATTTAATGTTTGCAGATGGCACTAGTGGAAAAAAGGATTTTAAGACCGGACGAAACAGGTATATTAGGAGCGAACCCGCGACAGGTCTTGTTCCAAGCGGTATTAAAAGTCTCCCTATTAAGACCGGACATAGAACCGGTCTTAAAGAGTTTCTTTAAGACCGGACATTTTAAACCTTCGGTCTTAAAATTCGTACTAAATAGATCTGAAATATTTTTTGTTCGGTCCTAAAACTCAAACTTTAAGACCGGACAAAAACTAGTCCGCTCTTAAAAGATCCGAATATTAAGACCGAACAAAAATAAACCCGGTCCTAAAAATAGAGACCAGATCCCGATCTTAAAAGACTGACTTTCAAGATCGGATGTTATATACATCCGGTCTTAAAAATTGAATTTTTAGACCGCACTTATAAATGGACCGGTCTTAAAAGACCAACTTTTAAGACCGGCTTAATACCTTTAAGAGCGGTCATAGATATACATCCGGTCTTAACAATTGAACATTTAAGACCGTCTTATTTATTTGCACTCTAAATTTTCTCGAATTTTTTCTGTTACATTCTTCCGATCATATATAATACACAAAAATCCACCATCCAAAACAGCACATAAAAGTCGATATACTTTAAGCTACAAGCTATGAACATGAATAAATTGAATTGGGAAAAAGAATACAAATAATTATCCACCATGAGTTATGTGGCCTTAAGTCTACAACAACTAAAGTAATTTATACAATAAGCTAAGATATATAACTAATTATGATTCCCACCCAACAACGTAACATGCATCCTCTTTTATAACATGCCCCTTTGAATCGGATCCTGCCACAAAAACAAACAAGAACAAATTCATAGTCAGCGTGACATTATATTGTTTAATTAAGAACGTAACATAGAAGGAATATATAATATATATAGTTAAAACCTTAAAGTTTTCTAAGAATTCTGCATATGAATATTACCTTATGAATTGACTCTTTTATAAAGTGATATCCTCTCATATCCCTTCTTGATGATCATTTCTTATGCCGGGTTCATTATCCACTTCATCTTCTTCGTTCATGTCCGGTAGACCCCTTGAAAAAGAGTACTATCGGGAAGACCATAATTTGAATGACTTTCCTCATCAATATCAATGACCCTCTTTCCTTGGAGAGCTACGGACCACATTTTATTTTCTTGATCGGTGATATAGAACACTTGTTTCGCATGGTCTGCCATAATAAAAGGTTCATCTCCAAAACTTCTATTATTGACATTGACTAAAGTAAATCCTAGCTGATCGATCTGAACACCATTATTGACATTAACCCACTTGCATTTGAAGATGGGAAATCTAATTTTGACATAGTCCACCTCCCAAATCTCTTCAATAACCCCATAATATGGCATGACTGCCAATTTAGGCCTCTTGTCTTTCGAACTAGAGAAGTGCATAGATTCAGCCTCTAACATAACACCACTGTTCTGAACTATGCTCCTATCATCTAGGGACTTCGTGTAAAATGTATAACCATTGATCACATACGAATTCCAACTTATGACTTCAACCTCAGGACCACGTGCTAACCATTTCATTGTGTCAGAAACACATTCAGCGACGTTTTGGAAGCCTAATATGTCTTACTTTGGCCAAATAATTTTGACAAAATTCCATGGCCTCTTGAAACATATTTCGAACAATTGATGCTTCGGCGTGCACGCGTTCTTCACATACCCTTTTAGGAATTTCATAGATCTTTCAATAGGGTACATCCACCGTAAATGGATAGGGCCGCACAACTTTATCTCCATCACTAAATGAACAATGAGATGAACCATGATGTCAAAAAATGAAGGAACAAAAAGCTTTTCAAGGTGGCACAAGATAAGATATCCTTCATTCTCCAATTCATCCAACTTTTCAATCTTGAAAACTTTACTACAAACCGCATTGAAGAAGAAACAAAGTCTAGTCAAAACGACCCGAAGATCATATTCGGCGATCCCTCGAATAGCTACTGGGAGTAGATGTTGCATCAAGACATGACAGTCATGAGACTTTTGGCCTACTAATTTCAAGTCCTTCATCGAGACAAGCCTCTTAAAATTTGAAGAATACCCGAGGGAACTTTTGTGCCATGTAAACACTCACAAAGCTTCGTTTCTCATCCTTAGACAAAGTATGAGAAGCCGGGGGACAATAAGTTCTCTTCCCATATGGCCTTGGATGCAAGTCTTCGCGTATTCCCATTGCTTGAAAATCCAATCTTGCCTTCACACCATCCTTCGAACTACCTTGTATGTTGAGAAGCGTGCCCACAATACTATCACATACATTCTTCTCCACATGCATGACATCAATACGAGTGTCTCACATCAAGATTGCGCCAATAGGGAAGATCAAAGAATACATATCTCTTCTTCCATATATTTGTTTCTTTTCTACTCTTTCCGAGCTTACAGAAGATGACAACGATATTTTTAACATTTTCATACACTTGCTCCCCAGTCAATGCCACCGGAGCTTCTTCATACTCTTGGCCACCAAAAAAGGCCTTCTTTAATCGATGATATGGGTGGCCTCGTCTAAGAAATCTCCTATGTCCAAGATACATCGTCTTTCTTCCATGTTGAAGTTGATGGTAGCATGTGCCTTCTTCACAAACCGGACATGCTTTATGGCCTTTTACACTATACCCTGACCTGGGAAGTCGTTTATAATACAAAATATCATGGCTCTCATTTTAAATGCCTCCTTCTTGAAAGAATCAGAAACATCGAACCCTTCTTCCCACAACTCCTTCAAGTCTTCGATCAAGGGTTCCAGGTAAACATCTATGTCATTTCCGGGTTGTTTTGGTCCCGAAATCAACATAGACAGCATGATGTACTTTTGTTTCATGCATAACATAGGAGATAAGTTGTAAACAATCAGGAGTACGGGCCATGAGCTATGTATCTTGCTAAAGCTTCCATAGGGATTCATGCCATCCGTGCTAAGGGCAAGCCAGAGGTTCCTAGGTTCTTCGCCGAAGTTTGGAAATAATTGATCGATCTTCTTCCATTGAGAAGAATCGGCGGATGTCGAAGTTGTCCATCCGAAATCCTCTCATCCGCATGCCACCTCAGATTTTTGGATCATTTTCATTCGCAAACAACCGCTTGAACCTTGGTATGATTGGAAGATACCACAACACTTTTGCAGTACCGTGGGGTTTTACATATCGAACAACTCTGCTTCTCTTCAAACTCTTTTCTATACAGTACGCAATCATTCGGGCATGCATGGATCTTTTTGTACTCCATCCCTAGTGGACAAAGTATTTTCTTAGCATCATAGTAGCGATGCGGCAACACATTACTATCCGGAAGCATGTCCTTCAAAGCCTCAAGCAATTCTGAAAAACTCTTGTCGCTCCATCCATGACGTGCCTTCAAGCTTACCAATTTCAATACGGCGTTCAACAATTGGTATTTTTACACCCACGGTATAGCGGTGTCTCGCATCACTGCACATATTACCATATACATGTGATCGCTCAAAAGCCTCTTCTCCTACATCACGGATAATGTCTTCTATGCGATCATCCATATCCGTGTCATTATCATCAAAGGCCACTTCCCCATGTTTTGTCCCACTTGATGACACTTGTTCACCATGCCATACCCATACTGTATAAGTCTTACAAAATCCGTGACAAATTAAATGTGTGCGTATAACTTTAGGACATAGTCGACACTCATTCAAACATTTTACACAAGGGCAATAATACTTCCCCCCATCATCATGGGCATTTTGTTTAGCAAATTCTATAAATTCCCTAACCCCATTCTGATATTCAACACTCGTTCATAAAGCATCTATCCAACTGTGATCCATAGTAGAATTCCTATATATTATAGATGAAAATCATTGATCATACATAATCCGAAAAAATTGAAACTTGCATATAAAATAAGCCAACTCCAAATGCAAATATTGTCTCAAAGAATCACTTTTACGGAGGAACTTGCCCATTAAATGCATAACAAATTAAGAATCACTTTTGGTCATAAATGCATCACGGTGAATCCAAGAACCAAAATAAATGCAAGACGAGGAAATTAAATGCGGGGATGAAGGTCTTGTGGACTAACCTGTAGCATATAAATTCAAATGCGTTTCTTTGAGTGCTTCGTCTATAGACGTTTAGCTAAGGAACCAGAGAGTGATTGTCGAGAGAGGTACGCAAAGCAGCGACGAAGCTGAGAGGGAAATTTCGAGTCGGAACCTGAGTATTCACTTTCGGCAAGACAAGAGATCGAGAGGGGAATTTAACTTTTCCGCGCGACAAAGATACCTTATTTAGCTTTTTGGATTTTATTAATACCGGTTATTAATTAAATGTCCGGTCCTAAAGATACAACTAACATTTTAAGACCGAAGTTTTAAAAGTATCCGGTCCTAAATTTTTATTAGTCTTTTAAGTTTTAAGACCGGGAGGTTTATAAAACATCCGGTCCTAAAATTCAAATACTCTTTAGATCCGTTACTTATAAAATGTCTGGTCTTAATGGCCTTGGTGATTGCAATATTAAATCAATAAAATAAAGGATATTTTTTGGACAAAAAATAAAGGAAAATTGGAGAATAAGTTTCTTTAATGAATTACTGGAGAACAGCCAAAAAATTCATACAGTGTTCTTAATGTTTCTTACATTACTTCAGAATATATACACAACAACAAAAAAAACAAAAGAAAAACAAGATGAATATTATCATCCACAAGAATCTAACTGAACAACCTCGGCGATTTCGGCGTGAAGAGCATTAATTTCCTGCCGGAGATCAGCAAGTTGTTGTCTTATTCTCTCCACCCGCAATATGAATGGATCATTACAGGAGAGCAGAGAGGGGTCAGAGGTAGGCGCGCTGGGGCCAACAGTTGGAGAGGGGATTACGAACATCCGCATGGCCGGCTTCAAGATGACGGATGAACTCGGCAAAGACAGGATCGGCGAGAAGGATCGAGGGGGTGCGGCATGAGCAATCTCTTCATCATCCGAAGAAATAACAATGGGTCCAACGACCCGAGAGTCTTCGAAACAATACGGACCTTCGCTGGAGGAGGCACACCATATAATGATCTAACCATGGCACGAGCTTGAGGCGTGTATGCACCCTACGAGCAGTTTGCTTGTATCTAACCATGGTTTGAGGATTTGAGAAGTTGGGGCAGAGAGCTAGGAAGTGAGGAGTTAACAAGGACAAAGAGGTAGTGTGTGGAGTATATAAGGACAGATAGCAGGAGAGATAAACATCGATGATGAATTCGTCAATTGGTATATGAATTTAATGTTTCTACTTTAAGAGCATATTTGTTCAAAATATCCGGTCCTAATAGTCATTTACTTTTAACAAACTTTTAAGACCGAAATTTTATCTTGTATCCAGTCCTAAAACTAATTTTTAATTCAATTACTTTTAAGACCGTCCTTTTATCATATATTCGGTCCTAAAAATCATTTTTTAAGACCGATATTTTACTTTGTATCCGGTCCTAAAACTCATTTATTACTCCCTCCGTCCCTAATTATAGGAGCAAATTTTGGAGTTGGTTTTGGTCCTAATTATAAGAGCAAGTTTTAACTTTTGTCAATTTTTTCCTATAATACCCCTTTTTATACTTATTATTAGGAGCATTATATATATGTGTGTTTACATATATATGTATATTTGTGTTTATGTGTGTCAATATATATATGTGTAGATATATATGTGTGAACACACACACACACATATATAAACATATATATATATATATATATATATATATATGTATGTATGTGTGTGTGTGTGTGTGTGTGTGTGTATATGTGTGTGTAGATATATGGGTGTGTGTCTCTATGTATGTAAATAGATCTATATGTATACACATATATATACACACATATATGTTTATATAGCAAGACCATTTTTTCAATTAGAAAGCGTGTGGAAAGAAAATTAGATCTATATGTATACACATGGCTATATAAAAAGCAACTAATATACATATATAAACTAATATATCATGGATATCTAACGTAAGACAAATTAGAAACACTTATAATTAGGGCAACTTGTGTCATTTTAAATTTATATAAGGACATTTTAGGAAAATGAGTAAAATTAACTAATTTAACTCCTCTCCTTAATTCTCCCAAAATCGGTTAAATTGCTCCTATAATTAGGGACGGAGGTAGTATTATATATTTCAATTTATTTTTTTCAAGTAAGAATTTTTGGTTAAAAAATATTACTTTTAAGAACGGATCTTACACAGTATCCGGTATTAAAAGTTCATTCTTTTCAAACAGTAGAGTCCCTTCCCCATGTTGAAATGAATGATTCAGAGACTCTTCGGCTTCCACATAAACTTCCCAACTAGGCGTCTCCTCGTATTCTGAGCAAATATGCGTCTCCTCGTTAATGTTTTCGGCGTTTCACATTCTTCAAGATGGGTTCTCTATTTAAACCCGTTGTTACTTTCTTCACATTCATCTCCATCTCCTCCTAGAACCTCCACCGTAATGGCTTCTCCACCACGACGAGGTCCTCCTGTTGGACGAAATCCTGAGGCACCTCCATATCCTCCTCCGTTGCCTCCGAACCCGAACCTCTGGCAGATGCTGGAGCACCTGATAGCCCGCGTCGATCATATAGACCGACGCTTGGGCCAACTGTTTCAGGTCTATCACGCCGTCAACAACAAGCTGAACGCGGTACTCGACGCCAATGACGTTAAGTACCATACCTCTGATGACGACGTCTCCGACCCTTCCCTCCCCTCCGACAACGATGGGGAGGATTAGAAATTTTTAAGTTTTATTTTTATTTTTTTTGTACTGCTGCCTCGTGAGGCAGCAGAAAAAAAATATTATTAAATAAAATTTTTATTTCCCAATCGCCTTCCTTGTTTGTCTTTAACTTTATGTTCTTTTTTCTCCGACAACAAGAACAAACAAAACATTGTCCTCTTCGTGGTGATCAATCTTAAAAATTTGCAGAATAAAGTTAACAGTTGCGACCATACAAAACAAAACAAAAACATTATTTACCTTTTTCGAATAAAAACAAACAGAGTGATGACTCTTCTCAAGTTTGGACCATTGTTGTCGTCCCTCTTTACTTATCCCTGTTGTGAACATTTTCGTGTCCTTTTCGTTATCTTCTTTCTTGTTCCGACAAAAAGAAAAGGACAAAGAAAAGGGACACCGATGATGATCTTCACATCCGTGCTAAGTAGAAACGAGGACAACGAAGCACAAAACTTGAGAAGAACGCCGTAAACATGGTTGCCTTGAACCCTAACGATATGTCTGAAAACCGAGTCACCAACTCTATTTAAATGAAGAATATTAGGACCAGACGTATGATAAATCCTCGGTCCTAAAAATTAAGCCTTATTTTAAAATTTAAAGTTAGGAGCGGACAACTAACAAATATACGGTCCTAAAGGTTTCGGCAAACTATTAAATAAAACGAAGACTTTTAAGACTGACAACTAACAAATATACGGTCCTAATATTTTAGCCGTATATTTTCTAGACTTTTGGACCGGATATTCAACATATATACTGTCCTAAAAGTCTCTGCCCATATTTTGTAGAATTAGACGAAGACTTTTAGGACCGGATATTTGTTAAATATACGGTCTTAAAATGGACGAAGACCTTTAGGACCGTACTTTTAACAAATATACGGTCCTAAAAGTCGCGAATACTTTTGAGCCTCTTCTGGCTCATTTTCAACATCCGCATGTACCTCAAATTTCAAGCACTAAATAGCTTTATCCACCATCCCATTCATTCAGAAACCCAAAATGGACACACACAAATTGTTCGAAAAAATAAACAAATTTATTATTGAATTACATTGCGTTATATTTACAAATGAATGAATTAGCTAGTCGAAAAAATAAACAAATGTATGTACAGAAGGCTATTGTTGCTACAACATCATATATTATTTACAAATGAATTAATTAGGACATTAATTATTGTCCTGACTTAGATTTTCTAAGACCATTTTATACAGATAGTTACAAAACACATCAAGTATGTGCTCCACTTCATCATCAGAAAATGGCTTTGGACAGGAAAACCTCTGTAACATCAAAGACAGAAACAGAAATAACATATTATTACGTGCATATTTCAGTGACTGAATTCAACCATAACATTTTACCCTTAAAGTGAATTTAGTCTTTCCCTCCGTCACAATATCATATATGTGTTTCATGACGTACGGGCCACATAAGTTCGATTCTTGTGGTTGCCGACGGGTCTAAAATAACAATAAATATATATAAGAGCATATATAGCTTACTGACCAACTTCGAAGGCAATTATGCCATGTCCAAATATGTACTAACCTTAATTTTGTGCCATTTAGGATCGTGAGCTGAACCCCACGCTTTTTTACATCAACTTGGAAGGTCTTCATGCCACTATCATCAAAATCAAAAATTTATCAGTAATGTTCACTGAAAATTCACAACAGAGATTTCAGACAAGACAATCAAAATGACATTCTTACTCGTTGATGATTTGCTTCAACACAGGCGATGGATCCAGGTGAATGGAGCATAAGAAGATAACATAATGCGACTCCATGTTCATGACGACCAACCGTCAGTGGTTGCTGAAAATTCACAGCAGTGAAGTACTCAGTGATATATATATATATGTAGCATAATTAAGTGAATTGCAGACAAGAATTGTGATATATATGTACCCGAGCCAGTATGGAAACAAGTACACCTTTCTTGGCACTTGACACAACCTCTTTGATATGTACTCATGTCTCATTTCCAGAGGTAGTGTTGTACTTGCATACACCGGGCACAAGAATCCAAAATCCGAAATTCTCGCCTGTTGAACCAGTTTCTCGTGCATGCACCTACAAGAATGACATCGTGGAATTAGTATATATGTATGTGTGTCTAAACGGTGCATTTAAATTATGTAATCAAGGAAGAAGATACTTACTTCATAAATATTTGAACACATGCACTAGTAACCTGCTTTCCAGGAAGCAGCATGGACTCTACATCTTCATTATCAAAGTAAACCGGTTCAGGATTTGGGATGCCTATTACTTCATCGACAGGCCACGATTTATCTTTAAACCATTTTTTGGCTACCAAATCTTTTATTTTTTCCTTGGCCGTCAAGTTAGCAGTAGGGGATGGAACTTGAGGAGGGGGTGGAGCTTGAGGAGGGGATGGAGATTGAGGAGGGGGTGAAGCTTGATGAGGGGGTGCAGCTTGAGGAGGAGTAGATACATCTACAAGCTTCACTGACCAAGAGATGAAGGTTCCCTTGACATCACTCACAAGCTTCAGCTCATCAGTTGGGAGAGGGACAGGTGCATCAAATATCACCTCTTCAACTGACACTCTGACTTCTTCATCATGCATAGGTGCAGCTGAAGGTGTCAAGGGATCCACACTGGTATCTGGCCGAGAGCTCAGGAGGAACTTCATTTTCTCCATCTCCTCCTTCATCTTGCTCATCTCAGATTGAAAGATCCTCAATGCAGCATCTTTCGCCGCTGATTCCTCACTTAATTTGGCAAGCGCTGATCCATCTCCTCCCGGGTAACCATACTTTGTCTGTGGTGTTTGGATTTACCAAAGTATTGCTTTAGGCCTACCTGTCCTCCAATCCCCCTTACACGCCCGAGTGATCTGGTTTTCCGGTCGCAGCGGTCGAACATCATTCCTCCCGTCCGACGCAAAGATCCCTCGCCTCTTTCTTTTTAAGATCTTTGTAAGATACAGATAACGAGAAGCTTAGTGATGAAACATGTTTAGTAAGTAAAAAATAACAATATTGATACTTACAATTCGTTCAGCAACTACATGAGTTTTTTCACTCGTGTAGGCGCCGCTTGGCTTTTGCCGAATATACAACCACAGCTCCTCACGACGTATTGGAGATGGCGGCTGGTCAACTACCGTAGAAGGATTGGATTCAGCTTCATCTTCCAATCTCTTCCGTTTGGCTGCCATCAAATCTTTTTCGGCCTTTTCATATCCGCCGCGAGAAGCCATGTGTGGGCAATCATTCTTTCTCCCAATCTCCTGATATTTTTCCCTTATTTTCTGTGAATTAGGATTGAAAACATGCTATATATCAATTATGAATTCCAGCCATGTCACTAACAGAAATTAGAGAACTTCTGCTTGATATGAACGTCAAACATTAGTCAAATTCACTTCATCAAGTTTCAACATTTTACTTAAGGAAGATGTAGCATTGTAGAAGAAATTGGGAAAACCAAAGGAAAGGGAGTTGCGAAATGCCGCCAACTCGATCAATTCATTCATTCATCATAAATGGTTCCTACACATATTAGAATAACTAACTAACTACTTGCACCGAAACCATTACACGCTTAACATACTTACTAACTAACAAACAACGTCTAACCATGGTCATTACACGGTTTACATATCGACTTGCATGGAACTAGGACATGCTCCTCTCATGCAGGACAAAGGCATCAAATGTATACTTCTATTCACACACCAAACCATTTAACTAACAGGATTAGATGTACACAATAACATTCACATATCCGCACAGTTAATAAGCAAACAAAAGTGCAAACAAAACTAAATATAAACTCACCGAGCTTCAGAGTGGTCCGCTTCGAACAAATTGTTGCCAAGTTTGTTCATCAAGAAATTTGTACTTGTCCCGGGGTTGATGGTCGAGGCTTCTCCTCGGCAAAAATATAAGTGTTAGCCGAAAGGTCTTAAACTTTACGAACCGCTCAAACACAATAAGACAATGTTGAGCCTTTCAACTTCTCGAGAATCGGGGACGGTGAATGTAAGCGGATAGTGTCCCACATAGGATCCTTTATTTTTTTTGGTCCACATTTTTCCACTCATCTGTCAAAATGCTAACCTTGCTGCGTACTAGAGCGCCGACAAAACTAGTATATATGCTTTTATTAGGACCGACAGTTGCAAATTTTCATCAAAAAGAATCTCGAGCTTCGTCCCAGAATTCCGACTAAGGGATACTTCCATCATTCGTGTGCCGCTTCTACCACGACGTGCACGGCGCTGAGGAGGCTCAATGTGAGATGAAGAGGGTTCGTTCGTCCGACCCTCACCAGTCAAACCAGTATCTGGAGTTTCAGGAACACGAGTGGAATCGTTTTCACCTTTCATTTTCAAGACAATAAGAGAGGAATGCCCGAGAAAATGAGGGAGTATGAGAGGCTAACGGTCCGCGCGAAGTAACGTTTATTTGGCGCCTCATTTTTAAGACCGGACAAATACATATATACGGTCTTAAAAGATAACCTTTAAGACCGATCTTTCTATATGTCCGGTCTTAAAATTAATTAATTTTTTATTCAAACTTTAGTACCGGCCAAATTTTTTGTCCGGTCTTAAAAGTCTAACTTTTAAGATCGGTCATTCTGTAACTATGGTCTTAACATTTATTAATTTTTATTTAAACTTTAGTACCGGACAAATTTTAAGTTCGGTCTTAAAAGTCATAGTTTTAAGACCGGCTATTATATATGTTCGGTCTTAAAACTTTAATACCTTTATATTTATATTTTTCCGTATTATTTTGGAGTGTAGAAAATATAAGTCTGCCTTGATGAGATTTCTCCATAAAAGTAATTGATATTTCAATTTTTTTATTAACATTTTTAAGACCGGTTGTTATTTTAACAGTGCGGATAAGATCTATGAAAAAATGATCAGAATAAGAAGTTCTTTATATTTACAAATTTGCCACTGGTCACAGCTTTAGGACCGGTCGATACTTAGTCCGGTCTTAATGAGGCGTCCTTCATTGTGTAAGAAGTTTTTTTTATTTACAAAACTGCCACCGGTCACACTATTAAGACCGGTGCTTCGATTATCCGCTCTAAATGAGGCGGTCTTATAGCCATTCATTGTATAAGAAGTTCTTTTTATTTACAAAACTGCCACCGGTCACACCTTTAAGACCGGGGAGTCGATGATCCGCTCTAAATGAGGCGGTCTTAAATCCCGTTTTTGCACTAGTGTGGCTTCTTTTAAAATTTTCTTGGTGAGGCTCATGATAGTATTCATATTTTGAACTAAGATGCCAAGGAACGCAATTGTGAATTTATAGCTATTGCTCAGTTAATATTAGCACTTAGAGAACACATTGGTATTTCTCCTACTTTATTTCCAAGAGTAAATACCCTTTTTGGTCCCTAAAATAATACGCACTACCCATTTTGGTCACTGAGTAAAAAAAATGTCATTTTTCGTCCTTAAACAGTAAAAAAAAGGTCCCTTTTAGTCATTTTAGTCATTTTTTGTGGGCATTTTAATCCCTCACAAATTCCCAAAAAATCGTTTTTAGTCCCTAAAAAGGACCAAAATGGCATTTTTTTTTACTCAGGGACCAAAATGGGTAGCGCGTGTTATTCCAGGGACCCAAAAGGGTATTTACTCTTATTTCCAACTAGATCTCAGTCTCCACAATTTCTTCTATAAACAATACAATATATAGTTTTCAATATCTCTTATATTTATTCACCGTAGCTTCAGGCATGGATCTACCAAAGATGGCTTCTGTAGTAACCAACTTAATACCGGTTACCCACAATTGAGCCATTTCAACATCACCACTACACACAAAATGAAACTCTTTGTTTTTTGTAGTGACCACATGGAACAATCCTGGCTCTTCAACGTCATATTTCCTCCTACGGTTCCTTCTGAATTTATCACTTGCACCAATTTCAGCAGATTTACACACCACATTTCTTCTGCTTGATTTTCCCCATCTTAGCGTTCCACTTGCCTCCACCATTCTCAGTTCTTTACCATGTGGCGACCCTTTCCCACACTTTGTGTGCTTCTTCACACGATCCCCGCATAGAACTAATCTTCGAGCTAGCTCGTTCGATATCACCCGCTCTACATCATTTCCTATGCCTTTGTTTCTCGCAAGTGAAAGAGCCGTCTCTTGTCTCTCATTCTCAATATCACATTTCGCACCAAATGAGATTAGAAGCTTACACATTTCACTTTGGCCTTCTCTTGCTGCTAACATTAATGGGGTGTGCCCATTGTGATCAAAAGCGTTGACATCAGATCCTCTTTTGAGTAATTTATGAACCAGATTTGTATCCCCATGGTGAGCAGCATGATGCAGAGGATGTAGTGCAAGATTGGAGACATTAGATCCCTTTTCAAGTGCGATTTCTAGCATAATGTTCGCGAAAATGTTGCCAGGTTTGTTTAGGTTTATAAGGTCAAGGGCTGTCAAATTGTTCTTATTTCTTAGCTTTAGGACATCGGCTTCAGCTTTAAGAAGCAACCTGAAAGCCTCTGCTTTACCTTCTACTACAGCTACCATGGTAGCTGAGAATCCATTTTCATCTTGCTCATCCAAATTTATGTTATCACGTCCAATGAGCTCCTTCAAAGCATCAACATCATCAGCACGAGTCGCAAGAATTAAAGCTGAAAATACAGAGGCGTTGCTTGATTTAACAACATTCCCGCCTCGAATCAAGTCCAAGATTGCCTTCTGGAAGATGTTAGTCCAGTTGACAGACTCTGCAATTGATATCACAGATTCTCCTGTTGAATTTACAAGCCCCAAGTCAGCTCCAGCTGATATCAACACTTTAAGACAATCCTCATGCTTATGCCTTGTAGAGATCATTAATGCAGTATCACCAGATTGTGTTTGTGAGTCCAAATTACAACCAGCGTCGCATAGGCATTGAAGAATGTTGCTCAATCCGAGCTGCACAGCCAAGTGAATAGGATAGAAATTTGTTTGCGCTGCCAATTCTGTTTTTGCAGTAGAATTTAGGATCACATTAACAGCTTTTTCATTGTTACAGAGAATGGCATGGTGGAGAAGAGACCTTCCAAAGTGTAAAATGTTGGGTGAGAGGTAGTGGAGCAGCGTAGTTAAAATAGTTCCACTTGATTCAAAGTACTCCACAGCACACCAAGTGATAGGGTATGCATCAGCCAATCCTGCACCGACACGAAATTCTTCTCCAGTATCAATTTCCCATGTCCAAGCCCCTAGTTTGGCCTCAATATCTGTCCTTACACCTACCTGATCATTTCCAAGAACATGAATATTTTTTTTTCAGTCGAATCCAAGAACTTGATTTAGAAATCCACAAACAACAATGACTCAATTCATGTATAGAACAAGCTAAAGTTATTAAATATAAGTGCTACTCTACAAGAACCTAGCTTCTCTCCCATTCCTAAACCGTCTTCTGCCCCTCCTCTACCCGAAACTACACCATTTTGGGTGAAAAAAATTATTGCGGAAACTTTCTTTTTTTCTTTTTTGCCTTGTAAAGTAACCAAAAGTATTGTTTTGTTTTTAGTACCATTTTGTATTTTAAAGTAATTTTTGTGTTCTAAGCACCTTACAATATATTTTTCTGGTAGAACCTAGTATTCAGCATTTAGCACTCTGAAATTTTTTTTCCCCCCAATAATTCCCAGTGTCATAAACTAATTTTAAGTCCATCATGCATCTTAAAATATTTTTTCAAAAGCAACGAACACCATAAACTTTGGATATTGTGTGCTACAAAAGAAATATGTTAAGGTGTTGGATGTGCCAAAAATTATTTTATAATACTACGTGTTAATAGAACAATATTTTAGGGAGCTAAATAAACTAAGTGCTATAAGAAAAATACTTCAAAGTGTGGTATGCTACATGCCGGTGGTATAAAAAATATTTTAGGGTGTTGAATGCATCAAAAATTATTTTAAACAACTATATGCTACTAAAAGATACTTCAGAATGCTAGTTACTATTTTATTTAAAAAAAAAAAAAAAGTGTTCAAGATCATTTTTTTACACAAAAAATGGTGCAGTTTTGAGTAAAGAGACAGCGGATAGTTTGAGTAACTAAGAGGAAGAAATGGTGTCTCCTTTAACCGCTCTCTCTATCTACTCTCAATTTAATGTCTCTACCATTAGATCAATTTTTAATGGTTGAGATTTGATAGCATGTAAAAAATATTATTGTAATTTTAAATACAATAAAAATCTATCATTAACTCTCAACCATTGAAACTAAAGTTGATCTAATAATAGATACACTAAATAGAGAGTAAATGAAAAATGAGGTTGATAGAGACATTCTTCTCCCTGCAAAGAGAGGCTAGGTCTCTTTTGTCCTCATCTGCGTAGCAAGTGTGTTGCAAGTCAGATAATGTGTAATATCGACGTACAAGTGACCTTCAATCAAATATATAAATAATTATTATACCAAAAAATATATGTAAATAAGTATTCACTTCAAACATTCGATCTCATATGTGAAGAGTGAAGCTTGTTAAAGTGAGAGAAGCAAACCTGCAAGAGCAATCTCACAACATCAATATGCCTGCTAACAACAGCAGCGAACAATGCATTGCAATGAACATTTGCATGCAGAAATGGCTTTGAAGATTGAAGCAACGTCCTATCGATAGCATTGCCATCCACCCCATGCTGCCAACGTTTGCAAACAATGACATTTTTATAATTTCCCCCTCAATCTAATCTTTACAAGAAAAAAAGGGAAAAAGGGAAATGTCCCCTATCAAAAGTTTTATTAGTAAAAATGAGCTAAATTAGGGTATCGGTACCCTGTGTGTACAAAATTTAGAAAGTGCCGATGTTTTCCATGCATAAAAATTTATCAGGTCCTTCTCACCAATAAAATTTTTAATGTAGACTTTTTCCTAAATGTTTAAAAAAAAAACATTTGAAGTCTCTCTACATACATTAGTCTCCACATTAAGAACCGCGCGTATTTTATGTTTTTAGAACTTATATTTAACATTTTCAATATTATATTCATATTCTCAATTCTCATGTTTGATGATTTTACCAACTCCTCTTTAATATTCAGTAAAAATATATCTTTAGTCCTTTGATTTTTAATATAAGGTTGTTTCATTTTGGTTCCTTAATTTTATAAAGTGTTTTTTAGTTATGTAATTTTAAGACCGTTAGTTTTATTGATAAAAAGTATTAATATTAAAATTTTAAATGTTGACAAAATATTGATATATTAAATTTTTAAAAATAACAATGATGGTACCAAAAAAAAAAATATGATTCTAGATTAAACATGTTAGAGTTAGTAGTTTGAAAAGATACTTTATAAAATTAGATAGCCAAATTAAAATTTTGTATGAAGTTAAGTTACATTACCTAAGATGCAATTTTGTCTTGATATTTTTTTTGTACAATTAATTTAAATACAAGTATTCAAAACATTGAAATGATTAAGTAATATTAAAAAAAAAATTTAATCAATGCCCCTATTCTTAAAAAGGACTTTTTAATTTCAACCAAAGGCCTTGTTCTTTTACAAATTATATGCAATTCATACATGTTGTTCCTAGTTTTTCCTCATCAATTGTATAGTTTAATTACCTTTAGCAAGACATGAACAATCTGTGTGAATCCTCTGCAAGAGGCAGAGACAAGAGCATGAACTGCAACATGAGAACGTATCATGTTCGACTCCATCAGTATCTCTGTAAATGCAGGCCGATCCATGAGGCTTGCTTCCATGAGAGCCTCCTCGCACGCCGCCTGGGACGCTCCGGATTTGATAAGCATCTCCACAACTTCACGGTGGCCTTCCCTCACCGCCGCCGTTGTGGCATAGCCCCGGAACAATCTCTCATTCACATTACCTCCAACATTCTATCAAACATCACCCATTTTAATACTCTGTCCGTAACAGACAACAAAATATTGAAGATCTCAAAATTCAATTACCAGGAGCTTTCTGAGTAGGATCAAATTCCCTGTATGAGCAGCAAGAAAAACAGCAGTGACCTCTGTCTTGAACTCCTCGTATCCGAATCGGACTTCGTGAGGTGACTCGTTGTGCAACGCAATCTCCGTCGTTCTGCACTTGAGGCTCACCGTTCCGATGAAGTTGACATCGACAAATGGATTGGCGATACATTCCAAGGCACCCTCGGTGTCGCCGCTATGAGCAGCGTCGATGAGCCGTTGTGAAACCTCTGTTTCGTAATCGACTGGAAACACCTGCTTTCTAATCCCTGAGCCTGATCTTACCAACACCATCGTTTTCAGCCTGAGCTCTTCGCTGTGAAAGATTTCGTCATAAACGAAGCAAGGAGATGAGGATTTTATAAAGAAGAAGAAAGAAAGGGAGAGAATATTTGAATTTGGTTGGCAATTTTTTTGACTTGGCAGAGAAAAGAGACAGTTAAGAGCGTTTGGGTGTTGGGACTACCAAGTTCGTTTGGTAAGCAAACGAAGGAAATGACGAGAATATGAACAGCTAGGATAACAACAAGGGTGAAGGATTAATATGTGATTTTAGCAATGAAAGTTTTCATTAAGAAGGTTAGCACAATTAAATTTAATTTGAAGGGTTTACAATTGTATACAATTTTTTTTTTTTTTTTTTTAATGGGTGCAAGTTCTGCAGTTCCATTAAATTGATATAAACTTTTATTATAAAGTTAGTGGAAGAACAACCAACCAACGGAGGTTGGCACAAATGATAAGTGGTTTGTGTTGTTTAAGTAAGGTCTCAAGTTTGAGCTTTATGATGAATGCAGAAAAGCCTATTTGGGAGATTTACCTACCATAGCTAGGTAGGTGCGTGACCCAGGTCGGATTCAGATTAGTCGAGGCGAAGCTCTGCATACTGGATGGACAATAAAAAAAAAAAGTTAGGGGGAGAAAAAGCAGTCCCACGGAAAGAAAAAAAAAACAGAGACCCATGTTTTGGATCAATTTAACACCATTGTTAAAATTCTCTTGTTTTTAGAAACTCGTATCTATGTTTTGGATCAACTTAACTGTGTCAGATCCTTCTCACCAAAAAGTTTGTTAGTAAAAGCGGACAATAACCCTAACTATTCAAATTATTACAAAATAGGCTAAAGTATACTTTTAGTCCTTTAAGTTTTATATAAGGCATACTTTTGGTCCCTTAACTTTATAAAGTATACTTTTGGTCCTAAAATTCTAACACCGTTAATATTACTAACGGAAAACGCTGACACAATGAACTCAAATGATGAATAATAACATTTAATTACACAAATTTTATATATTCTTCAATTTACTCATATTTTTAATTTATGCTTAATAATATTTAATTACATAGTCATCACTTAAATTTACATCGTTATCATTTGAGTTTGCATTTTCCATTAGCAAAATGAACGGTGTTAGAATTATAGGACTAAAAGTATACTTTATAAAGTTAAGGGACTAAAAGTATACCTCATGTAAACTTAAAGGACTAAAAGTATACTTTAGCCTTACAAAATAGGCTAAAGTATACTTTTAGTCCTTTAAGTTTTATATAAGGCATACTTTTAGTCCCTTAACTTTATAAAGTATACTTTTGGTCCTAAAATTTTAACACCATTAATATTACTAACGGAAAACGCTGACGCAATGAACTCAAATGATGAATAATAACATTTAATTACACAAATTTTATATATTCTTCAATTTACTCATATTTTTAATTTATGCTTAATAATATTTAATTACATAGTCATCACTTAAATTTACATCGTTATCATTTGAGTTTGCATTTTCCGTTAGCAAAATTAACGGTGTTAGAATTATAGGACTAAAAGTATACTTTATAAAGTTAAGGGACTAAAAGTATACCTCATGTAAACTTAAAGGACTAAAAGTATACTTTAGCCTACAAAATATGACAGTTATAAGTTTGTTATTATACTTAATAGGTATTTTACGTTTTTACATGAGAATACAAACATTAATTAGTGGTTTGATAGTAATCTAGAATTAATATTTGGTATTGACAATAAATATAAAAAAATTATTCAAAACCGAATTTACTCCAAATGTCTTACCAATTCAATGTTGATTGAAAGAAAACTGAACTAACTTCATTCGGTTCTTGTATCCATTTTATAATCAGTCCTAAGTCCTAACTATTTTCTTGAAATTAAGAAAATTAGCTAATTAGTTAAATATAAAAAATTTTAACAATTTATTATAAATATTCCATTAAATTTGTAAAGAAGTCGTATATTAAGGACTAATAGATATATAGGTTATAAATAAAACTGGAAGGAGTATTAATTAGAGGATTTGCTAGCTCCTTCATGCCCTCAGCTATATATATATTAAACATTATTACTATTATATATTAAACATTATTACTATTTTCTTAGCGAATCTGAAATATAAAATGTTTTAAAAATTTGGTCTCTCAATAATCACTTTTACACCTTACAAGGCAATTTATTTCACATATCTAACTCGGAACTGTGCAAAATAATTTAAAATAAGTTTAATCCACATACTTGATTTTTTTGTTTGAGATTATTTTTCGATATCTCAAAAATGTTTATTCACATAAATCGAGATAAATCTCCTCTAATGTTTAATACTACCTCCATCCCTAATTATAAGAGCAATTTAACCGATTTTGGGAGAATTAAGAAGAGGAGTTAAATTAGTTAATTTTACTCATTTTCCTAAAATGTCCTTATATAAATTTAAAATGACACAAGTTGCCATAATTATAAGTGTTTCTAATTTGTCTTACGTTAGATATCCATGACATATTAGTTTATATATGTATATTAGTTGCTTTTTATATAGCCATGTGTATACATATAGATCTAATTTTCTTTCCACACCCTTTCTACTTGAAATAATGGTCTTGCTATATAAACATATATGTGTGTATATATATGTGTATACATATAGATCTATCTACACATATGTTTATATGTGTGTGTGTGTTCACACATATATATCTACACATATATATATTGACACACATAAACACAAATATACATATATATGTAAACACACATATATATAATGCTCCTAATAATAAGTATAAATAGGGGTATTATAGGAAAAAATTGACAAAAGTTAAAACTTGCTCTTATAATTAGGACCAAAACCAACTCCAAAATTTGCTCCTATAATTAGGGATGGAGGGAGTAATTGATTAATTTTGGTGAAAATGCTAATATCACATTCCTTTGACCAAATCAGATTTTCACTAAATTAAAGTCAACCCATCGAACATCCTAATTAAGAAGTTTCATGGCGTGGTCTTCAGAGCTATTATCATGAAAACCTGGTTATGGGCTGTTTAACTTCAGGAAAACTTCGATTTGGTCAAACATAATCCTCATTAAGGGATTTTAGTCATTTTACAAATAATTTAGAAAATAGTCAAATTTTTACTAGGAAAGAGAAAATAATACATATCTTATTTATAAGGCAGACATATAAGTAATTTTTTTGCTCTTATTAATAAGGCAGAGAACGAAATTTTTCATATAAATATACAATTTTACAATTTATTTATTATAGTATTGACTTTGTTTCTATGAAATATAATGTATATTAAATAAAATAAAGTTGGAAAATTTTAAAATTTATGAAATAATTAATGAAATTTAAGATTTTTTTTTTTTAAAAATCTGGGCGAAACATATTGAATGTGTATTGTAAGTAAGACTAAAGAAGTATATGAAAGTGACATGTTGGGAAATGGACAAAAAGGGCACGTCACTGGGCGGAATGTTTTATGGTGCCCTAAAGAGCCGGATTTGGCCTGCGCTCGGTACATAAACAATAAGTCGAAAGTTCAATATTACACCACCAAACGTTTAGGTCAACTGGTAAGGGGTTGTCCTAACTTAACCACGGGTCTTGAGTTTGAGACGTGGGAATACAACATGCGTGGGTGGTAGAGGCTTCCCCCCGAAAGGGGCCACCCGTTCTCGATCCGGATTAGTCTGGGGCCGTTGATGTGCCTGAAAGATGGTCTGCCCTGGGATATCAGATGCTCTAAACAAAAAAAAAAAAAGTTCAATATTACAGCATAAAAAACATCAAGAGGATCTTAATCGTTTTTAATATGGTAGCAAAATGAATTTATATACCCTTGTATAAAATACCTTTGTATTCCCTTCATCCCTAAATATAAATTTTAAATAATTTCTTTTTATTGATTAATAAAGTAGTTAAAGAAATAAATTAAATATGTGAGTAATACACACGCATATATATATTTCAACTATATATGCCCTCCCTCATGAATATAATTATCATCCACTGTTTTAATTAATGCAAATCACCAACGTAACCTACTAATTTTGCTTGATGGAATTTTTAATTTTGAGCAGGGGTGTTTTCGAAAAATAATTATAATTAATTAATTTAATTTCTCTCTTTAATCTCTCCAAATTCTGGTAAATAGTTCCTATAATTAGGATCAGAGGGAGTATTAAAAACTATAATAAGCCAAATTTACTGGGATTCACATTACTATTTCTAAGCCTGTATTTGAGGGCATTTACGAGAGTCTCACATATCCGTTTCTTATAACAAAAATTTATTTAACATACACTGATCCCGACAAGCATTAAATCATTACCAACGTAATTTTTTCTTGAGCTACAAAAAATGTCCTTTTTTCTTTTGAAAAATTTCAATATATTTTATTATAAAGCCTCATTACTATACAAAATATATTTTTATTCTACAATAGTTCTCCCTATGTTTCATTTAGTAGGTAATATAATTTTTAATTGCTGAATTTTAGTATCTCTTATGTGCATATGAATGGTTCTTTTTATCACTTCGAAAAAGCCAACTTTCAGCGACGATATTTGAAGATGAAAGTTAGATTTTCAGTAATTGGTGCCACTGAAAATTCTGCCCTTCAGCAAGTGACATAGTTTGTTGCCGCTAAAAGTGTTATAATAAGTGGCGACATTGTGAAGTCATCGTTGAAAGTGTACTACTACAAAAATTGGATATTATTATCCTAAAAACGTCCTTATTAAGAAATAAGAAGTAAAAAATGAAGGCAGTGACATTCTTGTAATTATTTGTAAGGAAGTTGAGCCTTCAGTGTCCTAAATTATAGTTTAGGACTCCTAAAATTGATTTTTGGCGTCCTAACATTGTTTCAAGACGCCTAAAATATGGGAATATTGTTTGGCGCCATGGGAAATATCGGAATTTTTTGTTTGGCATCATGAGATTTAATTTTTTTTGGAATAAAATTCATTTTTGGCATCCTAAATTTTTTTCAGGACGCCTAAAATCTGGGAATAATTGATTGGCGCCATGGAAAATATGAGAATTTTTTGTTTGACGGCGTGAGATTTTTTTTTTTTTTTGGAATTTTGGCGTCGTGAAATAAATTTTAGGACGCCAAAATTAAAACATTGGCATCATGAAATTTCTTCAGGACTCCAAAATTTAAAAATTGGCGTCCTGAAATTTTATTCAGGACGCCAAAATTGAAAAATTGGCTTCCAAAGTTCCCTTTTTCACATTAATAATGAGACTCGATCGATCAACACTCACACGCACACTCCTCTCAATCCTGATAGATCGAAATCCTGTCATTTCCCTCCCTCTCCGCCGTGCCGTGGCGAGCCTCCTTTTCACCATCTTCGCCGAGCCGCTCCTCCGTCTCCACCATGTATAGTTAATCAACCTAGCTAGCTCTCGTACACTCCTCCTCTCAGTCTCGATAGAAATCCTTTCATTTCCCTCCCGAAATCGTCTCACACTTCACACTCTCCACCTCCTTCCCAAAATCCGGCCCTATCATTTCCCTTTTCACCGGCGTCTCCTTTGTCTTCCCTCTTGCGCCTCCGTCTCCTTTGGCCCTCTTGTTGTTGCAGGTGAGTTTAATGAGAATCCCCGTCACGATCTTCCTTCTCTGCTCAAGGTCTCACTGCTACTCTTTCTTTTCTTTGTTTGGTATTTTGTGTGTGTGTAGGGGAGTTTCATTTTGGGTTCTTTCTTCTCCTTGCTAGCAACGTTTTTGGGATATGATTGAAGCATTGGTTGATGATGGAATGTGCGAACTCATTTTTCCTTATTCTCCATTGCTGCCAAGCACGTTTTATATGTGGGCAAATCTTTTTTGTTAAATTTTGCGAATGCTATGAGTGTGTGGGATTGCTTTGGGCTTCTATAATTTTGGGTTATTTTGATTTATTTGTGATTTTAGGGGGTGATGGAAGTTTAGATAAGCTAGAGTTGTAGTTCAAGATGCTTGATAGACTTATTGAGATTCTTAGAGGTAACCTGCAATATTTTCTGTAACCTATGCTCTAAGCCTTATATGATTTTCTGGGTTCCTTACCTTGTTGAGTGATTGCAATTTTTAAGTTTCTTGTTGAAGCTCCTTGTTTTATCTCTCTCTCTTTTGCACGTTCAGTGTGTGGAAGATACTCCAGGTTGATGATTAGTAGATAGCTAGTGCTCAAAATTAAATTCTAATGTTGAAATAAGATAGTCATGCTATGCTGTAAGACTGTAACTGCTTTTTCCCCCTCAATTGTGGATCTTGTTAGGTCAGGAGCAAGTTGGAACCTCTCAATCTTCTTGTGTTCAATTGTATTGTTTGCTTCTGTCATCATATAAGAATATGCTTGGTTGGATCAACTCTGATAGTGTGTGGAACTTGCCTTTTCACTCTGTTTTCATTAATGACCATATGACTTACTCTAGTAGATACTTGTATCTGATAGAGGTCATGATAATTACTGAGAGCTTGTTGTCATTACTACTTCTAACCTGTTGAAGTTGTGCAGGTGTTTGTTATATTGGTACCTAGTGAGTAATCTGATGCATCCTAAATAGTGTGGATTCTAATGTGACTTGCAAAATTGCACCATCTTACTTGATTGATGTATTGCTACTGAATTTTTCGTTCCTATGATTTGAGCATCACTAATTGGACAAAAGCATTTTGATATAACTTGGAATTTGTTTTTTGACTGTTTAGTGAAGGCTATACTGTGTAATTTGTGCATTAGCTTATGTTGATTGGCGTTGATTCTGCTTTGGTTATACTTGCGGCTGTGATTTGTTTCAGTTAAGTGAGAAAAAACGTGTTTTGCTGAAAATCTAGTTATAAAGTAGTGCAATTGTTGTTATCTTGCCTACTTGTTCCTTGCAGATATTTGAAGTTATAGGGCTGATATTGTCTACATAATTTGCCAAATAGTTTCTCACAATATTTCTTACTTTGATGCTAGTGGTTTATGGTAATGTGAGTTGGGCTCTAATTCTCTGTTTGGTAGTTATAGGGCATGAGTTTGCTGTCATTTTTCATTGTCATTTACCTTTCATTCATTACAAGGAATTTGATGTCGTAAGTCTGTAATCGTGGGTGAGGTGAGAACCCTTAGCTCTCTAAGCCTTGAGGGGGGAACCCTTGATCAAATAAAAAAAATTGAGTTGCTATCATTATTGTTCAGTATGCTGTCACTTGGGGATTTTTGCTGTCAAATCTGAACTTTGTTGTCATAAATTGTTGTTTGCGGTCAAATTGAGTTTTGCTTGTTGGATTTAATTATTTAGCATCTGAGCTATTTGGTTGTTTAGGATATTAAGGCATTGAACTAAGGGTACAATAAGTGTTCATTAAAATTGAATTTTGAACCCTGTGGTTGCTGTTATTGGTTGAAATTTCTTGGAAATTGAGGTCTGAACACCTAAATATGGTTAAAACATGTCTTTTGCGTGGTGTGATGGATTTTTGAACTCAAAGGATTGAATTAGACTTGGCTAAAATGTTTTGGGCACTTACTATTGGATTGATAAGTTCTTGGAACCAATTGTTTTCTTGCTAAAATTTTGAGATAAGTTTTAAAAGTTTTGGAAATTCTAGAGTTCCTCTCCATGGATTGTTTACCTGGGATTTTCTGACAAAATTTTGTCACTTCTTATGTGATTTCTATCCACTCAGTGATGTCTTCATTGTTTCTTTAAGTTTGTAAGAGTGCTACATCCTTGTTTGGCGCATACTTGTGCATAGCATACTTCTCCAACATGGTTTTGAACTTACTTGTGCATAGCATAATGTATCAAGTGATTAGTGCTGTCGTTGAAGCCTTAATTCACTGTCAACAATTGCTTATACTGCTGTATCTCCAGTGCATCTTGTGACCACCTTGACTCTAAATTTCTGGTTTAGATAAAAATAAATATGATTATGAAGTGTGGAAATATACTATTGTGGGCTAAATTCAAAAGCTTTTGCATATATTGCCGATGCTTAACTGATTTCTGTTGTCATTCACTAGTTGAAATTTAGCTATATGTGAATAGACCTTTGTGAAGAGAAAGGCCTTGATGATGTTGTCGTTCTAGAAGTTTTAACCTTTGAACTAAGTGTCTTTCAATGAAGAATTATACTTGCTACTCATGATTATGGCTACCTTGTGTATTCTATAATTTCAAGCATATTGTTGTATTTATATGTGGATTCCTACTTGTTTAAAACCTTATTGTTGAGCTTAAATTGTTTGACTTGCTGATTCAACTCTCCATATTTGCCGAGATTTCTGATTGGAAGATCTTGTTGTCAAGATAGATTCTGTTCTGTGAGCTTGTTTGAACTTCTAAAACTTGCTGTAAAAAAACACAGGGAAGTTGAGTAAAACTTATTTGCTGGTTCTGCTGGTGCATTTTTTTTAGTTTAGTAACTGGAGTTCTTAAAGAAAAAAAACAATCCCTATTTTGCTTTGATTTTCTAGATTTGTACTTCCTCTTGAGATCACTCAAGCCTCTTGATCCAGTAAATTGCAAAATCTTATTGTGAACTGGTTAAACACTCATTGACTCGAGTTTCTTCTACTCATTAGTTTTAGTTTGGAATTGTTTTTTGGTTGGACGAGTTGTACATTTCAGAATGTGATTCCAGGATTTGTTAGTTGTATTTTATATTGGAATTTGTGACTAGATTTAGGTGTAGATGGATAGTGATTCATTTGAAAGGTCTTGTTGGACTTGTTCCTTCTTATTCTTGAGTTGTTGATTCTGACTTGAGCTTCACTTGTTTCTTTATTTCAAACTAATGTGACTGCAAATGCTTGCTTAGAGAACTTACATTGTTAACAAGATTTCCTATTACCGCTTGCAAATAAGTTTTGTGCTTGGTTCTTAATAGAACAACCATATGTTGATAATGCAGATATAGACGATAAGAGATTAAAGGAGAGTCATCTTTGTCTTTTTTGACTACCTGCAGAGAAATCTTGGTCAAAGGTTTGAAGCAAATGGTTACACTCCAAATTAGGTTAGTTGCTTTCATTTTATTCACACACACATATATTGTTCTTATATGATACCTTCTTCCTGAGATAGAACAACACTTTTGTCTTATGGCTTCATTGTTTACCATTATTGATTTTAGTGTTTTTAATCCAGTCTTTGAATTTTTTTTGTCTTTCCTTTATTATTAGCCATATGAACTACGTGAACTTGATTAAAAAGGTGATGGCTTCATGGTTTACCATTACCATTACCATTGAAGTATATGTCAGTAGGAATAATTCCAATGTTCTATTAGTTGATGAAATTGTTGGATTTAATAGTTGATATTGTTCTGAATTGCTTTAGTTAGTAAGTTTTGTTGAATTAAGCTGAAATTGCTTGTTATTGAAATTTTGGGATGTCTTACTTTTAAGGGGAAATGCTGCCGAATTTTTTTTAAAAGAAAGCATGTCGTTCTTGAAATTGTTATAAACCTGAGTGTTATTGGAAATATCTTAGGTGGCAATAAAATGGGTCATAGTTGGATGAATGCGTTGAGAACTAGTGAAGAACATGAGAATGTGGTGGAAGAGTTTATTGAATTTGCTAGAAAGAATGTGGCTACAAAAAATGGGATGTATTTTTGTCCATGTGTTAATTGTTTAAATGGCAGTCGACGGGATATTGCTGATATAAGGGATCACCTACTTTGTGATGGAATAAACCTTCAATACACAATGTGGATATGGCATGGTGAGGAAGTAACTACCAGTGTGTCCCACGGAAATGAAGTTGGGGTAGATGATGATGGAATGGAGAGAATGATTCATGATGTTGAGGTAGAATCTTTTGCACAACCGCATGAATATGATAGCGTGCGGAGTGATGCAGAGACACCTTTATTCCCTGGGTGTATTAAGTATACACGGTTGACTGGGACCTTACATTTGGTCAACTTAAAGGTAACTTGTGGGTGGACCGATAGTAGTTTCACGTCGCTACTTGAATTGTTGTGTGATATGTTGGCAGATGATAATGTACTTCCAAATCATATGTATAAGGCCAAGAAAATCTTGTCTACGATGAGTATGGAGTATAAAAAGATACACAGTTGCCCTAATAACTGAATATTGTACATAAATGAGTATGAAGGCCTTAGTAATTGTCCGAAGTGTAAAACTTCATGATACAAAGTGAAGAAAGGTGGTGGTTCTGGAGACGAGACAACAAAAAGGTAACCTTTGAAGGCATTGTGGTATCTTTCAATAATACCACGGTTTAAGTGTATGTTTACTAGTGAAGCAATGGCGAAGAAGTTGAGATGGCATTCTGATGAGAGAATATCTGATGGAAAATATCTTCGGCACCCGGCTGACTCTTCGCAATGGAAGAAAATAGATGAAATGTTCCCTCAATTTGGCAGTGAGCCAAGAAACCTTCAGCTGAGGCTTTGTACAGATGGCTTCTGTTACACCCCTACCGGCTTCGCCCTTTCGGGTGGCGGGTTAAAGGGATTTCTTTTAATTGTTACCCTTCCTTGATTATTAGTCCATTTCGTTATATATCAGAGCACGCACAACAGAGCATATGACTGGTTTGGACAACTACTGTACTGGTAAAAGTAAAACAAATAGAAAGTAAAAGTCTCAAAGGGTTAAGGGTACAGTCATCTCAAAAAAAAAAATCAACATAATAATACAATCATCCAAAAAGTAAAATACAAAATACGATAGGGCATTCCTATTCTTCACCGCACTGCCAGGCCCTACCTTTCCAAAAAGGGTCTTCTGCCTTAGGCATGCTTCCCTGCAGCTACAGAAGTGTCTGGAGTCCAATAGTGGCCCCTAGAGTAACCATCAATACTCATGCACTAAATGTGTAAGGTGTATGCATGCAACCATGTCAAATGCGTAAACATAGATAATATGCCAAATACACCGCATATGCAAATAGAACCATATACGCAAAATGTCTTCGCACTGTTGAGCCACCTACCAAGGCAGGCTCCGGAATTACTGGAATCACAAGCCCATCTCCATTGGATCGCCACTCAAGGCAGACTGATAATTGAATATTTCATATACTTATTTTTATCTCATGATTAATAATTTAGGACTCTTTAGTTAATAAATAATGGCTTTTATACTTATTTGGGCTTTGGGCCTTTGATTAGATTTTAGCTATTTTTAATGATAAATTTCCAATTTTACATTGCTTCACTATTTTCACCATAACTCTTGAACCAGACATCGAATTTGCCTCATTCTTGTCTCATTTTTCAGATGACTCAGAGAGCTACAATTGTTATGCAGGCTTGAAGGGTAAATTCGGACAAGAGGGCGGTCAATTTTGGATCCAAAGACATATGTATATTTCTGGATATTTATTGGGCCCGAATTTTGTATTTAAAAACCATTTTTTATTCATTTCATTTTGGGCCATTGTGTAGGCCTAGCCCATTTCCATTTAAGGTTAAATTTAAGTTAGGCAGTAGCCACAAACAACTTAAGCATTATGTTTTTACATATTTTCGGATTAAACATAGAAGTTTCATTTTCTCTGCAATGTTCTTCGCGTCCTTTGTCTATTCTTCATTTTTTCCAGCCATGCTTGGCTAAACTTCTGTGATTAGCCCACGGGTTGAGGATTCCACTATCCAGAGGACTCGTTCTTAATGGTAACAATTTTTTTTTGTTTTGTAATTTCGGATTCGATTTACTTTCGGATTGGGTGTTAGATTTAATGCCCAGATTGAGAAATCCCAAGGATTCAGTTCGAACTAGGTTTAAGTGCTTGTTATGCGATCGCACAGTGATACGCCATTGTTCCAATAAATGCTAGGTGATCGTCTAGTTGAGGGATTTTCTGGACGAACGCAGATATTTCGGTTCATCCAGAATCAATCGCGAGTTCGTTTCAAAATCTGTTTTCGTCCGAGGAAGGAAAGTGGTGGAATTCGAGATCCTGGGTTAATCTTCTGTTTATCTATTTAATCTTCATTTTATCTGTTTCTGTTCAGTTCTATTTTATTCTTCACTACATTAAAAAACTCCCCCCATATTGCTTACTATTCTGTTTCGCTGTTACTGATTTAAATCAGTTGGTTCTCTATGTGTTTTGATGATAACTGACAATTGTAACACCATGTTAAAGTTTGTCTTTGTTAAGTTGAAAAACTTACTGTCAAAGACAAACTCGAGTTTTGGTTTGGAAACTTGAGTTTGGACTTGACAGAGAGTAGCTCAAGTTTTTGCAAACTTAGACAAACTCAAGTTTAGATTTTGAAACTCGAGTTTTGACTATACAGAGAGCTCCTAAGTTTTTTCAAAGACAAAGCAAACTCGAGTTTTGACAAGACAGAGAGCTATCAATATTTTAAGCTTAGCAAAACTCCAGTTTCCATTTGGAAACTGGAGTTTGTGCTAGACAGAGAGTTCTCTAAGTTTCCAAGTTTTGTTGGAAACTCGAGTTTGGGTTTGGAAACCGAGTTTACAGCATACAGAGAACTATACTCCATTCTGAACTTGTGAAAACTCTAGTTTTGATTGAAAACTCCAGTTTGCATAAGACAAAAAGTTTTTCAAAGTTTTCTCACTTATGAGGAAACTCAAGTTTAGTTTTACTAACTCGAGTTTAGGACTTACAGAGAAAAACTCAAAGTTTCTAAAGCCTTGAAAACTTCAATTTTAATTTGAAAACTCCAGTTTAGAACATACAAAGAGTTTTCCATTTTACCAAGATTTATGGAAACTTGAGTTTCACTTTGTAAACTCGAGTTTAGGCCAAGTAGAGAGCACTGTTCTATCTGAACCTTTTGAAAACTCCAGTTTGGTTTTGGAACTCCATTTTTGAGCTTTTGGACTTAAACTTGTTTTTCATTATAAAAGTCCAAAACTCGAGTTTGTCACTTAATGACTCAAGTTTTGTACTTGTCTCAAAACTTGCTTTAAAGATCAAATCGCGACATTCTTCTCTGGATTAAGAAAACTCGAGTTTAGTTTTGGAAACTCGAGTTTAGGCTTTTAATGACAAATGAAAACTCCAGTTTGGATAAACAAACTCGAGTTCGTGTCGCAGAATTTGAAGATCAAACTGCTCGATTTTGTGAAATCTTTATGAATGATCTTAATACTTCTTATCATCACTCATTACTATTCCTAGCTATGTTTAATCAGTTTTCTAATGATTTCAGATGGTTTAGAGAATATTAAATGAAGATTTAGACAAAAGCAAAAAGTGATGTCAGCTCATTAAATGCAAAATCCAGAAAACTTGCATCCTTTTGGAGAATCATTCTACACACGTTGCAAAGGGATTAATGTTTCCTTTGCACATCTAGTAGCTGCTCTTCCAACGAATAAAAAGCCAAGAAGTCAACCATAAACTTCTGTGCAACTGGATTAACCAAAGAGTAGAGAGAGAAGAAGACCAAAGCTTCAACTAATCCATTCTTAATGTTGGCAACGGTCACATTGAAGATTACAACGATCATATAATGCTCTCTTTGTATAAATAGAGTTGCATTCAATTCTTCTCAACAACCAATGTGTAGAAAACGAAAATCATTCAAGTTTCCAAATACTCTGAGTTTTCTTGTGTAAAGTATCTTTTGATACATTGTACTTCAGTGATTATATTTATCTACTCTTAGAGAGAGTTCATTTATTGAAATTCATTCATTGTAAGAATCTCAAGTCAGGGGACTTGGAGATTGGGATATTGATTGCAACTTGTAAGGGGAAGTAAGTTCTAGTGAGCGAATTACTCTTGAGTAATAGAGTGTGTAATCAATTGAGTTAGTGAAAAATCCCTGAGATTCTTTGAGTAATCAATTGAGTTACAGAGTCTGGGGACTGGACGTAGGTCAAGAGGTTGGACTAAACAAGTATAAATTCCTTGTGTCTTGCTCTTCTTCCCTATACTATGTTCAGCTCTGTTTTAAGTGTTCAAAAATAGAGAAATTCAAAAAGAAGTTTTATAATCCCCAATTCACCCCTCTTGGTGATTAAGCTCCACTTTCAAAACCCACTGTGAATTCCTTGGGAAAACGATCTAGGTTTCCATTATACTTCAAAACTATATTGATCCTGGTTATTTTGGGAGATCACAACAAGTCTCTTTCAAAATATGGCGCCACTGCCAGGGAATTTGCATCGGTTTGATTTGTAACAATAGTGTAAATAGATAGATGTTAGAGCAGTTTTCGTGGTTTGGGTGACTGGATTGAAATTTTTCTAACCCAGATCACTCAGACCAGGTCTGACCTATTTTCCCTAAATTCCAACGTTTAGACCAGTTTTTCGCTGTTTTAATTTTTGGTTTCATGATTTCTACTAGTCAGTTTTTTTGGAGTATCTCCGAATGGGCTGAAATTTTGTGAGTTGATAAAAAATGGCCTAAATATCAAGACACAACACTTGCGCCTGTGGTCTTGAGATTTAAGCCAAATTCCATCGTTTAGACCACTTTTTCAATTTTTAAGTTTTTTCATTCAATTTTTGGGTTTCCCAATAGTGCAAAAGTTGCCCTGTCTAAGTCCCATAAATTTTAAAAATCACTTGATAATGTTTTGGACTTGTTTTGGTCAATTTCTAACATAGGTTTTTGCTTTTGTGTTTTTGTTTTTGTGTTTTCTTAGTGTTTTTCTACTTTTTACCACTTGTTTTTGTTGTTTTTACCACTTTGTGGCATTTTCGTAATTCTGAGTATCTGCAAATTCTGCCTTGTGTTTATGCTGCATGAGTACCAGGAGTACTACTAATCCAGAAGACTTGTTGCCATTTGATTTTGAAATAGAAAGAATAATTCTTATTGCTAGAAGAGTTGTTAGGCTAACTCATAGGATTAATACTGAACTGGAGTCTGATTGTGTCCATTCTGTTGATCTTTCTGATTGTGTTTCTGATAGTACTTCTGATAGTCTTGTAGTTTTCACTAATTCTAGTAGCAATTTTGCTAACTTTGAAATTATGGAAGAACAAGCAGAGCATCCTACTTTAAAAGAATTAGCTACCCCTAATGTGGGCAATCAAAATTTGTGTATTCAATATCCTGAACTTGCTGCTAACTTTGAACTAAAATCTGGTCTTATCCATTTGTTGCCCAAGTTTCATGGTCTTGCAGGTGAATGTCCTCACAAGCATCTCAAGGAGTTCCATGTGGTGTGTAGCACGATGAAACCTCAAGCAATTGATGAGGACCAGATCAAGCTGAGAGCTTTTCTATTTTCCCTAGATGGTGTGGCTAAAGATTGGCTGTACTATTTGCAACCATCATCTATTGGGAGCTGAGATGATATGCAGAAATTATTCCTAGAGAGGTTCTTCCCTTCCTCAAGAGCCACTTCTATTCGGAAAAAGATTAGTAGCGTTAAACAAATCAATGGGGAAAACATGTATGAGTATTGGGAGAGGTTCAAGCAATTGTGTGATAGCTACCCACACCGCCAGATTACTGAGCAACTATTGATTACATACTTCTATGAGAGTTCACTACCGCTAGATAGAAGTTTTATGGATGCATCAAGTGGTGGGGCCTTAAACCTCAAGACACCTGAAGCTGCCCAGAATTTGATATCCATTATGGCTTCTAATTCTCAGCAGTTTTGAACCAGAGCGAATACTCCTGCTGTTTACCAGATTCAAACACCTCCAGTCCAGTATGATTCTCATAGATTGGAGAATAGACTTGATGATCTGACCTCTCCAGTTAGACAGTTGGCAGTGACACAGATAGTACAGTCTTCCCCTCCTCAAATTGGATACTCATGTGGGTTCTGTTTTGACCCTTATCATTCTATTGATTCTTGTCCTACCTTGCATGATCTACTTATCAAGACTAGTCAGTAGCTGCAATGGGTGTTTTTCTGAGAAAGCCACAATACCAACAAAATAGTGCATTTTCTAATACTTACAATCCAGGTTGGAGAAATCACCCCAACTTCTGTTGGAACCAGAATCAGAGCAACCAATACCAGCAGAATTCTGGGAATTACCAGCAGAGACAGTACAAACCCTAGAATTTCTAGCAACAATCTGCACCTCCTTTGCCAGCACCACCTCCTCGACCAGCCATATGTGCACCTCCATAGGCGGCACATCAACAAGCTTGTGGTAGTGGTTCCTCATTGGAGGATATGATGAAGCAATTTGTCACAAACAATATGCAGTTCCAATAGCAAACTGACACTACCATTCAAAGTATGCAAATTCAGATTGGCCAATTGGCAACATCATTGAACCAGCTTCAACTTTAGGGATCCAAGACTCTTCCTTCACAAACAATTCCCAATCCTAAGGGGAATGTGAGTGCTATCTCCCTACGGTCTAGCAAGGAATTAGAGGAGCCTAAAAAGCTGCAGATGTGAATGAATCCACATCAGAAAAAGAGTCAGATGTTGAGAAGAAGATTGACTCCAAAAACAAAGAGGCAATTACGCAAAGTGAAGAGGAACCTGACATTTTCATTCCTCTTCCTTTCCCTCAAAGAGCTATTCGATCCAAGAAATTGGCAGAAAAGGCACAACAGAAGAAGTCACAAAAGAAGGACATTCTAGAGACCTTTTGGAAGGTCGATATCAATATTCCTCTATTGGATGCCATCAAGAAAATTCCAAAATATTCAAAGTTTCTCAAGGAGTTGTGTACCAACAAGAGAGGATTGAAGGGGACTGAAAGAGTAAGCTTGAATCAGAATGTGTCAGCACTTCTACAACCCATACCTCATAAATGCAAGGATCCAATAATGTTTTTTTAAAATAACGTTTAGGATGCCTTATATATAATTTTTGGCGTCCTAAATTTTATTTTAAGACGCCAAATAAGTAATTTTTGGTGTCCTGATTATAATTTCAGGACGCCAAAAATATAAACTATAACCACTGAAAAGTAATTTTTGGCATCCTAAATAGAATTTTAGGATGCCAAAAATCACGCCAAAAATCCCCCTATTTAATGAGTTTTAGCGTCCTTAATGTGTTTTAGTGACGCCTTACATAAGGCCTCCTTAATGAATTTAAGGACGTCTTAAATAAGGCATCCTAAATACAGTTAGGACGCCAAAAGAATCAATTTTTTTGTGTCCCCTTATAAGACGTCCCTCTAAAAAGGGACGTTAACTAAGTCTTATTTAGGACGTTAAACACGTTTTTTATAGTAGTGGTGTAACTTTCAGCGGCGATGGCTATTTTTCACAGTTGAAGGTTATAGTTTGAGTAAATACCCTTTTTGGTCCCTGATAAAAAACACGGACCCTATTTTGGTCCCTGACAAATAAAAGGTCATTTTTAGTCCATAAAAAGGATGAATAAGGGTCGATAGGTGGACAATTTGATCCCTCACAAATTTCCAAAAGATCTTTTTTAGTCCCATAAAAAGGACGAATAAGGGTCTTTTTTTTTGTCAGGGACCAAAATGGGCTCCGTGTTTTTTGTTAGGGACCAGAAAGGGTATTTACTCTTATAGTTTTCAACAGCTACTATCTTTTCTTTCTGCCGAAAGGGTGTTTCAACAGCGACTTCCATGCATGTAGCAGTTGAAAGTCTTGTTTAAATTTTTTTAAACTTTTTTTTAATAACTTATGATAATTATGAAATACATATGTTCATTGATGTAATTTGTTTTGAGTTAATGAAGTAATTCCTTGAATTATTGTGAGATAAAGAGAGTTTGAGAAATTGTATGTCGTGTTTGAGAGAATGAGAGGGCGAGAAGGGGAATGGAGAGGTATGGTGTGTATGAGAGAGAGCTTATAATTATGTTTGTACTAGTATATATGTAAGATGGAAAATTAATAATGCAAAGTGTGAGAGGGTGGAAGTACAAGCATATGAGGGGATAATTTGTAAGATAGGGAGAGAGAGGAAGTGAGAGATCTGGGTGAGTGATAATACAATTGAAAGGAAGTACATCATGCAATTAAGTGTTTGAGATAATGTAAGGGAAAATATCACTCAGGGGGACCAAGGAAGAGAACAAATATCAAAAAAGTCTCAACCTTAAATCCCCTATCAAAAAAGTTCCTAGTGACTTTTTTGATATTAATTACGTAGAAAAAATATCAAAAAAGTTCTCTAGTCAAAATAGCTTTTCCTATTGTTAAAATAGCTTTTCCTGTAGTTAAAATTTTCCTATAAAAAAATTGTTGTCAAAATAGCTTTTCCTGTTTTTTATTTTTATTTTTATTTTTTCCTCACTTGGAAATTTTTTTGCAATAGAAAAATCTATTTTAACAATATGAAAAGCCATTTTGACAACAATTTTTTCATAGAAAAATTTTAACAACAGAAAAAGCTATTTTAACAACAGGAAAACTTATTTTGACAACGAGACTTTTTTGATATTGAAATTCCATAATTAAAATAAAAAAATTCCCTTGATAGGGAATTTGGGGTTGGGACTTTTTTAATATTTTTTCTCTTCCTTGGGACCTTAGTGATATTGTCCTATAATATAA
The DNA here is from genome assembly GCA_025563575.1 of Acacia pycnantha. Taxonomy (NCBI): domain Eukaryota; kingdom Viridiplantae; phylum Streptophyta; class Magnoliopsida; order Fabales; family Fabaceae; genus Acacia; species Acacia pycnantha. Next base: position 2,568,581 of record JAMWYP010000006.1, read on the forward strand.
CTATATTATAATTAAATTTATGTAAGTATACTTATTTTTTATAAGTAGTATACTTAACTTAAATATAATGATATTGTTATAAATATTATGAAATGTGGATTTTCATTGCCAAATAATCTCTTAGGATTACATATCATAAGGTTAATGTGTAATAACCTATAACTCCCCAATTGAAGAGGTTCTTGTATTTATTCCCTATAACCTCCAATTGCACAATTATATTGCTTCATATACTTATAACTCTTTAGGTTAGTCTTCAATGTTACTATCTTATAAATAGATGATAATGTACACGATTTGTGATAATGAAGTGAATGAGACCTCCTTGTTTTCTCTTCAACTTTCTCTCATCTTCTTCATCTCCCTCATCCCTCAACTCTTGTATTTTCTTTAGTTTCATAACAGATATGAAATTATTATATAATGAATGTTTGTAATAGAGAGTGAAAAATAATAATATTATTTTTGTTTACTATGAGGTATGTGAGAAAGATATAATTAAATTAAATTTATTTATATTTTATAATTAATAAAGATTTACTTTAACATATTCCTGTTTTATATTTGTATTACTTGTTGTAAAAGTTCACTAATTAAATCCTTTTGGTGAGTTGGTATACTATAGTTACTAATGCCTAGGGTTGTTCAAAGACCGGGCCAGACCGGGTTAGAGGTCAACCCGAGGTCTGGCCCGATATGACCTCGGGCTGAAAAAATCAGCCCAAGGTCTGGTCTGGTTTGGTACCAGCCCGAGCTCGGGTTGGACCAGACCGGACCGGACCGGACCGGCTGTTTAAAAAACAAATTTTCTAAAATTTTCAGTTTTTTTTTTCTTTCTTGGGATGCAATATTTTAGCTCTTATTTCACCTAACTTCCTAAAATAATAAAAAGTGACATAGTGAAAAGTGATTCCTATAAATTAAAAAGTACATTAAGATGTCTAGACTCCAGTAAGTGGCTTAATATAGTGGTGATTTACAAAAAAAAAAAGGACCTCGGGTTAGACCGGACCAGTCCAGGGGGTCTAAGTCCCTGGACCGAAGTCCAGTCCAACCCGAGCAATTTGGTCCGGTCTGGTCCGGTCAGGTCAAATTGTCTCAGACCATTTTTTTGCTTGCCTTAGACCGGGTCGGGTCGGACCGGACCGGGCCAGACCAACCGGACCTTGGGTACCACGTATCACTTAATAGGCATTAGTAATGCCTATTAAGTGATACGTGGTTCGATTCTTCCCGGTGCAACTTCAATGGCAATTTTTTGATGATGCTAATTGTTAAAAAAATTATTATTTATAGCAGGCCAGTCATGGATTCGAACACAAGCTGGGTTATGTCAACTAATAAAAACTAGTGTAAAAACGTAAGTTTTTACATTTGTACTTAAGTGATACATGTTAATGCGAGTAAAAATGGGTAATGCCATGTAAAAACGTATGTTTTTACGATTTTACCGTTTTTACTTAAAAAATGAAGAAGATTGGCAAGATGTAGAAAACTTAGATGTTGATGCCCATGTTGAGGAAAATTTGATTGAAGTTGAAGTGAGTGAACCTATGGATTGTTATGATTTGGACATTGTAAGTTTTGTAATTGAACTTGTTATAAGAGAAAGAGAAGAGGACATTGAGGACATGCAATTAATGCAAGATTATGTATTTGATTTAAATCAATTGATATAATTTAGGAATTGTTAAACTTTATTCTATTGATGTTTTGACACTTGGTTGTAGAAGTTGTTAAATTCTTTTTGTGTTTTTGGACTTATTTTTTTTATATAGCTATGTGACTTATATCTTTTAAATATAAAATTGTTCCTTGAATTTTGAGTAGTGATTTATATGTTTTTTTACATGCATATATAATTTTGTATAATGACCTTAAATAGTACTCCATCCGGTCCTAATTATAGGAGCACATTTTGGAGTTGGTTTTGGTCCTAATTATAAGAGCAAGTTTTAACTTTTGTCAATTTTTTTCCTATAATACCCCTATTTATACTTATTATTAGGAGCATTTATATATATATGTGTGTGAGTGTGTGTGTGTGTGTGTTTATATGTGTGTGTACATATATATGTATATTTGTGTTTATTGTTGGAAATTGTGCCCTAGGGGCAAGACATTGTACTTTAGACATTTATGTTATTTAAAGTATTTCTCCATTTAGTTATCATTTCATTTGCATGTTTATAATGATAACTGTATCCTTGGATGTATCTTATAGATTATCCTAAATGTCCCTGGTCGGTCATCTACGCGGGAGCGAAGATGAAATAAGACCAGTGTGACTTTGATGACGTATGGAAATATGAATTAAATTCATAGGCACTTGTAAGAGTACAAGGTGCTGGACCGACCCACTATGAGAAAATTGCATGGATTGAGTCATTAGCTTTTCTCATGTATAACCGCGTCACAACGCCCTTTGACCTGAGATCATCATGGATTCCTACATGATGAGTCGTTGGTCTTTGACCTAGTCAAAAGTCACCTTTGACCGGGTGATGACAAAGGCTTGGATCGGGATCAGTGGTTTTCATGCAGAGGAATGTGAATGGTCAAGATGGAATTTATCCCTCACATTTGTAGAGAGATAATACTGGGCCCCTCGATGAGTGAGTCTGAGAAATGTATGGCCATACTACGATGGAAAGGAGTTTCCATCTCAATTGTTAGACTACTCAAGAATCGAGAAAGTGATGGTCAAGAGCAGAAAGTTGACTTTCTCCATGCCTCATCCTTGACCAAATTATCGCGTGACAAAAGGGACGTGACATGGTTGTATGATAGGTTATATCGCATCAACGATCCTTATATGAATTGGGTAGTCGCAATGTCTTGCTAGAGGCCACTTGCGACTTGTGGGCTGATACAGTATTGGCCCGCTGCCAATCTCATGTGGGCCTACAGGGTCGCACACAAGAATGGCCCAACACGAGCAAGAGTGTCCAGATTCATTGAATCTTAAATGTGTTTAAGATTTAATGAATACTTATTTAATCTAGGATGTGTGTGTATGTATGTGTGTGTGTGTGTGTATATATATATTAATAAATTCGAAAATAATAATGATATTATTTATTGATAATAATAATATTATATATATAGTATTTAATTTATTTGATAAATTAAATAACTATAATAAATTGAGAAATTGTATCTCAGATTTAATTTTCGAATAAAGATATTGCATATCAGATTTAATTTGAATTGAGATATCGGATCTCATTTTAAATTAAATATAAGCATATCATATCTTGATTTAATTCATAAATATAAATTAAATCTGAAGGCCTATTAATTTGGATCAAGTAGTTAGATTAGATCTGTTGGACAGATTTAATTAGTATTATTTAATCCAAATTCGAAATTATTTAGATTAACCTTTGAATATTTTAATACGACATATTAGGGTTTTAGAAACCCTATAACAGATGCTGATCTAGTCGTATTAAAGTACGGATGAATTAGACGGTCGCAAAACACAAAATCCTAGAGAGAAAAAGAGAGAGACCCAAGAATACTGAGGTGCTAGCACGCTGTCGTCAGTGTTGAAGGCCGTTCGTGTGGATACCGGTAGAGGGAGAGGACACACGTAGTATGCTCCTGTCTGATCGAACAAGAAGGCGTTAGCCCCCGTGATCAAGAAGCACGAAAAGGATGCCTCCTCGTTCGACGCGTACGACGTCTGCTGCGCTCGAGGTTCCAGGCGCAAACGCCAACGGAACGTTGAACCCTCCGCATAGGTATGATTCGGAAACCCTAAATCCATATTTAAACGCTATTGAGCGATCCGCCTAAGGGATTCGTTAAAAAAAAATTTATTCCGCTGCGTGTACGGATCTCAACATTTATGTGTGTCAATATATATATGTGTAGATGTGTGTGTGTGTGTGTGTGTGTACACATATATATTTATATAGCAAGACCATTATTTCAATTAAAAAACGTGTGGAAAGGAAAATTGGTTGGAGAGATATGTGACGGGGTTGTAATTCACTTTTACTTATGTCTTTTTAAATTTATATAAGGGCATTTTAGGAAAATAAGTAAAATTAACTAATTTAACTCCTCTCCTTAATCCTCTCAAAATTGGTTAAATAGCTCCTATAATTAGGACCGGAGGGAGTATAATCTTTACGTTTCATGTTGTTTCTGCAATTTACGTTTCTACCTAAAACTCGATTTTAACAACATTAATGTGAACAATACACTCACACAAACTGAGTTGATTGGTAATTAGCACATCTAGTGAAAATTTTTATACAAGTTTTAAGCAATTAAAATCTAAAACCTAAATCCCCAAATTTCAGTTCCAACGCCACTCTATTTTTTTTTTTGGGACAATCACAATGAGGTCCCAAGGTACTAAAAAAATTTAAAAAAAGTCCTACACCTAATTCCGCTCACAAAAAAGTTCCTTTGTGATTAGTTTTGAATAAAAAATGATAGAAGCTACTGAATTCCCCTCACGGAAAAGTCCTTACGTAAAAATGGTTTTTCGTGTTGTCAAAATGGCTTTATTAGTTGTTAAAAGGCCTATTAGCTACTGAAGGTGCATCTTGGGACATTAGTACTGAAGTTGTCACAATTTCTCCAGGTATTAAAAACGCATTGTCAAAATGACTTTTTTCATGTTGTCAAAATAGGAATAAGTAGTTGTTAAAATACGTATTACCTTCTGATGTGAAATTTATCATGAAGTTTCAAAACTTCTCCACATATGAAAAACTTGTTGTAAAAATGGCTTTTCATGTTGTCAAAAATTCTCCAGGTTTCTAGAATTCTACACTTATGAAAAACTCGTTGTGAAAATGGCTTGTAATCTTGTTAAAATGGTTTTTTATATTGTCAAAAATTCTCCAAGTTTTTAAAATTCTACACATGAAAAACTCGTGAAAATAATTTGTAATGTTGTCAAAATGGCCTTTCAAGTTGTCAAAAATTCTCCAGGTTTCTAAAATTCTACTATAAGAAAAACTCGTTATGAAAATGACTTTTCATGTTGTCAAAAATTCTCCAAGTTTCTAACAAGACTGACTTATGTATTTTGATGTATAATGTACCTAATGTTCATGTTGCCAAAATAAGCATGAGAACTTGTCAGAAGGCTTGTCAAAAAAGGTACATTCAGTTGTCATTATATACTCTTGTCATAAATGGCCACATTTAGTAGCCATTGGATATATTGTCAAAATATATAACATCATAAAAACACATATAGTTTTCTAAATTACATAAAATGAGAAGTTTCAACATTTTACAATAACACTACCAAGTCTATTTCTTTGTCTTTATGACAATAAAACTGCTCCTTTCCTTCCTTTGGCTTCCTAACTCTGTCTTTATCTGTCATTTTCGTATTGTTCAGCTTATTCTTGTTACCTGAAAATTAACTTCGGCAGTATTGTTAATGCTTGCGCTTCCATTATTGACAAAATAAAGATTCCATCAACTGTATCCTTGAAATTCAATTGCACAAAGTAATAGCCAGTAACTTGTTACCTTGATTAAACTGACATAAACCCTAAAAAAACTCTATTTTCAATTAATCCTTTTTATTTTACGGCAACATTCCAACACAGTAAGTAAGGATAGTACTTGACCAGCCCAATCATGGAGTATAAGTGCTAACCTGATCCGAAGTGAGGTACCCGCGGTGCTTCAGCAATACATGATAGGTGTGTCAATCGCATGGTATGCAATGTATGTGGCTGTCTAGGACACTGCCAACTAGATAGGTAGTGTCTGGTTTCTTAGCATACTATGACGATCCTGCCAAAAATAAAATAAAAAATGAAGGGGAAACTAGTCTAGGTTGCCTCCCAGTAGCACTTGATTTAAAGTCTTCAACCAGACTTTGCCCTGATTTTTAATCCAAAGAATGAAGAGGGGTGATGGTTATCCCCGTGCTCTCATTTCCATCTCAACAGATTCTGAATTCTTCCTCATTTGGTGATTTCCACATAAGAATTTGATGACCTTCATTAGGCATTGTGCGCCTATCCTGAATTATAGCATCAAGGTGAGTGTTGGCGTTTGGTATCACCTTAAGAGCCGAGCACTCTTCTACTGCTTCTAGATACTGTAAGGTTTTTAGGATTGAGAACGCCACTTTTTCACCGTTTACTGCATAATGAGTTCACCTTTTTCAACATCAATCAATGTTTTGCCAGTGCCATGAATGGTCTTCCCAGAATAATTAGGACTTCTCAATCATCTTCGAAGTCCATCATGATGAAATCAACTGGGAAAATGAATTTGTCACCTTTACTAGCACATCTTCAATCTTTCCTTCTGGGTAAACGATGGATCTGTCGGCTAGCTGTAGAGTCATCATCATTGGTCTCGCTTCACCGACTACCAGTTTTTTGAATATAGACATTGGTATGAGATTTATACTTGCCCTTTAATCATAGAGCACTTTTCCTTGGTAATTCAAACCAATAATGCATGGAATTGTGAAACTACCTGGATCCTTTAGTTTTGGAGGCAGCCTATTCAATAGTAAGGCAGTGCTTTCCTTGGTCATGGCTACAATTTCAAATTCACCCAACCTCGTTTTCTTAGATAGGATGTCCTTCATGAACTTAACATAGCTGTCCATTTACTCTAAAGCGTCAACTAGAGGGATATTGATATGAAATTGTTTAAGCATATCCAGGAATTTCTAGAATTGCTTTTCTTGGCTCTATTTTTGTAGCCTTTGTGGGAAAGGCGGGGGCTGCTTCAAAACTTGTGATGGTCCTAAGTTGGTGGTATGTTTTGATGGTGGTGCTATAGCATTCCTTATTGTCTCTAGTATATGAACATCTAGCGTAGCATACAATGGGAATGTTGTAGCATTGGTATCACTAGCGCCTTGTTGCGGCATAGTAGGGCGTTGCTCTGTTTCGTTGACATCCTTAGTGGCTTCTCGTCCCTTCTTTTTTTGGCCCGATACTGGTTCAACATCTTTAATAGGCCACCCTGGGACCTTCAGTTGTTCAAAATTTTTGCTACTTCATATAATATCCCAAATCTTGGACCCTGAGATTTGAGAATAAGCCTAAAGTAGGTAGACGAGAGATAGGAAGTTATGTGAAATGAGATATTTTGAGGGTACTCAAATCACCGAAAAACCTTAAGAATAAGCTAGCTGCCAATTGTGGAATTCTGGGGCAGCAACGCTTCAACTCGGTTTTATAAATAGTAAATGAACTCGGTTTTTGGCTGAATTTTTACAGTAATATATTAAACATCCTAAGGTTCACCATGATGTATAATATTGTGTTATTTGGATTTCTCTACTTGGAGAAATAAATTGTTGAAAACCGCCCAGAAAGTTACAGGAGGTTTCTGACCAGCGAGTAAGGATTGGGCTGTGTAACTACATATGGTTTGTTTTGTTGTCTGGAAGTATTTTTCCCATAAACTAGACATCCTAATGGTTTAGATGGCGCTGGTTTCATATAAATATGATTTGTTTGGAATTTAGTAAAAATCAGTGAATTTGGTACAGAATCACTGGATTTTCTGGAAATTAAAAAGGAGCTCGGTTTTGAAGAAAGTGCTAAAATAAGGTAATTTGATGTTATTTAGGGTTAACACATACTTGGGAAAGCTACCAGGCACGATAAAATATCAAAGAAGAATAAACCCAACAGGTAGTAACCACTTTACTCAGACACTTTTATGTGTTTGTTGTATGTGTTGCTTGCCATATGTGTTTTTGCATGTGTTTTGCCAAATATGCATACAGAACATGTTAATGATTGTGTTCCCAGTGTTGTGGCTTGGTCTGGGGTCTGCCTTGAGTGGCGGCTCAACGGAGACAGGGTTGTGATTCCGGTAATTTCGGGGCCTGCCTTGATAAGGTGGCTCAACGGTGCGAAGACAAGTTGTTGTGTATGTTTCTGTCTGCATATGCGGTGTATTTAACATATTATCTGTGTTTACACATTTGACATTGTTGCATGCATACACCTTACACATTTAGTGCATGAGTATTGATGGTTACTTTGGGGGCCATTATTGGACTCCAGACGTTTCTGTAGTTATAGGGAGTCGTGCCTGAAGATTGAAGAGCCTTTTTGGAAAGGTAGGGCATTACAGTGCAGTTAAAGAATAGGGAATGTACTATTATACTTTGTACTTATATTTTGAGGATGACTGTATTTATTTTGGTATTTATTTTGGATGACTGTACCCTTAACCCTTCAGGGACTTTTACTTTCTGCTTATTTCACTTTTACCAGAAGGAATAACAGAAAGGACATATACCCTAAGGAAGAGGGTTAAGCTCCGGAAAGTTAAAACTCTACAGATGGATAAGACAGCATGGAATGTGGGTTCTTCTGCTGACTTTAGGACCACTGATATGGAAATCAAGGTCTGAATAGAATCCCCACCTAGTGTTACAAGAAATAGAAGGGTAGTTGTATGGAAAAGTCAGTACTGCTTAATTTTCCTTGTGGGGATAATACCTAGCATTTCTGGGGCTGATATGTCGTATTAGTATTAGAAAATATCTGAGTTGTCGGTACCCAATAATATGTGAACTTATACCGATATTAGTACCCCAGATCTAATAGGCACTTTAAGGTTAAACGTGCTTAGGCGAGGAAAATCTCGGGATGGGTGATCTCCTGGGAAGTATTATAGGAATTTGTGATTTCCCTGAATTAAGGTTTTAGTACTTTGAGATATGACTTATGATAATACCTAAAGATGCCATAAGGATATGATTGAGACTAGGCTTGAATATGATCTTAAGCAAAAATAATGCCTTGGCTAAAATGTGATTAATGTTGTATTAAGGTTCCAATACCTGAGAATAGGAACCCTGTGAATATTAAATGATAGTGAATTGTCAGAATGTTTGGGTATAATTAAGGATTAATGATTAACCTTGAGGTATTAGATTATACCCTGTAATATTGAGGATTGAGATTGAATTAGAACATCATAAATAGTGTTAATATTATCCGAATGTTTTGAGGTTTAGACTAGGAAGATGAATTATTATCGTAGTTTATATTTTGGGTATTTTTGAGGTAATATGATTCCTTAGCCTAACTGATGTTGGGATTCTAGGGGCGTTGTTCCTGGGCTGTAAGACCTATGATGTTTAGCACTATGTAGAATACTTATTGGTATGATGACTTTAGACTAATGCAACCAGAATGCATCTTGAGGCTGATAAAATATACAATCTATACCAGATGGTAGATGAAATGCCTAAGACCTGAGGGTGACTCTCTAGGAAATAAGGCTAGAAAATCTAGTGTCATGATAATAGAATGAGTTGGAAAGCCAGAATAAGATAAGCCGAGAGGTAGAATGAGTAAGGCAGTAGGGCCTGCATAACCAAGTACTCAAGAATGGACCAATGAGTCCTATATGGTTGAGTATTATACTTGGATACAAGATGAATAAGAACGATATAAAGCATATTGTATGCTTAATGAGCATACATAAGAAAGAGTTAGGAAGAGTGCCTAGAACGATTCCTCAACGTACAGATGTTTAAATTTCGAGGAAGAAATTTATTAAATGGGGGGAGAAATGTAATATCCCGAATCTTGGACCCTGAGAATTGAGAATAAGCCTGAAGTAGGAAGACGACCAAGTCCAATTCGGGAAGGGTCCCAAGAATGACGAGAGATAGGAAGTTATGTGAAAGGAGATATTTTGAGGGCATTTCGGTCATTTCACAAAAAGACACCTAAGCTTTTTCTTATGTCATAAAAATGAAATCACAATCTTACCCAAGAAGCTTCAAATTAGTGCCGAACAAGGAGGAGAGAGAAGAGTCAACGAAACTTGCAAAATAAGCCAAGTTAAGAGGATGTTTTGCAAGGGTACTTTGGTCATTTGGTTTGGGGGATTTTTAGGTTCCCTCTTGACATATTCTAATATTTTTTGCACTCCTTTTTGCATGAGTATTTTGATCAAGAGCTCAAGGACCATAGAAATTAAAGTGACAGTACAGAAGGGCACAAAAACACCTATACGGTGTTCATCGGTTAGTAAAAATATGATTTAACTATGCCTTAAGGTATGGGACAGTTAGCTGAGCAAAAATGTGCTAAAATAGGTATGCACATGATATTTTCTTGAATGGTAATGATTTCTTGCGTTTTTGGAGGAGATAGGAATGAAAAGTTAGTGTAATTATTACCTGAGGACACGTGTCACTGCAGGATCGGAAAGCAAAAAGTAAGTAATGATTACAAGGGTAGAAAAGTCAAATTCTTACCCCTTAAGCATTGAATTTCGTCCACCCAGGAGAGAGAAAGAAAAATAAGATGATTTTATCCATACTCAGACCCAAACACACAATACGGGTCCTACAAGATGTTAACTGGTAAAAAGGGGACCGATAGGGACCAGTCAGGGGCTCCTTTTTGGATTGAATAAGAAAAATGTGGGGCCATATTGGGAATACAAGAAGACACCATATATGTATACCCATTCAGGGGAAAATATATAAAAAGTTGAAGAAAAGTACAAAAGGAAGCACCCTGATAACTAGCGGGGCCTAACGTGGACTGGTGGAAGGAACCAGATAAAGTGGAAATGATAGAGGGAAAGCATGAGGGAAGATTTGGTGGGCCTAAGATGGCGCCACCCAGCCCTTATAATTATTATAAAAAATTACTTGGAGGAAAAGAAAACCAAAAGTAGTCCAAAAGTCAAAGTATGAGTCCTACTTTCTGGATAAAAAGAGATAAATCAGATAAATTGGGAAAAATAAAATAAAAATCAAGGGATCAGATTTGAGGGCCCAGGGAGACGCCAACTATCCCTAGGAATCATCTAGAGTGCTTGGGGTAAAAGAAAAGAATAATAAAAAAGTTCCAGGCCAAAACTGGTAATATTCATAAATTCTAGTCCAAAACATGTAATTTTACCCATTTGAGAAGATAAAATCTAACCAGAATCAAGGGGGATGCGCCACCTGTCCTTTCCATAGAGTATTCTGGAATTTCTTGGGAATTAAGTCAATCAAAAAGCCAGATGAATTTTACTAATTACTGGACAGGAATTTACCACAGTTATTCGAGACTATTCAGATTCTTGTACAATTATTAAAAGATCAACACACTCTCTCTATTGCCCATGGGAGCACGAAATTTCCATAGGAAAAGGAGAGAGAGATCTGAAAAAACTACATAGCCAAGATCAAGCTCCAAGCTCCAAGGATCATCAACCGAACTTCCGATTCAGGTAAACACTGAAAACCCGAACCTTTACAACTTGAACTTATGGTTTTCGTTCAAGGGGTTAGGGCTTGGTGTTACAATCTAATTTTGGTGTTTTTGATGATCTCAAAATGTTCAAAATGTGAATTTTTATGGGGTTAAGCTATGGTTTAAATTTCCGAACTCAAATCACCGAAAAACCTTAAGAATAAGCTTGCTGCCAATTCTGGAATTCTGGGGCAGCGGCGCTTCAACTCGGTATTAAAAATAGTAAATGAACTCGGTTTTGGCTGAAATTTTACAGGAATAAATTAAACATCCTAAGGTTCACTGTAACATCCTAAATTTTGGGATTTTAAAGTTTGAATAATATAGGGAGATTAATTATGAAATTTTGGTTTAAAATAATTATGAGAATAATTATTAGAAATTTTAGGCTTATTTTCCCTTAATTAATTAATTTTGGGAAAAAGAATAAATTCGAGTAAGGAATAATTATGGCTTGGAATAATTTCTGGACTTTATTTGATAACCCAATGTCAAAAATTAAGAAGGGGTAAAAAGGTAATTTTACTTCCTTAAGACTACAAATAAATTTGGGCAAAGTCAAAGCTCAATTTGATGAGACCAGGATATGCCTAATCAAAATTTTAGAGAAGGAATTGTTGAAGTGTAATGGCCAATATTAGAAAGAAAAGGAGGAAATAAAATTAGTGGTGTTAATTATTGGATCCTAGCTTGCAGAACCATTAAATAGCAAAACAAGCCCATACTCCTCTAATTTTTTGTTTACTCCACTTTTTCATTTTTCTTCCACCGGCCCAACACACAATCAAGAACCCTATTCTTCATTTTGCATAAACCAACCCATTGTCTTCATTCATCCATTAGCCAACACGTGACAAATAGGGGGGCAGCAATAAATACACCTTCATACTCCTTTCTCAACCTTATCCCAGCGGCTCAGACACAAACACAACAAGAAATCAGTGAAAAAGAAAAAGAAAATCACAATGCCCTCTTCGAAAATGCAGTTGCAGTGAGAAATAAGTAACACCATGTCTCCCACGTCAGCTAACCCAGAACAACGCCATTCCTCTTGAGCCCCCAACCACGCCAGACACATTAATAATGACCCTTCGGTCTGTCTTTTTCCCTTCGGACCAGACCATTAGTCCCTTATTTAGCCGCTGCTCCTGGACTCGTCTTCATCCCCATCAGCTCTAATAGAACAGAAACTAAGTTGCATGTCTAAAAAAGAGAGAAAGTCGAGTAAGAAGGGGGAGGGGGTCAAACCTGAAGCTTATTCATCTTCCTTTGTAAAACCCAGCAAAAAACAGAGGTGTTGGATATCAACGAAGATCAGTGGTCTAGCTGAAAACCTGAGGTAAGTCACCGGGTTCTTATACTGATATATGTTGTTGTCATATTTTGACTTAAACCATTAACTCCATTTTGTTTACAATTATCAGTTATCATCAAAACACATAGAGAACTAACATGATCAACATCCTATGTCTTCTACAGCCCCGTCTAACTTCAGGAAGGGGTTGGGTCTTTTCTGTAGCTTCCACTCTCAATAAATTTTAACCTCTTAATATGAGTCAAGTCGGATTGAAATTGTACTGACTCTCTCACTCTTCACGACTTCGACGACCTTTTTAGGTTTAACCGTGCTTTCCTCTTATAGCTAAGTCTTTCACCGTATTCCAAATCTTTTAGGCCCGACTCCCAAGATTCGATTGATTGATCCTCTTTAATTTTGTGGGATTCTGCAAATCTTCTATTTGATTCTCTGCACCTTCTATTTTCATCTTCATTAATTCAACCATCATCTAAATATCCAACTTGATGACCTGTATTTAATTCCTAAAAAACCCTAAAGGAAATATCAATGTAAAGTAGCGAATAACTCTACATCACTTACAATGCTACAACACTATGGTTTCATCGTCTTGCTAGCGCAAAATAAATATACCCTATGTTGTAACATTATATTAGTTTTGTTATGCACTTTCATAGTTGATCAAAATGTAGCCCTTTTCTTCTGCACATGTGTAGGATAATATGGAGAATGCAACAATTTACTAAATATATCCTCTGTTTCCCTATGTGAATGAATTTCAGCATATTTTATCAAATAGAACTCAATTAAACTCAGAATCACCATACAAAATAGTCATAACACACAGGGAATACATGGCAGAAATATGACTCATCTATACTTCATGATCAGCTTTGAAGTCCATCACTATGAAGTCTACATGGAATATGAACTTATCTACTTTCACCAGCACGTCTTCAATTTTACCTTCGAGGTGAACAATAGATCTATTAGCTAGCTGCAACATTACTGTAGTAGGTCTTGCTTTTCCTACTGCCAGTTGCCTAACGACTAACATAGGCATCAGGTTTACAGTAGCTCCTATATCACACAGATCCCACAGTAGTTTCGACCAATTAAACATGGAATTGTGAAGTGTTGGACATTTGCCATAGGGTCAAGTCATTGTACTTTAAACGCTTATGTTGTTTAAAGTATTTCTCCATTTAGTTATCATTTCATTTGCATGTTTATAATGATAAATGTATCCTTGGATGTATCTTATAGATTATCCTAAATGTCTCTGGTCGGTCATCTACGCGGGAGCGAAGATGAAATAAGACCAGTGTGACTTTGATGACGTATGGAAATATGAATTAAAGTCATAGGCACTTGTAAGAGTACAAGGTGCTGGACCGACCCACTATGAGAAAACTGCATGGATTGAGTCATTAGCTTTTCTCATGTATAACCGCGTCACAACACCCTTTGACCTGAGATCATCATGGATTCCTACATGAGAGTCGTTGATCTTTGACCTAGTCAAAAGTCACCTTTGACCAGGTGATGATAAAGGCTTTGATCGAGGTTAGTGATTTTCATGCAGAGGAATGTGAATGGTCAAGATGGAATTTGTCCCTCACATTTGTAAAGAGATAAAACTGGGCCCCTCGATGAGTGAGTCTAAGAAATGTATGACCATACTACGATGGAACGGAGTTTCCATTTCAATTGTTAGACTACTCAAGAATTGAGAAAGTAATGGTCAAGAACAGGAAGTTGACATTATCTATGCCTCATCCTTGACCAAATTATTGTGTGACAAAAGGGACGTGACATGGTTGTACGATAAGTTGTATCGTATCAATGATCCCCATATGAATTGGGTAGTCGCAATATCTTGCTAGAGGCCGCTTTCAACTTGTAGGGTTGTACAGTATTGGCCCGCTGCCAATCTCATGTGGGCCTACAAGGTCACACACAAGAATAGCCCAACACGAGTAATAGTGTCCAGATTCGTTGAATCTTAGATATGTCTAAGATTTAATGAATACAACATTTAATCTAAGATGGATATATATATATGTATATATATATATATATATTTGAAAATAATATTATTATTATTTATATAGATAATAATATTATTATATAGTATTTAATTTATTTGATAAATTAAATAACTAAAATAAATAGAGATATCATAAATCTAATTTAATTTGAATTGAGATATAGTATCTCAGATTTAATTAAATAGATAGATATCATATCTTATATTTAATTCTCGAATAGAGATACCATATATCTGATTTAATTTAAATTGAGATATAGTATCTCTGATTTAATTAAATAGACATATATCATATCTCATATTTTAGGTAGGCTTTTAATTTGGATTAATTGAATAGATTAGATTAGATCTATTGGATAGATTTAATTAATATCCAAATTCGAATTTCAAGATTAATTTAGCTTAATCTTGAATATTTTAATATGGCCCAATTAGGGTTTTAGAAACTCTATAAAAGATATTGATCTAGTAGTATTAAGAGAATGAACCAACAAGCCGCAAAAGAAATCCTAGAGAGAAAAACGTGAGACACAAAGTAAGAAGGCGCTAGCACACTGCCGTACGTGTTGGAGAGCTGTTCGGTGTGGATACCGGTAGAGGGAGTAGATTCGTAGAGTCGGCTCCTAGAGATTGATCAAGCAAGAAGGTGTTAGCCCACGAGTTCTCAAGGCATGCATACTAGTTTGAATAGGTACAGTTTTTCCTAATGAACCCGATTTAAATGCCGTTGATAGATCCTCTTCGGGATTCGTAAAATTGTAATGGATGAATTCCTTCCGCTGCGTGTACGGATCCCAACATGAAGCCCTTTGGATCTTTCAGTTTTAGAGGAAGCTTGTTAAGCAGGATAACACTACTCTCTTCAGTAAGGCCACTGTTATGAATTCACCCAGTCTTCTCTTCTTAGAAAGAATGTTTTTCATGAATTTCACATAACGGGGCATCTGTCCCAAAGCCTCTACCAATGGGATGTTAATATTCTGTTGCTTCAGAACATCTAGGAATTTTTTGAATTGCTTCTCCTGGCTTTGCTTCTATAATCTACAAGGGAAGGGAAGTTGTTGTTGACTGCCCTGGTTCTATAGACTTATCTTGCGGCCTTGCTACAACATTGTATGCTCCCTCGAGGGTATGCAATTATAGTATGTGATGTTGTGGCAATGCTATAGCATTAGATGTGCTGTTAGTTTTTGGCAATTCAAGGGTTAATTGTTCGGCTCTTTGTTCTTCCATCATAGCTTCTTTCACTTTCTTTGTTTGTCCTAACAATGGCTCAACATCTTCAATCGGTCCTTTTTTTGGTTAATTTTGGGGTGTTGCAAGACTTTCAAGAAAAAGTTCACGAGGTTGAAAAACAAAAATTTTGTTCACCATTGCGGAACCCGTAACTCCTTACGGTCGTCATAAGTCATTAACTATTACTTCTAGGTGTTGAACATGATTAGTTTTGATGATGTCTTATATAGATTCCATTATAAAGAGTAAAAGGATTGCATAATATATTTATCTCCTACATTGACTAACTATTATGTATTTAATGTAGATTAGTCCAAGTTGAATTATAGAGATTAATCAAGAAGGAGATAAGAGATTACAGAAAGAAGAAATTGCAGAGAATGTCAACAAAGCAAGAAGTTATCAAAGTATTTTGGGAATAATGAAGAAGAAGAGATATTGAAGAAGGTAGAACTTGTAGAGAATGATGAGTCCAAGTTGAATTACGAAGATTGATCAAGAGAATAGAAGAAAGAAAGAATTGAATTGTGGAAAATGATCAAGAGAATGGAAGAAAAAAAGAGTTGAATTGTGAGAAGAGAAGAAAGAAAGAATTGAATTATGGAGAATGATCAAGAGAAGAAGAAATCAAGGAAGAACTTGTTGAATGGGATGAGAATATTATTATACAAGTTCTTAGATTGATTCTAGAAGTCTCCATGATCAAATGAAAGTTGGAATGACTTAAATCGGAGTTAAAACTAGCAAAATCAAACTCCAGGAAGTCAAAACTCGAGTTCCAAGAAGCCAAAACTAGAGCTAGGAAATCATAGACTCAAGTTAGGGTTTAAACTCGAGCCAACCAATAATTGGCTCGAGTCAATAGTGACTTTCAGCAACTTTGTTCACCTCTGTTTCACGTTCAGTTTGGGTAAGGTCTGATAATTTGATGATATCTCCTAAACCAGAGATCAGATTGATGTGAAACAAATTTTACATGAAACTAGACTCCTAATATGTCATTGTGACAAAGTTTCAAGCCCAAATTAGTTCTTATGAAGGATCTATGAATTGTGTAAGTTGTCAGTGAAATTCACGCCACAAAGCAGACCAAGCTTTGATGTTTTGAATGTAAATCACAAACTACAAATCCAATTGAGTTGAATCCAGTGGAATATGAAATTAGGCTCAAAATTAGTTCCATCAAGACTTGAACCAACTAAAATGGAGTTCTGGCGAGGGAGATATGGCCTTTAAAAGTTGACACTAAAAATTCTGGAACCATTTCAGCATAGGCTCGGTTTTCTGGATATAGCTCACATTATACACAACCAAATGAAATGAAACCAATTCCATATGAATCTAGACTGAACAAGTGTTTCACATAATTTGGAAACAACCAATTTTTTGATAAGCTCTTACCTCGAGCCAAGTTTTAGAGCCTCAAGTCAAAGATTATCAGAGTCATCTTTGAAATGTTTATGGACAAATATTCATTTGAAGATAGACTCGAGTCTGATTTCGACGACTCAAGTTTGTCCCTAAAATTGAGCCAAGGATTGATGCCTCGAGTTAACATTCCTCACAGACTTCATTTCTGCATTTTCGAAGTGCTCTTGACTCGAGTCAGAATTTGTTTAACTTGAGCCAATTGCAAGTCAGAGAGCAAATATCTTTTGAGAAAACTAGTCGACTCGAGCCAAGTATCCAGAAAATCGAGTCAAGGTTGACCGAGAGTTTGACGAATTGAGAGGAGTTTTTGGCTCGAGTCAATGAACTTCAAATTCGAGCCACATCAAAGTCTGAGCAACCTGGTGAAGAGCTAATTAGACGAGAGAACTCGAGCCATCAAATGCAACCTCGAGTTGACGTCCAAACTTGAGCCATTAAGTAGAAACTTGATTCAATGGGAGACAGATAGCAATCTGGAGTAAAGCAACAACTTCTTAACTCGAGCCAATTAATGATAACTCGAGTTAGCATATTTGCTTCAGAAAATCACAGTCGAAAATCTTGTTTCTCATCAAGAACATCCAGATGAATACCAAAAGGACTTATACTACTTCTTAACATTATTTATATCATATGTGTATAAGTTTCAGGTGATTAAAACGGATCGAGCTCAACGACCAAAAACCAACAGAAGCTCTAATGGTCGAATGGTTCCAATGGTCATATTCAAAACTAGAAGAATTGCTCAATTCTCTTCATTAACTATAAAAGGGGAAGTATTCAAAATAGACAGAGAGACGCGAGATTATAGCTTCATTGTCAAAATACCAATAATCTGACATCTATATCACTTACTCTCCAATTATCTCAAAGATCGTATAATTTACCTTAGAGAGTGAGATTATCTGTAATGTACTTCAGTGTTTATCTTATTCACTTCTGAGAGAGAGAGAGAAGATTCATTGTAAACATCTTATCATCTTGTCTGAGAGTTACTCAAAATTTGGTGATCTTGAGTGGGAAACAGATTGTATTCTTACGGTGTGTAAGGGGGAGTATCTCAGTAAGAGATTTGTAAAAGGCTGCACAAGTGCCCGACTAAACTTGTGGGATTGTATAGGCTTCCCTTGTTCCCAGATTAAACAAGAGGATAGTGGATTGAAAATCTCAAATGGAGCTTGGGGATTGGATGTAGGTCAAGGATTGGTCAAACCAGTATAAATCTTAGTTTGCATATTCTCTTCCCTAAACTCTTATATTTCCAACATATATGTTTGAATGATTAACTATCGCTTTATAAATTACTTCTGTCATACAAATTGCTTTCAGTAAGTTGCGAAAAAATTTTCAAAGTTATTTAAAGTTTTATCAGACACCCAATTCACCCCCCTTCTTGGGTGATAGCCAGGTCTAATACTAGGGTGATAATTAATTATACCTATTTCAACCATGATTAGCATAGCTAATCATCAAGAGTTATAACCGTAACTCTTTATGGTACTTATGAGTTATAATCTGTAACTCTTTACGATACTCATAAGTTATTCCTAGGTAATTTTCAAAATAGTTCATTATATTCCTGATGAGATATAACTCGTAACTCTTTACGGTACTCATAAGTTGAAAAGTTAATTACCATGAGTTAAACTCGTAACTCTTTATGGTGCTCATTTTTTATATCCGATTTAAGATAATGGGGCTTTAAACACATAATCTTATAACCTGTAACTTTTTATGGTACTCATGAGAACCCATAACCCTTTACGGTACTAATGAGTTATAATTATTTCTATTTGATTAGGATCTACTCGTTAAAACACATAAGGGGTTTTAGGAATACCTTAGATCACTCAAAGACTTCAAAGTCTATGATGTCCTCTAATGTTGATCCACATGGCTATCTCCTGATTGCCTTGAGAACTCCTTCTCCTTGACTCTTCCTTTTCCTTGGATGCTTGCTAGGCGATGGCAAGGTTGAAGATTCAAGTTCTTAGGTTTTCTTTTTCTCAAGATGGTGATGGTGTCTTAAGGTTAGGTGAATGATGGGATGAACAAGATTGGATTTTACCTTTTTTGGATGGAACCTTGGATGCCACCCTCTCTCTTTGATGAGACATACGCTTAACTACCAAAGACTACACGGCCATCTTTCTAAAAATGTCCAAAACTATGTGCCCTAGTTTCAACCACTTCATTAAGGTTAAACCCTAATTAAATTAATTAGAATAAAACCCCATTCCAAGGTTTAATCCCAAAAAAAAAAAAAAAAGAAGATAATGGATCATCTCTATCTCTTGAAATATATCTTTAATTTAAAATTCAAGATAATGAATCTTATCCTTGTCTTGAAATATATCTCGAATTCAAAATTCAAGATTACTTTTAATTCAATTTTTCTTCGACATATATACACGCACGCACCCACGCACCCACGAACCCACGCACCCACGCACGCATGCCCGCACGCACGCACGCACGCACACGCACGCACACACACACACATACACACACACACACACACACCCACACACCCACAGACATGCATGCATGCATACATACATACATTCATACATACATACATACATACATACATACATAGACACACACACACACACTCAAATACGCCTATTGTCTTGACAAAGCCCAATAACAATTATTGGCCCAAGCTTACTAATTTTAAGTAATCAGGAATAACCTTTGTGTGTGACCCATTAGGCCCAATTAGTCACTGACATAAATAATTTTGTACCAATTAAACTCCTTTAATGGGCCCAATTTATCTAATGACCACATAAGACACTAACAATGCTCTATGGCCCCAAAACTAATTGAGTTGATCAAGTGATCTACCTTTCTAATGTGAATAAATAACAATTATTGGCCCATGCTTACTAATTTTAAGTAATCAGGAATAACATTTGTGTGTGACCCATTAGGCCCAATTAGTCACTGACATAAGTAATTTTGTACCAATTAAACTCCTTTAATGGGCCCAATTTATCTAATGACCACATAAGACACTAGCAATGCTCTGTGGCACCAGAACTAATTGAGTTGATCAAGTGATCTACCTTTGTAATGTGGATACCGTGCAGACATCATTCCTCACATCGTCATTCACATTTAGTCGAGAGCAAATATAGAATATCATCTCTCTTGATTGAATAAATGTAGCTAATTCACAGAACTAGGAATATTCTTCTATTGACTTTAAGACGAATCATGACTCTTTATGATCACTTGTTGTGCGCACAGACTCCCAAGCCAACAAGAAGTCATCCAAGCTTTACCGATCTTGTGAATGACTAGTCCCTTATAGGAGACTTTGAGTCCTTTTGGCTTGTCCATCTATACTCATTTATTTGAGTTACGTCAAAAACTACATTGTTCTCCCTATTTTCAGGCAGATACAATTGTACAATCAAAGTATTGTTGGAAATTATGCCCTAGGGGCAAGTCATTGTACTTTAGATGTTTATGTTATTTAAAGTATTCTCCTTTAGTTATCATTTCATTTGCATGTTTATAGTGATAACTGATCCTTGGATATATCTTATAGATTATCCTAAATGTCCCTGGTCGGTCATCTCCGTAGGAGCGAAGATGAATTAAGACCAGTATGACTTTGATGAGTATGGAGATACGTGTCAAAGTCACAGGCACTTGCAAGAGTACAAGGTGCTGGACCGACCCACTATGAAAAAGCTGCATGGAATAAGTCATAAACTTTTCTCATGTATAACCGCGTCACAACGCCCGTCGACCTGAGATCATCATGGATTCCTACATGATGAGTCGCTGATCTTTGACTTAGTCAAAAGTCACCTTTGACCGGGTGATGATAAAGGCTATGATCGGGATCAGTGGTTTTCATGCAGAGGAATGTGAATGGTCAATATGGAATTTGCCCCTCACATTTGTAGAGAGATAATACTGGGCCCCTCGATGAGTCAGTCTGAGAAATGTATGGCCATACTACGATGGAAAGGAGTTTCCATTTTAATTAGACAACTCAAGAATCAAGAAAGTAATGGTCAAGAACAGGAAGTTGACATTCTCCGTGCCTCATCCTTGACCAAATTATTGTTTGACAAAAGGGACGTGACATGGTTGTACGATAGGTTGTATCATATCATCAATCCCCATATGAATTGGGTAGTCGCAATGTCTTGCTAGAGGCTGATTGCGACTTGTGGGCTGGTATAGTATTGGCCCGCTGCCAATCACATGTGTGCCTGCATGGTCGCACACAAGAATAGCCCAACACGAGCAAAAGTGTCTAGATTCATTGAATCTTAGATATATCTAAGATTTAATGAATAATGTATTTAGTCTAGGATGAATATATATATATATATATATATATATATATTAAATTCGAAATTAATATAATAATATTATTTAATAAAGATTATAATATTATTATATGATATTTGTATGTATTTAATTTATTTGATAAATTAAATATCTAAAACAAATAGAGATATTGTATCTCAGATTCAATTTTCGAATAAAGATATCATTTAATTTAAATTGAGATATAGTATCTCAGATTTAATTAAATAGATAGATATCAGTTCTTGGATTTAATTTATAGAGATAAATTAAATCAGAAGGCTTTTAATTTGAATTAAATAAATAGATTAGATTAGATCTATCAGATAGATTTAATTAATATATATTTTAATCCAGATTCAAAATTCAAAATTCGAAATTAATGAGGATTAATTTTGAATATAATACGCCTACCAGGCTTTCATTGATTTAATAATAATTTAAGATGATGGATCACATTCATCTCTTAAAATAAAATTCAAAATCATCTTTAAATCAATCCTCATTTATTATTTCTCCTATCTTCATCAATCATTATTGGATCCTAATATGTATGTGTGTGTGTGTGTGTATTAGATAATTCAGAATTATCATTTATAACCTAACCTTTTAGAATTAAAATTTAGATTTTAAATTTCAAACTTAAATTCTAGAGTAAAATACCCTTTCTGGTCCCTAACAAAAAATACGGACCCCATTTTTGTCGCTGACAAAAAAACCGACCCTTATTCGTCCTTTTTATGGGACTAAAAATGACCTTTTGGAAATTTGTGAGGGATCAAAATGTCCACCAATCGACCTTTATTCGTCCTTTTTATGGACTAAAAAGGATATTTTTTTGTCAAGGATCAAATGGGGTCTGTGTTTTTTTGTCAGGGACCAGAAAGGGTATTTACTCTAACTTCTAAATTTGAATTCTAAATTCAACTTGGCATAAGACCCTGTTGGGTCTTCTAACATATTTAGGTCATTTTGTAGAGAAACTGATTTCCCACTGAGGACACCATATATGACGTCATTTTCTCCTCATTGGACTTGAAGTCTCACTCCAACTAGGGGTGGAAAAAGGCCAGGGGCCTATGGCCTAGCTTGTTTTGAGCCTGGTCAGGCCTGGCCTGTCAGGCTAAAAGGCCAGGCCAAGGCCTCTTTCAAGGCTTGTTTTGCATAACAGGCCAGGCCTAGGCTAGATAATAAGCCTTTTAGGCCTGTCAAGCTGGCCTGTTAGAAGAAGGATAAAATTGTAATTTCCCTATTTACTCTTGTGACACGTATACCTACTGGCTGCTTGTGTGAAAAAACCCTAAAGTTCATTCAATCTTTCGGCCGCTCCCTCGCTCAGCTCGATGTGCCTACCGTCAAATCTCAATCACGATTCATGCAATCCGAGTCTGAGATCTTATTGAGAAAGCCAAGTCTGGGATCTGATTAAACAAGCCGATCTGTTTGTAACTTTCCCTGGTTCAGTCTTTGGCTGGATCTCGCTCTCACTGACAAATTGGTAAGTATTTGCTTCTGCTAGTTTGATTCAGTCAATTCTTCTTTCGGATTTACAATTTGTTTCTCAATTTCTTTTTTAAGGTGCTTTGGATGATTTCCAGAACTTGAACGTCAATTCTACCATTCAAAGGTATCATCTATTTTCCCCTTTTTGCTTTTCCTTTGTGTTGAAAATGTGCTATTCGCGCTTTTATTTCTTAATCTTCACTTTCTTTTGCTCGTAGTTCTAGGGTGGGAACTGAGAACAGGGAGGATTATCCTCCTCTTCTGCCTTCCGGAGTTCAAGGACTGGGCATGGGGTTACCTGATTTGAAGAGTAAGAAGAAGGGGAAATAAAAGGTATCCAAGGATGCCCATGTATCGGAGGCGCTTGACAAACTCAAATAGAAAATAGTTGAGGCTATTAAGGGAATTGAATCTGTGTCTAATGATGCGGATGATAATGACACTGTGGACGAATGGTTGAAGTAGTTTAAAGGACAGTGAACATTCATGTTATCTTCATATCTTGGATGAGAATTTCTTACTTGTAGACCTTTGTTTTTTTATTGTGTTAGCGTAAGCAATTTGAGTGATGAGGACCATCAGGTGATTTTTTTTTAAATTATATTACAACTATGAAGTGAATATGAATGAATTTTTCATGCACTTGTGATTTGCTTCTTCTTAATCTTCCTCTTGAAGAACATGACTTTAGAATTAGAAACTATACACAATAGTGGATTTGGACACTATTGTTGTCTATGGACAAGGGGTATATGAGAGAAGTGGTGTCACTTGTGTGTCAGGTAGTTTGTTTGCTGTTTCACGGATGTTCTAAAGGAATATATTTGGTTGGTCTTTCTTCTATGGTAGGCATAATTAATTCTCATTATTCTTAGAAAGTAGAAGATAACTCTTCAGTTTGGAGAATAGATTGTAATTACATGTACAACAACAAGGTTGACGACTTTTGTATCTATATGATCGTTTTATGTCTTTTATGCTCATTTCTATCATTGCATTCCCAAATTTGGTTTCTTTTCTTTATGTAATGCTTCATCAATTGCTTTCTGCCTCACAAATGAAGTCATAGCCATATCTGATTTTACTTTTAGAGTTTACAGCACGTCCGTTGATCACTAATCACTAACCCTAATCCAAGTATATGATTGTATGGTTCTGTTGCCTTGGTCAACAATTTTTGGTTCTGTAACCATTACATTGTTGAAGAGCTTACTTCTAGTTTGGATTTAAACAGTCTCGGCCAGCTGTAAGTTTGCTTACATTTAGAAAAACTGGCCTCCTTAATAGGCCACAGGCCAGGCCAGCCTTGTATACAGGACAGGCTCAAGCCAAAAAAATGGCCTGTAACAGGCCACAGGCAACAGGCCAGGCTCATGCCACTTTGTTGCCAAATAGGCCTGGCCTGTTAAGGGTGAAGCCTGGCCTGGCCTAGCCTGTTTCCACCCCTAACTCCAACCCAATTACACATTTACTCTTGATAAAGCCTAGTAATAATTATTGGCCCAAGTTTGCTAATTTTAAGCAATCAGGAATAACCTTTGTGTGTGACCCATTAGGCTCAATTAGTCACTGACATAAATAAACTTGGACCAATTAAAACTCCTATAATGGGCCCAATTTATTTAATGACCTCATAATACACTAGCGATGCTCTGCGGCCCCATAACTAATTGAGTTGATCAAGTGATCTACCTTTTATATTTGGACACCATGCAGGTATCATCCCTTACATCGTCATTCACATTTAGTCGAGAGCAAAGATAGAGTATCATCTGTCTTGATTGACTAAATGTAGCTAATTCACAGAACTAGGAATCTTCTTATATTAACTCTACAACGGATCATGACTATTCATGATCACTTGCTGTGTGTACAGACTCCTGAGTTAATTAGAAGCTATCCAAGCTCTACTGGTCTTGTGAATGACTAATCCCTTGTAGGGGATTGTGAGTCCTTTTAGCATGTCCATCTATACTCATGTATTCGAGTTACACCCAAGAGTACACTGTTCTCCCCATTTTCTGGTGGATAGAGTTGTACGATCAAAGTACAACCCTAGGACATAGTGTTCGGTGACATCCTTAAGTCCAAGACGATCCGCACTACCAAACGATGAGAGACTTTACATATCCAATGATACTCTCTACAATGAATCTTTGTGGAGTCTCTCAGTGGGTTAGTTCGGTGCTATCTTTTCTCCAACAGATCCACCCACGACATCAACTAAGGCATCAACATGCCTGTATTCCATGAGGTCCCTACCTTGTATCTCATACATGTAGATGATGTCGTACTAGTCTTATTGAGATCATCAATGTCCTTTCTTGGTGATTCAAGACTGGGAACGAATTTTAGGCAATAAATATCCAGTGTTCTCGAGTCCTCATGATCATGATCTCTATCATTGATCCTCAAGAATAACACATGTTCTATTCCTAGGCTTTTATCTTCAAAAACATATTTACCTTAAAATAAAGGCGAGACATAAATATGATAAAGTTAAAATATGCTCATTTATTAATAATGAAATACTACAATGTAGAAAAAGGTGTTGATATGTCCTTACAGATTGTCTCTAGGACACCTATATATTAACAATTTCTCACTTGGCCTAGAGTCAATCAGGTCGACATGTATACCCAATGACTCATAATGACTATCATGTTTTCTCTAAGAAACTCTCTTAGTGAGAGAATCAGCCAAGTTATCATCGATGGGGACATAGTCCATTTTTATATCTTGTCTTTCAACAATATCTCAGATGAGGTGATACTTGTGGAGCATATGCTTGGATCTTTGATGAGACCTAGGTTCCTTGCCCTGAGCTATAGCTCTGGTGTTATCGCAATACAAAGGTATTGGGTTAACACTGCTAGGAACCACTACAAGTTCATTGATGAACTTCTTGATCCATACTACCTTCTTAGCCGCTTCTAAAGCTGCTATGTATTCTGCCTTGGTACTAGAGTCTTCCGTGATCTTTTGCTTGGAACTCTTCCAACAAATTGCTCCACCATTTAGGGTGTAAACTACACTTGACTGGGATTTACAGTCATCTTTATTATTCTGGAAACTAGTATTAGTAAACCATTTCACTTTTTGCTCACTACTACCACCGTAAACCAGAGACAAATCCTTAGGGCCCGTTTGGTTCAGGGAACATTTAAGGAGGGAAAGGAACTTAAAGAAGGGAAAGGAACTTAAAGGAAGGGAAGGGAATATTGAGAGGGAACTTTAAAAAGTTGAGCTGTTTGGTAGATATGGGAATTTAAGTAAGTTGAGGGAAGATAAACTGTTTGGTAAGAAGAATTGGGTGTTGGTTAAGTAGGAAGATTAGGTAAAATTCCCACAATGCCCCCCCAAAAAAAGGCATAAAACATATTTTTGTTTTGTTTTGTTTTGTGAATTGTACAGAAACAAAGGCAAATCAAATCGCGTCTTGATGGAGAAAGAAAATTTTTGAAGACCTCGAAGGGATCTGGACCATGAAACAAATATAAGATATGCGAAAATAGCCTACAAATAAAACCAGTTACACACTGAAGTTGCAAAATAACACATTCAAGTTCGAACCAAACAATCAAGTTCGAACCAAACAATCAAGTTCGAACCAAACAGTCAAGTTCGAACTCACAACACAAAATGTCAACCAGTACAGTAAAATTAAGGAGGTAAGTGAAAAATAAACATGTACACAATCTCTCAACTTTCTACAAGAACCTTGCTCCATGAATCTCCCCTGTTGCAGAGTCTCAAAGCGCCGACAACAAGTTACACTGGAAAAGCCATCTACCTCCACACCCACACACATCTATTGAGTCGAGGAGCAAAAGTAAACGAAAAATTCTCCTGAATCACACACAACAACGAAATAGGGGAAGGAAAACGCAGATCCACATACCCACAACATCTAGCAGAAATGATGAAGAAGAAAAACAAAATTAGCCAAAACCCATGCCACAATCACGCACACAGATGCGACTAGAAGGAAGAGGAAACACAAAAAACTGCTCGATCCCTCATGCCTACAAGGCAGCGTCGATTGTGGTGGTCGAAGGAAGAAAAGAAGAATGGTGACGCTGAATCTGGGAAAGAAGGCGAGAAGCATGTGGTTTTATAATTTCAGAGGGGTTTTTTTGTCTCAAAATTCAGTTTCCCGGGAACGTTTTCAAGATCCCGCCATTTTTGAAGGGAACTCAAGTTCCCACGTTTGTGGGAAGATTGGGCAAGGCTGGAACTCAGTCTCACCGGAACCTGTGACGCCAAACGGTTTTGGGGGTGGGAACTGTGTTATGTTCCCTGGAACTCGCGCGAGTTCCGTGAACCAAACGGGGCCTTAGTCCTTCTTAAGAACTTTAGGATTTGTTTCTACGGCTGTCCAGTGACCCTCTTCAGGGTTAGCTTGGTATCGTCTCATAATCTTAAAGCATAGGAGACATATAGTCTCGTGCATAGCATGACATACATGATGGATCCAATTGCTGATGCATATGGAATTCTCTCTATGTGTTCCCTTTCAACTAGTTTCTTGGGACACATAGCTTTAGAAAGATGAATGTCATGACTGACAGGAAGAAAACCCCTTTTCGACCCATCCATGCTAAACCTCTTTAGTATCTTGTCTATGTACGTGGACTGGGATAAACCTAGCAACCTTTTGGATCTATCTTTATAGATCTTTATACCAAGTATGTAGGCCGCTTCTCCCATATCCTTTATGGTGAAGTTTTCTGATAACCATATCTTTGTGGACTGTAACATGGGAATGTCATTTCCAATGAGCAAAATGTCATCCACATAAATCACAAGGAAAACAATAGCACTCCCACTGACCTTCTTATTAACTCATGGTTCATCTTCATTCTTGATAAAATTGTTTCCTTTAACAACTTCATCAAAACAAAGATTCCAGCTCCTTGATGCTTGCTTTAGCCCATAATTGATTTTTAAAGTTTGCAAACCATATGCTTTTGGTCCTTGGATTCAAAACCCTCAAGTTGTGTCATATACACCTCCTCCTTCAAGAAACCATTTAGGAAGGTGGTTTTTGACATCTATCTGCCAAACCTCATGATCATGATATACGGCTATAGCTAGCATAATCCTGATAGATTTGATTATGGCAACAGGCGAGAAAGTTTTGTCAAAGTCAACTCCTTGCTTTTGACGATAACCCTTCGCAACTAACCTATCTTTGTAGGTTTGTATGTTGCCATCTGCATCAATCTTCTTTTTGAAGACCTACTTGCACCAAATGGGAACTATTCCCTTAGGTGGTGTAACCAAGGTCCATACCTTGTTCTCATGCATCGATTCTATCACGGATTCCATGGTTTGAAGCCATTCTGAGGAGTCAACATCCTTGACTGCCTCATTGTAGGAAGTAGGTTTGTCATCATCAACGGTCTATTGATTCTCAATCACAAAACTGTACCTTTTAGGTTGATGAATAACCCTAGAAGTCCGACGGGGTTGGGTGTTTACAGCCTCTTTTTGAGGCATCGCCTGATCAACAGACTTGGGCTCTGTTATCTATTCATGTAGGTCTTGAATTTCTTCAAGTTCTACCTTACTCCCACTAGCTACTTGAGAAAGTAGATCCTCCTCAAGAAAGGTAGAATCCTTGGATACAAACACTTTATAGTCCTCAGGGTAGTAAAAATAGTATCCCTTAGTTCCTTTGGGATATCCGACAAAATAGCACAAAGTGCTTCTTGCCCTTAACTTATTCGGTGTTAGGGTATTAACATAAGCTAGACAACCCCATACTTGAGGTAACTCAAGTGGGGCTTTCGGGCCCTCCATATCTCATACGGAGTAGTCTTGAACAGATTTCGACGAAACCCTCTTTCTAGGTTTAACACCATATAGAGGGTGAATCCCAAAAACGATTTTGGGAGCTTCTTACTGCTCATCACTGATCGTACCATGTCAAGCAAGGTTCAGTTCCTCCTCTCAGACACACCATTTTAATGTGGTATGTATGAAGCCGTCAACTATGATAGAATCTCATTCTCTCTTAGATAATCTTGAAACTCCTAACTCAGATATTTGTCACCTCGATCAGATCAAAATGTCTTGATCATCTTGCCAAGTTGTTTCTCTACTTCATTCCTAAATTCTTTGAACTTTTCAAAGGCTTTAGATTTATATCTCATAATATACTCATATCTGAATCTTGACTTATCATCAATAAAGGTGATGCAGTAGAAGTATCCTCCTCTAGCTTGATTAGATATGGGCCCACAAATATCCGAATGAATGAGTTCTAACAACCCATTGGCTCTGTGACTCACGAGCTTCTCAAGCTTGGTCTTCGTCATCTTACCAGCCAAACAAGATTCACAAGGCCCATAGGATTCGAAATCCATGGAATCTAGACAATCATCATTATGTAGTTTAGACAATCTTGTCACATTAATGTGTCCCAATCTACAGTGCTAAGGATAGGATCAATTATCCAGCCTTGGTTTCTTAACTTGAATACTAAGAAGTTCACTATTCCTAGGATTCTTTAGTACCAAAGGTAGAAACATCATCTTGCTTCTTTCCCTTGAGTCTTGTAAGGGCAATTCCTCCTCTAATGTCCTTCCTTTTGATAATGGAAGCATACAACAGTGTCTTTAGACTTCCCTTTTCCTTTGCCCTTGCCCTTCTTTTTCTTGGGCTTGTCCTTGGGCTTGAGCATTTCTATCTCCACAGGCTTACCCCTGCCCTTCTTCTTGAGCTTGCCCTTGAGTAGGGCCAATAGAAATTGGAGAATCTAATATCTAAGCTATCTTCTTAGAATGAAAAACTAATTTTTCATTCCGATACTAGCTCTTAAAATTAAGTCCAACTATCTTATTAGCATCTAGAATATAACAAAATTAAAGTTTCCGGTCATGACTCATATGTTGAAAAACAAAAACAAAATAGGACTTATAAGTATTTCATTAACCATATATGGAGACTTTTGAAACGTATATGGCCCCTCCCACTATTTTCTCTAGAATCAATAACCCTCAGATATTGATTTTAGGGTTATCCTTCATAAAGATATCCGTAGTAGGCTAAGAGAACAGCTGGAATCATTTGTTTCCAGCTAAGCCTGCAAGACTTACTTATCCAGTGGGTTGATTAACAACATCACCATGTCTTCTCTTAGATCATCAGGTTGACAACACCTTGTCACTTAGTGTTACATCACTATGTAACAACCTGACTTCTTTACCCTAAATGTATAGACCTGGTTGAGCTCGGTGGCTATACATTTAGTCTAGTACAAACCATCATCCCAAGTGTCATACACTTCGAATGGCACCGGCATACACTACACAATAAATAAGTCTTAGCTGAGTTAGAGAGAGCTATCATGTCATAGGATTCATAGGTACCACTGATGATGAGAGATAAACAAACGCGCTAGATAATTTATGTGAGGGTTCTCTTCGGTCCCATCTTCAATTACTAACTAATAAATTAACTAGCATTTAGTCAATTTCTAAGCTAGAATTGATTTTATCTTGCATGCATAAATTAGACATACATATAAAACAACTATCACATAGTTCAATTTTAAACGGTTTGTATTTATCATGCATGCTAGTCGTGTGGTGAACACGTTTACTATTATCATGCATAGTAGTCGTGATAATTCTATGCATAATAATAATAATAATAATAATAATAATAATAATAATAATAATAATAATAATAATAATAATAATAACAATTCACATATTTTGTGGATGATCATGATGCCTTCCGATTATTGATCCAAAACATCTCCATGTCTTGGGTTTTCAAATCTTTTAATTTGCTCCATTCTTTCATCATGGTCGAATGATCTCTTGGTAAACTGTAATACCCGGATAATTATTTATCGTAAATATTATATTTTGATAAATAATACCTATTGAAAATAGGTGAATATGTGGTCTCAAATTTTATAGTGTATTTTATGTTATTTTTCTAGGGTAATTTCTCTTGAAATTAGAAGGAATAAAGTGCCAAAAATCCCTAAATACATTTATGGGTCATAAAATACCCTGAGAGTATTATGATATGTCTTAAGAGGCAATTAAATATTTATTAAAAATAGGAAAGTATATTGTCTCTAATTTTGGTAATTTATTAAATTATTTCCTTGGAATTTAAATAGGAAAAAATCCAATATTATTTTGGGGATCATAAGTTGCCTTATGATTTTTAATATAATATATGGTGCATAAATTACCAATGTCAACACAATAGTTGTGAGAAAACAATTAATCTAATTTAAGAAAATTGTCAACAATTAGTAGGTGATTAAATAAATAATTAATTACTAATTGTTTAGGCATGAATGAAGGTAATATCCAAAGTTAAATATCTAAAACCCCTAATTGGAGATTAATGACCAATAAAGGATTAAGATTGGCATAAATATAATTGCTAATTAATTAGGAATGATTAAGAAAATATATAAGATTAAATACATGAAATCCCTAAAGCTTAATTGATCAACAAAGAATTACTAATCATAGGATTAAGACACTAAACAATCTTCCTAATCAATTTTGACAAGTCAAAACATTAAGCAATGGTTGGGATTGAATCTCATAAAGCAAGATCTAAGGTTTACAATAATTCTAACAATTAAATGGTCTAAATCCATGTTATTAGCTAAGAACCAATGGGAGAATTTCTTGCTAATTAAATCAAAATAAATTAAAGCTAATATTAATTAATTGAAAAACAATAAAAAATCAAAAGGGGGGAGGGGGAAACCGTGTGTGTGTATGAGTGATGTTGAATGTGTGTGTGTGTGAATGCATAGGCAAGTTGGAAGAAAAGAGAAAAAGAAGAAAATATATTTTGTGGAAAAGCAAGTAGGATAAATGAGAACCGATAGAAACTAAATTATATCTTGAAATATGTGAACTAAGTATTAAACATCAAGACATATTATGAACAAGTGAATTTTTATCCCGAAGTGGGTAAAGACCCCTAATTGGACCATAATCCTTAATATTTAAAGTATTTCTCAAGTGATAATATAAACTTCCAAAGTTATCTCAAAAAGTATTTGGGAATATTAAGAATATCCGATTAGAAACACTGAGCAGGGGAATTTATCGATAAGGGAAAATCTCAAATGGATAAGATGACTTGGGATGACATCATCTTTTGAAGAAAAAGAGAGGGGGAAGTCGGCCAACTAGAAGGGAGGGTGAGGATGAAGCTTCAAATGAAAACCTAGATCTAAGGGCTAGAAATTAAGAAGAGAAAGTTGGAAGGAATTACAAAGATGCCATAGTTTTTGCCTATAAATAGCTTGCATTTCCTCTCAAAATTTTCACACCAAATCCAAGAGGCAATTCGAAAATCTATAGAGAAGAGAGAAGGAAGAGCTCTTGAGGAAAAGTAGCAAAGTTCTGGGTAAATTCTTCAGTCCTTAGCTTTTATGTTCTACTTTTTAGTTTGGTAGTTCTTGGAGTGCTAGTGTAGTTCATAGCTTAGATGTTGTTTTGATCTTTAATCTTCCAATATATTGTTGATATCATGTTTTATGGTTAAATATGGTATTTATTTTGAAATTATGATGGAGATAGAGATATGGCAAAATTTTGGAAGATTAGAGTCAAAGTAGCGAAGCTCTGGCGAAATTTAGTCGGTTAGCAAAGTCAAGGGTAAAATAGTCATTATGACTAAAATATCTGTTAGGATATTATCTGATTAATAAAAATGCTATTATCCTTATAGGATATCTGTAAACACGTTCCGATCGACAGACGTACCGTATTTCATCAACGAAGGTATGTTCGCGCACTAGTAACACTAACTCTGATGTTTATCGTATGCGTATATGTGTTATGTTTATTGTATGCGAATATATTGTATGCGTATATGTGATAGATGATGACTTTATGTCTGTTGTGTGTTTATGTACTATTGGTGTACGTTCGCGTACTAGTAACACTAACTCTG
This sequence comes from Acacia pycnantha, assembly GCA_025563575.1. Classification (NCBI taxonomy): domain Eukaryota; kingdom Viridiplantae; phylum Streptophyta; class Magnoliopsida; order Fabales; family Fabaceae; genus Acacia; species Acacia pycnantha. The sequence continues at coordinate 2,601,618 of JAMWYP010000006.1, forward strand.
ATGTTTATTGTATGCGTATATGTGTTATGTGTATTATATGTGGTAGTTGATAGCTATGCTGTGTGTTTATGTACTGTTGATATGTTTATGCTTGCTAAGGGCCACACATCCGCCAGAGGGGCTTATTTGCTATTGGGATACGTTTGCCTCAGGCCACACATCTGCCAGAGGGGCCTATGTGTGTTAGTTCTCAATTGGTTTTGATGATAACGGACAATTGTAAACACGATTGAAGTTTGTCTTTGTAAGTTGAAAAACTTACTGTCTAAGGCAAACTCGAGTTTCAGTTTGGAAACTCGAGTTTTGGCCTAACAGAGAAGTGCTAAAATTTTTGTAAAGAAATGCAAACTCGAGTTTGGGATTGAAAACTCGAGTTTTGGCCATACAGAGAGCATTCGAGTTCATTTACAGACAAGGAAAACTCGAGTTTGATTTTGAAAACTCGAGTTTTGACAAGACAGAGAGCAATCAAGTTTTTCGATAAATCCAAAACTCCAGTTTCCATGGGAAACTCGAGTTTAGGCTTTCCTGAGTATTCTCTAAGTTTTTCGAAGTTCATGAAAACTCGAGTTAACCTTAGAAAACTCGAGTTTCCATTCCCTGAGAACAATGCTCATCTCTGACCTTGTAAAACTTCCATGTTTCAAATTGACTAAGCTTTTCAATGTTTTCTCATAAAAGAGAAAACTCGAGTTTCTGTTTTAAAACTCGAGTTTTGACCTTACAGAGAAGTTTCCAAAGTTTTCAACAAATGAGGAAACTCGAGTTTAGTTTTGGAAACTCGAGTTTTGACCAGCAGAGCTTTGCTAAAATTCGATCATTTGAAAACTCGAGTTATGATTTGGAAACTCCAGTTTTGAGATTTTGGACTAAAACATAATTTCTCATTAAAAATCCAAAACTCGAGTTGGTCACTTAACGACTCGAGTTTTGCACTATTCACTAGGCTTGTCCAAAATGCCAAATCGCGATGTTTGTCTCTGTGAAGAGAAAACTCAATTTTGGATTGAAAACTCGAGTTTCGGTCTTTTGCTAAAAGTTCACTGAAATATGAAAACTCGAGTTTCGAAGAACTGACTCGAGTTTCCGTCGCAGAATTTGAATTTCGATTTGAACGAATTCGTGAAATGTTTGTGTTTGATCTCTATATCATCACTCGTAACTATTCCTAACTATGTTTAATCAGTTTGTTAGTGAGTTTCAGATAATTTTAGACAGGATTAACAAACTGCTCTTCCAACGGATTAATAGTCAGAGAGTCAACTCTGAACTTCTGCAAAACTAGATCAGCTAAAGACTAGAGAGAGAAGAAGACCAATACCTTCATTAATCATCCTCTAATCACTCCAACGGTTATCTGAGGATTTATAACGGTCAATTAATGATCTCTACCTATAAATAGAGATGCATTCAAGTCTTCTCAACAAACCAACCTGTGCAAAATCGAAAATCATTAAAGTTTCAACTACTCTTTGAGTTTTCTGTTGTAAAGTATCTTTGATACATTAATTCTTCAGTGTTTATCATATCTACTCTTAGAGAGAGTTTTTCTTGATTGTAAATCATTCTTGTAAGTTATCTCAAGTCAAGGGGACTTGGAGATTGGGGTTATTGATTACAACTTGTAAGGGGGAATAAATTCTAGAGAGAGAATTACTCTTGAGTGCAGAGTGTGTAATCAATCTTGATAGTGAGAAATCCCAGAGAATCTGGGGACTGGACGTAGGTCAAGTTGTTGGACCGAACCAGTATAAATCCTTGTGTCTTGCTTCTTCTCCTTATGCTCTGTTTTATCTTCAGTTTCGAATCCTTAAACAGAACCATCGAAAAGTTTTTGAGAATCCCCAATTCACCCCCCTCTTGGTGATTCAAGTTCCACTTTCAATGTGCTATTGGGATACGTTTGTTGAGGGCCACACATCTGCCAAGGGGCTTATGTGCTATTGGGATACACTTGTTGTACATTTGGTTGTGTGCTCATATACTGTTAATATTGTGAACATCTGTAACCCATATATTGTGTATATAAGCATGAGGTTAACTGTTACCTGAGGTCCGGTACGCGTTGGACCTCAGCTCTTAACATGGCTTCAGGGTCAGGAGGACCGAGGACCGAGGATAAAGGCAAGCAGCACGCTTAGAGACCCGGCTGAAGACTTTCTTTTGTTATGTATTTACTTTTACTTTAGACACTCGGATTAATGTACCGCTACTGCGATTAGCCAGACATACTACAGTTGGCCATTTAAATATATGTATCAGTTACTCTCTTGCTCCGATGCTCTACTCTGATGATAAAAAAAAAAAAAAACTATTCTGCTTTTGAAAATGAGATGTTACATAAACTCTTCTTGTACTTGTCCACGATCTAAAATTTTACATTCTTATTCTTATTACAATTTTTTATGCAATATTTAAATTGGGACAAAACAATCCCATTTACCAAAAATAAGAAAATAAAAATAAAACTTAAATCGGGACAAAACAATCTCATTTACCAAAAGAAATAAAATTTAAATAATTCATTCGAGGCACCATGACCATCCCTTTTCTTGTACCTACAAAAAGGTTAGAAAAAACACATGCATGTATTTTTACAAATCCTAATTTATTATTGAATCAAATTCAATATTACCCCATGTGTTTTCAGTAACAAGCCCAACTCTAATACCAAATGTTGTCTCTTTGGCGTCACCACAAACACATATGTCATTAATCATCGTACAGAAGCTTTTTTTTTTTTTGGGTCAACAATCATACAGAAACTTATTACACATACAGTTGCAACTAAAATCTAATCATTCGTGTTTACTTGAGTTTGGAATACTTGGCGAGTCCTCTTTTGCGAAGGTAAAGATATTGTCGCATGAGATACCAATTAAGGAGTGAATGAGGAACCATTCGTATGAGAAGACATTGAAGAGAATGGAAAATATAGGGCACACACATACTCTCTTTATAACCAAACCATCTGATGCAACTTTTGCTGTAATCGTTAGCAGTTGGAATAAATAAGGATGTCTTCAGTTGAAGCAGTTCCACCATCTTCGTTGCCACATACATTGGTACCTATACATAAATATGATCCAACAATATTCATCACATCATGGATCATTAATCATATCATAAATAAGTAAATTGTGAGTCATGTGTCTTGCACAGAGTTTGAAGCAAGCTTATCTATGATTTTGTTCTCTCTCTTTTTTCGTTTTTGCTTTTTATTTTATAGTATATATTAAATATGAATGAATTTAGAAGGTTAAGAGAGTATAGGAGAACCTGGCACTGGATGTCAATCCCTTTTGATTTGTATTCTAAACCGATGCATTTTGAAAACATCCACAAATACCTGGGAAATTGGCAAAGTATGAAACTATAATTACATATCTTAAAGTAATAATTGCTTTAGAACTGTATCTTTAATTTGCTACAAAGAGAAGCAAAGATTGTGGGTTTGAGCCAAAAAAAAAAAAAAAAAGCAAAGATTGTGGGGGTAATTGGGCCCCATTCACATGCCACCCTTTCGTCTTGGTCTTTCTTTCTTTTCACATTATCCTACTACTCCCTCCGGTCCTAATTATAGAACATATTTATCCGATTTTGAGGAGGTTAAGAAAAGAAGTTAAATTAGTTAATTTTACTCATTTTTCTAAAATACCCTTATATAATTTAAAATGACATAAGTAAAAATGAATCAACAACTTCTACCATAGACCTCTCCGATCTAGAATTTTCCTATCCACACGCTATCTAATTGAAATAATAGTCTTGCTACATATACATATATATATATATATATGTGTGTGTGTGTGTATATCTACACACATATGTATATGCAAACACACACACACAAAGATATATGTGTGTGTTTATATATGTACACACACATATATTGACAGACAGACACAGATATATATAGATATATATATATATATATATACATATAGGGTTAAATTTTTGCCACGGAAGTTTTGGCTAGGGGGCATCTAGCACCCGGAAGTTTTCTTGGTATCATTTTTGCACCGGAAGTATACAAAAAGGAGCAAATGTGCCCAGGAAGTTTTTTTTAGAAACAAATTTGCCCCGGAAGTTTTTTTTTAAGAGCAAATTTGTGTAAACTTCCGGGGCAAAAATGATACCACAAATGATCAATTCAACGGTTAAGATCAACTGATGGGCAAGATTGCTACATTTGTAAACTTCCGGGGCAAAAATGATACAAAAAAAAACTTCCGGGTGCTGGGTGCTCCAAAACCAAAACTTCCATGGCAAAATTGGTCTTTATCCCTATATATATATGTGTGTGTGTGTACACATATATATCCATAGATATATATACAGACACACACATATATATACTAAAAGTTTCATTAACTTGAAGAGTCTATGCACCCACATACATATACTCACCAAAAACCAAACATACTTAAGAGAATAAAATATGAGTATTTTAGGAAGAAATCGATAAAAATTAGAATGTTATCTTATAATTATGACCAAAACCAACTCTCAAATGTTGTCCTATAATTAAGACCGGAGGAAGTATTACATATATAGTTGCCGTATAGAATCAAAATTTGTAATATATATATATATATATATATAAACTATAAAATAATTGAAAAGCTGATAATAAGAGCTTGTGGATTACACATGACATGGCAACTAAAAGAATAATTATTTTATTGAATTAGAATAAATTTTTTCATGTTTTACATATTATTATCTTTTAAAATTTTAATATTTTTGAATGATCAAAATAAACAGAAAGTTAACTTGAACCCATATTGGATCAGAGAGCATCCAAAACTTGTGATACTCAGATCAGGTTTTAAGAACTTAGTGGAAAACACCGTTTCTCTTTCTTATGCCTAAACTTTTTTAACTGCTTCTTTAATCAAATTTAATGTAAACTCATACCAGAAATAACCTTAAGCTGCAATATTGTTCAAGAAACCGGTTGAGAACTTCAAGATTAATAATAAATAAAACTTACTCTGGCAAAAAAAAAAAAAAAAAGATTAATAATAAATAAAACTTACGCTTTTGTAGCAGCATAGAGAGAAAGCAGAGGATAGGAAGGAACAATAGAGCATGAACCAGAACCAATGTTGACGATGACTCCTTTTTTCTTTCTGATCATTCCTTCAATCACAGCCTTTGTCACCCAAGTTATTGCTTCCAAATTCACTTTAATTATTGCTTCCATAAACTCCAAATCATCTTCATGGAAGTACCTCGGATAAGGACTTGCCATTCCTACGTTATTCACCAACACACCCACATCTAAACCTTCAGTTTCTTCCTCTATCTTCTTCACTATTTCTTCTCCATTAACTTTCTCGAAGTCTATCACTACAAGCTTCACTTCAACATGTTCACCATGTGTGTCTCTTATCTCCTTCGATGTGGCTTCGAGCTTTTTAGGGTTTCGACCAACCAGAAGGACGTTGAGTCCTTTGGAAGCCAATTCCAAGGAAATGGCTTTTCCGATTCCATCAGTCGAACCGGTGACAATAGCCCATGAACCATAGGTTTTGAGATTCTTGGATGGCCGTAAAAACATGACCCACACCCACCTCACAAAATAGATGAAAGCTTTGAAAAGAGTGATGAATCCTGTGAAGCATGTTGCCACCAAGAAGATTTCCGGCCACCCCATGGCCAAATGCCTGACGATAATTGAGTTATGAATATTCCTTTTTAAAGGCGCATAATATATATGGGTATCAATGTATTGTCATTAATATTTATTTATTTATTTTATATACCGTAGGCTAATTTACATAGCAGATCATTGGTAGGATTCATATGAATAATTGCACAAATAATTTTTCTTAACATTGTTTTAAAAATATGGCTACACTACTACGAAAAAAGGTCTTTCATCATGTTTATTTTCGAGCATATATACATCATGATTTTGAAACGTCATATATGAAGGCACTATCTATACTCAGCGCAAATACCTAACGGTTCCGAACCGTGATGTATTGAGGACATACTTAAAAGTTCTTTGTTAATAACCATCATGTATTGAGGACATATTTCGTAGTTCTTTGTTAATAACTGTAATGTAAGGAGGACATACTTGATGTTCTCTTTTAATAAATGTTAATAAAGTATGAAAATCATAATATAATAAAAATTGGCAAAAATAAAAACTTGAACAAATATCAAAACTTGATTTCAACATATAGTTTCGGTTGCTATGGTTTAGAAACGTGACATACTCAATGTGTGTGTCTATATATATATATATATGTATATCAACATTTTACCTCATCATTCTTTTCCATGTTCTCTACTTTTCTTTTGTATTTTTCTCTATTTTAATCTTCAAACCAACACTTCATAAATTAAATATACTTTCTTGTCTTGGAATCTTATTCTTGTAACACCCCAAATTCCATACCAATTAGTGTGTCCGTGGACACGTAGTTTTAGAAAAATCAACAAAGTTTGAGGTGCTATATCAGAGTAATGCGAAAACGGAGAGCATGTACCAACATTTGGACGATGAGTAACTGATATAAAATGCCTAGGTATAAGCTGATATATTAAAAATTTCCCGAAGGAATATTCGTGTGATACAATAAAACAGAGCTTTGTATAATTACAACTCCTACATGTAACTATACAATCTTAAACCAAGCCTTAGGTAGACTTGGGGCATAGAACCTAACTCAGTCAGTCAAACCTATTGGCCAGGTAGGTGTCTAGTGGAAGTCTCCCCGTCTTTCACGGTGACTTATTGACTGAACCACATAGACAAACCCTGCCTAGACACCAAATGGTTTGAAGTAACTTTATCATATTCATGCCAGAAACTATGCCCTGTTGTCCTTCTATTGGCATTCGTCTTTGACCGGTGCCTTTCCATGACTTCATCCATCAGTGCCTCTCCATGGCTTTGTCCATCGGTGCCTCCTCAGGTCCAGGTTCCTTCCCTGAACTTTTAGTCAAGGCTGAGATTCAACTGAAATTGAACCCTAGGTAACAGTTAACCTCTATAGCAGACATAACAATATATGACAGATATTCATTACATATCAGCATTAATCATACATAGCACACAACAGATGTAAGGTTACAACAATACATAAGCGCACAGCACATGACCACATGTAATGTTATCCACGTTTGCACTAACCAGTGCCATGATGGCCCCTCGTGTCCTCAGGGCTAGGAAAATAATACTACGACGTTATCAAGACTATAACCTGTATACAGCTGAATGTATATAAATTGTTACCTAAGACCGAGTCTTAGCCACTTTATGAATTATCTCACATATAAGCATATAAGATATAGACGATTAAAGTTACCAGTACGCGAGCGTACCTTTCACCGTGTAGTTACCAGTATGCCCGACCTTTTGAATCCGACCCTGGACTTCCCGGATATCCTATACATTATCGTCAGATTATTTCCTTTTCCATAACCTATATGATATTGTAATTAATACCATATTTCCTAGAATAATATCAAAAAGGATATTTTCACCTATTTTGACATTTCTACCCTTGGTGGATTTATTATTCCACTTTTACCTTTATTTTCCTTAAAAACGAAATACTGGATTTTCTGGGCAGATTTTTCAGCAACTTTGAAAAATCATAATTAATTCTACATAAATCTTTTTTGAGTTATAAAAAATTATTTATTACCCTTGACATGTATATTTTCAAGGAAAAATATTCCCAGAAGCCATAACATCAAGAATCATTCCCAGTTAAATATGTTTTCAACGCTGCCCAGTTTATAACTCCAAAAATAAAGCTTAACTTTAACAAATTTTATCTCCTTATGTAGAACTCCAAATGATACATATATTATATATTTGGAAAGCCCTAGATGTATAATTTATTCCTATAAATCCTAATAATTTTTAAATCTCATTTTAAACATAAAATAATAGCCCAAACGTGGCTGACTCCAAAAAACTTCTAACCGCAAATTTTACCAGAATTTCGCTACTTTGATCTTCAACTTCCAAGAATTTTGCTCCACCATATTTTCCATCAAATTTTAGAAATAAACTCATTTTTAACCATAAAAATATGAAAACAAAACTACTTTGGAAGATTCAAGATCAAAACACAATTTAACTATGAATTTAAAGACTAAAACTTCAAGAACTTACTTGATCTTGCTTCTGCTCCTTCAAGCTACTCCTCACTCACTCTCTACTCTTTAGAAATCACCTCTTGGGGCTGATTTGGTGTGAAGAATTGTGAAGGGGTTTCTCTCTATTTATAGAGAAAGTCATGGCTTGTGCAATTATCATTTTGCCCTTCCTTCTTCAACTTATTCAACAAGCCATCTTCCTCTCTCTTTCCTATCCTCAAAACCGTCCCCCTCCCCCTTCTCTCTCCTTATCCTCTCTCATGCCATTAATAAGATTCCATATCTTATCCTCTTCCATTTTGATTTCTTATTAAAAACACATGTGCTCATATCTTGAATTAATTGCCCATAAATGCTCCCACATGCCTAGCTAATTGGAAAGACTTTTGGGCAGATTTTTATGATGCAACTAATGCCACAAGATAAGCCTTAAGTGCCATTTGAATTTAGATGCCAACTTGTAATTGATTAGTTAACTTATCAAGTTACATTGGGATATTATTTGACAAGATCTATCTTATCATAATGGTCCCTTAAATTTTGAAATTTCAGCCCCTTATGGCCCTAAAAATTGTCTTTCCATGTGTCTCAATCTTATGGAAGAGAGCTAAAGAAATATCAAGTTATTTTAAGTTTTTTCCACATGTGCTTTCATTTATGACAAATATTGGATATTAATCTCAAATCTTATCAAAATCTTATCTCATTATTTCCCCATGTGCTTGGACGAAATTGTAGACTTTAGGGACTGATTTTTTGTGAATTCATTAATGACATTAGTTAGCTCTAAGTATCCTTTGAAACTAGATGCAAGTTGCTAGTTGGTTGCTAACTAAACAAGAATGTATTTAGGTGTTAATTATAAAGTTTATCTCACACCTCTTCTTTCCTCTCACCCATTGGATCCAATGTGTGTTAGTTTAAGTTTAAATTTAAGTCCGCTTTGGCAGGACGCTTAAAATCAAGTTATTTAGGTAGGCAAACTCTTTGCCAATTACATCATATGTAACTCTTAGATCTTTATGGGATTTGATCATCATATGACCTGGCATGTTTAATCCCATCTAATACCTTGAGATCCAAAACCATTTTGATAATCTCAATTAAGTCAAGACAATAATGAATGTTGAGTATCACAATTACACACTCTTGTCTCACCAAGATAACTCAACTGCATCCACTTTGGTGGAACGTATAAATGGGCGATCTAGGTTTTGACAAGTATTCATTAATTAACGGCATTGCGACTTAAGATTTTATTTAGAGGGTAAATTAATTAATCCTATTAATTATACTTATATGAATGCAATCACTATTGTATCTCATATAAACTCTAAATTAATCATGCAGTGATTAAATCAAAACATAATTAAAACTGTGACACAACATGGCTTATCTAACCTATAATCCTCTCAAGCCAATGAGAGAACTTCTCTAAATAATAAAAGGAGAAATACAACAAGAGAAACCTCATTTTACATATGAGGGGAGTGAGATGAGAAGAGAATGTACATCAAGAATATTTAGAGAAAGTCATGGCTCGCAGGCCATATTTAAATAATACAACACTTGTAAATTCTAGAGTCATGTTGTTCACCACACCCAAAACACTTTAAATAATTAATTACAACAAATATTAATTCATACAATAGAAATAAAATATCTTGATTAAATTATCGAGTTTATATTATATTATATAGATTGATTGAATTTAATATGATGAATCATATTCATTTCTTATCAACCAAGTCACATTAAATTCACATCTTGATTGATTGATTGAATTTAATATGATGAATCATATTCATATCTTGATTGTTGGATAGCATTTAAGATGATGGATCACATTTATTTCCTTTCCTTTCTTCAAAAAACGTCCATAAAATGGCACATAAGAAATCAGCACTTTATAAGAGTCTAACCCTAATTTAAGTGCTCACAAGAAAGACCCAATCCAAACTTGAATTGGAAAATCCAAATCATAATGAATTAAATTTAAAATCTATAATATAATATCATGATTTAAATTCTCGCGCTACGAACAGTTAGTCACGGTGGTCCCGCTTTGATTTTGAAAACATTATATTGTTTTAGAAAGATTGTTTCATAAAAAATAATTTCAAGAACAAGTTGTTTCAAAAATAATGTCACCGGAGCTATTCAAAAGGATATCATCTTTTAGAAAGATTGTTTCGACCATGATCGAATGTGATCGACCTAGCGTGACCATCGTTTCTGCATAATCAGATCACAACGTGATCGATGTCGATCTGAACTCTTCAGAACTCAACGGATTTGAACATGACCGTCGGCCGTTTTAAGAATGTTCGATCTGAATGCTTCAGAACTACATGAAACGGCCGCGAGAACCTACTACATGTCCGTATACAAACCCTAACGTAGAACTATCGTTTAGCAAATTTGGTTTTAGCATATATATCACATATAGATTCGGTTTAAACATATATATCACATATATAATCTCATGTTTAAAACCCAATTTAAACACATGGTTGACTTGGCTCTGATGCCACTGTTGGGATCCGTACATGCAGTGGAAGGATTTCTCATCCATTAAAACTTATGAATCCCTTAAGAGGATCCATCAACGGCGTTTAAATCAAGGTTCGTTAGAAACCATACCTATATGAGCTTGTATGCGTCCTTTGCGAACACGTGGGCTAACACTTTCTTGCTCGATCAATCTCTAGGAGTCGACTCTACGAACTCACTCCCTCTACCGGTATCCACACCAAACAACTCTCCAACACGTAGGCAGCATGCTAGCACCTTCTTACTTTGCGTCTCACGTCTTTTCTCTCTAAGGTTTTTCGCGGCAGTTCCTTATTTTAATACGACTAGATCATTATCTTTTATAGAGTTTCTAAAACCCTAATTAGGCCGTATTAAAATATTCAAGATTAATCTCAATTAATCTTGAATTTGAATTTTAGATATAAATAGCATTAATTAATCTGTCCAAAAGATCTAATCTAATCTATTTATTTAATCCAAATTAAAAGCCTGCTGATTTAATTTATTTCTATAAATTAAATCTGAGATATGATTTCTTTCAATTTAATTAAATCTGAGATACTATATCTTTATTCGAAAATTAAATCAGAGATACAATATCTCAATTTGTTATAATTATCTAATTTATCAAATAAATTAAATACTATATAATAATATTATTATCTATAAATAATATCATTATTATTTTCAAATTTTAATATAATATATATATATATATATATATATATATATATATATATACACTATATCTTTATTCGAAAATTAAATCAGAGATACAATATCTCAATTTGTTATAATTATCTAATTTATCAAATAAATTAAATACTATATAATAATATTATTATCTATAAATAATATCATTATTATTTTCAAATTTTAATAATATATATATATATATATATATATATATATATATATATATATATATATATATATATATATCTGTGTGTGTGTGTGTATATGTATATGTATCCATCCTAAATTAAATACAGTATTCATTAAATCTTAGACATATATAAGATTCAATGAATCTAGATACTTTTACTCGTGTTGGGCTATTCTTGTGTGCGACCCTGCAGGCCCACATGAGATTGGCAGCGGGCCAATAATATATCAGCCCACAAGTCGCAAGCGGCCCCTAACAAGACATTGCGACTACCCAATTCATATAGGGATCGATGATACGATACAACCTATCATACAACCATGTCACGTCCCTTTTTGTCACGTGATAACTTGGTCAAGGATGAGGCATGGATAATGTTAACTTCATGTTCTTGACCATTACTTTCTCGATTCTTGAGTAGTCTAACAATTGAAATGGAAACTCCTTTCCATCGTAGTATGACCATACATTTCTCAAACTCACTCATCGAGGGGCCCAGTATTATCTCTCTACAAATGTGAGGGACAAATTCCATCTTGACCATTCACATTCCTTTGCATGAAAACCACTGATCCTGATCCAAGCCTTTATCATCACCCGGTCAAAGGTGACTTTTGACTAGGTCAAAGATCAGCGACTCATCATGTAGGAATCCATGATGATCTCAGGTCAAAGGGCATTGTGACGCGGTTATACATGAGAAAAGCTTAGGACTTAATCCATGCAGTTTTCTCATAGTGAGTCGGTCCAGCACCTTGTACTCTTATAAGTGCCTATGACTTTTATTCGTATCTCCATACCTCATCAAAGTCATACTGGTCTTATTTCATCTTTGCCCCGCGTAGATGACCGACCAGGGACATTTAGGATAATCAATAAGATATATCCAAGGATACAGTTATCACTATATACATGCAAATGAAAATGATAACTAAATGAAGAATACTTTAAATGAAATTCACGTTTAAAGTACAATGACTTGCCCCTAGGGCATAATTTCCAACAAGGCCCACTTCCAACATTAATCGTGCCACTTCCCGCCACTTTTCTCCTCACCATTTCCCGTATGTCGTGCCTTCATCTTCCATCTGCTCACATCCCTCCAACATACAACATCCCTGACACCTTTTCATCCTCCACTACCCTCATTATGGACCCCATCGTTCATCGTGCCTCTTCTCCCTTATATGCCCTCTCCACTCCTTTCTTGTTTCACTTCCTAGCACCTTCTCCCTTCACCAACCCTAACCATTGCCTTCGTTCACTATCCACCATTGTTACACCCCTACCGACCTCGCCCTTCCGGGTGGCGAGTTAGAGAGAATTCCTTTACTTGATTACCTTTCCTTCATTATTAGGTCCATTTAACATAAATTAGAGTGAGCGCAACAAAGCATATAACCGGTTTGCACAATCTACTATATTGGTAAAAATACGATAATCAAAAGTAAATAGTCCCCAAAGGGTTAAGGGTACAGTCATCCAACAAGAATACTGAAAATAATATACAGTCATCCCGAAATAAAATACAAGTATAATAGGGCATTCCCTATTCTTCAACCAGCACTGGTAAGCCTTACCTTTCCAAAAGGCTCTTCAAGCTTCAGGCACGACTCCCTGTAACTACAGAAGCTTCCGGAGTCCAATAATGGCCCCCAAAGTAACCATCAATACTCATGCACTAAATGTGAGATGTGCATGTATGCAACCATGAAATATATATGAATAAGAATAATATGCCAAATATACCATATATGCAAACAGACACAACCATCACAACACGTCTTCGGACCGTCGAGCCGCCTTACCAAGGCAGGCCCTGGAATTACCGGAATCACAGGCCAGTCCCGTTGGGCCCCCAACATAGGCAGACCCTGGCAAGCATCCTCAGAGCTAGGAACTCAATCACAAACATGCTCTGTATGCATATTTGGAAAAACACATACAAAACACATATGGCGAGCAACACATACAACAAAACACATAAAAGTGTCTGAGTAAAGTGGTTACTACCTGTGGGGTTTATTCTGCCTTAATATTTTATCGTGTCTGGTAGCTTTCCCAAGTATGTGTTAACCCTAAATAACATCAAAATACCTTATTTTAGCACTTTCCAAAAATACCCTTGCATTTATCACAAAATTCGAGCCCTTTACAATTTTTCAAGAAAATCCTGCGTTTTTGGCCCAACTTCAAACATTTTTAATAAATTCCAAAAAACTATTTTTTACATGAAACAAACGCCATAGTGACCATTAACATGTATATTGTTCTGTAACAATATTCCCAAAGTCCAGAAGTGCACTTATTGCAACATGTAGCCCAAACATTACCCTCTGTTCCAGAAATTACTGTAGCTTCAAGACTCTTTTTCAAATATTTATTTCTCCTAGTAGAAAACTCCAAAAAACATAAAATTATATATCACGGTGAATCCATGGATGTTTAATTTCTTCCTGTAAAATTTCAGCTTAAACCGATACCATGTACTATTTTTTAAAACTGGGTTGAAGCTTCGCTGCCCAGATTTCCCAGAACTGGCAGCAAGTTCTTACTTAAGGTTTTCGGTGTTTTCAACCTCGGAAACTTAAACCATGACTATACCCCCCACAAAACCACATTACAGAACCATTGGAGACCTTAAAAATTAAAAAATCCAACCATAACACTGAACTTCTACCTTTTGCACGAAAATATCTTAACAAGAACTCAAGAATATGGAGTTTTCGGGGTTACCTAGAATCGGAGAATCGTTGGGTGATCTTGGTGGCTTGAGTCTTGAGCTTGGTTATGGAGTTGCAGAACTCTCCTCTCTGGCTCTGGAAAATTTCACCCCTGCTTAGGGTGAAAATAAAAGGTTAAGCACCTTTTTAATAAAGGTGATCTTGATCCGGTAACTTTAGAATTAACAAGCGTATATTTCAGTCTAAAATTCATCTGGCTTTTGGTTTTTCCCCAAGTAAATATAGATAATTCCAGGGGTCTCTAGGGTTCTTCCAAGTGGCGCATACCCCCTTAAAGAGAGCATATTTTTATATGATTTTGGGGCAAATTACCTGTTTTGGCCCGAAACTTTCATAAATTACAATTGTGGCCCAGAACTTACTAATTATTCCTGAATTTTCCCATGTACTTTGACCTGCCCAAAAGGAAATATTTGGCGCCATTTAGGACCCACACACCTGCTTCAATTATTTTCTGTACAATTATTCCCATTTTGCCCTTTTGTCCGAAAAGTGGGACCCGCAGCTTGACTTTTTGACTGATTCTTCTTTTCTCTCTCTTCTAGCACGTTTTTAATCATTATGGGGGCTAGGTGGCATCACTTTGGGCCCACAAAATATTTTCTCTTACTTTTCCCCTGTCTTTTTCACTTAATCCGGTCCAATCTCCTTCTACCGGTCCACGTGGGTCCCGCAGGTCAACAGGGTGTCTCCCTTTGCACTTTTCTTCAACATTTCATATATTTTTCTTCTGAGTGCACATGATTAGGTGGCGCCTCCTTGACTTCTCAAAGTGGCCCCACACTTATCCCATTCAATCCAAAAGAAGCTCTTAACTGGTCTCTATTGGTCCCCTTTCTACCAGTTAACAGCCTGTAGGACCCGCATTTTGTGTTTGGGCCTGAGTATGGATAAAATCATTTGATTTTTCCTTCTCTCTCCTGGGTGGAAGAAATTGAATGCTTAAGGGGTAAGGATTTGACTATTTTTCCCTGTAATCATTACTTACTTTTTACTTTTTAATCTTGTAGTGACACGTGTCCTCAGGTAATTATTACAGCTGACTTTTCATTCTTATCTCAAAAACGCAGGAAATCCTTACCTGACCAGGAAATGTCATGTGCTCACCTATTTTAGCACATTTATACTTAGCTAACTGTCTCATACCTTAGGGCATAGCTAATTAACATTTTTACTAGTTGATTAACACCATATAGGTGTTTTTGTGCCCTTATGTACTGTCACTTTAATTTCTATGGTCCTTGAGCTCTTGATCAAAATACTCATAGGATTTCAATGTTTTATTTCCAAATTTAAATATCACACTTCTTGAACAGGGTCTAGTTGCATGCTTGATACAGGCTTATACTCAAGTCTCTAGGCCCAAAATTCAGGAAATTACAACCATGGTATGCATAGAACCACCCCACGGCACGGCGGGTACGCCCTCTATACAAGGCCTTATCCTCTCCGCTCCCGTCGGATCACCACAACCCGGATGCCACTCAATCATTTCTAGCTACCAGGCCCACCCCCTAGAATCCCTTCTCCTTCTCCTCCCCACCCACCCTCACCCATTTCACTCTTGTCCGACGATGCCGACCTGGATTGGATTCGTTTCCTGGCCATATGCTACCGCTACTACCTTGACCAAGTCCACCCCTACCCCAGCCAGCGCAACCTGCTCCTGCCCTTCCTCCCACGCTTCACCGCAGCGTCCACATCATCACGTTGCGTGCAGAGGTTGATCGCCTCTGGCTCGAGCTAAACGACGTCAACCTCGCCAGCATGCTCGCCTCGACACTCCCCTCAACCATCTCCATGCCCTCCTCGCTGGAAGACAGCCA
Organism: Acacia pycnantha; assembly: GCA_025563575.1. NCBI lineage: Eukaryota > Viridiplantae > Streptophyta > Magnoliopsida > Fabales > Fabaceae > Acacia > Acacia pycnantha. Next base: position 2,617,739 of record JAMWYP010000006.1, read on the forward strand.
CCAGTGCTCATCCTGCCCCGTTTGGGCCCTAGTTATTTCATTTTTTCTTTCGTTCTTTTCTTCTTTTTTATTTTCTTTTGACCGGCTCTACCGGCAGGGCCTTTGATATGATTCCCGAAAGAAAAGTATTATTGGATCAACTAGGAATGGAATTTCGCACCGAAAATTTCAGGCTCCAGCACGTCCTGAAAGAACAGCACGTATCTCATGCTACAGACCTCGGACTTGAGCGATTCCAAAACGAGGTGAAAGATGGCTTTCCGAAACACGACTTTGGCTCAAGAAACACCAAAGACCGATAAGGGAATCTGGAGATACGAAACGAAGAAATATCGAACAAAAACTGAAGATTATGGATTATAGGTAGGCGCCACAATTCCGAAGAACTGATAAGCCCAAGAACGCCACAAGGATCGATGCCCTTGATAAGTTCAGAGATTCTCAAAAGAACCCTAGAGAAGCTAGTCTCTCACCAAAAAGGTTAATTCTGAATTCAGTCGTCCCCTCGAAAAGGCTATGGTGTTCCCTTATATAGTGGACAACATCCATATTGAGTTTAACCTAAATATGCATACACACAAAGGAAAATAAGAAAGCCCAATAAGCCAGCCCAATAAGCCTTATTACAAAAGTTTAACTAAAAGTAAGAAGAATAAAACTAAGTGCAGAATTTGGGCCAAGTAAAATGAAGCCTTCATGCATATCCATTGAGGCTTATTCTTCAAGGTCTTCAATCTGAAATAAGTGTATCATTAGGTCTCTTCTTCCTTTAGACTTAGGCCTGTCTCAAGTAAAGTGGTCACCAAGAGATTTAGAGCCTCTTTAGCCTTTTTAGCTTTTGCTCTTGTCATTGGGCCTCCAAGACCTTGTATGTCCTCCAAGTATGTTGCCTTGGTCATGCCGCCTCCTATGTCCGCATCATTCCCTCCTTCTTTAGAAGAATTTGTCCTCAAATTGTAATCCTCTTCTCCTGCATCAAAAAGGGACAAATCAACCACATTAAAAGTAGCACTTACACCATACTCACTGATAATTGAATAGTTTATACACTTCTTTTTACCTCTTGATTAATAATTTAGGACTCTTTAGTTAATAAATAATGGTTTTTATGTTCATTTGGGCCTTGGGCCTTAAATTACATTTTAGTCATTCTTAATAATGAAATTCCAGTTTTGTATTGCTTCACTATTTTTACCATAACTCTTGAACCAGACATCGGATTTGCCTCATTTTTGTCTCATATTTCAGATGATTCAGAGAGCTACAATTGTTATGAAGACATAAAGAGCAAATTCGGTCAAGAGGGCGGTTGATTTTTGAGCCCAAGTTGGATGTACAATTCTGGATTTATTTTGGACCCGAATTTTGTAATTCAAGTCCAGTTTTATTTTATTTCTGTTTTGGGCTAAAACTATGAGAGCCCATTTCGTTTTAGGTTATTTTTAAGTAAGGCAGCTGCCACAAACAGATTGATTCACGTTTTTACCCTATTAGTGGATCAAAAACACAAGTTTCAAATTCTCTCAATTGTTCTTCATCCGTTCTTCGAGTTCTTCGTGTTCGTCATGAACTTCTTCATTTCTGCTCCATTTTCGTTCTGCATAGCCATGCTGGGCTAAGCTTCGGTGATTAGCCCATGGATTAAGGATTCCACTATCCAGAGGACTCGCTCTTAACGGTAATAAATTCGGTTCTGTTTTGTAATTTTGGATTCGATTTGCATTCGGATTGGGTGTTAGATTTAATGCCCAGATTGAGAAATCCCAAGTGTTTGGCTATTATTGTTGTTAATCGAACTTGCTGCAAATTCGTTGGGGAAACGACCCAGGTTCCTATCACTACAAATCATTTCGAACTTGGTTTATTTTGGAAGACACGGCAAAAATCTTTCCACTCACCAGGGAGATCTATTTTATAGGCATTATCATTAATCTTGGATAGCACTTGGAAAGGACCATCTCCCCTTTGTTGAAGCTTAGATTTCCTTTGGGCAGGAAACCTCTCTTTTCTCAAATGAACCCAAACCCAATCACCTGGTTCAAACACTACCTTTTTCCTTCCTTTGTTCGCTTGCTTGACGTAACTCTCTACCTTTTTTTCAATGTTTGCCTTTACCTTCTCATGTAGTTTCAGCACATATTCAGCCTTACTCTTACCATCCTTATGCTGAAAAATAAAGTTGCTAGGCAAAGGTAGCAAATCAAGAGGAGTGAGAGGTTTTAAGCCATAAACAATTTCAAAAGGAGAATAATGAGTAGCACTATGAACAGCCCTATTATATGCAAACTCAACGTGGGGCAAACATTGTTCCCATGACTTGATATTCTTTTTAATTACAGCCCTCAAAAGAGAAGAAAGAGTTCTATTCACTACCTCAGTTTGGCCATTAGTTTGTGGATGACAAGTAGTAGAAAAGAGAAATTTAGTTCCCAGCTTACTCCATAATGTCCTCTAAAAATGACTTAAGAATTTAGTATCACGATCAGAGACAATGCTTCTTGGAAGCCCATGGAGTCTTACCACTTCCTTGAAGAACAAATCAGCAATGTGGATTGCATCATCAACCTTTTTGCACGGGATAAAATGTGCCATCTTAGAAAACCTGTCCACCACAACAAAAATAGAATCTTTGCCATTTTTAGACCGAGGTAGCCCAACACAAAATCCATAGAAATATCAATCCAAGGGAAATCTGGAATAGGCAAAGGAGTATACAACCCATGAGGCAATAATTTAGACTTAGACTGCTTACATACAATGCATCTTTCACACAATTTATGTACATCACGCTTCATGTGTGGCCAATAAAAATGTTCATGCAGCATGTCTAGAGTCTTTTGGATCCCAAAATGTCCCATTAGTCCCCCCTCGTGTGCCTCCTTCACAAGTAATTCCCTAATGGAACCTTTAGGAACACACAATCTCTTTTCTTTAAACAAGTAATCATTATGCCTAAAAAATCCATTTTGAGCAGCATGCACACAAGTTTTATAGATTTGTGCAAAGTCTGGATCATGCTCATACAATGCCTTAATATGATCAAAGCCAATGAACTTAGTTTCAAGAGTAGAGAATAGAGCATACCTTCTTGAGAGTGCATCTGCAACCACATTAGACGTACCTTTCTTGTGCTTGATCACATAGGGAAACTGCTCCAAGAACGCTACCCATTTGGCATGCCTTTTGTTAAGCTTGCCTTGTCCTTTTAAATACTTTAAGGACTCATGGTCACTGTTGATGACAAACTCTTTTGGCAAGAGATAGTGTTTCCATGTTTGCAAATCCCTTACTAATGCATACAATTCCTTATCATATGTGGAATAATTAAGAGCAGCCCCATTCAATTTTTCACTAAAATAAGCAATGGGATGCCCTTCTTGCATCAAAACATGCCCTATCCCCACATTGGATGCATCACATTCAATTTCAAATGACTTAGCAAAATTAGGCAAAGCAAGAATAGGTGCATTGGTTAATTTTTCCTTGAGGGCAGCAAAGGCTTGCTCTTGTTTTTCCCCCCATTTAAAACCAACATGCCTTTTAATCACTTCATTCAAAGGTGTAGCTATTGTACTAAAGTCTTTGACAAACCTCCTATAGAAACTAGCTAAGCCATGAAAGCTTCTTACCTCACTTACATTCTTAGGAGTTGGCCACTCTTGAATAGCTTTCACCTTCTCTTGATCAACCTGCACTCCTTGTGAGCTAACAACAAAACCAAGAAAAACTACATGGTCTATGCATAACACACATTTTTCCATGTTAGCATACAATTTCTCATGCCTAAGAGCTTCCAGGACACACCTTAAATGCACAAGATGATCAACATAGGATTTGCTATAAATCAGAATATCATCAAAATACACCACAACAAACTTCCCTAAAAATTCCCTTAACACATGATTCATTAATCTCATGAAGGTACTAGGAGCATTAGTTAAACCAAATGGCATAACCAACCATTCATACAGCCCATATTTAGTTTTAAAAGTTGTTTTCCATTCATCCCCTTCTCTAATCCTAATTTGATGGTCTCCACTCTTTAAATCAATTTTAGAGAAGAAACAAGCACCATGCAACTCATCCAATAAATCATCCAATCGAGGAATGGGATGTCTATACTTTACCGTGATGTTATTGATGGCTCTACAATCAGTGCACATCCTCCATGTTCCATCTTTCTTGGGTACTAAAATGACTGGAACTGCACATGGACTTAAGCTTTCTTGCACCCACCCTTTTTGCATCAAGTCTCCAACTTGTCTTTGAATCTCCTTGGTATCTTGGGGGTTACTCCTATAGGCTGGCCTGTTAGTCAATGAAGCTCCTGGAACGAGATCAATTTGATGTTCTATGCCTCTTAGAGGCGGTAGTCCGTGAGGTACCTCTTTAGGAAAAACATCTTTAAATTCCTGCAACAAATTCCTGCTCTGATACCAGATGATATGATTCCCAAAAGAAAAGGATTATTGGATCAATTAGGAATGGAATTTCGCACCAAAAATTTCAGGCTCCAGCACGTCCTGAAATAACAGCACGTATCTCACGCTACAGACCTCGGACTTGAGCGATTCCAAAACGAGGCGAAAGATGGCTTTCCAAAACACGACTTTGGCTCAAGAAACACCGAAAACTGATAAGGGAATCGGGAGATACGAAACGAAGAAATATCGAATGAAAGCTGAAGTTTATGGATTATAGGTAGGCGCCACAATTCCGAAGAACTGATAAGCCCAAGAACGCCACAAGGATCGATGCCCTTGATAAGTTCAGAGATTCTCAAAAGAACCCTAGAGAAGCTAGTCTCTCACCAAAAATGTTAATTCTGAATTCAGCCGTCCCCTCAAAAAGGCTATGGTGTTCCCTTATATAGTGGACAACATCCATATTGAGTTTAACCTAAATATGCTTACACACAAAGGAAAATAAGCCAGCCCAATAAGCCTTATTACAAAAGTTTAACTAAAAGTAAGAAGAATAAAACTAAGTGCAGAATTTGGGCCAAGTAAAATGAAGCCTTCATGCATATCCATTGAGGCTTATTCTTCAAGGTCTTCAATCTAAAATAAGTGTATCATTCCGATCTCTTCTTCCTTTAGACTTGGGCCTGTCTCAAGTAAAGTGGTCACCAAGAGATTTAGAGCCTCTTTAGCCTTTTTAGCTTTTGCTCTTGTCATTGGGCCTCCAAGACCTTGTATGTCCTCCAAGTTTGTTGCCTTGGTCATGCCGCCTCCTATGTCCGCATCAGCCTTTTGCTTGACTCTATGATATAAAAAACTTATACATATCTTTGTTCCTCTACTCCATCTTTCTGCGACTCCCCTATTTATCGTTTGATCGTTTCACTTTTCATGTACCCTTTGTAACACCCCGAATTCTGAACCCCGAGAACTGGGAATAAGCCTGAAGTAGGCGGACGACTAAGCCCATTTTAGGAAGAGTCCCAAGTATGTCGAGAGTTAGGATGCCTCTCTGGGACTAAGTAGCTCGGTTATACGGGTCAGTAGACCTTGTATGCATAAGCCGTGGAATTAAAGTGCCAATGAAAGAGGGGCACAAAAGGCCTATACGGTGTAAATCCGGTGGAAAGGATGCCACCCAACTATGTCCTGAGGTATAGGACAATTAGTTGAGTAAAAATATGCCGGTGTAAGTAAGTACATGGCATTTTCAAGGCAGTTGGGTATGCCCTACGTTTTTGAGAAGACATCGGTATTTGTGAAGAAAACCCGAGTAAAACCCGGGTAGGATCCCGAGCAAGTACCGATAAAGTAATTTTAATAAAGTATTGTCATGATGACTAATAATGACATACTTTTGTGTTGGCCAAATATAATGGTGACAAATGTCTCTTCATGATCACAAAAGACAAAGAGTAATGATGCTAGTAGGACATGTGGCGTGTTTGGGTTGGATGTTTGACTTTTTGGCACTACAAAGTACGAGGCAATTATGAGACATTAAAATATATATATTTCTCGCTCCCCAATAATGAAGAAAAACGTGCAGCCACATCAGGGGAAAAGGAACAGTTGATCCGGCCCCACACAAGTCCCACAGATTGGCACGAGTTACGAGGAAAGTTGTAACCGGCAAAAAAGAGCTAAGCAGGACCGGTTAGGGTTTTCCGGAGTCGGGCCCAGGCCCCTGGACACAGAAGGAGGACGAAATTGGTGGGCCCAGAGAGAGAAAGTGACTTGGAGAGAAAGCCAAAGGTCACATCATGTAATTATGAAGAGAGAGAAAGAATAAAGTAATTAGGATTAATCTGGACCACACATTTGAATCTGACATGACAAGAGGAATGAGATGTAATTATGACATCACAAGGGTAACTATGACACCTCCTAGGGCAGATCACGTGGGTCCCGCGGGTTGGAAGAAGTGAAGTGCAAATGACCGTTTTACCCCTGGGCCAAAAACCTACAACTAGCAATTCGAGAGACAACTATCAGGGGAAATTTTGGGATCTTATTTTTGGCCTTGGAATGTGCCACCCATCTTCCCAAAAGAGTTCTCTAGAACCCTTGAGAACCAAGTAAATAAATTATATTTAAACCCGAAGCACCCTTTTAACCAATGGACAATAACCAAAGTTGGATAATAGCCTTCACCCTTGAGGTCTATATAAAGGGCACTCCTCCCTTCATTCTCCACTTTCCTATCACGAATCCAAGAAGAGGAAGAGGAGGGTCCAGCTGAATCTCAAGGTCAGGAGGTGAAGAAGGCTATACGCAACCAAAATACCGAGGTAAGTTCTCTAACCGACGACTCGGAGACTCTAGTTTCTGCCCTATGGTATTTTCGTGAGGTTGAAGTAGGATTATCATGTTTTTAAGTTTATAAATGGGTACATAATGTGTTTTTTTGTGGGGAAAAGGGAGATCACCTTTTTCTAAACTCAAAAAGATTAAGTCTTTAATATACGAAAATCTGCCTATTCTTACGGTTTCTGGGCAGCGTGTGTTCATCAACGGATTTAAAATAGTAAATGGATTCCGTTTGCTTTGATATTTTTCATGGTGAAAATATACATCTGGGGATTAAGTTAGGTATAATATTTTGTGTCATTTGGAGCTTTAAATCGAGACTTATATTAAGTTGAAAATGACCTAAAAACCTGGACTTTTCTCTGGACCAGCGGCTTGGTTTTGAAACTAATAAAATGATATGAACCCAGAATACCTTGGGAATTATTTTTATGGTAAACTATACATTCTAAGGGTTCAATGGACGCTTATTTCATGTCATTACGAGTTTTCTAGAATTTATTAAAAATCGGAAAAGATGGATCAAAGTTTCAGGAATTTTGGGTGTTAGGCGAAATTCATGAACTTGAAGCAAAGTTTGTTCATGTAATTAACGAGCATGGTGTTTGACTGAATCTAGGGTATTAATGTGTGAGGGACGTATCTCCGGCTTGAAGAGAAGAGTTTATCATTTTCGAGGAATGCCAGATAGTAATTGTTGACTTGCATACTCTATGTTGCTTTTGCATGTGTGTTTTATCATGATGTAGGACATCGGGCTGTAGTGCCTCTGCTACAGTACTGAGATCGGGCTGTAGTACCTATTGGACTGTGTGCCCTTAGGATTTCTGCTACAGTACCGAGGGCATATAGGATCGGGCTGCGGTGCCTATTGGACTGTGTGTCCTTAGGGTGTTGCTGCAGTACCGAGATATGTGAGGTAGGTAGGGCCTATGTGACTGTGTGTTCATCATAGGTTGCTACTGAGGCCTCAGGAGGGTAGGTGGTTAGGGTTTGGCCACCCTGACTACTGAGGCCCATGAGCGCGCTGTTCTGAGGGGCTTGTCTTGATCAGGCAGTCCTGCGGAGATGCTACATGTCGTTTTGTTGTGCCAGAGGCAGGTTTATTTGTACTTCCTAATTGTGATTTGCATTGCATGCATTGTATACATATTGTATATGAGTCTAACAGTTACTCTGGGGTTCAACTTTGAACTCCAGACTGGTTTCAAAGATACAGGGGTAAGGCGGTAGGCCGGTTGGACTGTGGAAAAAGGTAAGGAATTGGTGTGGAGCATTGAAGAAATAGGGGATGCCCTATCACTTCTTGTATAGTTGTTTCTGGAATGACAGTATAATTTGTACTTACGGTTCAGAATTTATTTTGGACGATTGTACCCTTAACCCTACGGAGACTTTAGTTAGATTATTGTACCTTTACCAGTATATTGTAAGTTGTCCAAACCGATCGTATGCTCTGTTGTGCACACTCTGATGTATATTAAAAGGACTAACTAATAGAGGAAAGGTAATAAGCAAAAGGAATCCCTCTAACCTGCCACCCGTAAGGACGAGGCCGGTAGGGGTGTAACACCCTTCTTTAACTGTGATTCGTTTTGCCCTCGCCTCGCTTATTGGTTGCAATGGAGACATTACAACCTTTAAGTGTGGAGGAGGGCTATGTGCGTATATGTGTGCAAATGGGAGTGACGAATGACTAACTTAGCTCTCTACAATTCTGGCATAAATTTTGAACTTCGAAACATGTATTTAGAGTATGAACAGAAATCTATTGTAGTAGAGCAATTATCTGCATAATCAAGTAGAATTAAATTATCTTAAGGAAACTGAACCATGTAGGCTTGGGAAACTAACAGTACTTAATTGTTCAGTGTAGGGCAAATTGATAGTGAGGGAGAGTACAGAGTTTAGCCACATGGAAGGAATTTTTTAGCCTAAATTTTGATTATTCTGTGAGCATGCCTGCTAGTGTTAAGAAATTTATTTGGGTTGTCTTATTTCTTTGGTTTGATATCCTGCATTTGAATAGAAATGCATAGGACAAAGGCATTCATTTTTCACCCACTAATCTCATACACAAACCACTGTTATCATCTATTTCCATTGTTTGATCAAATCTTTTATATATAAATACCATTTTATTTCTACTTTCATCCCATTCAATACTTATGTCTTCATAAATCATGATAACTTTGGTATTATAATTGTTTGATGATTTAAGTTTATCATTATTCTTGTATCTTGGATTCTATATGGTTTTACTAGTTCTAAAAAATCTTTTCATAATATTATCTTATAGTTAAATCCTAAATTTTCTTTTACTAATAGGATTGAATTGATTGTATCTCTATTATTAAATCTTAATACTACATTAGATTTTGTTTGATTTCCTTCTAATATCAAATTATCTTCTGTAAATCCTATGTCTATTTCACTTTTTTCTAAATGTTCATCAATTTTTGCTATAACTGCTTTCCATGACATATCAGATTTTAATTCTAATTTTATATAAATTTCATTTTGAGGTCTAATTTCTCTTAAAGTTGAACTTATTGGTCTTTCTGCTAATAAATTTCTTCGATTAAAATTATCCATAACTTCTTGTGATGTATCTATTGTTCTAAGACTTAAACTTCTACTAGATGATGGTCTATTATATATATTTAATATTGGATTTTCTGATGTATTTATTTTTAAAGATCTTTGTCCTAATATATTATTTGTAATAATTCTTCTGGGAGTTTGTACATAATAATCTCTAGTATTATCTAGTTCTAATTTTAACATTTCTGGTATAGTAATTCTTTTTGGGTAGGTTTTAATTTCTCTTATTACAGGCATAAAATATTTATCTATTGTTATCTTATCTTTATTTTTATTACATATTTTATGTTTATTTGAAAATACTAGTCCTATCATTGTTGTTATACTTATGCTCCTAGATCCTGGTTGTAATCTTACATTATGTAAATTATGATATACTAGGATTGATTTATCTATGTTTTCTTCTGCTATACTAATTGCAAAATTGGTATTTAAAGTAAATTTTAATTTTTGATATATTAAATTTCCTGCTATCATTCCTAAAACACTATCTTCCACATTACTAATTATTCTTCCATCTGTTATTAATAATTCTAATGGCGAATCTATTCCACTGTGAAAATAAGCTTTTACCAAAACTTGCACTCCTGCTATATATATTTCTGATATTTCATCTTTAAAATGTATTTTTTATATTTCATGTTCTATTAAAGCTTTGCTTATTAAAGGTATTCTCAATACTCCTTCTGTTAAAGTTGATTCTATTGGAAATTTTTTTCTAATATTACACATTGTGATTTTTCTTTTTTCTTATTTTTTTAATATTTTGCTTACTTTGTCTAGAAATTTTTCATTTTTTATGTTATTAATTGTCATGTCTAAATCTTTTTCTTTTATTTTATCATATTGTTCTTTATTAAATGTTATTCTTCTTTCTATTGAACTTTCTTCAGCATTTACATATTCGTCATATTCTTCAAATTCTTCATTATTTGTAATTTCATTATTTTCTATTTCTTGTGCATTCATCATATTTATATAGTATTTATTTTGATCTAAATATTCTTTTTCTATATCTTCTTCATCTTCTGAACTTTCTAATTCTTCGTCTGATTATTCAATTTCATATTCATATGTTAGTTTGTATATTTCTAATTCATTTTCTGTAATACCCTAAAAATCCATATCATATATCTATTGAAAATAGGTGAATATGACGTCTCAAATATAGGAAGGGATTTATCATAATTTCCAGGGCAATTTCTAGTGAAATTAGAAGAAATAAAGAGCTAAACTGCCCTAAATGAACTAAGAATCATAAAATATTGTGATAAATTCTAAGAGGCAACAGAATAATTATTAAAAATCAGAGAGTAGGTTGTCTCTAATTTAGACAATTTATTAAATTATTTCATTTGGAAATAAAAGAAAGAAAAATCAAAAAGTATTGTGGGGATTGACCCCATGATTTTTAATATTTTATGTGAGGCATAAAATACCAATGTAAGTCTAATAGTTGTGAGAAAATAATTAATCCTAAATAAGAAAATTATCAATAATTAGTAAGGGATTAATTAAGTAATTATTGGCTAATTATTTAAGCAAGAATCAAGAGAATATTCAAGTAAATTATGTGAAACCCTTTAATTAAATATTAATTGATAAAATTAGCATAAAATATATGTGCTAATTATTGGGAAAAGATTAAGTAACATGTGTGAGATTAAGTGTATGAAAATCCCTAATCCTAAAAGATTGATAATCTCATGATTAGGGCACTAATTAGATTTCTTAATCAAATGGGATAAATTAAATAATTACTAAGGGTTAAGATGTAATCTTGAAAAGTAAAATCAAAGGCCTAGAATTTATTCTAGTAATTTTAAATCCTAAATCCATGTTAAAAGAAATGGACCAATGAGAGAATTTTGGGAAAAATTAATATAAGATAATGAAATATAATATTAAATAATTAAAACAGAAAAAAAAAAATTAAAAATCCAAGAATGCTGGCCGAAATTTGTGAGTCAAGTGGATAAGAATTTGACAAAAAATATCATGATATTTAATATTATAATATTAATATAATTGTGATATTTTGTGAAAAAGCAGATAGGATAAATGACCACCAATAGAAATTAAATCCTATCTAGAAAACCATGAACTAAGTTTCTAAGGTTAGGATATTTTATAAACAAGTGAATTTTTATCTCGGAGTAGGCTGTCTCCGAAGTCATTTCCGAAACCGACGGAACGCTTATAAGATAAGACAAAAAAGATAAACCAGCAGTTGAGGAAATGAAAACCAATGGGAAATAAATCATAACTCAAAATCCTTGAGATAAGTAGAAAACATCTGGATATATTAGGAATCAGTGAATTTTTATCCGGAAGTTGGTGTTTCCGGAAGTAATTTCCAGAATCAAGACGTTTATCCGAAAATGTTCGGCAGGCAACGGAATGCCCTGAATAGGATCAAAAATTTGGCTAACCCAAATATTTTGAAAGAGAAAGAATAGATCTTCAGGGCTATGTAGCCGGATTTTTGAGTTTCTCCAAGATTACGCGATTAGAACACCGAACCGGGACTTTATCGGTAGAAAACTTCTAGAGCAAGGGAGTGACATCACCTTGATGATGTCACTTGGTTGAAAGATGATGTAAGGAGGTGGATTGTGTGGCCAAGAATGAAGCTTCTAGAAACCCTCGAATGTGTGGTCCAAAATTGAAGTAGAAAGTTGGAAAAAAGACCATTTTGCCCTCACAAAAAGTCTATAAATAGGCCACCTTCCATTGAGTTTTTCACACCATCCTTTCTTGAGGATTTCGAAACATAGAGAGAGTTTAGAGAGAAGGAGGAGTCCGGAGAAAATTGTAGTGAAGCTCTGGGTAAGTTTTTCGGTACCGAGTCTTAAGTTCTAGTTTTCGATTCGGTAGTTATAGTAGAAATGTTGTTTTGATCTTTAATCTTCCAAATTAGTTTAGATATCATGTTTTAAAGTTGAATATGGTATATATTTCGAAAATCATGTTGGAGTAGGAGTTATGTTGAAATTTTGGAAGATTAGAGTCAAAGTAACGAAGTGCTGGCGAAATTCCGCCAATTAGGGGGTCAGGGGTAAAATAGTCATTTATGACTAAAATGTCCATCGTAATGATAGATCCTTAACAAATACGTTGTTATCTTGATAGGATATCCCTGATTACGTTCTGACCTCCTGTCGTACCATATTCCACCAGAAATACCGTTTACCGTCAACGAAGGTACGTTCGCGTATTGTAACACTAACTCTGATGTTTATCGTATGCGTATATGTATTATGTGTATTGTATGTGTATAGGTATGTACGTTCGCGTACTGTAACACTAACTCTGATGTTTATCGTATGCGTATAAGTATTATGTGTATTGTATGTGTATAGGTATGTACGTTCGCGTACTGTAACACTAACTCTGATGTTTATCGTATGCGTATATGTATTATGTGTATAGGTATGTACGTTCGCGTACTAGTAACCCAAACTCTGATATTTATTGTATGCGTGAATGTATTATGAGTATTGGATGCATATATGTGGTTGATGGTCTGTTGACATGTTATAAGTGTTGTTATGCACTCCGTGTGGTACATCTACATTCACTCCGTGCGATACATCTGCATTCACTCCGTGCGGTTATGTGTTGTTTCTGTTATGATTATATGTGATCCATGTACTGTATATGTAAATATGAGGTTAACTGTTACCTGGGGTCCGTATGCATGGGACCTCAGCTCTTAACATAGCGTCAGGGTCAGGAGGACCGAGGACCGAGGAGAGAGGAAAGCAGCAAGCGTAGAGATCCGGCTGCAGACTCTCTTTTGTTGCCACGGCATGGGGACTGCCAGGGAGACACTTCTGTTGTTATTTTAAAAACTCACGGTTATTGTACCGTCTCTATAATTAGCCAGTGGGCATTTTGGATATATATATATATTAGTTACACTCAATCGCTCCGGTGCTCTACTCTGATGAAAAAAAAATATTTATATTGCTTTTGAAAATCGGGATGTTACATTTTCTATAGGTTCTTCAAATTCTATTAAATCTATGTCTAAGGGTTCTAATTCTAATTCTTCTGCTTTTTATAAGATATTCATTTTTCTTTTCGATTTTGGTTTATCACAATTTGTTGCTATATGTCCTAAGTCTCCGCAATTATAACATCTACATTTATAAGGTTTTTTATTATTCTTATTATTTCTTCTTCTTTTAAAATATTTATTTAGTTTAAAATTTCTTCAATTAGTATTATATTTTCTAAAAAACTTCTTTTTTGGATATTTCTTAAATTTATATATTTTTCTTTTCTTAGATAACCATTTGTGTTGATTACATCCCCATTTATGTGGTTTTTCTAATTCTGAGCAATTTACCATTAATTTATTCAATTTATAATATTTAATATTTCTCCATGCTTCTTTACATCTTTCTGATAAGTATTTTCTTAAATATTCTTCTCTTCTTCCCATTATATCTATAATTTTTACAAAATTTGGATCATCTTAACTTTCCATTGCTTGTGTATATTCTTCTACTAAGTTTTCTGAAATTAATCTTGGTAATTTTCTATAAAACATATCTAAATAAAATTTTTGTTTTTCAGGTTCTACTATTTTTGCTTCATAATAATATTTCTTACATTCACAAACATATTGATTTATATGTGTAAGATCTAAACTACATATTTCAATTTCATGTAAATATCTTATAGCTTTTAGAATTTGTGTATATTCTATATTTTCTACATTTGTTCCTACGAATTCATTTTTTAAGACATTTTGATATTTTGCTAATATTGCCGCATATAAAACTTCTCTTCTTTCATAAGCTGATTCTTCTAATCTTCTAACTTCCATTCTAAAATCTAGTGATCTTCCTTCCCACCAATGAAGTACATTTCCTAAAAAGCTTGCTTCTATTATCATATTTACTGCTTCTGGTTCTATTCTTCTATTTGTAAGTGCTATTAATTGAGTTTTTTCCATTCTTCTAACCTTTTTTCATTATCTAGATTACAGTCTAAATCTAACCATATTCCAGAATTTGGGATTTGCCTAGTTTCATATTGTTCTAGTGGAGGTGGTATAAATTCTTTTCCATATGTCTTAGGTTTTTTATAACTAATGTCAAAAACTACTTTTGAAATATTGCTTATATCTTCTCTTACTAAACTTATTTGTCTTCTTATTTCTTGTTCTCTTGCTCTTCTTTGAATTTCTGTTGGATCTAAATGATTTCTAGTTTATGTTTGTTCTTGTTCTTGTTGTCTTTCTTGTTCTACTCCTGATTGAGCTGATTGCATATTAATTTGATTTCCATCTATTATTCTTAGATTCTGTAATTTTTGTGTTATTTCTTCTAAATTTGTTTCATCTTAGACTCATAAAATTTTCTCTCACATCTTCTGAATCTGAAATTTCATTTCTACTTTTCATCATTTTTAATTTTCTAGTTTCAACATTATTAAATATAGCTATTAATTCTCCTAATTTATCTTTTGTTTCTACGTTTTTCAATATATAATTATTTTTATATTCCACTTTATATTCATTTTGTTCTTTTTCTTTTTCTTTATTTTTATAAAACTGTTCTAATTTCCTTAACCCATCTTTAACATCTGTTGTATTTTTATCCATTTTTTTTCATAAATTATCCATAAATCATTATTAATTACACTTTGGCCTTTTTTAATTTCTTCTGCTATTATTCTAGTTTGTTCTACATTTAGATTTAAATTTTGGTTTTTTATATTTAGCACAGTAACATCTGAATATGTGTGTGCGCGCGCGCGGGGCATGTAGAGTATTAAGCTCGCAAATGCAAAACCATCCCCCCCGATTCAGTTTTATCTAGCAGCAACCTATATATATACACATGTAGCAAACAACGACATCTATAAAAATATATATATATACATATATATATATATATATATATATATATATATATATATATATATATATATATATATATATATTCAACAAGTTTTTCTGAGCTTTAACACAAGGTAGCAACGTGTAGTCGGTTTCCTCGCTAGTCGCTACTCCTAGCTAGTTTTTGGTTTGCACGATGTACTCTTTGGTGAAAATGAACTCCTCTGTTTCAGAACCAAAACGCAGAGAAAGATTGGACCACGTTTTGACTCTCACCCACCTTCCTCGTTCACTCTCTCTTTCTTTCTCTGTTCTTTGAGGATTAAAACAGAGTGCGCGCACACCCCCAGCTCCAAAGCTCTTTCTCTCTTTGACTCACTCTTTGCTCTCTCAACTCTAGCTTTTGTTATGCTTAACATGAATGAGTGGAAGCAAAGGGGGCATGGAATATATAGAGGAAGGAGGGTCCAGTCCGAGGAAGGGGAAATAATGGACCATTGGGGAAAGATAGATGAGGGGCTCAAGAAGCATGGGATGGTTTGGGCTTGCGTGAACAGTTGCCAGCAGTCTGCTTTCTGTGTTTACGGCGTTGTTATTTATTTTATTTTACTTTTTGTTGCAGGTGGCGTGTTGCAGATGAATGAAGGAACTAGTTTCTCTGTCTGTCCTTTGGACAGGCAAGGAGAGCTGGTCCTTTCTGGACCGTCCAGATCCCATCTGGATGGTCCATATTTTTTTTAATTATTTTTCGTTTTTATTTTTTTTATACATGAAAAAATCATTTTTTAAAAAAATGTTAGTTGAGAGATTATCTTTATTTTAGATTCTCTACCCATTAAAATTATTTTAGATAAAAAATAAAAAAGTAAAAAAAATCAGATCTGGACGGTCCAGAGCTTGTCCGTACGGACAAGCTCTGGACAAGCACCAAAACTGGTCCGATGTATGAAGTGGGGATTTAATTTTGCTAACTAGGTTCCTGTGATTTGACGTAATTGGCCAGTTGAGGTTAATGGAATGGATTAAGTTTGGTTTAGTTTGGTAAAAGAAATAATAGGAAAAAAAAATTGATTCACTGATGTATTTTTCCCCTGCTGCGTTTTGGGTCTTGAAGAGAGAGAATAGGTGTTGTGCAATAGATTAAATGAATGAATGATGTTAATGGCTTTGGGTTTCCATGGGTTGTGAGAGTTGGGCTCGGAGATGGAGTAAAATGGTATATGGGCTGATCAATGAATGCAAGGTGTGGAGAAAATGAATGAGTAAAGACAATGGGTTGATTTATGCAAAATGAAGAATAGGCTCCTGATGTATCAAAAAAAGAATAGGCTCCTAATTGTGTGTTGGACCGATGGAAAAAGAAAAACAAATGAAGAAGTGGAGTAAAAAAAATAGAGGAGTACGTATGGGCTTGTTTTGCTAGTTAATCGTTCTACCAGCATAGGATCCAATAATTAATACCACTAATTCTATTTCCTCCTTTTCTTTCTAATATTGGTCATTAAACTTCAACAATCCCTTCTCTAATATTCTCATTAGGCATATCCTTGTCTCATCAAATTGGATTTTGACATTGGATTATCAAATAAAGTCTGGAAATTATTCTAAGCCATAATTATTTCTTACTTGAATTTATCCTTTTTCCCGAAATAAATTAATTAAAGGAAAATAAGCCTAAATTTCCAATAATTATTCTCATTCAATATTTCAAACTTTAAATTCCAAAATTTGAGATGTTACACTTAGCATAAAGCAAAAAGTGATGTCAGCTCATTAAATGCAAAGTCCAGAAAACTTGCATCCTTTTGGAAAATCATTCTACACACGTTGCAAAGGGATTAATGTTTCATTTCTACATCCAGCAGCTGCTCTTCCAACAGATTAAAAGTCAAGAAGTCAAACATAAACATTTGTGCAGCTGGATTAACCAAAGAGTAGAGAGAGAAGAAGACCAAAGCTTCAGCTAATCCTTCCTTAATGTTGGCAACGGTCACATTGAAGATTACAACAGTCATTTAATGCTCTCTTTGTATAAATAGAGTTGCATTCAACTCTTCTCAACAACCAATCTGCAGAAAACGAAAATCATTCAAGTTTCCAATTACTCTTTGAGTTTTATTGTGTAAAGTATCTTTTGATACATTGTACTTCAGTAATTATATTTATCCACTCTTAGAGAGAATTCATTTATTGAAATTCATTCATTGTAAGAATCTCAAGTCAGGGGACTTGGAGATTGAGATATTGATTGCAACTTGTAAGGGGGAGTAAGTTCTAGTGAGAGAATTACTCTTCAGTTACAGAGTGTGTAATCAATTGAGTTAGTGAAACATCTCAGAGTCTCTGGGGACTGGACGTAGGTCAAGAGGTTGGAATGAACCAGTATAAATTCCTTGTGTCTTGCTCTTCTTCCCTATACTCTGTTCAGCTCTGTTTTTAGTGTTCAAAAACAGAGCAATTTGAAAAGAATTTTTATAATCCCCAATTCACCCCCTTCTTGGTGATTAAGCTCCACTTTCAAAACTAAGTTAGAGCAGGTCAAATGATCATAATCTGAGACACTCATTCTGGTGATAGCGAAAGTGACTCAACCTTAGTCAATTATAGAGATCGAAGGGATGTCGTATGAAGATTTTCAACAGCGATACGAAAGTGACATATCCTCAAATCTTCCAACGACTCCGATTTGTGTCTAACAGAAAGTTTCTCCAATCTAACGGATAATTTGAACACATCCAATGGAAAGCTTCAACGGTCATTAATGGTGTTCACCTTTAAATACAAGAGCATTCAATTCGGAGTCAACTAACCAACAATGAAAAATTCATTGCTCACTTATTGCTCATTAATACTATGTAATATCTTGTGATATTCATATTCTTTAGTGTTCATATATCTACTATGTAAAAGAGTCTTTATCATTCAATTGACTATTGTAAAATCTCAAGGTAGTGGGACCTTGAGTGTGGTTTCCTGATTACATTTGTAAGGGGGAGTGAGTCCTAATGAGGATTACTCTGAAAGAACTTGTGTAATCGTTGAAAGATAGTGGAAATCTCATAGACGCTCTAGGGACTAGACGTAGGTCAAGTTATTAAGGCCAAACTAGTATAAATCGTTGTGTACTCTTCAGTGATATTCTTCTAACCCTTACTTATCGATTTAATTGTTGGTTAAGATTGTTTTAAAATTTATAATTTACTCAATTCACCCCTCTCTTGGGTGATACACTGCTAGTAACAAAACTAAATTAAAAAAAGATTGTTATGAATATTATGATTGAATGGATGTCCAAGCAATATAATTATAACATTAGATGTGGCAAAGGTTAAATTTTAAAAACTCTTCAATGTCCTCAAAAGGTTTGAGGTATGAGCAATTGGCCTCTTTATGTACTCTAACTCATAGGGTAAGTCTTCAATATTGGGGCCTTATAAATAGAGGTATGTACACACAAATGTGAGGAGCAACAGAATAAGAATAACTCCCTCTTTGTTCTCTCAATTCTCTCTTGTATTGCTCATCCCTATCATATGCTGAATCTCTCTTGTACTATTTCCATTTTCATAACATATTCTCAATTAATTAATGATTAGTCTCACTTTATTAAGTGAGTTATAAAAATAAGTAAGGAGCATGATAATTGACCAACTTCTAGCAAAAAAAAAAAAAAACTCCTCTGTTCCTAAATACAATACATAGTTGACTTTTTTTTAGAGAAATTAAAGAAATCAAATACGTTACTTAATCAAATCATTTATTGTATATACTTAGATTATATATCAGTTTATTACTTATTAATAAATTTGGAGAAAAAGCAAAAATACTCTAAATAATTTAACTAGTTTCCTTAATCTCTTTAAAAATGCCAAAGTCTCAGGTTTAGGAGCCCGAAAGTAATAATAATAAGGGAAAATATCAATGAGGTCCCAAGGAAGATAAAAAATATCAAAAAAGTCTCAACCTCAAATCCCCTACAAAAAAAGTCCCTAGGGACTTTTTTAAATATTAATTACGAAATTCTAATATCAAAAAAGTCTCGTTGTCAAAATGGTTTTTTATGTTATTAAAATGACTTTTCTTATTGTTAAAATTTTCCTATGAAAATATTGTTGTCAAAATGGCTTTTCATGTTGTCAAAATTGCTTTTCTTGTTGTCAAAAATTTTCCAGGTTTCTAAAATTCTACACGCCAAAGAAAAAACTCGAAAAAAATTTGACAACCGGAAAAGTCATTTTGACAATAATATTTTCATAGGGAAATTTTAACAATAGAAAAAGTCATTTTAACAACATGAAAATCTATTTTGACTACGAGATTTTTTTGATATTGGAATTCAATAATTAATTTTGATAAGGAATTTGGGATTGAGACTTTTTTGATTTTTTTTTTTTTTTAATTTCACTGATATTTTCCCTAATAATAATCAATCGACTCACTTGCATAACGCCAAAGCGTCAGGAGCTGGGATTGCGAATTTGCGAGTGTGGAAAGGACTTGTGAGGGTGAGACTCCTGCACGACCCATTTGCCTAAAACCTCGATCCGTAGTCAAAGATTGAAACCCAAAATCCACGTGAAAGACGGACTTGTGTTGGATTCTTTGCAATCACAGTGTGTTACAATGAACTAAACACACTTCCAATGCGCCCAGACTGGCAGGCTGTGCGGTGGAAGGAGGTTGTCCCAGCGACTATGCAGCCATGGCGTTTTCCATTTTGTCATTCCTTTTGTAAGTTTTTTTCATTGTTGTTTATTTTCTCTTCCATCTCAATCGAGCTAAGTCAGAGGAATTAGCATTGCAAGACAACTAATTTCGCCACAATATTAGTGTTCTGGTGTAGAACTCTGATGTCCGGCCTATTGAAGGTCCGGTGATTTGATATAGGATCTGTGTGCCCTTCCTGTATGCTTATGGGACAAGCGTTCAGGAGAGGGTATGATCACGGTACACAAGTAGGCGTTTCGCCTAAGGGGTCTTTGTGTGTGTGTGTGTGTTGAATGTAGATAAGTCGGGGCTTAGAATGAATGTACACGCGCCGTCTCCTTCCTCTGTATATATAGAGTATACCTGGTTAGTTAGTCCCTTGGCCGCCACACCGTACGTGTCCGTGCGTGTCCGGGATCGCGTGCGCATGTCCGAGATCGTGGGTGCATGTCCAGGATCGTGGGTGCATGTCCAAGGTCATGGCCGGGTCCCACGGATAGTGGGTTGCCCCGTACTAGCCGGTGAGCTCTGGTCAACCGGGGTGGACATGTTGCTGGATCCTCTAGTTGTATCGGAGCTGCCCCCCCCGTCTTACTTTGATAAGGTGTCTATCAGAATTTCAAACAACCTCTAACTACAAGTCTTCTCGTTGAATTGCCCCCGGACATGTGGTCCGGGTTATGTTTGTTTAAATTTTGTTGTTCTTCGACCATCCGGGTCCGGCTCGCTCTTGCACGGTCGAAAACTCCAAATGTGGGTCCTTTCTCAGAGGCTGATTAGCCTAACCGGTGAACCGGGATACTTGACTGTGAACCCTGCCCCTTGTGCCCGGGCGCTTTCGTGTCGATTCCTCTTCTATGTTATCATTTGCCTATGCAGTGGCGTCCTCGATTGTCGTGAAGCCGAATTGAGGGGGTGCTGGCCTATACGGCCCTTGGCGTAATTAATGCCTGACAGACGCGCATTAAATGAAAAGGTCACGTCATCCTTGCTAACGAATGGAAAAGACGCTTTTGCCCCGTCGATTGGGTTTCGAAAGGTTTATACCCGCCAAGCCTCCTTCATTGCCATTTTACCCAAGTTGTTTTGAAGAACTTCTCTCCCGACGATTCTCGCTTTCCGGAGGATAATCTGTCTCGTGAACCATCTTCATTCCACAACTTTCATTGATCATCTCCATATTTTAGGTAGGTATTCTTGTTTCCTTGCCTCTTTCTTTTGTTCCGCTCTGATCTGCCGTTTCCTATAAGATTGCGTCGTATTTAGTTGAAGTTAAGGTAGATTCCCTTGTTGAGTGGATTTTCGCGTAGTCCTGTTTTCAGTTCCTTCATTTGTGCAAAACTCCCCCTGTTTTCCGAGTGAGCCGTTTCCTTTTCGTTAATACCTTTAAGAGAGTGGATCCCAATGTCGAAGGACATAAAGGATATGACCCCCGAAGAACTGGCGGAACTACGCCAAACTGTCAAGGGAAAAAGCCGTTGGTGGCTTTGGGGCGATGAATCTTCTCGTCCAACGTCGCAAACCGTTGCTTTAACCGATCACCGTGGAGGCAAGGGAAAACTTCGGTGGTGGGCGGCGAAAATCCGAGACGATGCATCATCGGTTAGGGAAGTCTGAATGTTTCCTTCCCGCTTCTTCCCAATCCAAGGGTGTTTAACCCGAGCTTCGACGTGTCCGCTTCTCCGGGCCTTCCGAATAGCCAGTCTAACAAAGTGGCCAGCTCGGGTCCTAGGGCCGAGGTTGATTCCTACATTGGGCCTTGCTACGATTTGGTCCGGCTCCTCAAGCTTCATCGCCGAGTCCCGTTGACTTGGATTTTAATCTTACCACAACCGTAGAATCCCGCCTTCAATTATTGACATCGGGTATGCTAGGAAGATTCGATCTTGCTCATATTTTTATTTGTGTTAGGTATAATGGCGTCGTCTTCTTCTTCCCACGCGGTGAGTCGAGTCCGGAAATGCAAACCGCGCTAGCCCCCACAGACGTAATTGAACAATTCCTTGGGTTACCCGAGAAGTGTTATCCTATCGGTCGAAGCCGACCATGGAAGACTTGGAAGGTCTTCCAGTTCAAGATACTAACACCTACTCTCTTTGTCTCCTGAAGAGGAAGAGCTGTGTGCTCGGTGAGGGAGGGAGCCACAACTCCTTTTCCTTTTTCTATGCCGACTACATTACTGTGCTTGGGATTCGATTTCCTTTTCCGAATTTCAAATGGCCACCCTCCAATTTCTTAGTGTGGCTCCTCGCAATTACACCCCAATGGATGGGGTTACTCGATTGCCTTTGAGTGGTTTTGCCCGAGCCTTGACTGCCTTGCACCACTTCTATGTTCTTCTACTTCTTCAGCCCCACACCTCTCGCTCTCGGGAAAGAACCGCGAGCTCAAGGGCTGGACATCCATTCGGGAATAGCCAATCGGCGCTTGTTTACCCTGGCCTCGACTCTTTCAAACGCTTCAAGGGCAACTTTTTCAAAGTCGTCACTAAAACTGGTACAACTCCTTGGTTCCTCAAAGGGCCGGACTCTGCAAAGGTCGACTGGGAGTTTAATTTGTATTGGTGTCAAGATCACCACAATGTGTCCCCTAGCGCCTATAAGGTGGAGCGGTCCAATCTGCTGAAGCCTGAAAGGAAAGTCGTCGATGCCATAATAGACCACGTTAGAGCGAACGGTACTGTTGGGGCCGGCTCCTTGGTAGCCCAATATCGGGCCGAGGCTCAGCGTCGAGATGAGATGGTGTCAGGGCCGAGTATGATATTTCTGTTATTTAAACATCGGCGTTGTTCCGCGTCTTAGTACAGTATTTATCGTCTTTGCCTTCCTAGTAGCTAACATGGTGTATGTGTTTCGTGCAGGTCTCAAGATGAAAGAGCCGCAATATCTTTCTGGGATCCCCGAGCCAACAGCCAAGGGGAGAAAGAGGTCGGCCAAGGACGCGGCAAGTCGAAGGTCTGAGAGTCTTCGGCGGCCGAGCCAAAGAAGCTCAAGGTCAGGGAGTCGTCGAAGCCCGCAACCGACGCCAGCCCTGTCTGTCCTATCCGAGCCTCCCCTACCCCGACATCGCGCCTCCTAAGTCGACCAGACGTCGAGCCCCTCTCCTTGCCTGATACCCCGGTTCCCCTTCGTCCTTCCACCGTCATTCCCCGTTCACATTTGTGGAGTAAGGGCATTACCGAAGAACTCGACGCACTCCCGCTCCTACCCGTTATCAAGAGCCAGTACCCTTGCGGGAAGTAGACGTACGAGATGTCCAGGCATTGGGAAATGCTTTCCTGAAAGGTGCTGGTTTGACCCAATCTTTTCTCACCCTCAACCACAAGTATGCGGAGACTGCCGCGGAGCTGAAGCGTGCCCGAACAGATCGCGATGAAGCTCTGAAACAATGGCAAATCGCTTCGAACGAGTTCCAGGCTCGTGAGGTTCAGCTGGAGAAAGTGGAGTTTCAACTAAAAGAGACCGAGGGGCTCTTGGCGGACTCCAATGTAATAATTGAAGGCTTTAAGGCGGCTCAAGCTAGGAGCGAAGAGCAGTTGAAAGCCATGACAGCTGAGAGGACGGGTTCAGAGCCGAAGTGGACAGGATCAAAGCCGAGGGGGAGGCGTCCTCAACACATTTGTCCGCGGAGATAACCCGGCTTCAGGAGTTGCTACTGGGTTCAGTGGTGGAGGCGTTTGAGAATTCTCTTGCCTAGATCCGGGCTTTGAACCCGGGGGTCGAGCTCAACACTACGGGGCATCATTTCCGGTCTTATGTGACTGACGGGCAGATTGTCCCCTATGTGGAACCTCCTGCTAACTCCGAGACCCGATAGATGGCGATGCGGCCGTGCCGGGAGGCCGAGCAGGGTGAGGAAGTCTCGACCGCCCCAAGCACATGGATTGATTTATCTCTTTTTCCTTTTTAATTTGTATAATCGCCAGGTTGTGTTACCGGCAATGACTTTATTGAACAGTTGGCCAATATGGCCATTTTTGGCTACGATTAACAATAGATGGTAATTTAGCAACCATAATGCATCGTATAAAAATATAACTTTACCGATTATCGCGGTCGACCGGGCCAAGGTCTTATGAAAGTAAGCGAGAATCGCGAACGCGCTTTTGGTCATAAGACCATGATGTTTTAAAGTGCTTGTGTTTGCACTGTTTTATAAAATTCTGGTATTGTAACCGGGTCATCCAAAGGTAAATGAAAATTGCCACTCGCCCGGGTTCGGTTTTGTCCCGATAGCGTCCGAGCATTTTGACTCGATCGTGGTCGGCATGACATTTTCTATTGATACCCGGAGTAAATAAGCGTGTCCAGGCTGCGATAGCTATCCGGACTGTTTTCTTCAATGAAAAGCTAATAACAATTGAATCTTGAAAAAGACAATGTTTGGAATTCAACAAATACCTCGAACGAGAGTTTCATTCATATTCGACAAAGCAATTGTTACGAAGGGAAAAGCCAAGCAGCCAACGTTGAACAAAGAACATAATGGAAAACGATGCTTTAAGAAAAACAAAAGATAAGCCTAACTGAAATATGCCTTTAACTTGTCCGCATTCCATGTTCGCTTGATAGGGGTTCCATCCAAATTTTCCAGAATGTAAGCTCCTCTCTCAAGAGTTTCCCGAACGCGATAAGGTCCATCCCAATTAGCCGCAAGCTTGCCGTCTTTGGAGTTCTTGTTCCCAATGTCGGCCCTTCTAAGTACCAAGCAACCGGGCTGGAATCTTCTTGGTCTAACCTTCTTGTTATAACGAGCCGCGATCAGCTGCTTCATTGCAATATCCCGACAATGGGAAGTGACCCGGGCTCATCGGCGAGATCCAACTCGATCGCTAACGCGTCACTATTGGTGCTTCTCCTTGTGATAAAATGCTCTTCTGCGCCAAGACATCATCCCTATTTCAACAGAATCATAGACTCACAACCGTAGGCCAACCTATAAGGAGTTTCTTGAGTGGATGTCTCGGCAGGTTGTTCGATTTCCCAAAGAACAAAGGGTAATTGATCGGCCCAAGAGGCGTCGGCCTCAAAGATACGTTTCTTCAAACCATCAAGGATGACCTTATTGGCGGCTTCGGCTTGCCGTTGGATCGCGGGTGTTCCACGGAAGCAAAGTGATGTTGTATTCCGTATTCATAAATCAAATCACGAAATCCGACTCCGGTGAACCGAGTTCCGTTGTCTGCATTACTATCTCACTGGTGCTCCGAACCGCGTAATTATATTAACTTCAACAAATCGCGCACACGAGCCGAGGAGATCGTTGTGAGAGGTTCGGCCTCAATCCACTTGGTGAAGTAGTCATCGCCACGATTAGCCACCGTAGTTGCCTGGTCTTGTCTTGAATGGCCCTGAATGTCCATGCCCCATTTGTAAAATGGCCGGGGGCCGTGATGGAATGCAGCTCGGTGGGGCGCCCAAATAACTCGGCATGTTTCGACAACTATCACATTGTCTTACAAGGGTCTTTGAATCCGCCTCCAACGTCGGCCGCAATAGCCTCGCTCGAAGGGTTTTCCTGGCGAGCGCCTTAGCCCCCATATGCTGACCATTAGCCCCTCCATGAATCTCGGCCAGGACATACCCCGCTTCATTTGGGTTCAAACACCTTAGCATGGGAGAATGTAATCCTTTTCGGTAAAGTTGATCCTCCACCATTGTGTACTTGGCCGCGTCTCGAACCAACATTTTTGCTTCCATTGCATCGTCTGGATGAGTCCACGTTCAAGGTAGTCTTCTATCGGCTTTTTCCAAATGATTCGACCGAAATAGCCGGGGTGAGCTCTCTGATGAAGTCGGCCAACGCCTGTGACTTGATTGCATGGCGAGCTTCGTAGGTGATGTCGAACTCGGAGAGTTCTATCGCCCAATTAGTCATCCTCCCCGCTAGGTCCGGCTTATGCAAGACTTGTCGAATTGGTTGGCTTGTTCTAACAACAATATGGTGACCCTGGAAATAAGGTCTTAACCGACGGGCCGCAATAAGCAGAGCGAATGCCACTTTTTCTAGCTTTTGGTATCGGATCTCGGCATTCTGCAGGGTTACGCGACAAAATAAACAGAATTTGTCCGTGTTCCGCCTCTTTTACTAAGGCCGCCGCGACGGCTTCCTCGCCGATCGACAAGTAAAGGAAAAGACTCTCGCCGAGTTGAGGTTTTGAGAGGACTGGAGGATTGGCCAGACATTGCTTTATGTCTTCAAATGCGTCATCGCACTTTGAATTCCATTCCACCGACGCCTCCTTCTTTAAGAGCTTGAACATGGGTAAAGCCTTCTCCGCTGATTTTGGCAAAAACCTGGTTAGGGCGGCCAATCTTCCGGTTAACTGTTGGACTTCTTTCTTATTACTCGGAGCCTTCATCTCCATCACCGCCCTACATTTGTCCGGGTTGGCCTCAATGCCCCGGTTAGTCAGCATGAAACCCAGGAACTTTCCAGCGGGGACGCCAAAGGCACACTTGGCCGGGTTCAGTCGGATTCTGTAGGTTCTGAGTTTGGCAAATGTCTACTCAGGTCTTGTATATGACGTTCTTGGTCCAAGGTTTTGACGATCATGTCATCTATATACACTTCCACATTGCGACCGATCCGGTCCGCAAAGACCTTATTCATCATCCTTTGATATGTAGCTCCGCATTCTTCAATCCGAAAGGCATGACATTGTAGCAATAGTTAGCTCTTTCGGTAATGAAGGCTGTTTTTTCCGATCCTCTGGGTACATCGCTATCTGATTATATCCGGAGTATGCGTCCATAAAGGATAGGAGCTGGAATCCTGAGGCGTTGTCTACCAGTTGGTCGATGTTTGGCATTGGGTAGGAGTCCTTCGGGCATACCTTGTTCAAGTTCTTGTAATCTGTACAAACTCTCCACTTCCCGTTTGGCTTTTTACCATCACCACATTTGATAACCGGGTTGTATCTTGTATTTCCCGAATAAATCCGGCTTCAAGCAATTCTTGGATGTGAATTTCCAACGCTTTCCTTTTTTCTCGGTCCGTGGTTCCTCTTTCTGCGACACCGGGATTGAGCCGGATAGACTTCTAGCTTGTGACAACAAAATTTTGGGTCTATTCAGTACACGAGATGAATCCTGTGCGAAGACATCCCTGTTTTCCTTCGAAGTCCTCCAAACTACTTCTAAGTTCGGGAGATAGGTGTTTGCCAATCTTAGTGGTCTGGAGAGGGTCTCCGATCACCAGATCTTCCAGGTCTCCTGCCGGTTCTGGGCGAACCTCATCGTCTCGGATGTCCAATTCCACAGTATTAACTTCGTCGTCGGGAGAATCCCGGTCCGAACGGTCCGGATAGCTGCTTCTTTGGGGCTGCGATGAAGATCCGCCTCCCCAATCGACGGTCTCAAAATAGCATTGTCGAGACTCTTTTTGATCCCCCGTTACCGTGACCACGGTTCCTTGGTTGCCTATCACCTTGAGCTTTTGATGCTTTGTAGATACCGGCATGTCCCACTTGTGAATGGTTGGCCTTCCCAATATTATGTTGTAAGGTGAAACGAACTCGGCCACTATGAACCGCACTCTTTCGGACTTGAAGGCGTCTTTGACTCCAAGGGTGAACTGAGGTCGATAAACCCCTTCGGACGCGATTGTTCTCCATTAAACCCGATGAGGGTTGTCTTGCAAGGCTTTAAGTCGTCCCGGTCCGAGCTCATTCTTTTGAACGCCTCCCGGCTTAGTATGTCGGCCGAGCTACGGCATCCACAAATATCCGCTTGACTCGGCGGTTGACGACTGTTCCGGTTATCGCTAGCCCATCTTGATGGCCGGGGACAACGTCCTTGAGGTCGTCTCTTGTGAAAAACAAAGGCGGTCGTGCTATCTCAGTGTGATGTTCCTTGAATTTTGGTCGGTCTCTGACGGATAGGACTTCTCGAAGGTATTTCCTTCGCTGGCTCATAGTATCTCCGCCTCCGCCCATTGCTCCGCTGATTACGTTACAGTCGAATTCAGCTTCTGGAAATTCGTCATCGACTTCAAGGGCTGACACCTCCTTCCATACTTGAGATCGAGGCACCGTCAGGGCCGAGTATTTCGTACTTGCTCCGCTGATCAAACTTGCCACCTCGGCTCTTGTTTTCGTTCCCCCTTCTCCGGGAATCCCTATTCCTGTTGTCAGAGAAGTCTCGACCCCTGGGAGGGGAGGTTCTATCTTGGTCCCGCCTCGAATTGGGATTGTTTGCCATTCGCATCAGCTCGACGTCCAAGTACTTCTTTGAACGGGATATGAAGTCGTTGAGATTCTTTGCCCGCTCCTTTAAAAAGATTACGCCGGGCGGGACTCTTTATCGAGGCCGTCCACCAATAAGTGAACGTGTACGTCTTCGTTAAGTCCGCGCACTGCAGATGCGCATGATTGAAGCGGTCAAGGTAACTTTGGAGCAGCTCTCCCGTTTGCTCGATTTTGGAGAGAGAATCTTGGGATTTTGGTTGCCGTTTGCTAGTCGCGAAGTGCAACTCAAAGGCCTCGGCCAGTCTTCAAAGTTGTGGATCGACCCAAAAGGAAGAGTGTGAAGCCATTTCAACGCCGCCCTTTTAACGTCGCGGCGAAGATCCGCGGCACGATTGGTTCCTTGAGACCTCTAACCGACATGTGAACGTCAAAGTCTTCTAAATGAGTCGTCGGGTCTTGTGTGCCATCATACTTTGTCAACTCGCCCAAATTCGGCTTCTCGGGAATCGGGCGTTCGGATCTCCTTCGAGAAAAGCTATTGTGCATTTGGCTGACATATCTCCGTCGCTGGAAACCACTTGGAGGAATCGTCCTGTCACCTCGATGGTTCCTCGCCTGAGGTCGACCTTCTTCATCCCGGTTTTGGTTCCTCCTATTGGCCCTCCCTGCCGTTGACGGTTTCCGCCTTCTTTGTCGGTGCGATGGCCGAGCTCTCGTCATCGTCTTCCTCTCTCCAAGTTTTATCTTCCCGGTCCTCATTTGGAAAGGGTGTGGGTCCGTCTTTTCTCCCGCTCTTCCGCTCGCCGATAGTGAAGGGTATGGCGCTTGTCTATGTTGTCCACCCGTCTCATTATCGCAAGCATCCCGCTTGAAGAGATCGAAAGTCCGGCTCGGCATGTGGGATGTCCCGGCCTCCTCGAGTGGAATTCGTGGTCCACGGTCTTGGTTTCGTGGAGCCGAGGACTCCGTGTCGGACAGAGTTGTCCTCTTGATGTCGTTCATTGTTGGGAATCAATGGTTCTTACGCCGAGAAAGCCGATCTTCTCCTTCCCGATGGTCTCCATCGTCTTGGTTAATCATTGCTCATTACGGGGTGGTTGACGCGGTGGTTGACGGTTGTCCCCGCTTAATCCGCCTCCAGATTGTCTTTGGCATGAAGCACGAGTGCTTATCCTCATGGTCACGGGAATAGAAATTTATTGATCCCCACGGTCGGCACCACTGTTCTGGTGTAGAACTCTGATGTCCGGCCTATTGAAGGTCCGGTGATTTGATATAGGATCTGTGTGCCCTTCCTGTATGCTTATGGGACAAGCGTTCAGGAGAGGGTATGATCACGGTACACAAGCAGGCGTTTCGCCTAAGGGGTGCTGTGTGTGCCGTGTGACTGAATGTAGATAAGTCAGGGCTTAGAATGAATGTACTGGCGCCCGTCTCCTTCCTCTGTATATATAGAGTATACCTGGTTAGTTAGTCCCTTGGCTGCCACACCGTACGTGTCCTGTGCGTGTCCGGGATCGCGTGCGCATGTCCAGGATCGTGGGTGCATGTCCAGGATCGTGGGTGCAAGTCCAAGGTCATGGCTGGGTCCCACGGATAGTGGGTTGCCCCCCGTACTAGCCAGTGAGATAATGGGCCTGGACTAGGTCCGTAACAATTAGCATAGGTTCATACTGGTGCATAATTACTGTACTACCTCGACTAATGAATGTCTCTATGGTGCTATTTATCTGTGTATTAGCCTGAGTTATGGGAGATTAATTCACTGCGTAAATTAATGAAGTGAATTCGTCTTCTGTTTAGCGATCTTTCGATAAGAGAAATATTTGTATTGCTGTTTGCTTCGAAAATTTATCCTGTGGTGGGTGAAAAGTCATTTACCACCTCTGTAGATCAGCAAACTCTTGTCTCACTTCTTTGCCATGTGGTCTCAGAACTTTCAGCACTTTCATCAATTGCATATTTATTTTCTTCTTGTTTTACTATACTTATGGGATGCTTTCTGGTTTCTTTGTTCGTTCAATTTGAGACGGTAGCCATTATGGTATCTTCTGTTGCTGATAAAGTATTCTTCCATCTTTCAGGCTTCTCTCGTGGTCAGTGTTTCCCTTTCAAGTTGTTGCTTGCTTCAACCTTCTGCTTTCAACTGTGGTAGAATGAATGTTCTTGATCTTTGTCGTTGAATATCCCATAATTTCTAACTCACCAGTCTTAGTTGTTACTCCTATTGTAGCTGTTTGTTTACCTGCTAATTTTGTAATGTTTGACTGTTCTAATTTTGGTGAAGATGTCTGTCAATTTTGTGAAATTTAAAAGAAGACATTGGTGGCAATCTTGCTATCTTTGGGCAGGTGATTCATTCCCTTTTCATCATTAGCGACTTATTTATATCATCTTAGCATGTTTGCATACTTGCTTATAACAACTTGATGTTTCTATTTGCTTTCAGTCTGGGTTGAAGGTCCACTAGGGTTTGGTTTGCTGTTAAGCTGTCGAATAACATAAAGTAAAGCTTTGTGATGCTATCAAGTGACAAATTGAAATATAGTTATGATCTATGGGTATAACCCTGTAGATTCCTTATGCTATGTCTTTAACTCTTACTCATCCAAGCAACCCAAGCTCACTCAAGAAGATAGTAATTTTTTTGTTTTGATGTCATCTTTTGTGCTTTCCTGAATCCAAGCAACACAAGCCTTCCAACTATATTTATCTTGCGCCTAACTGAATCCAAGGGCGGACAGTCTGTATCTTGTGCTGGACATAGTGGATAATTGTTTTTTTATGTCAGTTGTGCACGTCTAATTGGTTTTGATTGTGAAACTATGTTTCGTTAGTGCATTGGTTCTTGTAGTGCATTGGCAAAAAAAAAAAAAAAGATTCAAACTCAAACTGAGAGGGTTAGCGCATTTGTTTGAATATTTCAAATTATTAATTTTTTATTCTAAATATTGATACAGAGGTTCAGTGTATCATTTACTTCGGTCATAGCATAACTTTAATCAAATAGTATCCTTAGGGTACTAGTTTGCCAAAAAACTTGGTGTAATGCAGGACAGTTTAATTTGTGGTTTAAAGCCCCAAACTTTATAATCCCTTTCAAGTAGCAACATACACTAGCCTGCTTTGCTTGAACTATTTTGACTTATATTTATAATTCATGTTGCATAAGCTGATTCTAGTAAGGGATGTAAATATAAGGTTGAGTACACCTAAACAAAATGACATTTCTCTCCTTCATTTTCTTGGTGGGCATTTGAGAAAAATATCCTCTGGTATAAAGCAGTCAGTTGCAATGGGTTACTTTTCTCAGAATGTTGATTGAAAATGAAAGATGTTAAATCTGCACGTAGGAACCCAAGCCGAGATAAATGGATCTTGTGTCTGTTCTCTCTAGTATCACCAGTTCCAGACTGTTTTGGACCTAACAATTTGAGATTTTTTTGCCAACAAAAAAAGTAAGTTAAACAGTTGAAGTTTTGTGTAACATTTATTTAATGCTTCTGTTCAATTAATTTACAGTTGCTTGGCTGGGGAGAGTGTGCACTTCTTTGATGAAGTGCATGAGCTTAGTAAAATACCTGAAGATGATTCAGTGAGAAGGATCTATATGGCATGCCATATTATCGAGAAGTACATAGCTTCAGGTTTGTAAAAATTTGTTATTGATTTCTTTGGCATGTCTGCATGTATCACTGGTTACTTCATGATTGTAAACCTTGAAATTTCTTGTTGGCCTAAAAAAGCTTCAAATCTCTTTAATGGCCTATGAACTCAAGCCATTTGACACAAATGGCTGGTCAAAAAATAGACCAAATGGCAACGTTGTTCTGAGCTTAAATGCTTTTGACGTATTGTGCTTCCTCTTTCAAAAAATAACATCATACTTGGAATCATGAATGGCTTTTGTGGTTTTAGGAGGGTAGGAAAGTAATATAGGAAGTTGCTTCACTGTTAGGGGCGGACCCAGAAAAATGTTGAAGGGGGGGCACAATTGGCGGGGGGATTTGGGGGTGCCCCCGAAATTTTTTTTTTAAAAAAAAATTTAAATGCATTAAAAAACAAAAGAATATAAACAAGAAAAATATATATATATCAAAAAAATATTTATGAAATCAAGTGAATATTGATGAATTAATAAAAGATGCAATTATTTTACAAACCTGTCATTTAGAAAAGCAATGCTAAGTACTGTTAGAAATACAGCTACATAAATTACAATAAAGGGTGAACACTCAATAAGTTCAAGTACATATATTTTAATAGCAAAAGTATATTACAATAACAATAATTAAAATGCCATTCTTTTAGGCCTTATTTTTTGAAATTCCATTATAATTGCTTTATTATCAATGCTATCAAATACATATTTTTCAATATAAGGAACTAAACATTCAATCATTCATTCATTCTCAATCTGATTACGAAGTGCAGTCTTGATGTATTAAAGGTGGACACTTAATTTAAGAGTGGACAATCATTCAAACATGTATTTTTTTTTTTTTTTTAAATGCCAAATTTTTGTGGGGCAACTCAACACCTAGGTCCGCCAATGTTCACTGTAGTGGTGTTTTGTTGGTTTCCATACGTCATTGATGGTTAGGAGTAATGGCAGCAGAGTAACTAACTCAGTCACTGTAGGAAATGACGTGCGTTCTGCTTGTTCCTATATCCAGACCAGATTTTGAGATATTTTGGGCCTTTGCATCATCAGTTTATGATACTCGGAAATATGTGTTGCAATATTTCCCTCCAAATATGAGACTTAAGTTTATCTTTTTTATATATAGAAATTGTAAGTTGCAAATGGACAGGTGCATCAATGGAAGTGAACATTTCTCATCGAAACAGGCAAGAAATTTTGATGACCTCTGATCTTGCACGCCCCGATCTCTTCCATAATGCATTAAATGAAATAATGCAGATGATGAAAACAGTAAGCCAAGATTGCATCTTTGGAGACTACTAGCGGGGTACCCGAAATTTTGTCTAAACAAATGTTTTTCTGCTGAATCTGGTGAGAGATTACTGGTCGTCAACGTTCTACATGAAGTTCCGGGAAGAAGCTAACAAGAGATCTGATAGCTATGAGATCGAGCAGATACCAGGATGGAATTTATCTCCAAGGTTGAGTTCTGTTCATGGTGCAGATGATCCTTTTCACCAGGACCATCTTTTCAAGAGTTCTTCTGGCCGTAGCCATGATTGATTGACACATGACCAGGTAGCATACCTGTAGATATAGTTCTGGCTTATGGGAACATCGGAATCATTGTAGTTATACAAGCTTCATGTTGTAACCTTATTTACTGTTGTACCTTACCCACAACAGAGTGACAATCACCAGCCATATAAGATGAAAAGACCCATAAAATTTTAGATTAAGTGAGTCAAATACCATATAAAATTTGAAAAGGGTTAAGGTGCAGATTGACCGATAAAGTTTTACTTCAGGAGCATCCAATACAAAAAAGTTTTAAGTGGATCAAAAAAACCAAAAAAAATTTAAAGATGTAAAGTTAATACAACATCGTTAAAAAAAAAAAAAACCAACATCCATTAAAATCACAAACTTTTAAAGGTTAAGGTGTAGATTAGTTAACATAGTTTTACTCCAAAAGCGCCCAGCACAAAAGAAGTTTTAAGTGGACCTAAAATACCTGCTTGGTACATTTGTGATTTTTTTTTGTTGCATTCACTCTTTCTAACCCCAATGCACATGATTGGGGGGGGGATTTGGGCAAGGATTTGCAACAGTCGGATTTTAGGTGGATTGTATATAAACTTGCTCGGGCAAGTTCGAAAACTTACTCGGGTGACCTTTTTAGAAGGGAAAATCATTTTCAGGGCCCTTTTAAGGCTGACAATCCCAAAAAAGGCCCCAAGATTCTGATAATCCCAAAAAAGGCCCTAGGGCCTTTTCTGGGATTTTCAAATCTTGGGTGAGTTGTCAATGGGGCTGATATAGTTGTTAATGGGAATGCGATATAGTTGTCAACGAGGTGATATAGTTGTTAGCGAGTGTTGTTAACGGGGCTGATTTAGTTGTTAAAACCTACCCGTTAACAACTATATCAGCCCCGTTGACAACTCACCAAAAATTATGAAAATCCCAGAAAAGGCCCTGGGGCCTTTTCTGGGATTGTCATAATCTTAGGGTCTTTTTTGGGATTGTCAGTCCTAAAAGGGCCCTGAAATGGATTTTCCCTTTTTAGAATGCTATTTTAAAAAAAAAAAAACAAAACAAACAAACAAACATCACGCTTTAAGAATGCTAATCGAATTCCTTTAGTAAATACCACATCTGAACTTTTTCCGGTCTGAATATTTGTTTTGTTTGTGACCTGTATGTTTTAGAGCCTTTGGTTGGATGGGTGCAGCATTTTGGGCCTGGTCCCATAGCCTAGACAAGGTTAAGGTGGGGGCTAGAATAGACCATTTTGTGTAATTATTTTTGAACATTTCTTTTTTTCGTTGCAATATTTGCACATATCAGACACACCTAATTGACCATTTTATCTCTGGACCATGGTGTGACGGTGAACTACCTTATACTAATTGATTGTTTAGTTATAAACACACAATTTTGCTTACAATTTGTTTCTATATTAGGCCTAATAGCGGTAAAACCCAACAACAAATAGATGTGGTATAACCAATCTTATCTATTAGCAAGGAAGATCCTAACTACCCCAATAATCTAGGAATATCTCTAGATACGGTTAGGCAGTTCGGATCCTTAGGCCGGAGATTACACCAGGCCCAGAATATCCTACCTAAGGTACACTCTATAAATACTGAGATCAAACCCTAAGGTACACGCGTTCTAACCCTGAACTATTTACATACAGTCACACTGTGCACACACCCCACCCCCTTGGCTAAGAGCCTGGTTGTGTACAGTGATCTCATCTCCTATTGAGTGCTTCCTTCATAGGCATTCAGGAAGAGACCTTTGATCCAACATCAAAGTACCAGCCCATCAGGCTGGACATATGTGTTCTACTCCACCAGAACACAATTGATTCTTAATCTACTCTACTGTAATATTACTTGGATTTGAATAGAAGTTTATCAGGTTCACTTATTATGAATAAATATGGATTATGATTCCGAAGTAGAGATCGCCTTAATTGCCAAAACTGTACCTATTGGGACAATTCTTGTCGTACACATGATCTTATGATGAGGAATACGCCATCTTATTACTAAATCACTATTATTAATAGTTGTCTAGCAACAAAAAATATTGGAAGGTATTAAAAAAAATATTGGAAGATATTAAAATTGTGATTGAGAAAGTGAAATAAGAAAAGGATATCATTGAGATTGAACGTTGGCTTGAGATGGTGGAAAAGAATGCTGGACGCCTCCCCGATGATGCTATCTTATTATACTTGTTAACTCGTTATATGTTCCTAATGGGAATTGGGTCTAAGTGTCTAACAGAAGAGATCATTGTTTCATAATATGGTGAATCAAGATTTGAAAACGTGTTACGAAAGGTATCACCATTTAGTATTCGATTGTGCTTCAAACGTGATTACCACACATGTACTTGTAAAAAAAATAAAAAATTGTTATATGTTATCATGTTTGGATCATGTATATACTTTTTAATTTTATTTATTCTCAGGGTTATATTACTTGATAACTCGTTGATTTATTTCATTAATAGCTATATATTGTTTAGAAAAAGTACACACTGGACAAATTTACAGTCCCAAAATTATTCCAAATGTCTGCTTGAATATGGTACACCAAATTCCGTCCCAACAATACAACATCAGAATTTCGATTGAAAAATTTCTTCCCAAATATTTGTAACAACATTTAGGACCGAGTATGGGTTTTTGGAGTCGAATGCTATAAACAACAAAAAGAATTACCAAAATATTATACCATCAAGATTATTTACCAGAATATTGCAGATAAAATCGTTCTCCAAAAAAATACTTCAACCTACACACAATTCATTCACTCCAAAATTGATTTCAATCAAGCATTATCCACATCAGATAAATTGAGTGCCAGGGAATCATCTTCGGGGATACAGGCTTTTAATGAATGTCATAGATAGAAACAACCTGATTAATTTGTCACAAGTGGCCCAGAATTTGCATGGACAAGGTGAGGATACGGTGATAGAAAAAATGGACAGAGCCTTTTGTAACATCAGATGGATTTCAAAATTTCAAAATTCTTATGTTCAATCTTTGGCTATATCAGTGTAACATCCTTAAATTTTAGGGCTTAAAGTTCATCGTAGGTAAGTTTTATTTAGTCAAAAATTTGAAATAAATTAACAATTTAAAATGAAGAATCAAGCTAAAAAAAAATGAAAATACGTCCCCAAAATAATTCTTCTAAATATACAGTTGAGTATGTAAATATATCTTAATATGGGAATAAATAAATAAATAAACAAAAATGTTGTCAGATTATTACTAATATTATTATTTTATTTTTTATTCTTTTTAAAAAATATTATTTAAAACCCTAACCCCTACTCCGATAAAACACCCTTTACTTCTCACCCCACCAGTACATTCCACCACAAAAGGTATATTGTTGTCAAGCCCTGAAAACTAGCGGAGTGACTGATATGAAATACGAGGGAAACTCACCCTCCCTAAGTCGTAGGACTTAAAAGAACTATCATACCTCGTACCTTGATCTAGAATATGCAGTAATTATCTCTAATTTATATCTACATAATCCACAAACGTCAAAACATATAAAACGTATTGTAGGATTATCACCAAAGTTTTCTTTGTAGGTTAAATCACACTTCTTGAAATCCTACAATAACTCGAAACGACAAAATGACATTTGGAGCTCTGCTCCACCATTATATATGCATATACATATATTCCAAACAAAATAAAGACAGGGATCCTGCCCATAGACTACGTGGAGCATCTAATTTTTAATAGTAGTACAAAAGTGCAAGTTTATAATTACATCACGTAACAACACTACAAAATGAGCCGGTGAACTTTAAGTTTTGAGAAGGCTCTTCATTGCTTGGCCGTAGGTACAGCGTCAGCAATACTATCTGAACCAAACAAATTTTCTGGTGAATAACGTCCCATTAACAGAAATTAATAAAAATACAGAAGAAAATAATTTACACATTTTTTTATCCTTCGATAATAACAATATGGCAATAAATTACAATTTTTAAAACATATGATCACAATCAAAAACAGAACTATAAGTAGGGTCGTGAATCAAATAACTCAAAATACGAGATAAATCATTTTGTTTAACAAAATCAGTTTTAAACAATAAATCTTAAAGCTCTTCTAAATGTAGGACTTCTACAGAACAATTGACAAGCGTGGACACACAGTCCACAAGGGTAACTAACCAAGCGTAGCTCAAGGCCACGAAAACAAGCGTGAACACTTAGTCCATGAGGGTAAGTAACTAAACAAGCGCAGCACGAGGCTGCGAAACAAGTGCAAGTACAAGACCCACGAATATCAAGCATGAGAACGAATCCCACGAGTATCAAGCGAGCTCGAGGTTAACCATGGTGCACCAATGACTAACAGTACTGCTGTTAGTAACCAGCATTCTGTATTCAGTCATCTCAAAAATATTCACAAGCATGCCTGAGGCTAATTTATCAATAGCAAACAAATAGAGACTCTAATGATAAGAGCTCAAAGAGAATATTTTGTAACACAAGACCCCAGCATGAGAGTTTACAAAAATATCTCATAACTTTTCTTATCAATTCTTTGCATAACAATTCATAAACAATAAAATGTTATGAACCATTAACCTCATCTAAACATATAAATAACAATAAGCAATTGATATAATTTCAACAAACCTATCTTGAAGAACTAGTACTTAAGAAAGCTGATAATTTAATAAAATTGTAGCAAGTAAAATATCATTTATAAAAATGATAATGGGACGCTATTCACGCACCTGTAAGGCTTATGCTATGCCTCTTCCTCCAACTTATCAGTTTCCAAATTATTTACTCCTTCTCCTCCTAACACCCAACAATTACATCAATTAAAGCTTTGCACAAAATTTACTATTTTCACATTCAATTGACACCTTCCTTAGTCGGCACACAATTCTTTTAATCATGTATGTACCTTCTTCAGTACCTTATGAAATTCACAAAATCATTTACTAAAAACCCTCTACTTAATAACAGTAATAACCACAACTACATAAAACATAGGAGCCTCAATATAATTTCCATAATTAAATCAGGGTATAATTTGCTTGGTCAATGAAGACAAATTATGCTTCAATCCTTTATACATAGTATGAGCAAGAGGCGTTCATAAGATCATACAAATCAATCTTTAAATTATTACCTAAGTATCTTTTCAATTCTTTTTGCATAAATGCCATCTCATATAGCAAATTTACATACTCTTCAACTTATAATATATAACAAAGTTCCCTAAATTAAATTTCTTACCACTTAACTAATGATTACCAAACATCATAATCTTCCTTGTCTCATGCTGAAATTTCAGTTTTGAAAACAATACCTAAACCTCCACTTTCATTCCATAATTTGTGACCTCATTGCTTCTCCTTAATATATATATATATATATATATATATATATTTTTCACAACACTCAACAATTCGGTCCCCTCCCATAGTGTATGACATCAGCCCCAATAATCAACTTGCAACAATTATATAGAAGAAGAAACCCTTACTTCAAAGTCCTAATTGAAAGAAAGCAACACTCAACTTTTATGTTTTGCTTTGGACGCACAATGACAATGACAGGGAAATAGAAAAATCCGATCAAATGCATAAAGTCATACATCCACAAATCCACCAATTAAGCACGAATGAATAGTAGAATGAAATAGTAATTAAAGATTCATAAATCCCCTCACCCTACCCAACTACTGGAGAAAACAAAATCAGCGTTGAACCCCCTTTTTTCTTTCTAAAAAACAACCCTTGAAGTCCCTTCTTTCCAATACTCCTTCCACCTAGAATAACCTCCAATATCTACTTTCTTTAACCAACTAGCAGCAAAATGAAATTATTCTTCAATCTTAAATTCCAAATATCACAGCAGCAACTAGAACCAGCGAGACAGAGCAGTTACAAAACGAAACAGAGAAAATACTAATAACAACAATAGCAAGATTCGAACGGAGGAGGATGTCGGCGGCGAACGGACGTGCGACGGCGGTGACGCGCGGACGGAAAAGCTGAAGGAATAGGGTTGAACGTTGGGGCTGGGGTTTGGTCCAAAATCACGAAGCTTCCACGTTCTCATTGTTTCAGCGATGCGTCTGTGCATTTAAAAAAAAAACTTTTTTTTTCAATAGGGGTATTTTGGTAATTTCGGTAGAGCTGAGACAATAATAAAAAAATTACACTTGTCTTAGTAAGGATTCGAACTCAGCACTGAAGAGACCTTTGACCGTTCTCATACCATCAAGCTACATGCTCTATCTTAACTCTCAACTACAACAAATAATAAATAAATATATAACTAACTTATCCTGTTATAATATAATGTATTTGTTTGTTTTATTTTCTTGAGCCATTACAATTGTTTTGCTCTCTTCATCTTCTAGTTGGTATTGTCAAACAAAACTCCTCAGACTTCCTTTCCGTTCCTTTCCTCGTTATCTTAACTCATCTTTTACCAGCACATATTGGCCTGGGTGGAAGGAATTCTAGTCGTTTAAGTAAGAGGTCTCAGTTTTGAGCCCTTGTGAATGCCAAAAACTTCCTTGGGAGAGATCTCCGCTTCAGTGCTTGACAGAATCTCAAAATGATTGCACATTTTGTGAGCATTTTATTCTAAAAAAAAAAACTCATCTTTTCATGAGTGTCAATGTATTTAATTTATTTTACCTACTTCCCTCTGCTGATCACTGTTGGAGTTGGTGTGTGTTTTGTTCATTTTATTTTATTTTTCTCCCAACAATCATCATCCACAACTTTCCCCCCTTTCCTGTGCGAGCATGTAGGTATATATATAAATATATGTGAGCCCATTGATCCAGAAGAACTCATTTGTTTCTCGTCACTGTGGGTTTTTCTTTTATATGTTTTCTATATAAATATTTAATTTGGTACTATTTGGTATATCTCTTCTACGTGCCGGCTTTACAGAAAATATTAAAAATCAATTTAATATAAAATCTTTTAAGCTGTTGCAGGAAAAAAAAAAACAAGAAACAAGGAGTGATTTTGCTCTTGGGGGGTAATGGAGAAGGTGAGGGATTCAAAGATATAATGATTCAATAAATGCAAGTGGGAAAACCAGCCTCAGCCACCTTCTCCACAACCCATGTGCATGTCTCACCTGCCCTCTCCCACTTTTTATTTCCATTCCATTCTTCTCTGTGTTTTTCCATTTTTAACGAGCGCCGCCCACATGGAGCATGTTATATTTCATTTTTATAAAATATAATATTTTCCAATTAAAAAATGGTCATTTTCTCCATAAAAAATAAATAATAGTTCATTTTTTAGAGAAAAATAACTCAAGGGAAAGAAATTCAATTGATTTTTTGTATTATTTCACGTGTCTGAGAGCGTGAAATTGGATATTATTAATGATGAGGAGGAGGAGGAAAGCACAATGCCCTTGTTGGTTGACTAATTAGTCCAACAACCAATTATGAGAGATGCCACAATGGAACCTCAAATATCCAAACCAACTTGCAGTAATTTACCTTCACAATTGCAATTCCTAAATCTCTTTACTCATCGGATTTAGAAGTAATTTTTACAAATAATTTACTGCACAAATAATTTGTGTTAGTTCTCTATTGGTTTTGATGATAACTGACAATTGTAAACTCAGATTGAAGTTTGTCTTTGTTAAGTTGAAAAACTTACTGTCAAAGGCAAACTCGAGTTTTGGTTTGGAAACTCGAGTTTGGACTTGACAGAGAATAGCTCAAGTTTGTACAAAGTAAGGCAAACTCGAGTTTGGATATGAAAACTCGAGTTTTGACCATACAGAGAGCATCTAAGTTTTTCACAGATAAAGCAAACTCGAGTTTGGTTTTAACAAACTCGAGTTTTGACAAGACAGAGAGCTACCAATTTTTCAAAGTTAGCAAAACTCCAGTTTCCATTTGGAAACTCGAGTTTAGGTTACACAGAGAGTTCTCTAAGTTTCCAAGCTTTGTTGGAAACTCGAGTTTGGTTTTGGAAACTCGAGTTTACAGCATACAGAGAACAATGCTCAATTTTGAATTTGTGAAAACTCCAGTTTTGACTTAACAAGGTTTTTCAGTGTTTTCTCATAAATGAGGAAACTCGAGTTTGATTTAGAAACTCGAGTTTCGGTCTTACAGAGAAGAACTCAAAGTTTCTAAAGTTTTGAAAACTTCAAATTTTTTTTTTTTGATACTTAAAGGTTTTGGAGGGGTTCGGCATCAGTCCCCCACCAAGGCCAGGGCACGGCCCCGGGCTCTTTGAGCACTTAATGGGGACTTACGAGATCGCCTACCAAAGGAGTCCCAGCGACGGCAGCGGGGATCGAATACACATCTCTTTGGGACTTGACCAAATCCCTTACCATCTATGCCAACTCTCTTTGGCTTGAAAACTTCAGTTTTGAACAAGCAGAGAAGTTTCCATTTTTCAAAGAATCATGGAAACTCGAGTTTCAGTTTGGAAACTCGAGTTTAGACCAAGCAGAGAGTTTTGCTAAAATTGATCATTTTGAAAACTCTAGTTTTGGAATGGAAACTCCAGTTTTGAGATTTTGAACTAAAACATGATTTCTCATCAAAGGTTCAAAATTCGAGTTAGTCACTTAATGACTCGAGTTTTGCACTATTCACAAAACCTGCTTCAAAGACCAAATCGCGACATTCTTCTCTGGAATGAGGAAACTCGAGTTAAGTTTTGGAAACTCGAGTTTAATATTTTAATGAAAAATGAAAACTCCAGTTTTGAAGAACAAACTCAAGTTTAGGTCGCTGTGTTTGAATTTCAAACTGAACAAATTTGCGAAAGCTTTGTGTTTGATTCCAATACTTCATATCATCACTCATTGCTATTCCTAACTATGTTTAATCAGTTTGTTAGTGAGTTTCAGATGATTTAGAAAGGATTAAATGAAGGATTAGCATAAAGCATAAAGTGATGTTAGAACATTAAATGCAAAGTCCAGAAAACTTGCATTCTTTTGGACAATCATTCCCCACACGTTTTGAAGGAATTAATGTTTCTTTTCCACATCCAGTAGCTGCACTTCCAACGGATTAAAAGTCAAGACTGAACTTCTGTACAGCTGGATTAACCAAAGAGTAGAGAGAGAAGAAGACCAAACCTTCAACTAATCAACCTGCAGTGTTACCAACGGTTACATAAAGGATTACAACGATCATTTAATGATCTCTAGCTATAAATAGAGATGCATTCAATTCTTCTCAACAACCAATCTGTGAGAAAACGAAAATCATTAAAGTTTCAACTATTCTTTGAGTTTTCTTGTAAGAAGTATCTTTTGATACATTGTACTTCAGTGTTTATTCTTATCCACTCTTAGAGAGAGTTTATTGATTGTAAATCATTCATTGTAAAGAATCTCAAGTCTGGGGACTTGGAGATTGGGATATTGATTACAACTTGTAAGAGGGAGTAAGTTCTAGTTAGAGAATTACTCTTGAGTTGCAGAGTGTGTAATCAATTGTGATAGTGAAAATCCCAGAGAGTCTGGGGACTGGACGTAGGTCAGGAGATTGGACCGAACCAGTATAAATCCTTTGTTGTCTTGCTTCTCTTCCCTATCCTCTGTTTACCCTGTTTTATTAACTGAAAAACAGAGCACTTTGAAAAGAATTTTAGAATCCCCAATTCACCTCCTCTTGGTGATTCAGCTCCACTTTCAATTTGCTCATTTACAAACCATTTCCATAAATCAAGTTGAGTCGGGAATTTCAACATGTGGATGCGTTGGGTGGCGATGGCAACAATGGTTTAGAATTTATGTGAAGAGCTACTAATAACATATACAAAATACCCTCACCGCCGCCCGCCGACGGTGTCCCTCCGGCAGCGGCCGACGGCGGGGCGGGCGGCCACCGCATTCTTGAAAATTGGTTCCAATTTTCGAGAATTGTCGAGCCCGGCCACTGGCGGCGGCGGCGAGGGTATTTTATTTTATTTTATTATTTTAAAATTATGGGAAAAACGGTAATTTCACCCGAATTTGCATATCTCTCATAGGTCTTTGGTACCTCTTAGTCTTTTTACAAATTCAAGAGACTTCTGGGGGTTTTGTAAATTCAAATGGTATTTAATTGGAATTTTCCCAAAAAGAAACCCTTCTCGTTTTGTGTGATAGGCACATTTATTACCTCTTTTATATAATCCAATCTCTCATTCCTCTTTGTGTGTGTGTATATATATATGTGTGTGTCGCCAGAACCCACATACCTTTCCGTCTTATTGTGTGCATGTGCTCCCCTAGTTTTTATTATAAAACACCAATTAACAATTTTTGTAAATCAATAAAAATAGTTAAAGTCAATAAAGTTGTTTTACAATTTAAATAACTTCCAATATTACTCCTACTAATTACACTAAATTCTAATATTATATTAATTATTACTCTCCTTCATTACCCTTATTAATTGTGGGCATACATGAAAAAAATAATTAATACGCTTTAGAAATAAGCAAGTGTCTTATAAAAATGACCAAATACAATTATTAGTTGGTGTCTTATAATAAGGCTCTGGGTGTGTGTGTGTGTGTGTGTGTGTGTATATATTCCTTTTTCATTTTCTATTCCTCATGTGGGTGTGTGTGTATTGATGTATTCTTTTGTTCTTCAACATTATTCTTCATTCTTCCATACTCTTTCTTTTAGCTGCACTTGGTGCATATATCATTTCAAAGATTTTTATATATATAAAGATATATATGTTAAAGCTTCTGAACATTAGGTAATTTTTATTTCTAAATCGAACTATTATAAAATCTCTTAATATAAAAGTTGATAGGTGGTAACCTACAAATGTGTACATAGACTACTACAAAATATGGATATTATTACCCTAAAAGACGTCCTTATTTTAAAAAAGGAAGTAAAAAGTGAAGGCGGTGACATTGTCGTAATTATTTACTTGACTTTGAGACTTTAGACAACCTAAATATTAATTTAGGACGCCTAAAATATTTTTTGACATCCTAAATATATTTTAGGACGCCTAAAATGTAATATTTGGCGCCATTTAGGATTTTTTTGGAGACTTTAGACAACCCAAATATTAATTTAGGACTCCTAAAATTTTTTTTTGATATCCTAACTATATTTTAGGACGCCTAAAATGTATTATTTGGCGCCATGTAGGATTTTTTTTGGAGACTTTAGACAACCCAAATATTAATTTAGGACTCCTAAAGTTTATTTTGACATCCTAACTATATTTTAGACGCCTAAAATGTAATATTTGGTGCAATTTAGGATATTTTTTGGCGCAGGGAAAATTTTTGGCGACCTAAAAGTATTTCAGGATGCCAAAATCAGTATTTTTGGCGCAATTTAGAAAATTTGAGAAATTTTTTGACACTAGAAATCAGTATTTTTGGCGACTTAAATGTATATCAGGACGCCAAAATTAGTATTTTTGGCACAATTTTGAAAATTTGGGAAATTTTTTGGCGCCAGAAATCAGTATTTTTGGCGACCTAAAAGTATTTTAGGATGCCAAAATCAGTATTTTTGGCGCAATTTAGAAAATTTGGGAAATTTTTTGAGTCATAAATTTTTTTTTTTCGACCTAAAAGCATTTCAGGACGCCAAAATCAGTATTTTTGACGACCTAAAAGTATTCCAGGACGCCCCTGCTCCA
The DNA here is from genome assembly GCA_025563575.1 of Acacia pycnantha. Lineage (NCBI taxonomy): Eukaryota > Viridiplantae > Streptophyta > Magnoliopsida > Fabales > Fabaceae > Acacia > Acacia pycnantha. Next base: position 2,662,703 of record JAMWYP010000006.1, read on the forward strand.
TTATTAATATCCTCTCACCTTTCTCATTAGTTAATCGTCCCTCTCTCTCTCTCGCACGCATCATCACCATCGCTCTCCCTCGCACGCCAAAGTCTCCATGTCTCAAATAAGTCGTCGTCGCTCGCCGTCAACACCAGCGTCTCCTCCTTCAGGTTCTAGATCTGTTGTTCTTCTTAGATCTAGAATTTTATATTTTTAGATCTGCTATTCTAGATCTGCTTCTACATATTACTACTTGTTAAACCTGGGATGGTTTGTATATATATATGTGTTTCACACTTAAGAATGATATTTCCATGTTTGAAAACTGCTATTACGTTTGAAGCAGATATTCCATATTGATTAATTATTGTTGGCTTGGATCCCACGTACTTTGAATTCGATTTGTTTTATTTCGATTCCCGTTGATGTTTCTTTGTAGTTTTCTGGAAAACTCTCTCTGCGTTTTAACGTGTTTGCATCCGATGTTTGATTAAATAAGGATTGGAGCTTCGCCTTCAGGTTTTTTTTTTTTTTAACAATAAGGCGTCCTGAATGAGTTTCAGGATGCCTTAACAAAAGCGTCCTGAAATTAGTTTAGGACGCCTTAACTAAGGCGTCTTGAAATTTGTTCAGGATGCCTTATTGCTTTTTTAACTTCCCCCTACCCAACGTCCCTTTAAAAAAGGACGTTAATTGAGTCTTATTTAGAACGTTTTTTAGGTTTTTTGTAGTAGTGATACATAATATTAATTTTTAGAGGGTAGCTTAAGGTTTTAGAATAGTTCGAGTAATATGTTAACATAAATTTATGTGTGTGATTTTTTCTAGACTCTCATTGAGAGTTTTGGAGTAACTCTTGTGTGATTACCTGTAAGCTTGGAGTAGAGGTAATCCTAGTTATTATTTTATATACTTGTCAACGGTATATATATGTATATATTAAATTGTTTTGGGATTTGTTATGCCCATGGAGGACTTGATTTGTAATTGTATATTTGACTAAAATTATATTGATGAGATGAGAAACTTTTCAAGCATGCTTATTGTATATTAGAACTCATGGTTATGTACTTTGGAAACTTTTTAAACATGCTTATTTGTTATAATGAAAATAATATTTATTTTATTGTATTAATCATACTACAAAGATAGAGGTATCTTAGTTTTTGAACATTAGAAGACAAGTTTATGAAAAATGCAAAAAATATAAGAAGGCAAGATTCTGAAGAAAAAAATATTATTTAATAATATATTACAATTCTTCACAAAGAATGGTTAAGTATTATTAAATATAAATAAATGAGAGATTCTAAAAGATATCATATATAAGGCGAGATCCTGAAAAATATATTCGACAATGAAGAACCACTTATTTGACAATACATTACGGTTCTTTACAAAGAACCATTAAGTATTCTTTAATTTAAACAAAGTCAGGAAAATTATTTGACTATACATACCATTAAGTATTCTTTAATGGGTCTCATACTTTTTTTTCCCCATAGGTTTTGTTACGCTGCAGTTCTTGTCTTCCACCACTATCATGGGTCTTGACTTTGCAACCGATTTCTCTTGTGATTCTTCCTTGTGTATGCTTACATTTTTTTATATAAAGAGCGCTTGCTAGTTGATGCACAAGGTCGTCGGCTGGGATTATCTAAGAATAAGAATTGAAGACAATAAACTATATTTAATTTATGAAGATGAATGTTGGTTTGAAGATTAAAATAGAGAAAAATACAAGAGAAAAGTAGAGAACATGGAAAAGAATGATGAGGTAAAATGTTGATTTTTTTGTTGTTGTTGAGATCTCACGTTCCTAAACTATAGCAATCGGAACTATATGTTGAAATCAAGTTTGTTGAATCAGGTTTTGATATTTGCTCTAGTTTTTATTTTTGCCAATTTTTACTATATTCAGATTTTCATACTTTATTAACATTTATTAAAAAAGAACCGTCAAGTATGTCCTCTTTACATTACGGTTATTAACAAAAAACTACTAAATATGTCCTTAATACAAGATGATTATTAACAAAGAACTGTTAAGTATGTCCTCAATACATCATGATTCATAACCATTAGGTATATGCTCTGATTATATATAGTGCCTTTATATATGACGTTTCGAAATCATGATGTATGCTCAAAAATAACCACGATGAAAGGCCTTTTTTCGTAGTAGTGTAGCCATATTTATAAAATATCGGGAGATATATATTATGTTCTTAGAGAGGCTAAGATACTAATTGCCAGCCATGACATGAATGTTAAGAAAAATTATTTGTGCAATTATTCATATGGATCCTACCAATGATCTGTTATATAATAAAATTTCTCAAGCTGCCTTTTGCTTTCTTTTATTATAATTGTTAAAAAAAAAAAAGCTGTCAGTATTTTAAAAATGATAGATACACATAATTGTAGTATTAAATTTTTGTCTATGGATACAGATAACCACTGTACGACTTTTGCGCTCTAAAACCACTTATGCACCTCGCTTTCCAATTGGATGTATAGAACAATACCGGTGGCCATTACTCAAGAGCAACAAAGGTGGGTTGATCCGTCCCTAGTCCCTACACCTTAAAGACAAATTTCTAGTATTCATCAAACATTTACTCCCACTTGTCCCCAAAATTAATACTCCTATTTTGAAACAATAGATACTTTGAAGTCGTACCCCAAAAAAGAAAATGTTACTTTGTATTTGAAGTTATGCAGTGAAAAAGTCATTTTGCAATCCCACGTAAACAATCAATTTTATTGTTCAAAACTGGTAAATTAAAACACAGTTCCATAAGAAACGGTTTGGATCCATCCGTGATTAAATGATTCCTGTCTTAATCATTATTTCATAATACTTCCTAATTCTATTTATTTATATTTTTCATATTTCATTGGTTAATCAATTATGTTTGGAAATATGATCAAAAATCAATTATATTTGGAAGCGATTTGATAATTTTTATATTCCCTAATTTTCTTTATTTTATAACTTTCTCCATTTGAACAAAATATAAACTTCCTAAAAAGGGCAATATAGGTCCGAAAATTATCTCTCCATCAAAGGTATTATACATCTCCATAAATAATGATGATTCTGTTTTTTCCATCCACTTAAATTATGTTCTAGTTATAATGATTTGATTTAGAAATAGTAATTCTGTTTTTTTCCCAGTAGTTTATATTTCACCTCTTAATAATCTTCAAACGTTTTCTAACAAATAATGATTGATCCGTAATACATAATTATAACATTCCAAAATTTCTACCCGAAAAATTAGGAGAATATAATTAGGGACAATTATCAAACTTTTAATGATATTTAATGGATTGCTAAAAATTTACAGAGGCATTTTGGAAATTCATCAAACTTTTAAAAATAATTAATGGATTGATAGAAATCTGTAGAAATTGTAATTCCAAAATGCTTTCAATGTCATTAAATATCATTATTCTCTTATTTCCTTTATTTATATGCCACAATCATGAATAATCCCCTTTTATGTAAAAGGTGATAGTGATAGTAAGTTCCATTCTATTTTTTCAAGTGTTATTTTGTTGAGGTTCGACAACAACTATCCTTGTACTGGGCTAAATGTGGTTCATGGTGTGTTTTTGGTCATTCACCTATTTCCTTATTAAATCCTTCAGGCATTGAGTGGCAGAGAATAGTGGGAAAAAAGATCATTATGTGAAGATTTATAAATGGAGAAAGCAAAACCAGTTGATGGAAAAGTGTTGAGGAAGAAGAGGAAGTGAACATATAGTGGTTTCAAGTAATCTTCTTTAGTAATTGGATTTGTATAGTACCCAGCAGTGGTTCAACCTAAAGATAAAGAATATCTACGTTTAGGGGGAACTCGTCATGTGACATTTATCTATCTATCTATGTATATGTGTGTGTGAATAAAAGCTTTAGTTATTTTAATTAAACAATATTGAAAAATCACTACATATATAGTTGAAAATGAATTGGTTGCACCTGTAGATAGTGGAAGCATGCAGGCTTGTGTGGTGAAGAGCATTGGAATGTGATTGTCCTAGTGAGAGGGTACAATTATCTAATGGGATTGTTTATATTTACATTAGTTGCAATGTTTGTTTGGTTCCCATTTGTGTCAGAATTCCAAACCAGGCTCTTACACAACTGAGCATTCAACAAAGGGTTTCAAATACAACAAATTATTCCGTGGCAAGAATAAGTAACACAAAATTGAATTGGATGGATTGAAGATGAGACTGAGAGTAGGACGTTATGCAATATAAGTTTAGAAATATGAATAGGTTATAGTTGTAAGATATCCCTTTATTTTTAATTTTTATGTAATTTTATAATATAATTTTATAAGATATTTAATATTAATAGTTCAATTTTTAAATTGAAGGTGAAGATAGGATGAGGAGAAAAAGATTAGGAGAGTGTGATCCAAATCTAGATTTAACAAAGTCTTAAAGGTTTTTTTTTTTTTTGGGTGGGGTCCAATTTGATATTCAAGTTATCCAAGTTGGAATTTATACGCTCTCATATGATCCTTAGTAAGATCTATTTTATGAGTTAATGTTAAACTTTGACGCCAAATGCTGACTATCTTCTCAACATACTTTCATTAATCATGCCACTTAATTAAATTTTATTCTTACATGCCATATTCAAATAGGTAGCATTATCATATATACTATTATCACAAGCAGTGGCGGAACTTCTCAAGGGCCAGAGGGGGCCATGCCCCCCCCAAAAAAAAAAAATTATCCTAAATAATTAATATAAAATGGATTTTTTTATACAAAATTTATACATTTTGCATAAAAATTTATACATTTGTCTAAAAAATTTATACATTTGGCCCCCCAAATATATATATATTTCTTAATTAGTTAATGAGTATACATTTAGCTCCCCCAAAAAATATTTATCCCAAGATCCGCCACTGAATTCACAAGTACATGTCGTGCAACACATGGGAAGTGTAATACCCGGATATTTATCTGGAATATTATAAATAAAAGTTGGATATTTCTGATAAGTGAAATTTCAATCTCCGGTCTTGTATAATTATAGTCTATTTTCTTCGTAGAATTTCTGCAAGAAATTAGGGAGTTTAAGGGCCAAAGTGCCAAAATGACCAAAATGCCCCTAAGGGACATAAATAATTTAGGAAAATTATGAAAAATCCTAAAAAGCAGTAAAATGACCAAGTGAAGTAGGAGAATATATTTTCTCTAATTATGGTAATTTAATAAATTATGAACTTGGAGAAATTGTACAAGAATGTTCAAAAAGTAATAAAGGACCAAAATACCCTTACAAATTATAGAATAATGTAAGAGGCATGTAAATACTAAGGTTAATGCAAGAGTGTGAAGGTAATGAGACATCCTAATTAAGAAAATTATCAACAGGTGATAATGAAGTAATTAAGTAATATTGGGCTAATTACTTAAGCATAAGCAAAGGAAATTCAGTAATAATTATGTGAAGCTCAAAAATTAGTGGAAATTAGTTGAATATTAGTAAAAATGTATTTACTAATTAATTGGAAATTTCTATGAAAAATCATTGAGTTTAGGTATTTTTAAGCCTAAATACAAGAATGGACCAATTAGATAATTTTGTGGAAATTTTTGGAAAAATTAAATAAATAAATCATTAAATAATTAATTAAATAAAAAATAAATATTTATTAAAATAATTAAAGGGCCAACCGAAATTTTGGGCCAAATAAAAAGAAAAAAAATGAAATAGAACACAAGTTGTGCAACGTGACATTAAAATAATAATATAATTAAATTAAAGTAAAAAGGGTGAATAGTGATTTATAAATTAGGAAACGGATTCTATCTAGAGATCTAGAAATAGGAATCCCAAGGTCAAGGTAAAATATTGATCAGTGAGTTTTTACCTTCAAGTGACCTCTTCCGGAAGTAAATTTCGAGGCCGTTTGTGCATTTTCCTAATAAGACGAAATAGGGAAATTCTGAGAAAAAGCCAGATAGCCAAGAGGACGAAAAGGTTATGTTGTGACATTTGAAAAAGAATTGCGAATTTTCATGAACATATTTGGATTCAGTGATTTTTTCTGAAGAGATTGATGTTTCCGAAAACAAGTTTCAACACCGGACAGTTTGGACACGTTTTTCGAGAAAGACTCAAGCTGGACTGTTGGAGCCCTATATGGAATCAAAATTTAGGTTAACTTGGACATTTCTACTAAGTGAGAATATGTTTTCAGAGTTATAAATCCAGAATTTTGAGATTTCTCCGAAATCACGCGAATCGGGTACCGATCGGAGAAATCAGTCTGAAAGCTTCTGGAAGGTGACACGTGGCCACCTCCCATTGGCCAAGACACTTGGATTTTCGGCCAAGTGTGAATGCAAAAGGGAAGGAAAGAGTTTTTTGAAAAGTTGCTTTGGACGGTCCAGATCGCTTCTCACAAAGTTGATCCGACGGCCGAAACCCTACCTCCTTTTCTATAAATACCCCCCCTCCTTCACATTTCTTCACACCATTCCCTTTCTTGCTCTTGGCCGAAAAAGCTAGAGGGAGAAAGAAGAGAGCAGTGCTCTGGAAATCTTGCAGCGAAGCCCTGTAGAATTGTCCGGAAATCTTCAACGGGTAAGTCTTTTGGTTTTTAGTTCTTAGTTTGGTAGTTAGTAGAATTGTTAGTTAGATTTAGGAAGTAGGTGATGAGATTCCTATTCTTGTTTTAGGCCTTGTTTGAGTTGAAAAAATATGCAGAGGTAAAAACATAGTAGGGATCGAGTCGCCGAAAAGTTGAAGCTTTCGCAGTTTTTCAAAGTTAGGGGTAGTAATGCTAGAATAGCCTTTAATTTTTCAAGTATGATTGGGTATCATAAGGGAGGGCTATTTTAGTCATTATTTTCGAAAATCATAGTTGCGTCGATTAGGGGTAGAAGGGCAAAATGGTAATTTTTACCTAAAATGCCAGTTATAGTGTCAAATCACTAATAAAGGTGATATTATTCTTATAGGATATCAGAATCTCTGATTTGCTGCCGTCACGCTGCCCGACGAGCCGCTGTTTGAAGTTCACGTTTTTCCGTGAAAGTACGTTTTCCGCCGGTAGTACCTAACGTTGCCAACGAAGGTACGGACGCGTACTGTAACACTAATCTTGTGCTTCTTAAATACTTATATGTCAATGATATGTTCGTAGACCGTTATACAGACGAGTTATACGGGTTATAGTTTTGATAACGCCGTTTTGTTTTCCTAGCGGCGAGGACACGACTAATTATCGTGGCACTTGGTGAATAGTGCAAGCCGTTGCTGTAATCATTACAATGTTACACAATGGTTGATGTTTTGGCTAAGAATCCAATTACTCTTTCGCTCTATTGCTCTACTCTGATTGTTTGTTTGAAAAAAAAAATTCCGCATTTCAAACATGGGATGTTACATTTTATGGTATCAGAGCATGAAATTCTGGCAAGTATTTAACTATGTTACCACGGACAGTTTGGTGCGAAGGCAAGGCTAGTCTACGTGGGTGTGCCATAAGCTGTCAAGACGATTCGAGAATGAATCTTTCTATGAACCCAACATCCTACGACAAGTTCTAGCTACGAACAGAACGCTGATAAGCACTATACGATCAAAGCATTGGATGGCGGAACAACGCAGCAAGACTATTAGAAGAGCGTACTTCCGATATGAAGTTATGAATTACGAACGCGAAGGATTTTAACCACTGGTCATAAACCAGCTGGATGATGTAATATACGTTAACATGTACATTACATCTAATATGAAAATATATAGGTTTTGATGCCATGTGTTGTGTTATCTTTCTGACACTTATCCGTTATTTGATATAAAGGAAAAGTTAAAACATGGCCATCATGAGAGGTGCCGGTGCACCAAGAGGTAGGGGCCGAGGCAGAGGCCGAGGTCGAGGCAGCCTCAAATGGACGCAATACCCGAACCAGGGAGCCTGTTGGTCAACCCATTCCTCGGTAGGAGACAACTTCGACTACCCCGAAATCCAAGATATTGATAATGAGATAGCCGGTCACGATGACTATCACTATGTCCGAATGATAATAGGGCACCGACACGGTTGTTAGAGTCCTATTACATGCAAGCCGAGGACTACACCGGAAGCCGTTAAGGAAAAATACCTAATGTTCTTAAGCCTAGTTAAAAATTTCCAAGCCGTTTATGGCCGTTATATAGGCGAGGATTGGATCGAGATCCATCTGTACTATTTTCCCCAAACCCATTTACGGGCAAGATTAATAAATGAGTGTTAGATGAAGGACCCATCGGGGTGTCCGTATCTATCTTCATTATCCGAAGTGTATGGTTCGCGGCACATGTAGGTGGGGATCGGCGGTTGAAGAAAGGCTGTGGAAGGACTAGTAGAAGCTAGTATAGTATAGTATAGTGTGTATTTAGAAAACCCGAGGGGTTGTAAAGTATGTTGGAATAAAACCTTGTAACATATTTTGGCTTGTACTAGGATGTGACCGACGGTTAGGTCAATACGTTTGTACAAATATCATAATAAGAATATATATATTTTGACTTGGAACCAATCCTTGTGCAAATCGCCTAGGAACGCATGCCTATAGTTTACCTTTTGACCTTGTAGTATCTACACCATTGGGTATAAAATCTTTAGCTTCTGACGCGTGTATGAACTGTACCGCTAACGTGGATGGACGAGTTTCTAAAGTGGACCTTATCCGTCTACCTCTTCACGGCATCGATGTCATACTCGGTCTAAATTGGCTGACGGCCAACGGTGCGATGATCGGCGTGGCAAGAAGAAGATATCATTTGCCGGAGATAAGGTTGAAGTGAGCTCGAACTTTCTCTCCGCTACGGTGATCGGTGCGTGAAGCAAGGATGTCATGCTTTCATGGTATTCTTTTGTCAAAGCGAGTGACCTTTCACTCCAGGATATCCCTGTGGTGAATGAATTTTCTAATGTATTTCCGGAGGATCTCACCGAGTTACCTCCTATCCGAGAAGTGGAGTTCAACATTGACTTGATGCCTGGCACAGGATCAATATCTAAGGTGCCGTATCGAATGGCTCCTAACGAGATGCAGGAGTTGAAGAAGCAGTTGGAAGAGCTTTTGAAGAAGGGGTTCATTCGACCCAGTGTATCACCATGGGGAGCCCGGTGCTTTTTGTAAAGAAGAAAGATGGAAGCTTCCGACTCTGCATCGATTACCGCGAGCTCAACAAGGTGACTGTCAAGAACAAATACCCACTTCCCCGGATTGATGATCTTTTGGATCAATTGTCTGGTTCCACAGTCTTTTTGAAAATTGACTTGCGTTCGGGATACCATCAGTTGTGAGTTAAGGATGGCGATGTTCCCAAGACAGCTTTCAGAACCAGATATGGGCATTATGAATTCCTTGTGATGCCTTTCGGATTAACAAATGCACCTGCGGTATTCATGGATTACATGAACCGAATTTTCCGACAACACCTAGACCAATTTGTGGTGGTGTTCATCGACGACATTTTGATATATTCTAAGAGCAAAGAAGAGCACGAAGAACATCTGCGAAAGGTGTTAAGCATACTCAGGGAGAAGCAACTATATGCTAAGCTGAGTAAATGTGAATTTTGGCTGCCGGAAGTGAAATTTCTGGGCCATGTTATATCTAGCGGCGAGTTGCGGTTGATCCAAGCAAAGTAGAAGCGATTACGGACTGAAACGGCCGAGAGCGTGACGGAGATCCGTAGTTTTCTTGGTCGCGGGATACTACCGCAGATTTATACGGGAGTTCTCACGTCTTGCCCTACCATTGACAAAGCTTACGAGGAAGAATCAACCCTTTATATGGGAAATGATTGTGAGGAGAGCTTTGAGTCCGAGGAGAGGTTGACTACAAGACCGGTATTGATTATCCCAATCCGGATGAGACCTATGTTGTCTACAGTGATGCCAGTGGGCAAGGATTGGGATGTGTCCTAATGCAGCAGGGCAGGGTGGTGGCCTATGCCTCTCGTCAGCTGAAACCTCACAAGTTAAACTATCCTACACACGATTTAGAGCGGGGAGTATGATCTGAGAGATGAAGTGGAAAAAGCTCAGAAGCAAGATGATTGGGCAAAAGAGATACGTGAGAAGATCACTCGAGGTGAGACCCAAGACTATGACCTATCACGTAGTGGTTTGGTCAGGTATAAACAGCGAGTTTACATACCGCCAGTTCTGCCCAAAATCGAAATCATGATACAATTTGGGTAGTTGTTGACAGATTAACCAAGTCGGCACACTTTATTCCCATCGGTATCCACTATTCTCCGAACGATTGGCGGAGATTTATATCAAAGAGATAGTGAGATTACATGGTGTTCCTAAGAGCATTGTCTCTGATCGTGATACACGATTCAAATCCCGTTTCGGCAAGCGTTACATGAAGGTATGGGGACTAAGTTGAAGTTCGGTTCGGCTTATCACCCACTGACCGACGGTCAATCTGAGAGAACCATACAGATTTGGAGGATATCTTTGCGAGCATGTGCCCTGGATTTCAAAGGAAGTTGGGATCAACATCTTTCGCTAGCTGAGTTTGCATATAACAACAGTTATCATGCTAATATACAAATGGCCCCGTTCGAGGCATTGTATGGGCGGAGGTGTCAGTCACCATTATTTGGGCAGATTCATCGAAAAGCGATTACTTGGGCCGGATATGCTTGAGCGAGACCTCGAACAAATCGCGTTAATCAAGAAGAGACTCCTAGCGGCACATAGTGAGTAATCTCCACGACGTTTTCCACGTGTCGCAATTGAAGAAGTATCAACCAGACAGTGATCATGTCATCGAGTACGAGGATGTCGAAGTACGGCATGATAATACCTTCATAGTCGAGCCGGAGCAGATCATCGATCACAAAGAGAAACGGCTCAGAAACAAGACTATTTTGATTGTGAAGGTAGTTTGGAAGGGTTTGTCACCCGAAGAAGCGACTTGGGAAACCGAGAGTGACATGAAGGAGAAGTACCCAGAGTTCATGTCCCGTACTTATATGTCAATGATATGTTCGTAGACCGTTCTGTAGCTTCAGGGTCAGGAGGACCACGGTTCGTGGATTGAGGCAAGTACCCGGAGTAGGCGTGCAGCTGGAGACTATCTCTATCTTATCGTATTCTGTTATTACACTATTTCCTTTCTAAACCTTAGGATTACTGTAATCATTACAATGTTACACAATGGTTGATGTTTTGGCTAAGAATCCAATTACTCTTTCGCTCTATTGCTCTACTCTGATTGTTTGTTTGAAAAAAAAAAAAATTTCCGCATTTCAAACATGGGATGTTACAGGAAGGTATAGCTTGTTTAATCACTAAAACTTAAAATCACATATTCTCTCTAGTTCTTTTTATAAGGAACGTTCTCTCTCATAGAGATGACCCTTAATATAAGGAACAAATCTACTTTGTTTAAAATTTTAAATTGATTTTTTCATTTTTACCCAATATTTCTCTACAAAATTTTTCAATATTCTCTCTCATACATACTCTTTCAAAATAGGGGTATAATTGAAAAAAAGGTGCAAAAGTTACACATTTATTGATTTTAACTAACATTTTAAACCGTACAATTTTAGTAGTAGTTGTTATTTATAGAACAAACTGCCTGATTTTGCTATGTTTATGCTACCTATGTATCCAATCACACTATCTTTAAATGATAAATTAATAACACCATTGTGGTAGCTACAACAATATATGCCTTAATAATGGTAGATACAACAACTTTTCTTTCAACTAAATTGTCTTATCTTTAATACATGATATCTTTTGGGAGCTAATTTTGGTCCTAAATATAAGACATATTTTTTATTTTTGTCAATCTTTGTCTAAATTACCCTTAAGACATATTTTTCATTTTTGTCAATCTTTGTCTAAGTTACCCTTATTGGTGTTCCCTTAACAATATTAAGGAGGAGAGTGATTGAGCAAATAAAGGAAGATGTCTATGATGTTTTAAAAAATACATATAATATTAAGAAACTTAACTAACTTTATTAATATAATCAAATTAAGTAAATATGTCTTATATTAAAGATGAGAGAGTAATAAATGTGGGTAAGTCCATGTGGAGTGGTTAGATAAATTCCAAGAGCAGGTTAATTAGTAATCTTTAATAAATACACTCTATAGAATTACAATATAAATATACGGTTAAATTATACAAATTTTCCTGATCTTTATGTAATATGTAAAATAACCTCGCTAACCTTTGAAATTTTACAATAAACATGTACAAACTCTTGTATATATAAAGAGGAGAGTGATTGATGGTACTAACTGATATTTAAAAAATAATTTATAATTTTAAAATATTATTTTAGGATCTTAAAAAAATATTTTATGATCGTGAACAAATATTTCAGGATACTAATTGGTACCAAAAGAATACTTCATGATACTGACTAGTACTGAAAAAATAATTCATCTTAAAAAATTATTTTAGTATCTTGAAAAAAATATCCTAAAGCATATTTTACTTGAATTATTTTTTCAAGATCCAAAAATATTTTTTTAGGATCATGAATTATTTTTTCAGTATCCTGAAGTATCATTTTAGGACCCGTCAGTACCCTCAATATTTTTTTCAGTACCCTGAAATATTTTTTCATGATCTTAAAATAATTTTTTAAGATAATGAAGAATTTTTTCAGTACTACTCAGTATTTTGAATTATCTTTTTACTATCCGGAAGTACCTGATTTTTTTTTGTGTGTGTGGAAAATCTACCTCAGGGCCCAAATTAGCAAAAAAATGTCAAAAAAGGCTCAAGAAAAAGTCATATGTCAAAAAAGACGCAGGGCCTTTTTTAGTATTATTTTATAAACATTAACAACTAAATCACTAGCATTGATAACAATATCCTAACAACTAAATCAGTAACATTAACAATTAAATCAGTACCCGTTAACAACTATATTAGTAGATGTTAACAACTAACGTTTTATGAAATAATATAAAAAAAGGTCTTGCGGTCTTTTTTGACATTTTTTTGCTAATTTAGACCCAGAAATGGATTTTTCCATTTTTTCCCCCATAAAAAAGGCATGTGAATCTGCGCCAAAACAGTGCAGTTTAAGGCAACAGTCCACAAAGGAGTAAAGCCAAATCCCAAATCGTGTGGAAGAAGTGAAAAGATTATTGAATGGACATCTTTTTATTCAATGGACAATAGAGTGGTTAGACAATTTAATTCCCCAAAGACAAAAATAATTACGTGAAGGAGTTATTAATTTGGTTAAGTCCATGTGGAGTAGTTAGATCAAGCCCAATGGAGTGGCTAGTAATCTTTAATATATACACTCTACAAAATTGCAATATAAATATACGACGCTTAAATTATACAAAAATTTCCTGCAGATCCTTAAGTAACATATAAATAACCTCTCTAACCTTTGAAATTTTGTAATAAACATGTACAAACTCTGATATATATATATATATATTAAATTATCTTTAAACAGGGTTAAAGTTTACAGAATATTAACTAGTACTAAAAGGATACTTCAAGATACTGACAGGTACTGAAAAATAATTTATGATATTAAAAAATTATTTTAGTACCTTAAAAAATATCCTAAAGCATATTTTTAGTAGCAGTCAATACCTGAATTGTTTTTTCAAAATCCAAATATAATTTTTTAAGATCATGAATTATTTTTTCAGTATCCTAAAGTATCATTCTAGGAACCGTCATACCCTCAAATATTTTTTTTTTCAGTACCCTGAAATATTTTTTTTATGATCTTAAAATCATGATTTTTTTTTAGTATTATTTAGTATTCTGAATTATCTTTTTACTACTACCTCACAGTGCCTGATATATATTTTTTAAATAATAAGGGATGTGAAACTGCACCAAAACGACACAGTTTAAGGCAGTCCGCAGCGGACCAAAGCCAAATCCGAAGTCGTGTAGAAGAAATGAAAAGATTATTCAATGGACAATAGAGTGGTTAGACAATTTAATGGACAATAGAGTGGTTAGACAATTTAACTCCGCAGGGACAAAAATAATGACGTGAAGAAGTGAAAACTGAAAAGACAGTTCACTAAGTACTTTATTTTATCCAATGGACATAGGATAGTCATACATTCTTTTAACTAGAGGATAGTAGCTATTTTTTTTATATATATAATTTCATATTAATAAGTTTAAAATCCTAACCTCTCACACTGGTCAGTTTGACTTCGATCTAACCCATTGACCCTTAACTCAGTATCTTGACCGATTCAGTGACCGGTCCAATTTTAATAACTTCTCTAACCTTTGAAAATTTATAATAAACATGTACAAACTCTTATATATATATATATATATATATATATATATATATATATATATATATATATATACTATTAGCTTTGTTAATTATTACTTGTCTTTAAACAGGGTTAAAATTTAAAGCATTTATTTTCATATAACTCAAAGTTTCAGGAGGTTATATGCTAAAAATAAAGTTTAAATGGTATAAATTTAAATTGATAATTTAGGAATATTATCAACATGATTTAAAATTTTAAGGAGGTTTATTATGAAATGTTAACGATTAAGGGTGTTATTTGTACATTGTTCTAAGTTTAGGGAAATTTTATGTAAATTAACCTACAGTATATAAAATAAATAAATATTAATGACAATACATTGATAACCATATATCTTATGCGTCTTTAAAAAGGAATATTCATAACCCAATTATTTCAGGCATATGGCAATGGAGTGGCCGGAAATCTTCTTGGTGGCAACATGCTCCATAGGATTCATCACTCTTTTCAAAGCTTTCATATATTTTGTGAGGTGGGTGTGGGTCATGTTTCTACGGCCATCCAAGAATCTCAAAGCCTATGGTTCATGGGCTATTATCACCGGTTCGACCGATGGAATCGGAAAAGCCATTTCCTTGGAATTGGCTTCCAAAGGACTCAACGTCCTTCTGGTTGGTCGAAACCCTAAAAAGCTCGAAGCCACATCGAAGGAGATAAGAGACACACATGGTGAACATGTTGAAGTGAAGCTTGTAGTGATAGACTTTGAGAAAGTTAATGGAGAAGAAATAGTGAAGAAGATAGAGGAAGAAATTGAAGGTTTAGATGTGGGTGTGTTGGTGAATAACGTAGGAATGGCAAGTCCTTATCCGAGGTACTTTCATGAAGATGATTTGGAGTTTATGGAAGCAATAATTAAAGTGAATTTGGAAGCAATAACTTGGGTGACAAAGGCTGTGATTGAAGGAATGATCAGGAAGAAAAAAGGAGTCATCGTCAACATTGGTTCTGGTTCATGCTCTATCATTCCTTCCTATCCTCTGTGTTCTCTCTATGGTGCTACAAAAGCGTAAGTTTTATTTATTATTGATCTTCTTCTTCTTCTTCTTTTTTTTTTTTTTTTAATGCCAAAGTAAGTTTTATTTATTATTAATCTTGAAGTTCTCAACCGGTTTCTTGAACATTGCAGCTTAAGGTTATTTCTGGTATGAGTTTACATTAAATTTGATGAAAGAAGCAGTTACAAAAGTTTATGCATAAGAAAGAGAAACGGTGTTTTCCACTAAGTTCTTTAAACCTGATCTGAGTATCACAAGTTTTGGATGCTCTCTGATCCAATATGGGTTCAAGTTAACTTTCTGTTTGTTTTGATCATTTAAAAATATGAAATATATATTAAAATTTTAAAAGATAATATATAAAACATGAAAAAATTGATTCTAATTAAATAAAAAAATTATTCTTTCCATTGACATGTCATGTTTAGTCCACATGCACTTATTATCAGCTTTTCAATTATTTTATAATACACACACATACATACATATATAGATGTGTGTGTGTATTACAATTTTGATTCTATACGGCAACTATATATGGAAAAGGGTGGCATGTGAATGGGGCCCAACCACCTACACAATCTTTGCTTCTCTTTGTAGGAAAGATACCGTTCTAAAGCAATTATCATTTTAAGATATGTAATTATAGTTTCATACTTTGCCAATTTCATAGATATTTGTGGATGTTATCAAAAAGCATCGGTTTGGAATACAAATCAAAAGGGATTGACATCCAGTGCCAGGTTCTCCTATACTCTCTTAACCTTCTAAATTCATTCATTTTTAATATATATTATAAAAAAGAAAAAGAAAAAAAAAAGAGAGAGAGAACACAATCATAGATAAAGCTTGCTTCAAACTCTGTGCAAGACACATGACTCGGAATTTAGTTATTTATGATATGATTATTGATCCATGATGTGATGAATATTGTTGGACCATATTTATGTATAGGTACCAATGTTTGTGGCAACGAAGATGGTGAAACTGAAGACTTCCTTATTTATTCCAACTGCTAACGATTACAGCAAAAGTTGCATCAGATGGTTTGGTTATAAAGAGAGTATGTGTGTGCCCTATATTTTCCATTCTCTTCAATGTCTTCTCATACGAATGGTTCCTCATTCACTCCTTAATTGGTATCTCATGCGACAACATCTTTACCTTCGCAAAAGAGGACTCGCCAAGTATTCCAAACTCAAGTAAACACGAATGATTAGATTTTAGTTGCAACTGTATGTGTAATAAGTTTCTGTATGATTGTTGACAAAGAATTTTTTTTTTTTTTTTTCTGTACAATGATTAATGACATATGTGGCAGGCCCAATACAAGTGGGCCCAAGCAAGCCCAGTAGGATTAGTCCATTTGCGCTACACTCGACTACATGGTGTAACTCACTCCATCCCAGCCACTTCAGCCCGCGCATATAGCAACTTTCATTAGACTTCGCTCAGCTCAGATTCGGAATTATAGGATCTGAATAACCATGACGAGGGCTCTATAAATAGAAGTTATTCAATCTGAAAGATTACATTACAAACTCGCTATCCTTCTCTCATCTCTTTCTTTCATCTACTCATTTGTACTCTTCACATATCAATAATAAGATCACTCTTTATTTTCCTCTTGCTTTATTTTAAATCATTGTTCCACATTGTTTCTGCAAATTATTGTTTCATTAATTTGGTGCCGGTTGTGGGGACCAACAACAGATTTCGAAAGGATTACTTTGCTCTTACTCACCTTTGATCATTCATCATGACTGACTAGCCCACCATAGAGGGCAAACATATTGACTTCTGAGCGCATCTTGATGAAATGGCTACCTTGATATACGAACAGACTCAGCAGATTTCAACCCAAGCTAGGTTGGTTGCGCAATAATAGGAACAACTCCAACACCTGAATGGTGAGAATAATGCTCTATGGGAATAGCTATCATTCCATGTATGCCATCATTGAGAACTCTTGTGACTGACCAACCAATGATGGTAGGTAGCGTAACTCCAACTGAGAATAATACTGACGAACCTAATAATACAGGTATGTCAACCATATTGACCATACTAGCTAGTGAGGTGTCTAGATAGACAGACCAAACGTGGAGCAAACAACCTACCAAGCTTTGGAACGTCTAATGAAGAAAAATGTAACCAAATATTCCAAGCACTTAAAGCAATGATACTCCGCCTCCCATGAGTTCATTCTCCAATGAAAAAGAGAGCACCCAATAGCTTCGCTTATTAACCATTCACAGATGACATCACATTGGTTGAAATGCATAAGAAGTTCACATTTCCAAACGTACGACTTTATGATGGTTCAACGGATATGGACGAACATATGGCACAATACCGGTAAAGGATGCGCACCGTAGTCATACCTCGAGAAGCACGCAAAGCTTGCATGTGTAATAATTTCAGATCTAGCTTAGTCAGACCTTTATTGAGATGGTTTGCCAACATACTAACCAATACAATAGGATCATTTTCAAACCTAAATGACCTATTTGTTTAGCAATTTTCTAGTAGCCAAAAACTAGAAAAACAGCTCAACGACCTTTACTAGGTGGTCCAAGGAAAACAAGAATCACTACGAGACGTTGGTAGGTTCAACAGAGAAAAAATCAACATACCACAATTTTCGTATTCTGCAAAGGTTTGCTTCCTAACTCTAATTTGTACAAAGACTTGACCAAATACACTTGTCATACCATGGATGACGTACTAGCAAGTCTGGGCTCAAATCAAGTAGGAGGAAGATGAAGTAAATGTCGATAAGTCCCTCACCCAATAGATGAACCATTAGATAGGAGAAGTCGTAACACATGACGAACTAGCCGTAATTGGAGAGCAGAGCCGTACATAGTGATGAACCAAAGGAGGATCCAGTCTAACAGTGTATCAACCCCTCTCAACCAAGCACTACCTTTGATGATAGCATACTACAATTTCTCTCAACTTTGGTAAGTTATTTCAGATCCTTACCAAGATGGGAGATACGAAAAAATCGCCTCCCAAGACCAAAAAGGTAGCATACCAACATGATAGGTCTAAATGGTGTGAATTCCATTTTGACCACGACCATCGGACAACAGTTTGCGCATTGCACTAAAATTAGAAGTGGCTAAACTTGTTAAACGAGGGCAACTGACAGACCTACTAACCAAGAGAGGTAAGTATACTCTAACCAACAATGGCACTAACCATACAAGTCCAGCACTAGCAGAACCTATTAGTTCCCTATATATGTTTTGATGATAATTAACCATTGTAAACAATCAAAGACTTATGATATAAGCAGAATGTTTTAACTCAGTCGAATTACTGGATCATATCAGTTGAAGCTCACTGCTGTCAGATTGACTCGAGCCAAGGCTTAATGACTCGAGTCAATCCCTTCACATATATAGTGAAATTGACATATTGACTCGAGCCACCAAAAGTTAGACTCGAGTTTAGGACTAAACTCAAGCCATCATATTATGTGACTCCAGCTAGTTGTCTAAAAACTTTAAGTATTTCAAAATTATATTTCGCATGACTCGAGCCAGAGACTATTGACTCTAGACAAAATTTTGACTGTTATATTTAAAAATGATTTAGACTCGAGCCATCACTTATCACCTCGAGTCAGAAAGGTCTCTTTCGAAAATACCAAAGTGCTTTATTGCTTCTGACTCGAGCCAGGATTTTGATGCCTTAAGTGTGGGTAGAGACTCGAGCAAAGGTTTTTCTATCTTGAGTTGAAGAAGCTTCAGAAGCTAAGTGATCAATTGCAGATTGACTCGAACCATCATTCTTGAGCCTCGAGTTTGATCACAGACTCGAGCCAGAGTTATTTGACTCAAGTTAATCAGCTTGATTCTTCTCTTCTCTGCGTTTTCAAAAACAAGTTGACTCGAGCCAAATGGTCTCTAATTCTGAAAAAAATTTGTGTTCGAATCTCCCAACTCTCTAACTCTCTAAGATTGTTTTTAGATTCTTTATATCATCTATCATTATTATTCTTAACTATGTTAAATTAGTTTGTTAATGAGTTTCAGATGATTATAGTATGGATTAACGTTGTTATTGGATAAAGCAATCCGATGTGTCAGAGCATTAAATGCACTTACCCGTTCAAGATGCATTCTCAACTACCAAACCTCTGAGCAGACGAAAGATGTTTCTGGCAAGATATTCTTCATTCTTATTGTTGTGCCTCAACGGTCGGAATAAGAGAATTAAAGAATGTTGGAGTCTGCGATTATTCCAGAGCATTAATGAATCAATGCTTCATCTTTCTAACGAACATATTGAAGAGTCTCAACGGATAAATCATAAAGCTTCAACAACCGTCATAAATGCCATCAACTATTAATATGAGAAGCATTGAATTCACCAACTACCGAAATGCTATGCAATCAATTCGACTCAACTACAATTTATTGTTTCATTAATTAATATCTTCGGATATTATTTTTGTGTACTTCAATGTTCATCATTTTATCTACTTTGTGAGAGAGTTAAACACTTATCATTTTATAGTTCATTAGTCAAATCTTAAGGTTGTGGAACCTTAAGTGTTGGTGTACAATTACAGCTTGTAAGGGGGAGTGAGTCCTAGTGAGAGGATCATCCTGAGTACGAAGTGTGTAATTGTAACTGTGATTTTGAGTTAGTGAAAAATCCCAAGGTGCTTGGGGACTGGACGTAGGTCGTGGAATTAGACTGAACCGGTATAATCTCGCTGTGTTCATTTCCTCTCTTTATCTCTCTGTGTCTGTGTGTTCTTAAGGCTCTAATGAAAAGTTTTTATAATCACCTGTTCACCCCCCTCTAGGTGATATTCCACCTTCAGAACCCTTGAACCATCAATTGCATCATGGTGGCTCAGAGATAAGTGGTGCCACCTACTCTACAATAAAGCGTCATACCCGGGTCTCACTGAAAGAACCCTACTAGAAGCGACCGAAAGATGCTCCAACTAGCACTACTAGAAAATGTCAAAATAGCGACGGAATTTGCGACAGAAAAAAATCCGTCGCAATTTGCGACGGAAAATGAATTCCGTCGCAAAATTTTGCTACGGAAAAATAATTCCGTCGCAAATTGTGACGGATTTTCAATTCCGTTGCAAAATTTTGTGACGGAAAACTAATTCCGTCGCAAATTGTGACGGATTTTTCAATTCCGTTGCAAAATTCACTACTCGAAAATAATAAAATAGCGACGGAATTTTTTCCGTTGCAAATTTTGGGATATTTGCGACGGAAATTTAATTCCGTCGCAAATTAAAACTTTTGCAACGGAAAAACAATTTCCATCGCAAAAAATAAACAAAAATTGCCCATTTTGCGACAGAAATTAAAAGTTAAAAAAATTTCTCTAATTTGCGACGAAAAGCGAATTCTGTCGCAAAAAACAAAAAAATTCGCCTATTTTGCTACGGAAAATAATTTCCGTAGCAAAAAATTTGCTTGACAGCTTTTTACTTCTTACAGTCTGTGACCTCTTTCCTCATTTCCCCAGCCCTCAACGTTCGTGCCTCCACGTTCATAGAAAAAGCTTGAGGGTCGCTGAAGTAGCCACTGCCGCAATGCTCATATATCTGCGTCTTGCCTCTCCGTTTGGCTATCGGAATAGCCCAGAAAATATTCCAGCTTTGGTATGCCGTCATTCTGAATCTCCAGATCTGCATTGGCCTCTGATTTGTGAGAATCTTCTTTCTCTTTTTCTCTCTCATTCAATCTATTTTTTAGGGCTTTCATTTCATTTGCGCACCTATTGCTTTCAGATCTTTGGGTCAAAAAGCAAAAAAAAAAAAAGAAAGATATCTTGATAGTCGGTCGTGTGAGGATGAATTTGTGGCGGCAGGGGAACTGAATCCCTTCTTTCTACGAGAAGCCAGTGCTTGCTTGGCCTTTGCTCGGGATCGACAAAACATTTTGCGGTTGGTTTCTTTTCAATCCATTGCGCCTACAGTGCATTTTTTTTTCTTTTTTTGCTCAGAGCCTGTTGTGATTATTGAAGTTTCACGAGAATTAAGCATTGCCCCAATAATTTTCCTGTATAATATTGAATTGTTGTCCAGTATTTTCTCTTGACCTTTTTGTCTATGTGTATAATCGTTATAGGCTGCTTTCGAGGAGAGACATAGAGGTGGTCATTGAACACGACACACCATTTCTGTTCCAAGACGCTGAGGATTTCAGTGAGAAAGATGAGATCTTTTATATCCAATAGTACAATCTGTGTAAGTGCCGAGTTCCCCCCCTTTTTTTAATGGAAGTTTGGTGTTCATGTCTTGAAAGCTTTTTGACCCAAAGATTTGAAATTGCGTTTATATATAGCCCTGGCCTAAGAGGCTTGATCATCGAGACTTTCCTACTTCTCTTCCTGCAGATTATATTCTTATAATATGGTTGTGGTCGTTATACGAGTGTTATTATGCATTTGCCCCTTTCACAGTATAGTTTTATCATAAAGTTGAAATATATTTGTGAGAGGAAAAGTTTTAGTTTCACATGTAATGCGCCCTCCAATAGTGCTAGACGAGGGTCTTCATTACATGGAATTTTTATTATTTTAATCATTGTTGATACTTGGGTGGTTGTTTGAGAACAAGTGGAAAGAGTGAAGGGGATCTGTGACACTTGTTATATTTGTGTTGCTGTATCCACACGCGTACACACATAATTAGAGTAATGATTTGTTAATATCTTAACATCTTGATCTTATGTTTTCTCATGTTCACTTATGTAGGGTGACCGGTCTCAAAATTGAGACACTGGGTGAAACTTCCATTCCCTCTACTATATCATATCTTGATAATGCATTTGTATACATTGGAAGAGGTTCTTATGTGGAAGTTTTGGAAAGGTATGTGAATTTGGGGCCAATTGTTGACCTCTGTGTGGTAGACCTAGAAAGGCAAGGGCAAGGGTAGGTTGTAACCTGCTCTGGAGCTTTCAAGGATGGTTCTCTTCGTATTGTTCAGAATGGAATAGGAATAAATGAACAGGTGAGTTCTAGCTTGACTTTCTGTTTCCCTTTTTTTCTAAAAGTGCCAATAGAAATGGATATTTTTAATCAATAAAATAAAAAAGGTCGTTTGACAACTAGGTAAATAGGTTAACTTCTAGGATTGGGCCTTAAGTGTGGCGGTAGTCCTATTCTCCAGCAATCATGAATAAGAATGGAAATTTATCAGATATTTTGATAAATGATTTTGATAATATGGAGAAATGGTGAAACTTGATTGACACATCTCAACTTTTTCTTGCCGTGTTCTCCTACTTCCCTAATAACGAAGATCTCTTGTTTTGGCTGAACAGGTCACGTCAAGCACTATAAGGAGTTCCACGACTAGAGAGCTTCGGAATGAATGGCATGCTCCATCAGGCTATTCGATTAATGTTGCAGATGGGGAGAGTGAAGTTGGGGAAGAGGAAAAAGATGGATATTGATTGTTGGAAGAAATTGAGATGCCAGAGAATTCTCAAATAGAGTTTAGACTACTTTTTAGTATTTGCTATTTGCAATATTATTATATATATTTTGTTTTTTCTATGTAAACTATTTTTAATTGTTATTATATTCATGGTACATTACTTTTTGTAATCAATTTTCTAAAAAAAAAATCAAAAAACATCAAACAATTAATACATTTTAAAATTTAAAAAGAATCAAAAAATTAATAAAAATTTAAAAAATATATATAATTTTTTAAAAATATTTTACTTTTGCTACGGAAACGTTTCCGTAGCAAATTGTGAGAATTTGCTACGGAAATTTTTCCGTAGCAAATTGTGACGGAAATACAAATCCTAGCAATTGCTACGAAAAACAAATCCGTAGCAATTGCTACGGATTTTCCAATTTCCGTAGCAATTGCTACATGGTTTTTTGCTACGGAAAAAATCCGTAGCAAAATCCGTAGCAAATCTATTTTGCTACGGAAAAAAGGCATTTTTCCGTAGCAAAATCGTTTTGCTACAGAATTTGCTATGGATTTTTTCCGTAGCAAAAACTGATTTTTTTTGTAGTGTAGTCTATGAGAAGCCCAAATCACATTCTTTGACGATGAAGTAGACGAGTTGGACCAACCCCACGACGATGCATGGGTAATCTCTGTTTATCTTGGTAATTTTGATATTAAACGTGTGTTGATTAACCCATGAACTTCAGTTAATATCATATACCTTAAAACCATTGAAGAAATGGGGGTGGAATATGATAATTGAATATTATTAGACTTATTTGTATTTCTTGGTCAATAATTTTAGGATTATTTAGTTCAAAAATAATGGGCTTTTGATTTTAATTAGGCTTAAAGTTTTTAATGAGATTTAATTCATTTTTATATTAAAATTCTAGGTTTATAGTGTTTGAGTATTCTCAACATAAATTTTGCTCTAGGTATCCGATTAATCTCATTTTTGTCTCATTTTTTTAGACGATTCAGAGAGCTACAAATGATATGAAGACTTGAAAGCTAAATTCGGACAAGAAGATGGTCAAAATTGGAGCCAAAGTTAGACGTGAAATTATGGAATTTTATTTAGTTAGGCTTGATTTTGTAATTGAATACCATTTTATTATTTGTTTTCATTTTTGGCCGGTTATGTGGAGTCCAACCCAATTTTGTTTTAGGTTTATATACACTAGGGTGGCTGAAAACACTAAAATTATTACGTTTTGATAGAATTTCGGATTGAAAACAAAGCTTATATTTTCTTTCAACTGTTCTTCGTGTTCATGAAGTTCATCGTCATTTCTGCCACGTCTCCATTCTGTATAGCCATGCTTGGCTAAGTTCCTTTGATCAATCCATGAGTTGAGGATCCCATGATGTAGTTCAAAGGTCCTGCGTTTCCAGTAACCAAATTTGTTTCTTTTCATTTTAATCAGATTCGATTTTAGGGAAGAGATTGGATATTAGATTTAATATCCAGATTGATTAACCTAAGGACATAGTTCAAACCGGGTTACAGTGAGCACTGTGCGATTGCATAGTGAACATGCCATGTGTTCTTACAAATGCTAGGTGATCGTTTAGTCGAGGGAATTTCTGGACGAATGCAAGGATTCCAATTTGTCCAGAGTCAATCACAAATTTGGTAATTTATTGTTCGATGATGGAAGTTGTTGGAATCCCCATTCTGAGTTTATTGTCTCTAATTTGGTTAATCTCGTTTTCTTATATTATGCTTTAACTCTGATTTTAATTCTAATTGTATTGAAAACCCCCATTTCATTTACCATTTTACTTGATTGATTTAGACGAAATGCAAATTCCTTGAGAGCCGATTCAGGTTGTCCTTATGCTACAAATATTTGGTAAACATTGTTATTATTTTACATAAGTTTGATGACTCTCGTCAAAATTTGGCACCATTACCAAGGAATTTGCATCTTTCTAATGTTCACAGTAAAGTAGAGTAAAGTAGCTTAGGTAGTTCTGGTGACTGGGCAGATTTCTATCTTACTCAGATCACTTTGAACGGGTCTATTCCCTAAGGAATTGAGCATTCAGAGCATGATTTACTTCCTTTAGGAAGTGAGAACACCTTTTTTTCCCCCTAAATTCCATCATTTAGACCCTATTTTTCACTGTTTTAATTTGGCATTGGTGGGATGTAAGGGTGCTTTTGCAATTGTTTTAAGATTGGGAGAAATTTTGGAACTTACTATGATCTAGCTGAATTTTGATGAGTTGCAAGAAAATGGAATTTTGAGCACAACTAACCACTTCAGCATGAGCTCACCCTTGGTTTGGCTAAATTCCATTGTTTTGACTACTTTTTCAATTTTTTAAGTTTTTTAATTCATTTTTGGGTTCCTAAATAATGTAGAAATGGGTCTGTGGTGGTCCCATACTTTTTGATGAGGATCACATTAAATTGAGAGCTTTCCCTTTCTCTTTAGATAGTGGAGTGAAGGATTGGTTGTATTACCTTCAACCCTTATCCATTCATGCAGAAACTATTACCAGAGAGATATTTCACTGCCTCAAGAGCCACTTCAATCAAAAAGGAAATCAGTGGCATAAAACAAGTAAATGGAGATAATTTGCATGAATACTGGAAGGGATTCAAGAGGCTATGTGCAAGCTATCCACACCACCATATAACTGAGCAGCAACTAATTACTTATTTCTATGAAGGCTTATTACCCTTAGACAAAATCTGGTGGATAGATGCATCTAGTGGTGGGCTTTGAATGACAAGACATTTGAAGAAGCCCGAGACTTAATATCAACTATGGCAACGAATTCTCAAAAATTTGGCACCAGAGAAAACAGTAATGATGTGTTCCATATTCAAGCACTCCAGTCCAGTACCATAGTTCCTAGAAATCAGTAACGTCAAGTCCATATGAATGGAGACTGGAAAATAGACTTGATGATTTGACCTCTTTGGTAAGGCAACTAGTAGTAACACAAGTAGTACAGTCTCACACTCCATAGATAGGATACTTATATGGATTCTATTCTAATCCTTTTCATTCCACTGATTCTTACCCCACTTTGCAAGATACCACCTCTCTAGACCAATTAGTAGTTGCAATAGGAGTCTTTCCAGGAAAGCCACACTACTAGCAGCAACATAATGCATTTTCCAACACTTATAATCGAGGCTAGAGAAATTATCCGAATTTCAGGTGGAACCAGAACCAGATTAACCATATTTAGCAGAATTCTTCCAATTACTAACAGAGATAGTTTCCACAGTACAACAGAATTTATCTCGTCCGTACTCACGATTACTCTTTTTTGTTAAGTTTGTTAGAATTAGTAGTTCTAATCCAACGTTCATATTTTATAATCACGCGACTTTTACTCATTAACTGGAAGCATAAACTAATATTTTAGTCTTTGTGGAATGATACTTCACTCTTTACTTTATTACTTGTTCGATTGATGTAACACCCCGAATTCTGAACCCCGAGAACTGGGAATAAGCCTAAAATAGGGGGGCGATTAAGCCCAGTTCGGGAAGAGTCCCAAGAATGTTGAGAGTTAGGAAGCCTCTCTGGGACTAAGTAACTTGGCCATATGGGTCAGTGGACCTAGTAAGTATAAACCGTGGAATTAAAGTGCCAATGAAAGAGGGGCACAAAAGGCCTATACGGTGTAAATCCGGTGGAAAGGATGCTACCCAACTATGTCCTGGGGTATAGGACAGTTAGTTGAGAGAAAATGTACCAGTATAAGTAAGTACACGACATTTTCAGGGCAGTTGGGTATGCCCTGCGTTTTTGGGAAGACATTGGTATCTGTGAAGAAAACTCGAGTAAACTTGGGCAGGATCTCGAGCAAGCACTGATAAAGTAAAAGTAATAAAGCAAGGTCATAATGACTAATGATGACCTGCTTTTGTGTTGGCCAAATAGAATGGTGACACGTGTCCCTCTATGATTATAAAAGTCAAGAGTAATGATGCTAGTAGGACACGTGGTGTTTCGGGGTCAGAAGTTGGATTTTCGGTAGCACAAAGTACGAGGTAATTATGAGACCTTAAAATATACATTTCTTGCTCCCCAAGAATAAAGAAAAATGTGCAGCCACCTCAGGGAAAAAGGAACAGATGATCCAGGCCCACACAAGTCCAGTTGAAGGGCACGAGTTACGAGGAAAAGTATAACCGGCAAAAAGGAGCTAAGCGGGACCAGTTCGGGTTTCCCAGAGTTGGGCCCAGGCCCAGGAAACTGAAAAGGGACGAAATTTTGGTGGGCCCAAAGGAGAAAGAAAAAGTCATGTCATGTAATTATGAAGAAAGGGAAAGTCACATCAAGTAATTATGATGAGAGAGAGAATAAAATAACCCGATTTAATCTAAACCACATCTTTTGAAACTAATATGGCCATAGATTGACATGTAATTATGACTCATAAAGATCATTTATGGCATATCTAGGGGCAGATTTGGTGGGCCCCACTGGTTGGAAGAAGTGCAGTGCAAAATGACCATTTTACCCCTGGGCCAAAAACCTACAATTAGCAATTCCACAGACCACCATCAGGGGAAATTTTAGAATCTTATTTTTGGTCTTGGAATGTGCCACCCATCTTCCCAAGGAACTCTCTAGAATCCTTGAGAACCAAGTAAATAAATTATATTTAAACCCGAAGCACCCTTTTAACCAATGGACAATAACCAAAGTTGGATAATAGCCTTCACCCTTGAGGTCTATATAAAGGACACCTCCTCCCCTCATTTCCACCTGCCCAAGGACGTTATCAAGTAGTGGGATGAGAGGGAGCAGCTGAATTTTTGGTTCAAGAAGGAGAGGAGGTCATACGCAACCGAAATTTCAAGGTAAGCCTCTCACCGACAAACTAGAAGTTCTTGTTTCTACCCTATGTTGATTTTCGTACAGTTGTAGTAGGATTCTCATGTTTTCAAGGTTCTAAATGGGTCCATAATATTATTTTTTGTGGGGATAAGTCAAGGTTACTTGTTCCGAACCCGAAAAGCTTAAGTCTTCAAATTACGTAAATCTGCCGACTCTTACGTTTTCTGGGCAGCGTGTGTTCATCAAAGGATTTAAAATAGTAAATGGACTCCTTTTTCTCTGAAATTTTACATGGTGAAATTAGACACCAGAAGACTGATTAGGGTATAATATTTTGTGTCATTTGGATTTCCAAATAGATATTTATTTAAATTTTAAAATGACCTAAAAACCTGGACTTTTCTCTGGACCAGCGGCTTAGGTTTGGAAATAATAAAAGGATATGAACCCAGAAGACCTTGGGAATTATTTTTATAGTAAACTAGACATTCTAAGGGTTCAATGGAATATTATTTCATGTCAGTAATATTTCTATGGAATTTATCAAAAATCGGCGAAGTTGGGTCAGAGGTTCTGGGAAATTCTGGAGATAGGCGAAATTTATGGAACTTGAAGTTAAGCTTGTATAAGGGATTGAGTGTATGATTTTTGATGTAATCTAGGGTTGTGACATGTGTGGATCATATTTCGAACGGGAAGGATTTTACTATTTTCAAGGAGTGCCAGGTAGTAACTGTTAACTCACGTATTCTATGTTGCTTTTGTATGTCTGTTTTCCATGATTGAGGATGCAAGGCAGTAGGGCCTAGTGGACTGTGTGTCCTTAGGTTGCTACCAAGCCTGAGATGCATTGGGGTAGTAAGGGTTAAACTCCCTATCTACTGTGTTGATCCTAGCGCTGAGGATGTGTGCGTCCGGGGTCGGTCTTGAGTGACGACTCGACAGTACGCAGGCGTCCGGGGTTGTCCTTGTGGGGCGACTCGACGGTCCGCGGGTGTCCGGGGCTTGCCTTGGTAAGGTAGCTCGACGGTACGTGGGCGTCTGGGGCTTGCCTTGGTAAGGCAGCTTGACGGTACGTTGTTGTGGTTGTGATTTGGATGTGATTCTGAATGCATTTATGATATGTGATTTGTTTTCCTGATTGTGGTTACTTGCATGCACTGTACACATAATATACTTGAGTTTAACAGTTACTCTGGGGTTCAACTTTGAACTCCAGTTCACCTGGAAGATACAGGTAAGAGGAGGAGGCCGGTTGGACGGTTGAGAAGGTAAGGGCACGGTATGCAGAGACTGAAGAAAATAGGGGATGCCCTATCACTTCTTGTATAGATGTTTCTGGAATGACAGTATAATTTGTACTTACTGCTCAGTATTTATTTTGGACGATTGTACCCTTAACCCTACGGGGAGTACTTTATGATTTTGTATGTACCTTTACCAGTATTTGTCCAAACCGATCATATGCTCTGCTGTGCATACTCTGATGTATATTAAAAGGACTAATTAACAGGAGAAAGATAATAAGTAAAAAGGATCCCTCTAACCCGCCACCCAAAAGGGTGAGGCCGGTAGGGGTGTAACAATTGATTCACTTGCCATAAGGGAATTCGACCAATAAGTTTTTGGCGTTGTTGCCGAGGGTTGATAATACTGTTTATGCTAGTAAGTTATTGTTTTGAACAATTGCGTTTGATCAAATTTTAACTCTTTCTGTTTCTGATTTTCAGATACTTTTATTTGTGGATGTGCAGTTATTGCTTTGCTGATTTGAATTGTTTCATCCTAAGATATAAAGAACATACAAGCAAAGGCGAAGAAGGCAGAAACAATGAGTACACCCTACTATCACACCCTTTAAATAATACATCACACATTAGAGCATTTATAGAGCAACGCAGAGGCAAAACGTTTTGGGCGTAGTATACTGATAATATATTACAAATCTTGGTTATAAATTCTAAACATAATTACATAAATTTTCTACAAATATCCTTCAAACAATCTGGAAACAATCTGACACTTTCATTTTATTGACATCCACCACTTTGTCATGAGAGCCTCATCCAATATACTATACAATTCACAAGTAGCAACATGGGCTGTAATCCCGAAGGATCCCAGAGTAATAGATTAATCTCAAGCACAATTTATAAACAGCGTATGACAATTAACCATAATTATGAAAATATCAACACAGTATTCAGTACATATCATATATAGTTACATAATGCACACAACAATTTTTGGAACATACAGTTAGAAAATTCACATAGCATTGACTAAAAATCACACAGTAAGTTTCAGATCCACAGCACTGGGAAAAAGGACAACGAATGGGCCTCAAACCTAAAAACAACTGAATGCAATTAAACGCATGTCCATGACATGGATCACAATCATGGTACAAATAGGCATACATAGATATACAGAGTGCGTTAGATTAGAGTTACTACCTGATTGATTTTTAATTCGACAATTTACTTCCGTCTCCTTAAATCCTTTTGCGTTGTCACTTTCTAAAATATTGAATAACATTCATCACTTATGCAAACTCTCCAAAATTCAAATAATACTTGAACTAATTACCATTTAACCCTCCTTTGGCTAAAAGTCCTTTATTAATTGTAAAAATGTCAAAATCATCATTCTTGACTTTTACATTTTTCATTTTCGGATTTATTCTAGAAATTCCAGAATTTTTCACCAATCTTTGAAAATTCATAACTAATTGCTCACATGTCCAAGTTAAGTGATTCCAAAGGCTAAATGACCCTTAATATGTCTATTTTAAAACAAATATATCACCAGCAACAAAAATTCAGTGTTCCAAATCAACTCAAGTGCCCTTACTGTCTAGATTCAAATTCTAGAACCAAGTTTCAACTTCAAAAATCCATTACTTTTTGTGTATAACTTCAAAAATTACAAATTACCTATCAAAATAAAGTTTATGTCTAATTCAATTTTGGAGAATTTCATAATTATTGGATCTATTTTTATTAATTAAAAACATGTCACAAGTCCATTGACCCGACAGGATTTTCACTAGACAATTTGGAAATTTTTCTAATTTGATCATTAGGCTTTCAAAAATTATTGCTCAACCTTAATCCCACACTATTTTCCATTTTAAATGCTTTGGAAAGGTCAAAGTAGCCAAAATAAAAATTCCTTTTGTTTTGGGTATGACCGAAACCAATAATGTCAAAGGAACTTATTTCTTCTTCATAAATCTTATGGTTTTATGTTCTATATGTGGCCTTCTAATTCCATTTTTAGGCCTAATATATTCTTAAATTATGTTTCAAGTCTTTGGGTAGAATCTCCTCTCTAGTCATAACCTTCAAATCTACAAGAAACAAGAGAGTATTAATCCAGATCAACCAATATCACAAACAAGTGTAAGTAGACTATAGATGATACTTACTAACTTACACTTCTTAAAATCTTACTTTTTCCTTGAGCTCTTCAAGCTTTCAACCTGCTTTAGAACACCATAGAACACCACCCCAAGATGGTTATTAGGGCTTAGGAATCACCAAGATTGAAGGATTAGAAGAGATGAAGAACATAGCTTCCAAACTCACTTTTTCCTCTTCTTTCTTTCTTTTTCGGTTTGCTCCTCTTCCTCTTTGGTCCCTTCTTGGCCAACTTAATTATATGAGGTAAGAATGAAATAATGAATATTAAGGAGGTGGTGAGGTGCTTGGAGAATAAGTCAATAAAGGAAAGATGATGAGGTGTCCCTTTTATTGACCAATTGTCTCTTCTTCTTTTCCCTTTGTTAACTAAATAAAAAGAGAATGGAGTAATGGATAAATATATTAAACTTGTAATCCTAGACAAGCCACCTCCTCACCATCTCTCTCTTTCTTTTAAATCATATGAGAAGAATAATTTCTACACATTCCTTTCTTATGGACTGAAATAAAGGGGTATATATGAAGCTTTGAAAATTCCCCAATTGTTGACCATAGAATATAATCACAACAACTTGCACTTGTTGTCTAAGTAAGACATGTGGCACAATTTCTACATGCTTCTTGAATTTTCTTGCTTCCTTCCTTCTCTCCCTTGTCTCCACGTAAAGCCAAAAATAGTGGCAAGTTGAAATTCACTTTGGTTGGTAAAATGTATGACTAAAAATAGGCATAGGTGGTTTCATGTTAATCTTAACTTTCATGCTTAATTGTCAAACTACATTACTCCCCTTCTCCCTTTCTTGTTCGAAATATTAAGGTCCTTATTATGGCCTATTATTTCATTGGGATAAATACCATTTTTGCCATGAAAGTTTAGTCTAAGGAGCACTGGTTATCGGAAGTTTTTTTTTGGGGATCAAAATTGCCCTGAAAGTTTAAAAACGTATCAATCTTACCCTTACGTTAATTTTGATCGTTAAATTGTTGCTCCAATTTGTAAACTTCTAGGGGCACAATTGCTCCTACAAAAAATGACAGAGGCAAAATTGCTCATTAAAAAAACTTCCAGGGCAAAATTGCTCCGTTTTATTAACTTCTAGGGAAAAATGAGACCAAAAAAACTTTCAGGTGATCAGTGCTCCTTAGGCTAAACTTCCATGGAAAAAATAGTATTTATTCCTTATGTCATTTCTTAGCTTGGGACATATGTGTATATATCCCAACATGAGAAGTGGCAACGATTATAAGGCAAAGTGAAGAAGCCAAGGAATCCGATGATGGTGAAGAAGATGAAGAAGAAGAGCTAGGCATGATGGTCCGAAGATTCAGAAAGTTCTTTCGGAAAGACCATGGGCATAAAAGATTCAACAGAGGCAACACCAGCAATGAAGAAAGGAAGCCTATTATCTGCTATGAATGCCAAAAGCCCGGCCACATCAAGTCGTAATGTCCCCAACTGAAGAACAAGGACAAAGAAAAGAAGAAGTTCAATAAGTACTAGAAGAAAGCTTATGTCTCAGGAATTTGGGGAGATAGCTCATCCGATGAAGATGAAGCTGAAGAGGAAGAAACAGCAAATATATGTCTCGTTGCTCAAGAAAAGCAACATGAGGATGATAAAGAGGTGTGTTTAAGAGCATCAAAAACCAACAAATGGTATATTGACAGTGGATGCTCAAGACATATGACGGGAGATCAATCCAAATTTGCTACAATCAAGCATGAAGATGGTGGCAAAGTAATCTTTGGTGGAAATCAATCAGGAAAAATTGCTGGAATTGGTAAAGTTGGTAACAACAATGGACCACAAATCAAAGACGTCTATCTTGTGGAAGGACTTTGCCATAATCTCCTCAGTGTAAGCCAAAGTACTGATAAAGGTAACTTAGTTATCTTTGACTCTGAGGAATGCTTGATAGTTAGTAAGGATGTTCTTTCATTAGATAATATCAAATCAAAAGCAATCTTTAGAGCTCCTAGAGAAGGTAACTGTTATACTCTTAGTCTCTCTAGAGATGGCTCTACATTTGAAAAATGCTTTGTAAGTAATTTAAATGACAGTTGGTTATGGCATAAACGTTTGGCACATGTCAATATGATTCAACTAGACAGATTACTCAAAAAGGATTTAGTTATTGGTATTCCTAAGCTGCGTTTTAAACCTGATATGATTTGTGATGCATGCCAAAAAGGAAAACAAACTAAATCTTCTTTCAAATTGAAAAATGAGATTTCAACTTCTAGACCCCTTCAATTACTTCACATGGATTTGGTTGGTCCAACAAGAGTTAGAAGTCTTGGTGGAAATCTCTATACCTTAGTTATAGTTGATGGCTACTCTAGATTTGCATGGACCATATTTTTGTCATCTAAAGATGAAACTTTTGACCAATTTGTCGTTTTCGTCAAAAAGGTCCAAAACGAGAAAGGTTTTACAATTTCAGGTATTTGCACTGATCATGGAGGTGAATTCGAGAACCATGCATTTGCTGAGTTCTGTGATAACATGGGAATTGATCACAATTTCTCAGCCCCAAGGACTCCTCAACAAAATGGTGTTGTAGAGAGGAAGAATCGAGTTCTTACTGAGATGGCTAGATCAATGTTGAACGAGAATCATACATCACAAGTATTCTGGGCTGATGCAATGAGCATTGCGTGCTACATATCGAATCGTGTATATCTCAGAAAGAAGCTCAACAAGACTCCATATGAGCTTTACAAAGGGAGAAAGCCAAATCTAAGTCATCTGCATGTATTTGGATGTAAGTGTTTCATCCACAACAATGGTAAGGACAATCTGGGAAAATTTGATGCCAACGCAGATGAAGGTATATTCTTAGGTTATTCTAATAGGAGTAGAGCCTATAGAGTATTCAATATACGTACTCGTATTGTAGAAGAATCTATACATGTTGCTTTCTGCGAATCCAAAACTGACAAGTCCAAAGATAATGATGATGAAGAAAATGTGTTAAAAATCAATTCTTTTCGAAAACCACTCCTGCTTCTATTGAAAATCCAGAAAATGTTTTCGAAGTTGATCCTTAAAATAATTTAGAAAATCCTGATCAACAACAACCTAGAGCTTGGAGATTTATAAGAAATCATCCTTTAGACCAAGTCATAGGTGATGTTAACCAAGGAGTGAGAACTAGAAGCAGTACTTTAAATGAAGTTACCTTTTCTGCTTTTATTTCAAAAATAGAACCCTCTAAAATTGATGAAGCCCTTTCAGACAATGATTGGGTGATAGCAAATCAAGAGGAGTTACATCAATTTGATAGGAATCAAGTTTGGGACTTGGTACCTAGGCTTAAAGACCATCCGGTCATTGGCACCAAATGGGTATTCAAGAACAAACGGGATGAGTCTGCAATTATTGTCAGAAATAAGGCAAGACTAGTTGCAAAAGGCTATAATCAAGAAGAAGGAATTGATTATGAAGAAACTTATGCTCCAAGTAGCAAGATTGGAAGCCATAAGAGTTCTTCTAGCCTTTGCTTGTGTCAAAGGATTTAAACTTTTTCAAATGGATGTTAAAAGTGCTTTCTTAAATGGTTTTATTCGGGAGGAAGTGTATGTAGAACAACCTCCTGGTTTTCAAAATGAACATCATCCCGATCATGTTTATCGCCTCAAGAAAGCTCTTTATGGACTTAAGCAAGCTCCTAGAGCTTGGTATGAGCGATTAAGCAAATTCCTTCTTGATCAAGGATTTGTTAGAGGAAAAGCAGATACAACATTGTTTATCAAAAGTAATAAAATTGGAGAAATTTTGGTTGTACAAATTTATGTTGATGACATTATATTTGGTGTTTCTAACGATGCCTTGTGTGAAGAATTTGCAAAGAATATGCAGGGAGAATTTGAGATGTCCATGATGGGAGAACTCAATTATTTTGTTGGTCTTCAAATCAAGCAAAGATCAAATGGGATCTTTATTTCTCAGACCAAGTACCTAAATGACATGCTGAAGAAGTTTGGAATGGACCAATGCAATGGTGCTGACACACCAATGAGTTCAACCACTTCATTGGATGCTGATGAGAAAGACATCGATTTCAACATCACAAGATATAGAGGAATGATTGGATCATTACTCTATCTCACTGCAAGTCGCCCAGACATCCAATTCAGTGTTGGAATGTGTGCAAGGTTTCAGTCTTCTCCTAAAGAGTCGCATGCTGAGAATGTGAAGAGAATATTCAGATACCTAGCTGACACAAAGTCTCTTGGACTTTGGTTCCCCAAAGGTCAACCTGAACACTTGGTAGCATATTCAGATTCAGACCATGCTGGGTATAAGACGGATAGAAAGAGTACAAGTGGCCAATGTCAATTTCTTGGTGGCTCACTTGTGTCTTGGTTCAGCAAGAAGCAAACGACCGTCTCAGTATCTTCAACTGAAGCTGAATACATTGCTGACTCAAGTTGTTGTGCTCAAGTCTTATGGCTCAAGCAGCAGCTCTCAAACTTGGGAATCAATTTGAAGGAGATCCCAATTCTGTGTGACAACACGAGCACAATAAGCTTGGCCAAGAATCCTGTTCAACACACAAGAACCAAGCATATTGATGTGAGGCATCACTTCATAAGGGATCATGTTCAGAACAAAGATGTCAAAGTGATGTTCATTCCGACACATCTTCAACTTGCTGACATCTTCACAAAGCCATTAGCAAAGGAGCAATTTAATTTTATAAGAAGAGAATTGGGAATGGTAAATCCCAATGAATTGTAAGTATTTCTTTCCATCTTAATGTTAGTTATGGTTTTGATGAATATTTATTGCTAACTTAAGCTATGGAGTACATAGCAATGTTTTATGCAGGATATTCGAATCCTGAAGTTTGCTGTCAAAGGATGCAAACTCGAGTTTTGTTTCAAAACTCGAGTTTTATCGGGCTCAAATCGAGGATGAATTGCTGAGCAAAATGGAAACTCGAGTCGATAAATGAGTAACTCGAGTTTTGGAGAAACAGAAAGCAACCTCTGAGTTTTCATGATACGGAAACTCGAGTCATCAAATGGAAACTTGAGTTTCAAGCAGACAGAGAGCGACACACCTGTTCAAGTATCCACAAAACTCGAGTCAGTAAGCGGTAACTCGAGTTTTGGTCACGGAATTTCAAAAGTTCACTTTACACTTTTGAATCCAGGTTAGTGTTTTCGCGCTCTATTTAAACCTAACTGTTCATTGTTCGTCTAAACTTGCCTCAAAACTCAAGTTTTGCCCTAGAGTTTGTTGCTGTTCCTCTCATCTTCTCCATCACCGAAAACTCTAATCCCTCTCTAATCTCCGAATCGATCATGTCTTCCAGTTCTAACCCCCACGATATCATCAATCTAGACTCAGAATCCGAACCTGAAGGCCAAACCCTAGCTGACCTACCTATTGCTCAACCTCGGCTAAATCTTTTTCCTGGAGAATCGTCAATTTCTCGGCGAACCTCTGCGAGCCTATTTCGAGCTGTGTCAAGATTTGATGAAGAGCATTCGTCAAGTCAAGCTCAAGCACTTCCAGCAGGCCTCTTGGTTGGCGAAACTTTGAGTCCGGAAACCTTTCAAGTCCTTTCACCAAGTTCATCTCCTCAGGAATTGTCCAGGAACAGTGATTTCGTAAGCTCATCTGCTCTGACTGAAATCTATAATCATCATTCTGCTCCTGATGATTTTCTAATTGTATCTCCTCAACATCCTGGCCTAAACACTCTTCATTTCAGAGAAAAGTTTGAACATAAATGCTTCTGCTTGTTGTTTATGTTGATTTAGAAAAACTAAGGGATGAAAGTCATTTGGATCTTACTCCCTGGCTGACTTAATTTGAACCTTTGATTTCTATTCGAGCCACCTATAGTCCTACTATGGTTAAACTATTCTATCACCATCTACATTTTGAGGATTATGTGGATAATGGATTTCTCTTTCAGCACCTCACTACCTCTTTTGGAGGTCGCAAGATCACCCTGACACCCGCTTACATAAATTCAATCATGCAAATTACCAATCCTCCACCTATCTGTCCTATTCACCTTACAAATGAGTCAATCTTTCAACTGCTCAGACCACATGAACCACCTCCTACAAACCTGTCCACAATGTCTTTTTCCCCTGAATCAATGCCTCCTAATTATCAAGCTATCTGGTACATTTATGCCAGAAACCTCAAGCAAAAGAATGGCCATTTCTCATCTTTTTCAAAAGACGACTATTCCTCATTTGCCTCCATCATTACTCAAATTCCCTTAAATATTGGCAATTGGGTATATCAGGAAATGACCAAGTTTCGGTTTCCTATCAAGGATTCCTCTCAGATCCCTTTTCCAAACCTCATTTCC
Organism: Acacia pycnantha; assembly: GCA_025563575.1. NCBI lineage: Eukaryota > Viridiplantae > Streptophyta > Magnoliopsida > Fabales > Fabaceae > Acacia > Acacia pycnantha. The sequence goes on from JAMWYP010000006.1 coordinate 2,700,088, forward strand.
AAAATCTTATTTCATGAAAAGATCTGGCCTTTCTCTTTGACAGATTAGGCTGAGCACATTCCCTCTTTTGGTCAACCACTTTTCACCCTTTTGGGCCTGAATTTCCACTCCTATCCAAGATCTTCCAATCTTGATCCTGAAGGACCAAGTTCCTCCAGTAATTCTTCTAGACCTTTACTTGTTTCTCATTCGCAGTTTGTATCTTACTACTCCACTCACTTCACCTGCCCTGACTGCCTTTCCATCTCTAACTCCCACTCCATCCTCTGCCCCCGCTGTCAAAATCTCTACCCCTTCCTCTGAACCTTTGATCTCAGCTCCATCCTCTTTTGTTGATGACAAAGGGGGAGAAGAACTAGAGAAAGAAATTAATCCAAAGGAGAAACAACCTTGAGTTGAAGGAAGGAGTTTTAGATTTGAGCTTAGGACTCTAAATTTGAACTTTTAGTCTGTAGTTTGAAGATTATGCATTTCTGGTTTTTGTATGTTACTGTTATATTTTGTTGAATGAAATGAAATAGTTCAATTGTGAATCGCTTATACTATATCTCTGTGTTAAATTCATTCAAATACAGAACTATCAAGACATGCTTCAAAACAACTTGTGAAAATTTTTCCTGAAAATTCAAAATCTTTAAAATGAAGGATCTCTGGTTTACAAGTGTTGTCATCATCAAAAAGGGGGAGAATGTTAGTTCTCAATTGGTTTTGATGATAACGGACAATTATAAACACAGAAGAAGTTTTTCTTTGTAAGTTGAAAAACTTACTGTCTAAGGCAAACTCGAGTTTCAGTTTGGAAACTCGAGTTTTGGCCTGACAGAGAAATGCTCAATTTTTTGTAAAGAATGACAAACTCGAGTTTGGGATTGAAAACTCGAGTTTTGGTCATACAGAGAGCATTCGAGTTTTTCACAGACAAGGCAAACTCGAGTTTGATTTTGAAAACTCGAGTTTTGACAAGACAGAGAGTAACCAAGTTTTTCAAAGAAACCAAAACTCCAGTTTCCATGGGAAACTCGAGTTTAGGATTTACAGAAAGTTCTCCAGGATTTTCATAGTTCATGAAAACTCGAGTTAGGGTTTGAAAACTTGAGTTTCCACCCCCTGAGAACAATGCTCATCTCTGACCTTGTTAAAACTCCCTTTGTTCAAATTGACTAAGTTTCTTAACGTTTTCTCATAAAAGAGAAAACTCGAGTTTTGGTTGAAAACTCGAGTTTCGATCTTCCAGAGAAGTTTCCAAAGTTTTCAAAGAATATGAAAACTCGAGTTAAGATTTGGAAACTCGAGTTTTGGCCAGGCAGAGAGCTCTGCCAATTTTGAGCCTTTGAAAACTCGAGTTATGTTTTGGAAACTCCAGTTTTAAGCTTTTGGACTAAAACATGATTTTTCATTTAAGAGTCCAAAACTCGAGTTAGTCATTAATTGACTCGAGTTTTGCACTATTCACCAACATGTCCAAAATGCCAAATCGCGATGTTTGTCTCTGTAAAGAGAAAACTCGAGTTTAGTTTGAAAGCTCGAGTTTCGGTCTTTTGTTAAAAATTCTCTGAAACATGAAAACTCGAGTTTCGACGAACCAACTCGAGTTTCCATCGCAAAATTTGAATTTCGATTTGAACGATTTCATGAAATGTTTCTGTTTGATCTCAATACTCTTTACCATTACTCATAACTATTCTTAACTATGTTTAATCAGTTTGTTAATGAGTTTGGATGGTTAAAGACAGGTTTAAATGGAGATTAGGCAAAAGCAAAAGCATGTCAGCACATTAAATGCAAAAGTGCAGAAACTTGCATGCTTTTGGGAAAACATTCTCCACACGTTTTGGAGAAGTTAATGCTTGCCTTCTACATTCAGCAAACTGGTCTTCCAACAGATTAATAATCAGAGAGTCAACTCTGAATTTCTGCAAAGCTGAATTAATCAAAGAGTAGAGAGAGAAGAAGACCAAAACCTTCACTAATCGTCTTCTAATCACTCCAACGGTTATATGAGGGATTACAATGGTCAATTAATGATCTCTACCTATAAATAGAGATGCATTCAAGTCTTCTCAACAACCAACATGTGCAAGAACGAAAATTAAGATAGTTTCATTTACTCTTTGAGTTTTATTGTGAAAGTATCTGTTGATACATTTATCCTTCAGTGATTATCATATCTACTCTTAGAGAGAGTTTTTCTTGATTGTAAATCATTCATGTAAGTTATCTCAAGTCAAGGGGGACTTGGAGATTGGGTTCATTGATTACAACTTGTAAGGGGGAGTAAGTTCTAGAGAGAGAATTACTCTTGAGTGCAGAGTGTGTAATCAATCTTGATAGTGAGAAATCCCAGAGAGTCTGGGTACTGGACGTAGGTCAAGTTGTTGGACCGAACCAGTATAAATTCTTGTGTCCAGCTTCTTCTCCCTTCACTCTGTTTTATCCTCTTTTTCATATCCTTAAACAGAGCATTCGAAAAGATTTTTGAGAATCCCCAATTCACCCCCCTCTTGGTGATTCAAGCTCCACTTTCATCATTTTCTAACAGATTGGTTGTTGAGAGGAATCAAATGCTTCTCTATTTATACCAAGAGAACATTAAATGGCTGTTGTAATCTTCAATGTGACCGTTGGCAACATTGAAGGAGGATTAGCTGAAGGTTTGGTCTTCTTCTCTCCCTACTCTTTGGTTAATCCAGTTGCACAGAAGTTTAGGCTTGACTTCTTGACTTTTAATCCGTTGCAAAAGCAGCTACTGGATGTGGAAAGGAGACATTAATCCCTTTGCAACGTGTGGAGAATGATTGTCCAAAAGGATGCAAGTTTTCTAGACTTTGCATTTAATGTGCTGACATCATTTTTTGCTTTTGTCTAAATCTTCATTTAATACACTCTAATCCATCTGAAACTCATTAACAAACTCATTAAACATAGCTAGGAACAGTATTGAGTGATGATAAGAAGTATTAAGATCAAACGGGAAGATTTCACAAATTCGAGTAATTTGATTTTCAAACTTAGCTACACAAACTCGAGTTTGTTTATCCAAACTGGAGTTTGTCACTGTGCTCAAAGGGGAAACTCGAGTTTCCATTCACAAACTTGAGTTTTCATCTTCCAGAGAAGATAGTCGTTTTTGAGTTTAAAATCATACTTTGAGCATTGAAGCAAAACTCGAGTTGATTAATGACAAACTCGAGTTTTGGACTTTTATAGTGAAAACATGTTTAAGTCCAAAAGCTCAAAACTGGAGTTCGAAAAAGTAAACTGGAGTTTTCAAAAGACACTGAAACAAGACAAAGCTTTCTGCTTGGCGCAAACTCGAGTTTGCCTTACAAAACTCGAGTTTTCTCTTAAGTATGAAACATTTGAAAATTCAAGCCAAGTGAAAACTGGATTTTTCAAAAACCAACTGGAGTTTTCTTCAAAGTGAGTAAAACATGAAAACTCTCTGACTTGTGGAAACTCAAGCTTCCAAATACAAACTTGAGTTTCCTCATAAGAGAAAACTTTGATAAATATTATGTCAATAGAAAAATGGAGTTTTGAAACATAAACTGGAGTTTTCATAAACTCAGAAAATGAGCATAGCTCTCTGTGACTTACAAACTCGAGTTTACAAAAGCAAACTCGAGTTTCCAAATAACTTTGAAAACTCAGAGAACTCTCTGTGTTGGCAAAACTCGAATTACCAAATGGAAACTGGAGTTTTGCTTAGTTCAAAAATATTGATGGTTCTCTGTGTGACCTAAACTCGAGTTTGCCAAATGCAAACTGGAGTTTTGTTCCCTTTAGAAAATATTGAAGAGTCTTTGTAAGGGACAAACTCGAGTTTCCAAAAACCCAAACTCGAGTTTGCCTTGAAGTGAAAACTTGGAGTGCTCTCTGTATGATACAAACTCGAGTTTGCCTTTGCAAACTGGAGTTTTCTTAACTTGTGAAAAATTGAGCTACTCTCTGTCAAGCCAAAACTCGAGTTTGCAAATCAAAACTCGAGTTTTGTCTTAGACAGTAAGTTTTCAACTTACTAAAGACAAAACTTCATCTTGTGTTTACAATTGTCAGTTATCACCAAAACCCATAGAGAACTAACACTTGGTTGAACACTCTACTAACTCACTCAATCACATCTTAGACAGAATTGGGTGAGAAATTTCTACTAAAATTCTTCCCACCAACCAAGAACACCCAATTGAGAGAGGATATTACTGAAGAATCCACATATGAAGCCTGTGAAAGATTCAAAGAATTATTAAGAAAGTGCCCAAAACATGGAATCTGACCGTGGGTGCAACTAGAAACTTTTTATATTGGGCTAAATGCACAAACAAGATCAATAGTTGACGCATCTGCCGATGGAGCCCTCTTGAGGAAATCCTACAATGAAGCATATGAAATTCTTGAGTAAATGTCCATTAATAGTCATCAATAGCCGATAGAAAGGCTATATACATCCAGAACAGTAGCCGGATTTCATGAACTTGATGCCATGATAGCCTTTACTGCACAAGTTTACTCCCTGACTGACATGATTAATTCGATGAGTCTCCCTATCGGAACATAATCACTCATCCACACAAGTGGCCTGCGTATATTGTGGAGGAGAACATCTCTACACTAATTACCCAACTAATCCTAAATCTGCAAACTTTATTGGAAACTATAATAAGAATATCAAGGGCAATAATCTGGTGGTCCTTCGCAATCTAATAAACCTCAATACCCTCTTGGATTCAATTAGCAACCAAGTCTGGACCCACCTCCTCAATCGTTCATGGAAAGCCTACTGAAGAAATACATGGCAAAGAACAATGCCATCATACAGAGTTAGCAAGTATCTCTTAGAAATCTTGAGAATCAAGTCGGACAACTTGCTATAGCTCTGAATAATAGGCCCTTTGGTTTCTTACCTAACGATACTGAAGTCCCTAGGAAATAAGGCAAAGAACACATTAAAGTTATCGAGCTAAGGAGTGGAAAGTCTGTAGAGGAACACAAGGTATTCAAAAGTGTTTGTATTTAGTTGTCATAGAGACAATATGTTATAATAGGTAAACTGTTGGAATCCATACACACAGCGGAATTAAAAACTTACGAATCCCATCGAAGGATCCATCAACGGCGTTTAAATCAAGGTTTAAAGAATCTGGATCGTACCTATGCGAAGGGTTCAGTGTTTCGTTCAACTCGGCCTGGTGCGCATCTCGAACGTCATGCGTCTCGACTGTCATACGTCTCGAACGTGGTGCCATCTCGTTCGATCAAACAGGAGCTGACTTTGAGAGCACTATGCCAAACTATTTGGACTGGTGGGCTACCTTCTCGATCAGCAGAAGCCGACTCTTCGAATTGCTTTCCTCTACCGGTATCCACACGAATAACCTCGAACACAGACGACAGCGTGCTAGCGCCTTCAGTATTCTCGCGTCTCTCTATTCTCTCTAGGGTTTCTCGCGGCTTTCTAATACGCTTGACAAAAGTCCCGTAGGTTTTTCTAAACCTGGTAGGCATATTATATTCAAAATTAATCCTCATTAATTTTGAAATTCGAATTTTGAATCTGGATAAAAAAATATATTAATCAAATCTATCTAATAGATCTAATCTAATCTATTTATTTAATCCGAATTAAAAGTTTTCTGATTTAATTTATCTCTATAAATTAAATCCGAGAAACGATATCTATCTATTTAATTAAATCTGAGATACTATATCTCAATTTAAATTAAATAAAATATATGATATCTTTACTCAAAAATTAAATCTGAGATACAATATCTCTATTTGTTTTAGATATTTAATTTATCAAATAAATTAAATACAAACAAATATTATATATATAAGAATATTATAATCTTTATTAAATAATATTATTATATTAATTTCGAATTTAATATATATATATATATATATATATATATATATATATTATTTATTTATTTATTCTAGACTAAATACATTATTCATTAAATCTTAGACATATCTAAGATTCAATGAATCTGGACACTTTTGCTCGTGTTGGGCTATTCTTGTGTGCGACCCTGCAAGCCCACATGAGATTGGCAGCGGGCCAATACTGTACCAGCCCACAAGTTGCAAGCGGCCTCTAGCAAGACATTGCGACTACCCAATTCATAAGGGGATCGATGATAAGATACAACCTATCATACAACCATGTCACGTCCCCTTTGTCACGCGATAATTTGGTCAAGGATGAGGCATGGATAATGTCAACTTCCTGTTCTTGACCATTACTTTCTCGATTCCTGAGGAGTCTAACAATTGAAATGGAAACTCCTTTCCATCGTAGTATGGCCATACATTTCTCAGACTCACTCATCAAGGGGCCCAGTATTATCTCTCTACAGCACCTTGTACTCTTACAAGTGCCTATGACTTTGACTCGTATCTCCATACTCATCAAAGTCATACTGGTCTTATTTGATCTTTGCTCCCACGGAGATGACCGACCAGGGACATTTAGGATAATCTATAAGATATATCCAAGGATCAGTTATCACTATAAACATGCAAATGAAATGATAACAAAAGGAGAATACTTTAAATAACATAAACGTCTAAAGTACAATGACTTCCCCCTAGGGCATAATTTCCAACAGACTCCCACTTGCACTAGGTGCAATCATTAATTACGCTAATTCCCATTGTCCTAACATGACCTTATGTTTTGCTTGTGCAAGTGGCTTAGTAAGAGGATCAGCAACATTGTCTTGTCCTGGTACTTTGCATACTTTTATATCACCTCTATCATTGATTTCTCTGATAAGATGAAATCGTCTGAGTATGTGCTTGGTCCTTTGATGTGACCTAGGCTCCTTGGTCTGTGCAATAGCGTCGCTATTGTCATAGAGCAAATCTATTGGATTTGAGATGGTAGGAACCACCCCTAGTTCAGTCATGAACTTTCTAATCCAAACGGCTTCCTTAGCCGCATCCGATGCTGCTATATACTCAGCTTCTGTTGCAGAATCAGCTACAGTGCTCTGCTTAGAGCTCTTCCAGCTTACCGCACCACCATTCAAAATGAATACATATCTAGATTGCGATCTCAGATCATCTTGGTCAGTTTGGAAACTCGCATCTATGTAACCTGTCACACAGAGCTCATCTTCCAATCCACCATATACCAAGAATAAGTCCTTAGTCCTTCTTAAGTACTTTAGGATATTCTTGACAACAGTCCAATGACCCTCACCGGGATCTTGTTGATATCTGCTGGTCATACTCAAGGCAAATGAGACATCTGGTCGAGTACATAACATGACATACATGATAGATCCAATGGCGGAGGAATATGGAATCTTACTCATGCGGTCTCTTTGATCTTGTGTACTAGGATACAAATCCTTATTGAGATGAATGCCATGAGACCTGGGCATGTAACCCCTTTTGGAATCCTGCATGCTGAATCTATGCAGTATCTTGTCTATGTATGTGCTCTGACTTAGGCCTATTAGCCTCTTGGATCTATCTTTATAGATCCTTATCCCAAGGATGTAAGTGGCTTCGCCTAAATCTTTCATTGAGAAATACTTTCCTAACCAAGACTTGACACTCTGCAAGGTAGGAATGTCATTCCCAATGAGTAGGATGTCATCGACATAAAGCACTAGAAATACAATTATGCTCCCACTAACCTTCTTGTAAACACAAGGTTCATCGATGTTTTGAATGAATCCAAACTCTTTAACTACTTCATCAAAACGATGATTCCAGCTCCGAGATGCTTGCTTCAATCCATAAATAGACCTTTGAAGCTTGCAAACTTTACTAGAGTCCTCTGGACGCACAAAACCCTCAGGTTGTGTCATGTACACATCCTCAAGGAGCTTTCTATTAAGGAAGGCTGTTTTAACGTCCATATGCCATATTTCATAGTCATAATAGGATGCAATGGCAAGAAGGATTCTGATTGATTTGGCCATTACAACTGGGGAAAAGGTTTCATCATAGTCCACACCATGAGTTTGAGTGAATCCTTTTGCAACCAGTCGTGCCTTGAAGACATTTACTTTGCCATCCATGTCAGTTTTCTCTTTGAAAACCCACTTGCACCCAACGGTTTTTACACCTTCAGGTGGATCGACTAAGGTCCATACCTCATTGTCGTACATGGATTGCATTTCAGGCTTCATGACATTAAGCCATTTTTTGGAGTTTGGTCCCACCACAGCTTCTCAATAGGTAGTCGGCTCATTCTGCTCAATAAGCAAAATATCACGGCTTCCAGTAATCAGAAATCCATATGTCTGAGGCTGTAGCCGTGTTCTATCGGACCTTCGTGGGCCTTGTGTTACTTGAGTAAGCTCAACAACTTGTTGTGAGTCTTCTCCATTTTCCATCTGTGGTTCTATGTCGACTTTTGGCTCTCGAACTTCTTCGAGGTACACCTTGTTGGTTTTGATTAGTTTTGATGATGTCTTATATAGATGTCATTCTTAAGAGCAAAAAGGTTGCATACTACATTTATCTTCTACTTTGACTAATTCTTATATTTAATGTAGATGCAAAGTTTAATAATGGAGAATGATCAAGAAAGGAGACTAAAGAAAGAAGAAGTTGCACTATATGTTGATATATGTGATGTTGGAAGTCTCTATGGAGAATAATCAAGATCGAAGAAAGAAGCTCTTGCACAATATAATGGGAATATCATAAAGCAAGAATTTATGGAAAATATGCAAAGTTTAATAATGGAGAATGATCAAGAAAGGAGACTAAAGAAAGTAGAAGCTGCACTATATGTTGATATATGTGATGTTGGAAGTCTCTATAGAGAATAATCAAGATCGAAGAAAGAAGCTCTTGCACAATATAATGGGAATATCATAAAGCAAGAAGTTATCAAAGGATTTTGGGGGATAATCTAGAAGGAGAGAAGAAATTGAAGAACGAAGAACTTGCAATGCAATGGAACATCTTTATTCAAGTTCTTATATTGATGCTAGAAGTCTCCAATATCATATGGAAGTTGGAACGGATCAATTCAGAGTTAAAACCATCAAAAATCAGTTCCAGGATGAGCAAACTCGAGTTCATAACTTGCAAACTCAAGCCTATAATGTCTTCAGCAACTCTGGTGCCTCTGGACAAGACAAACTCGAGCCTGTATACTCAAACCTCAGGTTTGGAACTCCAAACTCGAGCCTATCATTAGCAAACTCGAGCCTGTAATATTTTCAGCATTTCTGGCGTCTCTGGACAAGGCAAAATCGAGCCTATAAGTTGACAAACTCGAGCCTACAGCGGTCTTCAGCATTTCAGCTACTCTGTTCAGCGTTTCACTTAGACGACGTCTGGTAATTCGATAATATCTCCTAAACCAGAGATCGGATTGAGGTGAAACCAGTGGAATATAAAACTAGACTCCCAATGCGTCATTTTGATATATAATTCAAGCCAAAAGAAGTTCAAATGAAGGAGCTATGAATTTATGAAGTTGACAGTGATATCCACGTCACACAGCAGACCAAGCTTCAATGTTTTGAGTGTATCTCACAAACGGAATATCCAATGGAGCTGAAATTTGTGGCATTGGAAAGTTGACTCAAAGGGATTTCCATATAAAGTTGAAAAAACTAAAACGGAGTTCAGACCAGGGAGATATGGCACTCAAAAGTGGACTATATTTTCAGGATGTTGGAAGTTTGCTATCAAGTGAACCAAACTCGAGCCTATTAGTTGGCAGACTCGAGTTCGCGGGTTACAGAGAGCTACTAGGTCGCGAAAATCATCCAAACTCGAGCCTATTAGTTGGCAGAGTCAAGTTTGCGGGTTACAGAGAGCTACCAGGTCACGAAAATCATCCAAACTCGAGCCTATAAGTTACACCCTCGAGTTTAGACAAGACAGAGAGCAAAATATGGTTTTGGAGAGAACCAAACTCGAGCCTACTTATGCAAACTCGAGTTCATGTCCCTGATACAGAAAATCATCATTCCGAAAGTCTCATTTCTCAATCACATGATTACCCAAATGACTTATACTTCTTCTTAACATTATTTATATCATTTGTGTACATGTTTCGATTATTAAAGCTTGACGTAACATCAATCTTGACAAATCAAGATCTATCAAAAGTGTGAAGATGATTTTTGCTGCACATTTTCAGAAATGGGAAAGATGACAGATTTCAACGAGGAACTTGAACAAATGCTCGTCTGTGATGTTCTCCAATACATTCAAACATTCAGACGATGAAACAGAAACCTCGACGGATTCATCATTCAAAGTTTCTATTATGACAGATTTGAATTTGCTTTAAAGTCAATTAAAGCCAGTCGATGACAGCCTGGAAAGAATCAAAAGCATTAATCTCACGCGTCAAACAGAGGATCAGTCAAAATGACGAATTCCCTCATTTGGAAACAATTGCTACAACTTTTACTCAGAAAGATTTGTTACTCAAATCAAATAAAGAACATTAAATGATCATCAATGCAGAGCAATCATCGGAAATTCAAGAAACATTATGACCCAACGGCTATATTCCCCATCCATGACCACAACAGCTAGAATTTCGAATGGAGACAATGCAGAATGGAGAAGCAACGGTCATATGAAGATTTTCCGCTATATATAGAGCTGCATACAAGCCTTCAAACAGAGACAACAGGAAGAGAAACAAGCCTACCTCTTCAACATGCTATTACTCTTATCTGCTTATCATTTACTCTTTGATTTTCAATGTCTATATATCATAGAGAGTGAAATGTTTTGTATTGTACTTCAGTGTTTATCCATACACTTCTGAGAGAGAAGAATCATTGTAAACATCCTATCATTCTACCTTAGAGTTACTCAAGATTGGGTGATCTTGAGTGGGAAACACATTGTGTTGATTACGGCTTGTAAGGAGTGAATCCTAGTGAGAGGATTACTTGAGTGCGAGTGTGTAATCAAACAGATGTATTGATTACAGTTTGTAAGGGGAGTCAATCCTAGTGAGGGGTTTACTTCAAGTACGAACGTGTAATCAAGTTGAAAGAAGATAGTGGATTGAAATTCTCAAGTGGAGCTTGGGACTGGACGTAGGTCAAGGATTGGGCCGAACCAGTATAAATCACAGTTTGCATATTCTGTTCCCTTATCTCTTACATTCCCAGCATATATGTTTGAATGATTGTTTATCACTTTATAAATTATTATTGACATTCAAACTACTTTCAATAAGTTTCAGAAAGTTTCTTAAAGTTCTTAGTTTTTAATCAAACACCCAATTCACCCCCCTCTTGGGTGATAGCCAAGTCTTTCACACCTTACTCCCACTGGTTCTTTTAGAGATGAACTCTTTTTCCAAAAAGACACCATTCCGAATAACAAACACTTTGTGATCGGTAGGATTGTAGACTTAGTATCCTTTAGTTTCCCTAGGATACCCCACAAAGAGGCATTTTGAGGATCTGGATAATAATTTATCAAAGGCTTGGTGTTTAACGTAAACCTCACATCCCCAAATTTTAAGAAAGGACAAACTGGGTTTCTTCCTAGTCCATATCTCATATGGTGTCTTTTCAACTGCCTTTGACGGAACACGATTCAGTATGAACACAGCTGTTTCTAGGGCATGGCCCCAAAAGGAAGGAGGAAGATCTGTTTGACTCATCATAGATCGAACCATATCTAATAGAGTTTGATTCCTCCTCTCAGAAACACCATTCCATTGAGGTGTTCCTGGAGGAGTAAGTTGTGAGATGATCCCACAACTCCTAAGATGGTCAATGAACTCTTGGCTCAAATATTCACCACCCCGATCAGATTGAAGGGCTTTAATTGTTTTGCCAAGTTGGTTTTGCACTTCATTTTGGAATATTTTGAACATTTCAAAAGATTCAGACTTTTGTTTCATTAGATAGATATACCCATATCTACTAAAATCGTCTATGAATGTAATGAAATACAAATGACCCCCTTTGGTAGATGTATTCATTGGTCCACACACATCGGTATGTATGAGGCCCAATAAATCAGTGGCTCTTTCACTGTGCCCAGTAAAAGGCGCCTTTGTCATCTTTCCCAATAAACAAGACTCACATGTATCAAATGATTCAAAATCAAATGAGTTAAGAAATCCATTTTGATGGAGTTTCGAAATGCATTTCTCATTTATATGGCCTAGATGACAATGCCATAGGTAGGTCGGATTCAAATCATTTGACTTGAACCTTTTAGTAGTTATGTCATAGATTCATCCATTATTAGGATGTTCTAAATTAAGTACATAATGACCAGCATGCAAATCACCATGAGCATAAAAAACATCATTATGATATATTGAACATTTACGGTTCCTAGTAATGGAAGTATAACCTTCCTTATCCAAATAAGAAAGCGAAATAATGTTACTACTCAAAGCAGGAACATAAAAGCAATTGTTCAAAATAAACAAAAGCCCATTGGGCAGAACTAATTCATAAGTGCCTACGGCTAAAGCAGCAACTCTTGCTCGGTTTCCAACTCGTAGGTCAACTTCGCCCTTCTTCAATTTTCTACTGTCCTTGAGACCCTCCACATTTGTACAAATGTGAGATCCACATGCAGTATCTAATACCCATGTAGAAGAAGTAGAAAAATGAATATCTATGACATAGATACCTGAAGCAATAGCCCCACTATCCTTCTTGTTCTTTTTCAGACCTTCTTGATAGAGTTTGCAATTCCTCTTCCAAAGACCCGGTTCATTGCAGAAGTAGCAGACCCCATCCTTCGGAGGCTTTGCCTTCGTGGCTGCAGGCTTAGATTCGGGCCTATTTGACTCATTGGTCTTACCAACTGAGCCATTACCCTTTCTTTTGCCCTTGCCTTTCTTTTTCATACCCTTTCGTCTCTGAACCATCAAAACAGTGCTGGGCTTCTTCTTAATGCTCTGCTCAGCTGTTTTGAGCATCCCATGCAATTCAGAAATTGATTTCTCCATGATATTCATGTTATGGTTCATAACAAACTGGTCATAACTATCCGGGAGTGAGTTCAAGATCATATATGTAGCTAACTCCTGGCTCATGGGAAATCTAAGCCTCTCAAGGTGATCAATGTAGCCCTTCATCTTCAAAACATGAGGACTAACTGATGCACATCAGCCATCTTGCAGGAATGTAAGGTCTTTGTGGTCTCATACCTCTCTTGCCTTGCCTGTTGCTGGAACATTTCCTTGAGATGAGCAAGCATCTCAAAAGCCTCCATGTGTTCCAGATCTCTCTGGAGATCTGTAACCGTAGTGGCTAGCATCAGGCATCCTACATCCACAGAGTCATCATTATACTTCGTGTAAGCATCTTTCTGAGCTCTTGGAGCATCAGCCGCAGGCTCGTCAGGAATGGGTTGATCAAGGACATAAACCTTTCTTTCTTGCTTGAGAACAATTCTCAAGTTTCTAAACCAGTCAAGAAAATTTGTCCCATTAAGTTTATTCTTCTCAAGGATAGATCGCAGTGACAGTGTTGCGGTGTTACTATTCGACATGATTCTACAATTAAAAGATATGCAAAGTTAGTTAATAATCTCCCACTTAATTTATAGCCCTCATCGTAATTAGTGGGCTAAGATCCATATTTGGCTTAAAATTAAGTCCGCTTTGGCAGGACGCTTAAAATCAAGTTATTTAGGTAGACAAACCCTTTGCCAATTACATCACATGTAACTCTTAGATCTTTATGGGATTCGATCATCATATGACCGGCATGTTTAATCCTATCTAATGCCTTGAGATCCAAAACCGTTTTGATAATCTCAATTAAGTCAAGACAATAATGAATATTGAGTATCACCATTACTCACTCTTGTCTCACCAAGATAACTCAAATGTATCCACTTTGGTGGAACATAAAATGGGCGATCTAGGTTTTGACAAGTATTCATTAATTGACAGCATTATGACTTAAGATTTTATTTAGAGGGTATTATCTAATTTAATATAATTAATCCTATTAATTTTACTTATATGAATGCAATCATAAATCTGAGATACAATATCTCTATTTGTTTTAGATATTTAATTTATCAAATAAATTTAATACAAACAAATATTATATAAGAATATTATAATGTCAACTTCCTGTTCTTGACCATTACTTTCTCGATTCCAGAGTAGTCTAACAATTGAAATGGAAACTCCTTTCCATCGAAGTATGACCATACATTTCTCAGACTCACTCATAGAGGGACCCAGTTTATCTCTCTACAAATGTGAGGGACAAATTCCATCCCATTCACATTCCTCTGCATGAAAACCACTGATCCCGATCATAGCCTTTATCATCACCCGGTCAAAGGTGACTTTTGACTTGGTCAAAGATCAGCGACTCATCATGTAGGAATCCATGATGATATTAGGTCAACGGGCGTTGTGACGCGGTTATACATGAGAAAAGCTTATGACTTATTCCATGCAGCTTTCTCATAGTGGGTCGGTCCAGCACCTTGTACTCTTACAAGTGCCTATGACTTTGACTCGTATCTCCATACTCATCAAAGTCATACTGGTCTTATTTGATCTTTGCTCCCACGGAGATGACCGACCAGGGACATTTAGGATAATCTATAAGATATATCCAAGGATCAGTTATCACTATAAACATGCAAATGAAATGATAACAAAAGGAGAATACTTTAAATAACATAAACGTCTAAAGTACAATGACTTCCCCTAGGGCATAATTTCCAACATAAACACCTTTTTTACATTGTAGTATTTCATAGTTAATATAAATGAGCATATTTTATCTTTATCAAATTTATGTCTTCGATCAAGGGCTCAAGGTACACATCAATGTCATTTCTGGGTTGTTTTGGTCCTGAAATCAACATAGACAATACGATGTACTTTCATTTCATGCATAACATGGGAGATAAGTTGTAAATAATCAAGAGGACAAGCCATGAACTATGTCTGCTGCTAAGGCTACCATAGGGATTCATGCCATCCGTGTGAAGGGCAAGCCTAAGGTTCCTAGGTTCTTCGCCAAAGTTAGGAAATAATTGATCGATTTTCTTCCATTGAGAAAAATCAACCAAATGTCGAATCTTTCCATTAGAAATCCTTTCATCTGCATTCCACCTCAAAATTTTTGCATCATTTTCATTAGCAAACAACTGCTTGAACCTTGGTATGATTGGAAGATATCACAACACTTTTGTAGGCCCCTTATTTGATTTGTACCTTGGGGTTTCACATACCGGACACTTCTGCTTCTTTTCAAACTCTTTTCTATACAATATGCAATCATTCAGGCATGCATGGATGTTTTTGTACTCCATTTCCAGTGGACAAAGTATTTTCTTAGCATCATAGTATCGATGCGGCAACACATTATCATATGGAAGCATGTCCTTAAAAGCCTCAAGCATTTCTGAAAAACTCTTGTCGCTCCATCCATGCCGTACTTTCAAGCTTACCAATTTCAATACAACGTTCAACAATTGATATTTTTTACACCCAGGGTATAACGACGTCTTTGCATCACTACACATATTACCATATACATGTGATTAGTCAAAAACCTTTTCTCCTACGTCATGAATAATGTCCTTTATGTGATTATCCATATCTATGTTATTATCATCAAAGGCGACTTCCCCATGTTGAGATGCACTTGACATTTTTTCACCATGCCATACGCATATTGTATAAATCTTACAAAATCCTTCACAAATTAAATGTATGTATATAACTTCAGGACTTAGTTGCCTCTCATTCAAACATTCTAAACTTGAGTTTCCTCATTTGAGAGAAAACCTTTGAAAAACCTTGTCAAATGAAAACTGGAGTTTTCACAAGTTCAGAAATGAGCATTGTTCTCTGTATGCTGTAAACTCGAGTTTCCAAAACCAAACTCGAGTTTCCAATAAACCTTGGAAACTTAGAGAACTCTGTTTAGCACAAAATCGAGTTTCCAAATGGAAACTAGAGTTTTGCTAAGTTTGAAAAATTGGTAGCTTTGTCTTGTCAAAACTCGAGTTCATAAAAACTAATATCGAGTTTTCTTTGCCTTTGAAAAACTTAGAAGCTCTCTGTATGGTTAAAACTTGAGTTTTAATACCCAAACTCGAGTTTGTCTAACTTAGCAAAAACTTGAGCTACTCTCTGTCAAGTCCAAACTCGAGTTTCCAAATCAAAACTCGAGTTTGCCTTTGACAGTAAGTTTTTCAACTTAACAAAGACAAACTTCAATTTGAGTTTACAATTATCAGTTATCATCAAAACCAATAGAGAACTAACACCTCTTAGGTGATATTATGTCTTTCACTTATTGAGACCTTAATTGAGCAAATAAGGTGTCGTACTCGAGCATGGTACTCGAGCAAGATCAGATGTGTAATCAAATAAAGTAAAACGTTAAGCTTCTGTGAAGGGTTTTTAAATAGTTACTCGAGCACTGTTCATCAATTACTTCAACATCTTCGCTGTAACAATAATCGTAAATTTGACTGGTTCACTTGCCATAAGGGAATTCGACCAACATGATCCCTTTATATATTGAAGGACCCGTGAGCAGCTTGCAAATGAGTAGTAGTAGGATGTTGGACATAAAGGATGGAATATCACCAAGAGAAGGGTGAATTGGGTGATTTAAAAACCTTTTGCGATTGGCTCCAAAGACTAACAGTAAAACAGAGCAATGAGAAGAAAGATAAAAGACACAATAGATTTATTCAGGTCCGGTCTAAATTCTTGACATACATCCAGTCCCCAGATGCTCTAGGTTTCTTACTAACTCACTCAGTTGATTACACACTTTTTAACTCTTGAGTAATCATTTCTCTAGGATTCACTCCCCCTTACAAGTTGTAATCAATATACCCACGCTCAAGGTCCCTCTACCTTGAGTTTCTTTACAAAAAAGATGATTTGAAATTAACTCTCTTATAGAGTAGATTGATAATCATTGAAGTACATCGAAGATATTACACAGTAAATGAATGAAACAATATTCACAATAAATTTGTTTGAGCGTAAGTGTTTCCGGTGGTTCTACTGAATTGAATGTTTCTGCTTATATTTGGTGAAGATAATTAATGATCATTGAGAAGCTTCAATGAAACCATTGTGACTAATTAACATACCCGTTAGACGTTGAAACTCATATGTTACTCATAACTTTGATTCTGCAATTAATTGTTGTCATTCTGCCGCTAAACATTCTTTTTGTTTTGGCCGTTGAGAGTTGTAGGATCAATAAAGGAAAGAGAACACAAATGCCTTCAGGGTTTCTCAGAGAATGGTTACCCAATTCATGCTTGGTTTTTTGTGACTACATTAAATGCCTATGACAGAGTAATGCTTTATGATATTTGTGCGTTAATTATCCTTATAATCATCTGAAACTCATTAATAAACTGATTAAAGATAGTTAGGGACAATAATGAGTGATGATAAGAAGATATTAAATCACAATCAATGATTTTAACTTTACAGATACTGTGATTTGTAGAAGCAGAAAAGCCAACTGGAGTTAATTGCAAACCCACTCGAGTTGCAGACTCGAGTTGAGTATAGTTCACTCGAGTCACAATTTTATCTTCTCTAAAAATATGCTTGAAAAACAAAAGTTAAGAATGAGAAGTTGTCTCTGTAAGAACTTAATTCGAGTTTAAAATACTCACTTCAAGTTAGTTACTCGAGTCATGTATTTCTAACTCGAGTCAACATCATTTTCACAAATGTCTTCAAGTTAAGTTTGGAAAAGATTTGAACATAGGGCTTACTCAAGTCATTAAGTGATGACTCTAACGGATAACTCGAGTTATCAATCTCTTAACTCAAGTTGCCAAAATATGTTTTGAGAATATGTTTCAAAGTGACACTCGAGTCACTCAGGACCAACTCGAGGCAATATTTTGACTGTTAGAAAATATTTAAAAGCGGGATTTAGGATTTTGAAAAGATAAGATTAAGTTCACACAAAAGGTCAACTCAAGTCTAACAACATTAACTCGAGTTGATGCTTTTTATTGAAAGCATTTCATAAAGTCTTTAGCTCGAGTCAGTCAAAGCTAGAAACTCATTTTGACTTAAGTTTGAAAACACATTACTTGAGTTGATTAAACCTCAACTCAAGTCATCTTTGACAAATATGTTAAACAAGTTACTGATTCAAGATTTGATCAAGATAGCATATAATTACTTGAATCATTAACTTTACTTTATTTACAATTGTCTGTTATCATCAAAACAAATATAGAGAACTAACAGGACAAACTAGCTCAATTGATGAACAACAAAAGAAAAGTCTTGTCTAGTATTAGTGCGATATAATACAATTATCCAAAGGTGTACCTAAATCCTTATAAAGCTTGAGATCTCTAGCCATAGAAGTTTGAATAGGTTTACAATCAAGAAAACTAGTGTCAGATAAAATATCCAAAGCAAATCTCATTTGATACAAAGATATACCTTTAGAACTCCCGAGAAATTTCCAGTCCAAGGAAATATTCAAGATTACCTAAATCCTTTATCTTAAAGGAATCATCAAGAAAAGTTTTAATCCGATTGATTTTAGGGTTAATGAGCAAATTAGGCAACAAACTTTTACCTCAGGAGCGCCCAACACAAATAACTTTTAAGTGGATCAAAAATACCAAAAAACTTTTAAAAATGTAAAGTTAGCACAAAAAACTTTTAAAAATGTAAAGTAAGCACAACGCTGTTAGAAAAAATAACGTCCATTATTTAAGGTGTAGATTGGCTAACGAACTTTTACTCTAGGAGCGCCCAGTAAAAATTTTTTTTACTCCAGGAGCGGTTAGCACAAAAAAGTCCATGTGCAATCCACCCAAAATCTGACTGATGCAAATCATTGGTTGGACTCCCCAATCATGTGCATTGGGGTTAGGAAGAGTGAATGTAACAAAAAAATCACAAACATAACGAGTAGATTTCATTTTGAGTAAGGATGGTCAGTTTTCAAACTTGCCCAAGAAAATCCATGTGTAATCTACCCAAAATCCGACTGTTGAAAATCCTTGCCTAGATATTTTACCAAATTGCCCTTGTATTTTCTTCATTTTTCATGTATTTTCATGTCCAAAAATGGAATTTTCCTTGGTTCTTCATGGCTGCACGAATTTGTCTCATTTTTGGGTACAATTATGAGCTTGCTTAAGTGTTATTATAGTACATATTTATGCTCCTTCCTTGGCCCTACCTTATTGGTCTATATGTCGTAACTTTTTACTTTGTTCTTGTGTTCTTATTATTTGTCTTTTGTTTCTTCTTTCTTGTCTCTCTTTGGGCAAAATTTTTGGCTTATGGGAGAAGAAATTCCAGCTGCAAAATAACATGAGACAAGGTCTTTAAATATCCCTTTTGAATTTCCCAAATTCCCCTTACATTTGTCTCTTTTTGTCTTGTGTTTTCATGTCAAATTTTGGAATTTCTTGGTTCTTTTTCTCTTTGACCAACTTTGGCCTTTATTTAGGAAAAAAAATATGTTTGTTTATGTGCCCTTTTTGTGCAGATTTAATCCCTCTTTTGGCTCTCTCTTATTGGCCAAGAAGTCTAGTCTTTTTGACTTTGTATACATATCATTATTCCATGACTTCTTGTTTCTTCCTTTTTTGTCTCATTTTTGCATGATTGTTAGGGCTAATGGAGGGATGATTTTATCTTTCAAAATGCTATGATTATAAGTGTTTAGGTGTCCCTTACAAAAGTCAAATTAAATCCGATGAAGACACTTGCCATTCTAAGGTTAAATAGGTTGACTTTGGAGTCATACATGTGCAAAATATGTGTTTGTTTTCTTCTTCTTCAAGCTGTACGAAATCAAGCTTAATGAAGAAGCTTTTTGTGCATTTTCATATACCATATGACATATACACATTAGGTCAATATATGTCATCTTTATGATGTAAGCATTTCTTGATTGAATTCCAAAGTCAAGGGTTTCTTTTTGCTTGGTATTCTTATCTTGCCATGTGTCTCCTATCATTGAAATTCTCTTTGTCCCCTTTTCTCCTTGTCTTCGATTTTGGGTCCCTTTTTAACTCCAATATTGGCCTTCAACATAAGTCAATCCTTCTTGAATTCCTAACTCAACACTTGGCAAGTTCATGAGCTTACTTTGGAAGTTTGAATTCTTTTCCTCATTATACTCCCCTGGACGAAATTTTAAAGGTTATTAAAAACAAAATGCCAAATATTGTTACCTATAGAATTCACATGGCCATACCAATTCCTCAATATTTGGTGGTTGTGTTGTAAGAACTGTAAAACCTGATACTCAATATTTGAAAATTAGGAATACCTTCAAAAAATATAAAACGCATTAGGGTGCTGCAGAAAATTTGTGTCTAAACAAATAGAATTCATTGTCGTGCGAAACTCAAGAATTACTTACTCTTTAGATAATGCTACAATTCGTGCAGCCATGAAGAACCAAGGAAAATTCCATTTTTGGACATGAAAATACATGAAAAATGAAGAAAATACAAGGGCAATTTGGTAAAATATCAAGAAGGATATTCTTGCATGTTTTCTAACTATTATTTAAGATCAAATGCTCCCTCAATTTCTGCACCAAGGTCGGCACATACACAAGAAAAGAAAGAACAAGAAGCATCAAGCAATAAAGAAGGCAAAAAGAAAGCAAAGAAGTTGAAGGTTAAGGTAAGTAAGTCATGAGTTTTGTTGCACTTCCTTCTAACTTCATGAATATTCATGAATGTATCTAAAGCTCCATTAAACAACTTTGCATGGTATTTTTGGAGCCTAGGTAGAAATATTAAAGGTGCACAAAGAGGAAGAAATTTAAATATGAGGCTGTTTTTCGAGCAGCCCCTACATATGTAAACTCAAAAACCAGCAGCAATATAGAAACCAAGTGCCAAAACAATTATAACAATTAGCCAATAATTACCTCAGTGTAGCAAATAAGAAACATGAGTACAAAACTCACAAGAGAAGGCACTCAAAAGAAAATTCCAAACCCAAATTATATATAACTCCAAACAAGTTTTAACTAAAGATAAAGTAAAATAAACCTTTGCCTCTCTTTTTTTCGTACCGTTAGATATCGTCGGAGAAGGTGGGGGAAGATGGAGTAGACGGAGCCGACGAACATCGCGAAGAGGAAGATGGAGTAGACGGAGTAGGTTGGTTGGCGATTAGGGCAGAGGGTTGGGTAGGTTGGTTGGCGTGAATCGAGCAAGGGAGGGAGTGTTCGATAGGGTTCAACAATGAAGCAGAGGGAAAATAGCGCTGAGAAACTAATAAGAGTGTGCAATGGGTCGGGAAGCAAAAAAAACGCGCTATTTACCAATACTTTCCAATTGTGGCGTCCTGAAATAACATTCAGGACGCCACAAAACTCATTAAGGCGTCCTGATCTTAAATCAGGACGCCACAAAACCAATTAAGGCGTCCTGATATAAAATCAAGATGCCACAAAATTAATTAAGGCGACCTGAAATAATACCAGGACGCCAATAAATTAATTAAGGCATCCTGGAATTATTTCAGGACGCCAATAAATTAAATATAGGCGTCCTTATCTTAATTCAGGATGCCAATAAGTAAAATAAAGGCGTCCTAATTTTAAATCAGGACGCCAAAAAAATTTATTCCTAACACATTAACTAGCGCCAAAAAAATTCATGAAATGGCGCCATAGAGCTAAACAATTAATATTTGGAGCTAAAAATTTAATTTTAGGCGTCTTGAAATTATTTTAGGACGCCTTAATTTATTTTAGGCGTGCTGAAAATTATTTTAGGATGCCCAATTCTTAGAATTCAAGTATATAATTAGATGAATGCCACTGCGTTTACTTTTAACTTCCTTTTAAAATATAAGGACGTTTTTTAGGGAAGTAGTAACCCTTTTTTGTAGTAGTGTGAAGATTGAAGCAATGTCCTATCGATGGCATTGCCATCCACCCCAAGCTGCCAACGTTTGCAAACAATGACATTTTTATAATTTGCCCCTCAATCTAATCTTTACAAGAAAAAAAGGGAAATATGACCCCTATCAAAAGTTTTATTAGTTAGAATGAGCTAAATTAGAGTATTGGTACATTGTGTGTACAAAACTTGGAGAGTGTTGATGTTTTCCATGCATAATTTGTTTAAAAAAAAAAATTTAAGGTCCCTCTACATATATTAGTCTCCACATTAAGAACCTTATTTTATGTTTTTAGAACCTAACTTATATTTAACATTTTCAATATTATATTCATATTTTCAATTCTCATGTTTGATGATTTTACCAACTCCTCTTTAATATTCAGTAAAAATATATCTATAGTCCTTTAATTTTTTATATAAGGCTGTTTCATTTTGATTTCTTAATTTTATAAAGTATTTTTTAATTATGTAATTCTAACCCTGTTAATTTTATTGATAAAAAGTATTAATATTAAAATTTTAAATGTTGATAAAATATTGATATATTAAATATAATTTTTAAAAATAAAATGATGGTACGCAAAAAAAAAAATTGATTTTAGATTAAACATGTTAGATTTTTATTTTTATTTTTGATACCAAGAAATCAAACAACTAAAAACAAGTAGATAAATGAAAAACAAAAACAAAAAGGGACTAGGTCCCAACCCCCTCTTAATATGAGCTACTCCCATCACATCATCTAGAAGAAAGTGATAAAGTCCAGTAGGAGGGTCAGAGAAATGAGCTTCATCAGGGATCTCCACATGGGATAGGACCATGTTAGCCAACCAATCCGCACATTGATTCCCTTCCCTAAGGACGTGACAGAACCGTATATCCCATTGACGACGAGTAACTACTCGTATCTTAGCCACCAAATGGGACTCACAAGTTGCACTACCTTTTTTAGAAAGTAATGTGATGACTGTTTGACAGTCACTTTCAACCACTACATGTCTCCAACCTGCCTCCCATGCCATCTCCAGTCCCCTCAAAACTCCCTACAACTCAGCTGCTAGCGTCAAGAACCTTCCAAGTCGTGCAGAAAAACCTCCAAGCCAGTTACCAGAGCAATCCCGCAGCAAACCCCCACATGCCGCCACCTGTAATGAACCTTTTGAGGCCCCATTAGAATTGAGTTTCACAAACGGGGCTTCAGGGAAAGGCCAACGAACAGTAGTAGGATATTGTCCAGATATGCTAATCCCTACTTTGGTAGTTACCATTCTAATACCTTCCAAAAATAGAAAGACAAAGTTGGGCCGATATCTATCACTCTCATCTTGCGAATTATAGATGTAAACACTCCTCTATTTCCAAATGAACCGGTAGGAAACAATAAATACAGCATGCCGAAGATATCTGCCAAGTCCTACGTCATCACACATCCAATTTTCCCTAACCCAGTCAGTCCAGTCACAATGACAAAACGAGTGGAACCGATCATTGGGTAACACTTTATACTAGAAGGCACAAACCACAGGGCAGTCCCTGAACGCATGAAAGCTAGTATCTTCTATTTGATGACACACTAGGCAAAGGCCATTATTGCCAGTCCAAGAACGGATCCATGACCGTAAAGGGAGCGTCTGGTGAAAAAATTTCCAACCAAAAATTTATACTCTATGGGGTCCTTCCCACTTCCATAACTTACTCCATATGTCACAACTTATATCGGATTGTTGAAAGCCACATTCGGCTAAATGCATGTAACAACTTTTAACACTAACACCAGTTGAATCTCCAATCAGCCAGAAAGATCGATCTGGACCATCATCAACGGAGGGAGGGAGCACACCTTTAATTAGTCCAACCACATTCTGAGGAAGAAGACTGTGCAGTAGTGATAGGTCCCAACGGCCATCTTGACTAACAAATCTAGCAACCATGCATTCCTGCATATCATTAGGAATGAGACTCAACGCATAATCTTGCAGGAAAATAGTAGAGGATACCCATTTGTCTTTCCAAAATGAGATAGAAGCCCCTTCTCCAATCTCCCATAATACCCCATCCTTCATGTTATTAAAAATGTTACATAAGGCGCTCCAAAAAGGTGAACAACCGGCCTTAAATATAGGTAATTGACCATTTTGAACCTTGTATTTCCCCCATAGAAACCAAACCCAAAGGGCTTCTGGCACATTTTGGAATCTCCAACCATACTTCATGAGAAATGCATCATTCATAATCGCAACCGATTTCAAACCAAGGTCGCCCATAAGTTTAGGAGTAGTCAATACATTCCAGCCTATAGCATGGTGAGCTTTCCGTAGATGAGTGTCACCCCAGATGAAATTTCTTTGAATTCTATCAATCTCATTGCATATATTTAATGGGAGGCTCACATATTGCATATGGAAGTAAGGGATAGTAGATAATACTGACTTGACAAAAGTTATTCTACTTGCCTAAGACAAACACTGTTGTTGCCACCCACCTAGCTTCCTTTGTAGCTTGTCCACAATATGCTGGTAACATTGTTTAGTTGCTCTCCCATGAACCATCCAAGCCCCTAAATATCTTCCAATACTTTTAACTCTCTTGAAACCACTCTTAGTTTCCAAAGAAACAACCAATTTGTTACACCTCCACTGACCTCGCCCTTTCGGGTGGCGGGTTAGAGGGATTCCTTTTATAAATTACCTTTCCTTCAATTAATAGTCCATTTAAATGTAACATCCCGTTTTCAAAAGCAGTATATATTTTTTTTATCAGAGTAGAGCATC
Source organism: Acacia pycnantha (assembly GCA_025563575.1). Classification (NCBI taxonomy): domain Eukaryota; kingdom Viridiplantae; phylum Streptophyta; class Magnoliopsida; order Fabales; family Fabaceae; genus Acacia; species Acacia pycnantha. The sequence goes on from JAMWYP010000006.1 coordinate 2,724,711, forward strand.
GGAGCAATTAAGTAACTGATATTTATATTCAAAATGCCAACTGGCGGTACATTGATCCTAGAGTTTTTGGAAATAAATAACGACAAAAAGTGTCTCCCTGGCGATCCCCATGCCGTGGCAACAAAAGATAGTCTCCAGCCGGATCTCTAAACTTGATGCTTCCCTCTCTCCTCGGTCCTTCTGACCCTGACGCTATGTTAAGAGCTGAGGTCCAATGCATACGGACCCCAGGTAACGGTTAACCTCATATTCACATATACAGTATATGGATCACAGTCAATCACCACATTAACAATATAACAGATGTGTCACACGGAGTGCATGTAGATGTACCACACGGAGTGCATATAGATGTACCACACAGAGTGCATATAGATGTACCACAAGGAGTGCATGTATCTAAAAGCACATAACAATATCACAACATATCAACAGACCATCAACCACAATTTGCATACAATACTCATACCACATAAATGCATACCATAAATATCAGTGTTAGTGTTACAGTACGCGAACGTACCTTTGTTGACGATATACTTTACAATCGTTGGTCAGAACGCAATCACAGGTATCCTATAAGGACAATAGCGTATTTGTTACTAAACAATAATCATAACAGTCATTTTAGTCAAAAATGACCATTTTACCCCTGACTCCCCTAATCAGCGAAATTTCGCCAGAGCTTCGTTACTTTGACTCTAATCTTCCAAAATTTTGCCATAACTCTTCCTCCAACATATTTTCGAAATGAATACCATATTTAACCCTAAAACATGATATCTAAACTAATTTAGAAGATTAAAGATCAAGCTAGCATTTCTACTATAACTACCGAATGAAAGACTAAAGCTTAAGACTTGGTACCGAAGAAATTTCCCAGGGCTTCGCTACAACTTTCTCCAAACTCCTCCTTCTCTCTATTTTCGAAATCACTCTTGTGATTTGGTGTGAGAATTTCAAATGGTGGAATGGCCTATTTATAGAGTTTGCCAAGGGAAAAATTGCACTTTTCTTCTTTTATTTCTAGCCATTGATTCTAGCTTTTTCTTCAAGTTTTTTCCTCCTCCACAAGATGCTTTGGCCGACCTCTTGGCCCTATTTTTCAACAAAATGAGGTCATCAAAGGTGATGTCATCTTGTGCTTTATGGTATTCAACCGATAAAGTTCCCTGATCGGTGTTCTAATCACGTAATCTTGAAGAATCTCAGAAATTCCTTAGCATAGCCTTGAAGATCTAAACTTCCTCTTTAAAAGTATCTGGGTTAACTAAATTTTTTATCCCATTAAGGGTATTTCCTATCCTTTTGAACATTTTCGGATAATCGCCGTCGGTTACGGAAATTACTTCCGGTAACACCAACTTCTGGATAAAAATCCACTGATTTATAATATGTCCAGATGTTTTCTACCTAATCCAAGGATTTCAAGTTATGATTTATTTTCCATTGGTTCTCATCTGCCTTATCTGCTCCTATTCTCAAAATATCTTTTTCGTCTTATCTCTTAATCATTCGGCCGGTTACGGAAATGACTTCGGAGATAGCCCACTCCGAGATAAAAAATACACTTGTTTATAATATGTCCTGATCTTTGAAACCTAGTTCATGGTTTTCTAGATAGGATTTAATTTCTATCGGTTCTCATTTATCCTATTTGCTTTTTACACAAATATCTCTTACACATTGCAACTTGCATACACACCTATTTACTCAACATTTTTCTTCTATTTTCCTTTAATAATTTCGGCTGCCCCCTTCCTCCACAAGTTTTGACTTTTCAAACTTTAATTAATCCATGTTTTAAGTAGTTAATTAGGTAATTATCCTATGGCTTAATCCTTTGTTGCTTAATTAAGCTTTTAGGGATTAATTGTAGTTCATCATATACACTTTTTAATTATGCCAAATTACTTAGCAATATGCTTTATACCAATCTTGCTCCCTTATTGGTCATTAATCCCAATTTAAGGGCTTTAAATAATGAGTAAATACCCTTTTTGGTCCCTGGAAAAAACACGGATGCCCTTTTTGGTCCCTGAAAAAAAATAAGTCACTTTTAGTCCCTAAAATGGAAAAATAAGGTCCCTTTTAGTCCTTTTGATCATTTTTTTGCACATTTTAATCCTCGAAATTCACAAAAAGGTCCTTTTTAGTCCCTAAAAAGGACCAAAATGACATTTTTTTACTCAGGGACCAAAAAGGGTCAAATGTGTTTTTCCAGGGACCAAAAAGGGTATTTACTCTTAAATAATAGACTTTGCATATCTCCTTTATCCATGTCTAAATAATTAGCCATTAATTATCTAATTAATCACTTACTAATTGTTGACAATTTTCTTAATTGAGATTAATTATTATCTCACAACTATTGGACTGACATTGGTAATTTATGCTCTATGTAAAATATTAAAAATCATGGGGCAACTTATGCTCCCCAAAATTATATTTAATTTCTCCTCTTTTATTTCCAAGGGAGATAATCCCAAAAATTCCCTAAATTAGAGACAACATACTCTCTAATTTTTAATAATTATTTTATTGCCTCTCAGGATTTATCATAGTATTTTACGAATTATACGACATTTAGGGCTTGTTGGGCACTTTATCTCATCTATTTTCAATAGAAATAGCCCTAGAAATAATACCTAATTTTGAGACCACATATTCACCTATTTCCAATAGGTATTATTTATTAAAATATAATATTCCAGATAAATAATTATCCAGGTATTACATTTCTCCCCCCGTTAAACAAAATTTCACCCTCGAAATTTGCACCATATCATCTAAACCTTGTACTAGCTAGACTTCGGACCATATGCTTCGGATCTTTACTCTATCTCCGGCTTGACTACAAAGACTGTGTCATATTGTACTTTGATATATAGTGTTTCCCGAGGCGCCCATACACCGCGGTCAACACCACAGATACCAAAATGTCTCCATGGCGCCCATACACCATGGCAACACAAGATACCTTAAATGTTTCCATGGCGCCCATACACCATGGCAACACAAGATACCTCCTACTCAATGACACGATCGTGGTCGGTTTTGTTAGCTCTCAATTGGTTTTGATGATAACGGACAATTATAAACACGATTGAAGTTTGTCTACCTTGTGGAAGGACTTTGCCACAACCTTCTCAGTGTAAGCCAAAGCATTGACAAAGGTAACTTAGTTATCTTTGATTCTGAGGAATGCTTGATAGTTAGTAAGGATATTCTTTCATTAGATAATATCAAATCAAAAGCAATTTTTAGAGCTCTTAGAGAAGGGAACTGTTATACTCTTGACATCTCTAGAGACAGCTCTACATTTCAAAAATGTTTTGTCAGTAATTTGGATGATAGTTGGTTATGGCACAAGCATCTAGCTCATGTCAATATGATCCAACTTGATAGATTACTTAAAAAGGATTTAGTGATTGGTGTTCCAAAATTACGCTTTAAAAATGATATGATTTGTGACTCATGTCAAAAAGAAAAACAAACTAAATCCTCTTTTAAATTGAAAAATGAGATTTCAACCTCTAGACCTCTTCAACTGCTTCATATGGATTTAGTTGGACCAGCAAGAGTTAGAAGTCTTGGTGGAAATCTTTATACCTTGGTTATAGTTGATGACTATTCTAGATTTGCTTGGACTATGTTTTTGTCATCTAAAGATGAAACATTTGATCAATTTGTCTCTTTTGCCAAGAAGTTCCAAAACGAGAAAGGTTTTTCAATTTCAGGAATTCGGACCGATCACGGTGGAGAATTTGAAAACCAAACATTTAGCGAGTTTTGTGACAATTTAGGGATTGATCACAATTTCTCAGCCCTAAGGACTCCTCAACAAAATGGTGTTGTGGAGAGAAAGAATAGAGTCCTGACCGAGATGGCTAGAACAATGTTAAATGAGAACTCAACTTCTCAAGTGTTTTGGGCTGATGCCATGAGTACGGCCTGCTACATATCAAATCGATCCTATCTCCTAAGAAGCTGAACAAAACTCCCTATGAGCTGTACAAAGGAAGAAAGCCAAACCTGAGTCATCTACATGTGTTTGGATGCAAGTGTTTCATCCACAACAATGGTAAGGATAACTTGGGAAAATTTGATTCCAAAGCCGACAAAGGTATATTTTTAGGTTATTCTAATAGGAGTAAGGCATATAGAGTTTTTAATACTCGTACTCGCATTGTTGAAGAATCTGTGCATGTTGTGTTTTGTGAATCCAAATCTAATGTGCCTTTGGATGATGATGATGATGAAAATATTTCGAAAAAATCAATTTTATTTAAAAACTACTCCAGCTTCTATTGAAAATCCTGAAAATGTTTTTGAAGTTGATCCTCAAAATAATATAGAAAATCCTGATCAACCTTAACCTAGAGCTTGGAGATTCATAAGGAATCATCCTTTAGACCAAGTTATAGGTGATGTTAATCATGGTGTGAGGACAAGAAGCAGTACTTTAAATGAAGTTACATTTTCTGCTTTTATTTCGAAAATAGAACCCTCTAAAATTGATGAAGCCCTTTCAGACAATGATTGGGTGATAGCAATGCAAGAGGAGTTACATCAATTTGATAGGAATCAAGTTTGAGACTTGGTACCTAGGCCTAAGGACCACCCGGTCATTGGCACTAAATGGGTATTCAAGAACAAACGTGATGAATATGCAATTATAGTCAGAAATAAGGCTAGACTTGTTGCCAAAGGCTATAATCAGGAAGAAGGAATTGATTACGAGGAAACGTATGCTCCAGTGGCTAGATTGGAGGCAATACGTGTACTCTTAGCCTTTGCTTGCATCAAAGAAATCAAACTCTATCAAATGGATGTTAAAAGTACATTTTTAAATGGTTTTATACAAGAGGAAGTCTATGTAGAACAACCTCCTGGCTTTGAAAATGAACATCATCCTGATCATGTTTATCGTCTCAAAAAGGCATTATATAGCTTAAACAAGCTCCACGTGCTTGGTATGAAAGACTAAGTAAATTCCCTTTAGAACAAGGATTCATTAGAGGAAAAGCTGACACAACACTCTTTATCAAGAACAACAAGCTTAATGAAATCTTGGTTGTGCAAATATATGTAGATGATATTATTTTTGGTTCTACTAACGAATCACTGTGTGAAGAATTCTCAAAGAAAATGCAGAGTGAATTCGAAATGTCAATGATGGGAGAATTGAAGTACTTTCTCGGCCTACAAATCCAGCAACGGAAGGATGGAATATATCTCACAAACGAAATATCTTCGGGATTTGCTCAAGAAGTTTGGGCTGGAGCATTGCAACGGTGCTGATACACCTATGAGCTCCATTGCTTCTCTAGACGCTGATGAAGAGAAAGGAAAAGATTTCAATATAACCAAATATCGAGGGATGATTGGCTCACTTCTCTACTTGACAGCAAGTAGACCTGATATTCAGTTCAGTGTGGGCATGTGTGCAAGATTCCAATCCGCACCAAAGGAATCACATGCTAAGCATGTGAAGAGAATTTTTCGATATCTCTCGGATATAAAGGAGCTTGGTCTCTGGTTTCCAAAGGGTCAACAAGAATTTCTTGTTGCATACTCAGATTCAGATCACGCTGGTTATAAGGCTGATAGAAAGAGTACTAGTGGTCAGTGCGAATTTCTTGGAGGCTCACTAGTATCATGGTTTAGCAAGAAACAAACCACCGTGGTTGTATCTTCAACTGAAGCCGAGTATGTTGCTGTTTCAAGTTGTTGTGCTAAAGTGTTGTGGCTAAGACAACAATTATCTGACTTAGTAGTTCACTTGAAAGAAATTCCTATCCTTTGTGACAACATTAGCACAATCAGCCTCGCGAAAAATCCAGTTCAGCACACAAGAACAAAGCACATTGATGTGAGACATCACTTTATAAGAGATCATGTGCAAAAGAATGACATCAAAGTGATGTTCATCCCCACACATTTACAACTTGCTGATATCTTCACAAAGCCCTTAGCCAAAGAACAATTTAACTTCATTAGAAGAGAATTGGGAATGGTAAATCCCAATGAGTTGTAAGTATTTCCTTCCATCTTAATGTTAGTTATTGTTTTGATGAATATTTGTTACTAACTTAAGCTTCGGAGTACATAGTAATGTTTTATGCAGGATGTTAAAATCCTGAAGTTTGATGTCGTAAGACGCAAACTTGAGTTTTGTTTTCAAAACTCGAGTTTTATCGGGGTCCAATCGAGAATGAGTTGCTGAGAAAAATGGAAACTCAAGTCGATTAATGAATAACTCGAGTTTCGGAGAGACCGAAAGCAAGTTCTGAGTTTTCACGAATTGGAAACTCGAGTCATCAAATGGAAACTCGAGTTTCAGGCAGACAAAAAGCAACACACCTGTTGAAGTATCCACAAAACTCAAGTCAGTAAGTGGAAAATCGAGTTTTGGTCGCAAAATTTCAAAAGTTCACAAAACACTTTTGAAGTCCAGGTTAGCTTTGCGCCCTATTTAAACTTAACTATTCATTGTTCATCTAAACTTCACACGAAACTCAAGTTTTCCCTAAAGTTTTTGTTAGTTCTCAAATTGGTTTTGATGATAACAAACAATTGTAAACACAAGAGAAGTTTGTCTTTGTAAGTTGAAAACTTACTGTCAAAGGCAAACTCGAGTTTTGGTTGAAAAATCGAGTTTTGGCCTGACAGTAAAAGGCTTGAAATTTTGCTAAGATGTGAAAACTCGAGTTTTGGCCATACAGAAAGCCTTCAAGTTTTTAGCTGAACAAAGCAAACTCGAGTTATAGTTTGAAAACTCGAGTTTTGGTCATACAGAGAGCAACCAAGATTTTCAAAGAATCCAAAACTCCAGTTTCCATGGGAAACTCGAGTTTAGCTTTTCAAAGGATTTTTAATGTGTTTTCAATGTTCATGAAAACTCGAGTTAAGATATAAAACTCGAGTTTTGTATCTTGAAAGAAATTTACTCAAAATCCAACCTTGCGAAAACACCATACCTCACTTAGATAAAGTCTTTCAATGTTTTTTCATTAAAAGAGAAAACTCGAGTTTTGGTTTCAAAACTCGAGTTTTGATCTTACAGAGACGTTTCCAAAGTTTTCAAAATAAATGAAAACTCAAGTTTGTTTTTGAAAACTCGAGTTTCGAGCAGACAGAGAGCTTAGTAAGATTTGAACTTTTGAAAACTCGAGTTGTATTTTGGAAACTCCAGTTTTGAGATTTTGGACTAGAACTTGATTTTTCATTAAGAGTCCAAAACTCGAGTTAGTCACTTAATGACTCGAGTTTTGCACTATTCACCAACCATGTCCAAAATGCCAAATCGCGATGTTTGTCTCTGTAAAGAGAAAACTCGAGTTTAGTTTGAAAACTCGAGTTTAGCTCTTTTGTTAAAAGTTCACTGGAACGAGAAAACTCGAGTTTGGAAACTCGAGTTGCATTGTTTGGCAGCCTTTCTGAGTACGAAGGCAAACTCAAGTTCAAAAAGGAACTTGAGGAAACAAGTAGCAAAAACAAAGGCATTGCACTCAAGGCTGCAAATGAAGCAAAGCAATCTGATGACGAAGAAGAAGAAGGAGATGACGAAGATGGAGAGTCGGGCATGATGATCCGAAGGTTCAAGAGATTCTACAAGAAGGACCAAGGATATAAGAGATTCAACAAGGGCAGCTCCACTTGGAGACAAAGAAGCCAATCATCCGTTATGAATGCGAGAAGCCCGCCACATCAAGTCGAATGCCCCCACCAAGAACAAGGACAAAGGCAAGAAGAGATTCAACAAGTTCAAAAAGAAAGCCTATGTCTCAAAGAATATGGGGAGATAGCTCATCGATGAAGATGAAGCGGATGAAGAGGAAGAAAAAGAAAATATCTGTTTGGTTGTGAAGTAGAAGAGCAACACGAAAAGAACAATGAGGTATATGATTCCAAACCATCATATGATGAATTATTTACCGAATATACCATTGTTCAATCGTAATTTGAAAAACTTGCCGAGAATATATTGCTTTGAAAAAGAAAATATTACTCTTGAACAAAGAAGTAGAAAATCTTTCTTCCCCGAAAATCTTATTTGTGATGACTGTGTCTGTTTTTAAAGAAAAGAATTCATATCTCACTAAAACTCTTGAAAAGTTTACAAAAGGCGTTGAGATGCTTAATGTAATTTTAAAGGCACAAAGGTTTACAAATGATCGTTCGTGGTTAGGATACAATCCCATGTTTGATAGAAAGAAAGGAAAGAAGAAGAGTGGTGGAAAATTTTATTTAAACTCTTTCCCAAAACTGTACACTCCTCCAATCCATTTGCTCACTGTAACTATTGCAACAGAAAGGGCCATACCACCTCATCGTGCTTTCACAAGAAGGATAAGAAAAATAAACCTGTCAGAAATTATCAGTGGGTGCCCAAAGGAACCTATGCTCCTAAGGCTCGAACTAACCTCAAAGGACCCAAGAAAAGATGGGTACCTAAGGCTTGATCCTTTCTGATTTGTAGGTATGTCTAAGAGCATCAAAATCTAACAAATGGTACATCGATAGTGGATGCTCAAGACACATGACCGTGATCACCCAAATTCGCAACAATCAAGCAAGAGGATGGTGGAAGAGTAATCTTTGGTGGAAATCATTCTGGAAAGATTGTTGAATCGGCAAAGTTGGAAACAACGATGGGCCTCAAATCAAAGACGTTTACCTTGTTGAAGGACTTTGCCACAACCTCCTCAGTGTAAGTCAAAGCACCGATAAAGGGAACATAGTCATCTTTGATTCTGAGGAATGCTTGATTGTGAGTAAAGATATTCTTTCATTAGACAATATAAAAACAAAAGCCATTTTTAGAGCTCCTAGAGAAGGTAATTGTTACACTCTTAATCTCTCTAGAGATGGTTCTACATTTGAAAGATGTTTTGTAAGTAATTTCGATGATAGTTGGTTATGGCATAAGCGCTTAGCACATGTCAATATGATTCAACTTGACAGATTACTCAAAAAAAAAATGAAATTTCAACTAATAGACCTCTTCAACTACTTCACATGGATTTAGTTGGACCAGCTAGAGTTATGAGCCTAGGTGGCAACCTTTACACATTGGTTATAGTTGATGATTTCTCTAGATTTGCATGGACTATTTTTCTGTCATCAAAAGATGAAACCTTTGATCAGTTTGTCGTTTTTGCCAAGAAGGTCCAAAACGAGAAAGGTTTTAAGATTTCAGGTATTCACACCGATCATGGTGGAGAATTCGAGAATCATGCATTTGCCGAGTTCGTGACAACATGGGGATTGATCACAACTTCTCGGCTCCAAGAACTCCACAAAGAAAGAAGAAGCTGAACAAAACTCCATACGAGCTATACAAAGGAAGAAAACCTAACCTAAGTCATCTACATGTGTTCGGTTGTAAGTGTTTCATCCACAACAATGGTAAGGACAATTTGGGCAAATTTGATGCCAAAGCAGATGAAGGTATATTTTTAGGCTATTCTAATAGAAGTAGAGCTTATAGAGTGTTTAATATACGTACTCGTATCGTAGAAGAATCTATACATGTTGCTTTCTACGAGTCTAAGTCTGACAAATCCAAGGATGATGATGATGATGAAGAAAATGTTTTGAAAAATCAATTCTTTTCAAAAACCACTCCTGCTTCTATTGAAAATCCAGAAAATGTTTTCGAAGTTGATCCTCAAAACAATTTGGAAACTCCTGATCAACAACAACCTAGAGCTTGGAGATTTATAAGGAATCATCCTTTAGACCAAGTTATAGGAGATGTTAATCAAGGCGTGAGAACTAGAAGCAAGACTTTGAATGAAGTCACTTTTTCGCTTTTATTTCAAAAATAGAACCCTCTAAAATTGATGAAGCCCTTTCGGATAATGATTGGGTGATAGCAATGCAAGAGGAACTACATCAATTTGATAGGAATCAAGTTTGGGACTTGGTACCCAGGCCCAAGGACCATTCGGTCATAGGAACCAAATGGGTATTCAAGAACAAACGAGATGAGTCTTCAATTATAGTCCGAAACAATGTTAGATTAGTTGCGAAAGGCTATAATCAGGAAGAAGGGATTGATTATGAGGAAACATATGCTCCAGTGGCTAGATTGGAAGCTATACGTGTACTCCTAGCCTTTGCTTGTATCAAAGACATCAAACTTTATCAAATGGATGTTAAAAGTGCATTTTTAAATGGTTTTATACAAGAAGAGGTTTATGTAGAGCAGCCTCCTGGTTTTGAAAATGAACATCATCCTGACCATGTTTATCGTTTGAAAAAGGCTCTATATGGCCTCAAGTAGGCTCCAAGAGCTTGGTATGAACGGCTTAGCAAATTCCTTCTAGAACAAGAATTCATTAGAGGAAAAGCTGATACGACTCTTTTCATTAAAACTAACAAACTTAATGAGATTCTTGTCGTACAGATATATGTGGATGATATTATTTTTGGTTCTTTGTGAAGAATTTTCTAAGAAGATGCAGAGTGAATTCGATATGTCAATGATGGGAGAGTTGAAATATTTTCTCGGCTTGCAAGTCCAAGAACGGAAGGATGGAATCTTTATTACACAAACAAAGTATCTCCGGGATTTGCTCAAAAAGTTTGGCCTGGAACATTGCAACGGTGCTGATACACCTATGAGCTCCACTGCCTCTCTAGATGCCGATGAAGAAAAAGGAAAGGACTTCAACATAACCAAATATCGAGGGATGATCGGATCACTACTCTACCTAACAGCAAGTAGACCGGATATTCAATTCAGTGTGGGCATGTGTGCAAGATTTCAAGCTGCAACAAAGGAATCACATGCTGAACATGTAAAGAGGATTTTTCGTTATCTATCAGACACAAAAGAACTTGGTCTGTGGTTCCCAAAGGGTCAACAAGAATTTTTGGTAGCATATTCAGATTCTGATCACGCTGGTTACAAAAATGATAGAAAAAGCACTAGTGGACAATGTGAGTTTCTTGGAGGTTCACTAGTATCATGGTTCAGCAAGAAACAAACCACTGTGGCTGTATCTTCAACCGAAGCTTAATATGTTGTTGTTTCCAGTTGTTGTGCTCAAGTCCTATGGTTAAGACAACAACTATCTGACTTGGGAATTCACTTGAAGGATATTCCAATTCTCTGTGACAATATCAGCACAATCAGTCTTGCAAAAAATCCAGTTCAACACACAAGAACCAATCACATTGATGTAAGACACCACTTCACCAGAGATCATGTGCAAAAGAAAGATATCAAAGTGATGTTCATTCCTACACATCTTCAACTTGCTGATATCTTCACAAAACCTTTAGCAAAGGAGCAATTCAGTTTTATAAGAAGAGAATTGGGAATGGTAAATCCCAATGAATTGTGAGTATTTCTTTTCATCCTAATGTTAGTTATGGTTTTGATGATTATCTGTTACTAACTTAGGCTTCGGAGTGTATAGCAATGTCTTTTGCAGACATTTGAAAACCGGAAGTTTGCTGTCAAAGGACGCAAACTCGAGTTTTGTTCTAAAACTCGAGTTTTGTCGAGATACTATCGGGATGAGTTACTGAGCAAATTTGCAAACTCGAGTCGTTAAGTAATAACTCAAGTTTCGGTGAGACAGAGCAAAATCTGTAACTTCACGATATAAAAACTCGAGTCCTCTAACGACAACTCAAGTTACGGGCAGACAGAGAGACACACACCTGTTGAAGCATCCAGAAAACTCGAGTCCGTAAGTAGCAACTCAAGTTTTGGTCGCGGAATTTCAAAAGTTCACTTTACACTTTTGAATTCAGGTTGGTAATTTCGCGCCCTATTTAAGTTCAATTGTTCAGTGTTCGTCTAAACTCGTCCTCCAACTCAAGTTTGCCCTAAAGTTCTCTCTGCTCTCTTCACCTTCTTCGATCATCTCCAAACCCTAGTCCCTCTCTAATCTCCAAATCGATCATGTCTTCCAGCTCCAACCCCCACGATATTATCAATCTAGACTCAGAATCCGAACCTGAAGACCAAGCCCTAGTTACTCTACCCATTGCTCAACGCCGGCTAAACATTCATCCTGGAGAATCGTCAACCTCTCGGCGAACGTCTGCAAGCCTATTTCGAGCAATATCCAGATTTAATGAAGAACGACTCGTAGAAGGAGAATTTCAAGGCCCAAACTCCTCTCCTCAATAGTTATCCAGGTCTAGCGATCTCATCACTTCATCTGCTCTTACTGAAATCTACAACCATCATTCAGCTCCCGATAACTTCCTGATCATTTCAAATCATCTTCCTGAGATTAATCATATTCGCTTCAGAGAAACTCTTGCGAACAAAGAATTTTGCCCTGTCGTTTGTGTGGACTTAGGCTACTTAAGGGATGAAAACCATTTGGATCTTACTCCCTGGCTGACTCAATTTGAGCCTCTGATTTCTATTCGAGCCACCTATAGCCCTGCTATGGTTAGACTGTTTTATCACAATCTCCATTTTAAAACATATGAGGATAACAGATTTATTTTTGAACGGCTCACTACATCTATTGGTAACCACAAGATCACCCTGACACCCGAATACATCAATCGCATCTTACAAATTACCAATCCTCCACCTATCAGACCAGTTCATCTTACCAATGAGGCGATTTTTCAGCTACTCAGACCCCATGAACCACTCCCTGACAATCTGTCCACTTTATCCTTTTCCCCTGAAACCATGCCTCCTCATTTCCAAGCCATCTGGTATATTTATGCCAGAAACCTTAAGCAAAAGAATGTCAATTTTTCTACCTTCTCCAAAGAGGACTACTATATTTTCGCCTCCATCATAGCTCAAGTTCCTCACAACATTGGCAATTGGGTTTATCAGGAAATAACCAAATTTAGGTTTCCTATTAAGGATTCTTCATGAATTCCTTTTCCCAATCTCATTTTAGTCATCCTATTTCATGAGCACATATGGCCTCTTCTGCTCAATGGTTCGGCTGAACACATTCCTTTCTTCAGTCAACCACTTTTCACCCTTTTGGGACTAAATTTCCACTCCTATCCAAGATCTTCTAATCTTGTTTCTAACAGACCCAGTTCTTCCAGAAATCCTTCTAGACCCACTCTTGTTTCTCATTCCCGTTTGTCTCTTACTACTCCATCCACTTCTCCTGCCCTGCCTGCATCTCCATCTCCAACTCCCTTTCCATCCTATGCCCTCGCTGTCAAGCTCTCAACCCCTTCCACTGAAGTTTCAATCTCAGCTCCATCCTCTTTTGTTCATGACAAAGGGGGAGAAGAACCAGAGAACAAAATTGATCCCAAGGAGCAAGTTTGAGCAAAAGGAAGGAGTTTAGTCTTGATCTCTGTTTAGGATTAGTTTCCTTTGAGTTTACGTGTTTAAATTTCAGTTTGTAATTCTGTTTTGATGTTTACGTAACTTTGCATCTCGGCTTTTGATATGATGTTAATATACATTTTTTTTTTGAGATTGCAATAGTTCAATTATGGTGAATCAAAATCGCTTCTGCTATACCTCTGATTGAATTTCATAACTGTCATACATAACATGTGTTAAACCAATTTCTGAAATTCTTAACCTCAAAGATCACATCTTTTGAAAATAACAAAATCTCTGGTTTACAAGTGTTGTCATCACCAAAAGGGGGAGAATGTTAGTTCTCAAATTGGTTTTGATGATAACAAACAATTGTAAACACAAGAGAAGTTTGTCTTTGTAAGTTGAAAACTTACTGTCAAAGGCAAACTCGAGTTTTGGTTGAAAACTCGAGTTTTGGCCTGACAGTAAAAGGCTTGAAATTTTGCTAAGATGTGAAAACTCGAGTTATGTTTTAAAACTCGAGTTTTGGCCATACAGAAAGCCTTCAAGTTTTTAGCTGAACAAAGCAAACTCGAGTTATAGTTTGAAAACTCGAGTTTTGGTCATACAGAGAGCAACCAAGATTTTCAAAGAATCCAAAACTCCAGTTTCCATGGGAAACTCGAGTTTAGCTTTTCAAAGGATTTTTAATGTGTTTTCAATGTTCATGAAAACTCGAGTTAAGATATAAAACTCGAGTTTTGTATCTTGAAAGAAATTTACTCAAAATCCAACCTTGCGAAAACACCATACCTCACTTAGATAAAGTCTTTCAATGTTTTCTCATTAAAAGAGAAAACTCGAGTTTTGGTTTCAAAACTTGAGTTTTGATCTTACAGAGACGTTTCTAAAGTTTTCAAAATAAATGAAAACTCAAGTTAGTTTTTGAAAACTCGAGTTTCGAGTAGACAGAGAGCTCAGTAAGATTTGAACTTTTGAAAACTCGAGTTGTGTTTTGGAAACTCCAGTTTTGAGATTTTGGACTAGAACTTGTTTTTTCATTAAGAGTCCAAAACTCGAGTTAGTCACTTAATGACTCGAGTTTTGCACTATTCACCAATCATGTCCAAAATGCCAAATTGCGATGTTTGTCTCTGTAAAGAGAAAACTCGAGTTTAGTTTGAAAACTCAAGTTTAGCTCTTTTGTTAAATGTTCACTGGAACGAGAAAACTCGAGTTTGGAAGAACCAACTCGAGTTTCCATCGCGAAGTTTGAATTTCGAAATGAATGATTTTGCCAAACCTTCCTGTTTGACCTCAATACCATATATCATCATTCATTACTACTCCTAACTATGTTTAATCAGTTTGTTAGTGAGTTTCAGATGATTTAGACAGGATTAAGTGAAGATTTGAGCTAAAGCAAAAAGCAAGTCAGAACATTAAATGCCAAGCCCAGAAAAGTTGTATACTTCTGGTTAATCCACCTGCACACGTTTGGAAAAGTAGAAAGGATGATTTCTACTTCCAGCATTAAGTGCTCCAACGGATTAATTTTCAGAGAAACAACTCTGAACAATCATACAACTGGATTAAGTGAAGATTAGAGAGAGAAGAAGACCAAAGCTTAATGTAATCATCTCCCAACACCTCCAACTGGACGTAGGTCAGGATTGGACCGAACCAGTATAAATCTCTGTGTCTTGCTATTCTTCCCTTACTCTGTTTTACTTCTATTTCATATCCGAAAAACAGAGTATTCGAAAAGAATTTTTAGAATCCCCAATTCACCCCCTCTTGGTGATTCAAGCTCCATTTACAGTTTTACCTCTGCTCTCTTCATCTCCTTCTTTCACACTTCGATCTCTCCTCCACCTTCGAACCCTAACCTATCTCTAAGCTTCAAACAATGGCTTCTAGTTCAAACTCACAACATGTTGTCCACATCAATTCCAACCAGCAAGAACCCGAATCTGAAAACCAGAACCTAGAGGCTTTACCTCAACCAAATCTCATCCCTAGGATATCGTCAATATCTCAGCGTATCAATTCTGGTCTGTTTCGTGCTGCGACAAGATTTGATGAGGAACATTCCTCTGCTCAAACTCAAGCTCGCTCACAAATCAGTTTCTTGAATGGTCAATCATCGGGTCAAGATGATTCTCAAGTTCCTGTTTCTCCATCACCCCAGGAACTGTCTAGATCCAGTGATTTAGTAAGTTCATCTTCCCTAACCAAAATTTACCATCACCATTCAGCCCCTAATGATTTCCTGATTGTTTCCCATCATCACCCTGGTATCAACACTATTAGATTCAGAGAAAAGTTTGAATATAAATCCTTTTGTCTTGTAGTTTATGTTGATTTAGTCAACTTAAGAGACGAAAGTCATTTGGATCTTTCTCCCTGGCTGACCCAATTTGATCCCTTAATTTCTATTCGAGCCACCTATAGTCCTACTCTTGTTAGGTTATTTTATCACCACTTGCACTTTGAGGAATATGTGGATAATGGGTATCTTTTTTAGCGTCTCACTACATCTATTGGAGGTCGCAAAATCATCCTGACACCTGCTTATATCAATTGCATTCTGCAAATTGCCAATCCTCCACCTGTAAGATCAGTTCATCTTACTAATGAGAAAATTTTCCAATTATTCAGACCAAATGAACCTCTTCCTGAAAATCTATCCACCCTATCTTTCTCACCTGAATCCATGCCTCCCACGTATCAGGCTATCTGGTACACTTATGCCAGAAATGTCAAACAAATGAATGGAGTCTTTTCTTCTTTCTCGAAAGATGACTACTCCATTTTTGCCTCCATTATTGCACAAGTTCCTTTAAATATTGGGGATTGGGTATATCAGGAAATAACCAAGTTTCGGTTTCCTATTAGAGACTCTTCTCAGATTCCTTTTCCCAATCTTGTTTCATGAGAAAATCTGGCCTCTATCTCTAACTGATCAGGCCGAGCATATTCCCTGGTTTGGATAATCATTTTTCAACCTCTTGGACCTCAATTTCCTTGACTATCCAAGATTCTCACATCTTCACCATGAAAATCCAAGTTCATCTGATGGTCCCTCCTCCTCTACTGATCCTCTATTCATATCTCATTCCCAATTTCTTGCTTACTACAGAAACCATTTCAACTGCCCCACTTGTTCCACCAATCCTGGTCACATCCCATGTCTCAACTGTCAAGCTCTCTACCCCTTCCGATGAACCTTCGATCTCAGCTCCATCCTCTTTTGTTGATGACAAAGGGGGAGAAGAACCAGAGAAAGAAGTTGATCCAAAGGAGCAACAATCTTGAGTTGAAGGAAGGAGTTTAGATTTGAGCTTAGGATCCAAAGGAGCAACAATCTTGAGTTGAAGGAAGGAGTTTAGATTTGAACTTACTCTTTTTTTTTTTAGACTTGTTTGTTTTAGTTTTTAGTTTGAAGATTATGTAATTTTGCATTTCTGTTTATGTATATTGCTGTTATGCACAACTTGTTAATTGAAATGCAATAGTTCAGTCATGTTTTGATTTAAATGCTTCGGCTGTATCTCTGTGTGTGAACTTTATAACTATCACAGTATTTTTCAAAAACACTTTCTGAAAATTTCTCCTCGAATCTCAAATCCTTTGAAAAATGAAGAATCTCTGGTTTACAAGTGTTGTCATCATCAAAAAGGGGAAGAATGTTAGTTCTCAATTGGTTTTGATGATAACGGACAATTGTAAACACGATTGAAGTCTGTCTATGTAAGTTGAAAAACTTACTGTCTCAGGCAAACTCGAGTTTGGGTTTGAAAACTCGAGTTTTGGCCATACAGAGAGCATTCGAGTTTTTCACAGACAAGGCAAACTCGAGTTTGATTTTGAAAACTCGAGTTTTGACAAGACAGAGAGCAACCAAGTTTTTCAAAGAAATCAAAACTCTACTTTCCATAGGAAACTCGAGTTTAGACTTTACTGAGAATTTTCCAAGATTTTCATAGTTCATGAAAACTCGAGTTTCACTTAGAAAACTCGAGTTTCCATCTCCTGAGAACAATGCTCATGTCTGACCTTGCGAAAACTCCCGTGTTCAAATCGACCAAGCTTTTTCAATATTTTCTCATAAAAGAGAAAACTCGAGTTTCGACCTTACAGAGAAGTTTCCAAAGTTTTCAACAAATGACAAAACTCGAGTTAAATTTAGAGAGCTCTGCTAAATTTGATCATTTGAAAACTCGAGTTATGATTTGGAAACTCCAGTTTTGAGATTTTGGACTAAAACATAATTTCTCATTAAAAGTCCAAAACTCGAGTTAGTCACTTAATGACTCGAGTTTTGCACTATTCACTAGGCTTGTCCAAAATGCCAAATCACGATGTTTGTCTCTGTGAAGTGAAAACTTAAGTTTGGATTGAAAACTCGAGTTTCGGTCTTTTGCTAAAAGATCACTGAAACATGAAAACTCGAGTTTCGAAGAACTAACTCGAGTTTCCATCGCAGAATTTGAATTTCGATTTGAACGAATGTGTGAAATGTTTGTGTTTGATCTCAATATTCTATACCATCACTCATAACTATTCCTAACTATGTTTAATCAGTTTGTTAGTGAGTTTCAGATGGTTTTAGACATGATTAAATAGAGATTAAGCAAAAAGCAAAAAGTATGTCAGCACATTAAATGAAAAGTGCAGAAACCTTGCATGCTTTTGGACAAAAATTCTCCACACGTTTTGGAGAAGTTAATGCTTGCCTTCTACATTCAGCAAACTGCTCTTCCAACGGATTAATAGTCAGAGAGTCAACTCTGAATTTCTGCAAAAACTGGATTAACTAAAGAGTAGAGAGAGAAGAAGACCAAAACCTTCATTAATCATCCTCTAATCACTCCAACGGTTATCTGAGGATTTATAACGTTCATTTAATGATCTCTACCTATAAATAGAGATGCATTCAAGTCTTCTCAACAACCAACCTGTGCAAGATCGAAAATCATTAAAGTTTCAACTACTCTTTGAGTTTTATGTTGTAAAGTATCTTTGATACATTTATTCTTCAGTGTTTATCATATCCACTCTTAGAGAGAGTTTTCTTGATTGTAAATCATTCTTGTAAGTTATCTCAAGTCAAGGGGACATGGAGATTGGGGTTATTGATTACAACTTGTAAGGGGGACTAAGTTCTAGAGAGAATTACTCTTGAGTGCAGAGTGTGTAATCAATCTTGATAGTGAAAAATCCCAGAGAGTCTGGGGACTGGACGTAGGTCAAGTTGTTGGACCGAACCGGTATAAATCCTTGTGTCTTGCTTCTTCTCCTTATACTCTGTTTTACCTTCAGTTTCGAATCTTTAAATTGAGCCATCGAAAAGTTTTTGAGAATCCCCAATTCACCCCCCTCTTGGTGATTCAAGCTCCACTTTCAGGTTTAAGAAACATGCATTAAAAACTCAATTTTTCACACCAAGCAAGATAGCTATCTATAGGCATGCATTCCTAAGTGATTCGCAAAATCATATGATTTAAATGAATGGCTAACACCTAAATCATACAATTCCTGGAGAAGATTCCTTTCTAAGAGATAGTACCTTGGACCATCTTCGGGAGTTCTCTGTCTGCTGTTAGTGCGTACACTTGGCCTGGGTTCTGTGGCTTTAATCCCGTAGCTTTCTCAGGACAGTTCAAACTAATGTGTCCCGACTTTCGACAATTGTAGCAAATCTGTTTCCCAATACAGTCATTACCAGGATGGTACCTTTCGCAATTTGGACACGGTCGGGTTACCGGCATTCTCGGGTTGTTCTGCTGCCCGGTCTGGAATGGCCTTTTCCTTTCTCTTTGGAAGTCACTTCAAGGTGCCTCTCTCTTTCATGAGGAATTTTCACGGCTGACCTCGCTACGTCCTGCACTGCTACTGTCGTGATTTCGTGATTTACGCAGCTCTTTCAAATTGCGCTCAGTCATTCAGCATGATTCTACTGCTTGAGCCATTTCAGGAAAATGCTGGGATACAAGTTTCTCCTTTATCTCGTACTTCAACCCGCAAATCAACCTATTTGCCTTCCAGCTCTCGTTGTCATTACTCCTTAGGTACGATGAATATCGCGACAGATTGGTGAACCGGGTAAAGTAATCGTCAAAGGATTCGTCATGGCTTTGTTGGATATGGAGAAACTCTTCCTCCTTAATCACTTGCGTTGAGGGAGGAAAATATTGTTCATTAGACTTTTCTAGAAACTTCTCCCAAGTGATAGGGCAAAAACGGGTCCGCAACGTTGTAGCGACACTTTTCCACCATCTATGTGCGTCACCTTCCATCTTATAAATTGCCAGTTGAGCTTTCTGGTTCCCCAGGCATTCCATAACTTCAAAGATTTTGTCTAGGCTCATAAGCCAGTCTTCCACTAACTCATTCTTACCACGGAAAGCTGGTGGCTTAAGTTTGCAAAACTGGGCACCCAGTATTGTGTGGTCTGCACAACTCTCCCTCGTCGTGGAGGTGACCGGGACCTATCAGATCCCTCAGCTTCCTCATTATGCTCCTCACTTTGCTCATCTTCTTCTTCTTCAGAATGTTGTTCTCCCTCAGCTTGTCGGTCTTGTCTATTCTGCCTTTCTAGGAGTGCATCTATTATGGCCCTTTGTTCTTGCAGAGTTCTCCTAATCTCCTGCATCTCATTCTGCTCCGGTTGATCTGGTATTTCATTTTGTTCACGCTCAGGTATCGCCCTCACCCGAGGCTGTCTGCCTCCTCTTCTACCTCGGCCTCTGGGAGCTCCGGCTCCTCTTATATTCGCCATATCTCGTTCTTTTTCCTTTATTAGAGAAAACATTTAGATATACAAGGAAAACAACAACTAGTATATCATAGACTTTATCGCACTGTACTTAGACCTTATCACACTTAGTGTTTTTACTTCAAACAAATAGACACCCGCAATACTTCCTTCGTTCAGGATTTCGTTGATTTGTCCACCTAAAAACGGGTACGGAATTTCGTATCAGAAGTTCCTCTACATGAGTCAAATACTGCATGTACTTATCTTTATTGCTCTCAGAGTTTCATCCGGCGTGGCCCAGCTCCACATATAAGCTCTGGGTTAGGATGGAATTACAGTCCAGTACAAACTGGAGATTATCAGAATTATCAGAGTTATCAGGGTTATCAGAGACTGATATCAGTATAAGTACAGATGATGGATACTCCGGCTCTGGTTTAGAGTGATGCACCAACAGAGGGTGGTACACTGGTTCAGGATGGTATACTGGTGCAGACTGGTATACCGAAGTAAGGTAGTACACTGGTTCAAGATCTATCAAAAGTGTGAAGATGAACTTTGCTGCACATTTTCAGAAATGGGAAAGAGGACAGATTTCAACGAGGAATTTGAACAAATACTCGTCTGTGATGTTCTCCAATACATTCAAACATTCAGACGATGAAATAGAAGCCTCCACGGATTCATCATTCAAAGTTTCTATTATGACAGATTTGAATTTGCTTTAAAGTCAATTAAAGCAAGTCGATGACAGCCTGGAAAGAATCAAAAGCATTAATCTCACGCGTCAAACAGAGGATCAGTCAAAACGATGAATTCCCTCATTTGGAAACAATTGCTACAACTTTTACTCAGAATGATTTGTTGCACAAATCAAATAAAAGCACTAAATGATCATCAATGCAGAGCAATCATCGGAAATTCAAGAAACATTATGACCCAACGGCTATATTCCCCATCCATGACCACAACAGCTAGAATTTCAAATGGAGACAATGCAGAATGGAGAAGCAACGGTCATATGAAGATTTGTCGCTATATATAGAGCTGCATACAAGTCTTCAAACGGAGACAACAAGTAGAGAAACAAGCCTACCTCTTCAACATGTTATTACTCTGATCTGCTTATTGTTGGTTTTGATTAGTTTTGATGATGTCTTATATAGATGTCATTCTTAATAGCAAAAAGGTTGCATACTACATTTATCTTTTACTTTGACTAATTATTATATTTAATGTAGATGCAAAGTTTTATGATGGAGAATGTTGATTGAAGAAAGAAGTTCTTGCTCAATATAATGAGAATATTATAATATCAAGGAAGCAAGAAGTTATCAAATGATTTTGGGGGATAATCTAGAAGAAGAGAAGAAATTGAAGAAGGAAGAACTTGCAATGCAGTGGAATATCTTTACTCAAGTTCTTATATTGATGCTAGAAGTCTCCAAGATCATATGGGAATTGGAACGGATCAATTCAGAGTTAAAACCAGCAAAAATCAGTTCCAAGATGAGCAAACTCGAGCCCACCATTAGCAAACTCGAGCATGTAATGTCTTCAGCAACTCTGGCGCCTCTGGACAAGTCAAACTCGAGCTTAGAACTCAAACCTCAAGTTTGGAACTCCAAACTCGAGCCCATAACTAGCAAACTCGAGCCTGTAATGTTTTCAACATTTCTGGCATCTCTGGACAAGGCAAACTCGAGCCTATTAGTTGGCAAACTCGAGCCTACAGCGGTCTTCAGCATTTCAGCTACTCTGTTAAGCGTTTCACTTGGGCGACGTCTAGTAATTCGATGATATCTCCTAAACCAGACATCGGATTGAGGTGAAACCAGTGGCATATGAAACTAGACTCCCAAGGAGTCATGTGGATATATAATTCAAGCCAAAAAGAGTTAATATTAAGGAGCTATGAATTTATGAAGTTGACAGTGAAATCCACGTCACACAAATGACCAACCTTCAATGTTTTGAGTGTATCTCACAAACGGAGAATCCAATTGAGCTGAAATTGGTGGAATTGGAAAGTAGACTCAAAGGGCTTTCCAATAGATAGTTGAACCAACTAAAAATGAGTTCAGAGCAGGGAGATATGGCCCTCGAAAGTGGACCTTCTGTCAAAGAAGCTAAACTCGAGCCTACAAATCTAAACTCGAGCTCGAGAGTATCAGGGGAAATGAAAATGTTGGAAAAAGCCAAACTCAAGCCTATTAGTTGGCAAGCTCGAGTTCGCGGGTCACAGAGAGCTATCAGGTCGCGAAAATCATCCAAACTCGAGCCTATAAGTGACAAACTCGAGCATAGACAAGACAGAGAGCAAAAGATGATTTTGAAGAGACCCAAACTCGAGCCTATGAGTGCGGACTCGAGCCTGGATCCCAAAATGTTAAAAACTCTAGAGTTTGCTCTGAACCTCCGGTTTGCACCTTGCAGAAGCTGAACCTGACACCTTGCAAACTCGAGCCTACTTAAGCAAACTCGAGTTCATGTCTCTGATGCAGAAAATCAGCAGTTCGAAAGTCTCGTTTCTCATCAAAGAACATCCACGTGATTACCCAAATGACTTATACTTATTCTTAACATTATTTATATCATTTGTGTACATGTTTCAGATTATTAAAGCTTGAGAGAACTTCAATCTTGGCAGAAATCAAGATATAGAAGATGAACTTGCGTCAGATTTTCAAAAACACGAAAGAGGCCTGAATCCAATTAGAAACTTGAAGAAACGAAGTTGTCTACTCAATTGTAATGCCTCACCAATGGATTCAAACATTTAAAAACGAAGCAAAAAAGGCAACATGCTGGAAAGGAGGATAATTATCCTCAAACGGTCAGAAAGCAACGAGACATGATTTGTTAAATCTATTTTAGGAAACACCGCATCATGGGCAAATATTCAGGACGCTCCAACAGAAAGTCTCCAACTAATAAAGATTATGCAGAAATGGGAATTATGCATAAATGTTCCCAACAGCTAGAATTTCGAATGGATTCGAATCAGAATTATTCCCAACAGCTATATCCATCATAAATGCTCCCAACAGCTAGAAATTTCGAATGGATTCAAATCTGAATGGATATGCAACGGTTACTGTTCATAACGGTAATATTTTTCAACAGACAAATGCTTCAAACGAAGTGAATTCAGTTGTCTATAAATAGAAGACAGAAAAAGCAGAGAACAAGCTTACATCTTCAACATGCTAATACTCTGATCTTTATACCATTTACTCTCTGTTTTTCAATGTCTATATATCATAGAGAGTGAAATGTTTTGTATTGTACTTCAGTGTTCATCCATACACTTCTGAGAGAGAAGATTCATTGTATACATCCTATCTTTATATTCGTGAGTTACTCAAGATTGGGTGATCTTGAGTGGGAAACACATTGTGTTGATTACAGCTTGTAAGGGAGTGAATCCTAGTGAGAGGATTACTTGAGTGCGAGTGTGTAATCAAACAGGTGTATTGATTACGGTTTGTAAGGGGGGTCAATCCTAGTGAGGGGTTTACTTCAAGTACAGAACGTGTAATCAAGTTGAAAGAAGATAGTGGATTGAAATTCTCAAGTAGAGCTTGGGGACTGGACGTAGGTCAAGGATTGGGCCGAACCAGTATAAATCACCGTTTTCATATTCTCTTCCCTTATCTCTTACATTCCAGCATATATGTTTGAATGATTGCTTATCACTTTATAACTTATTATTGTCATTCAAACTATTTCTAGCAAGTTAAGAAAAGTTCTTAAAGTTCTTAGTTTTTTAATCAAACACTCAATTCACCCCCCCTCTTGGGTGATAGCCAAGTCTTTCACTTATCATTTACTCTCTGATTTTCAATGTCTATATATCATAGAGAGTGAAATGTTTTGTATTGTACTTCAGTGTTTATCCATACACTTCTAAGAGAGAAGAATCATTGTAAACATCCTATCATTCTACCTTAGAGTTACTCAAGATTGGGTGATCTTGAGTGGGAAACACATTGTGTTGATTACAGTTTGTAAGGGGGAGTGAATCCTAGTGAGAGGATTACTTCGAGTGCGAGTGTGTAATCAAACAGGTGTATTGATTACAGTTTGTAAGGGGGAGTCAATCCTAGTGAGGGGTTTACTTCAAGTACAAAACGTGTAATCAAGTTGAAAGAAGATAGTGGATTGAAATTCTCAAGTAGAGCTTGGGGACTGGACGTAGGTCAAGGATTGGGCCGAACCAGTATAAATCACCATTTTCATATTCTCTTCCCTTATCTCTTACATTCCAAAGATATATGTTTGAATGATTGCTTATCACTTTATAACTTATTATTGTCATTCAAACTATTTCTAGCAAGTTAAGAAAAGTTCTTA
This sequence comes from Acacia pycnantha, assembly GCA_025563575.1. Lineage (NCBI taxonomy): Eukaryota > Viridiplantae > Streptophyta > Magnoliopsida > Fabales > Fabaceae > Acacia > Acacia pycnantha. The sequence goes on from JAMWYP010000006.1 coordinate 2,749,100, forward strand.
AAGTTCTTAGTTTTTTAATCAAACACCCAATTCACCCCCCCTCTTGGGTGATAGCCAAGTCTTTCACTTATCATTTACTCTCTGATTTTCAATGTCTATATATCATAGAGAGTGAAATGTTTTGTATTGTACTTCAGTGTTTATCCATACACTTCTAAGAGAGAAGAATCATTGTAAACATCCTATCATTCTACCTTAGAGTTACTCAAGATTGGGTGATCTTGAGTGGGAAACACATTGTGTTGATTACAGCTTGTAAGGGGAGTGAATCCTAGTGAGAGGATTACTTCGAGTGCAGAGTGTGTAATCAAACAAGTGTATTGATTACAGTTTGTAAGGGGGAGTCAATCCCAATGAGGGGTTTACTGTAACACCCCGAATTCTGAACCCTGAGAACTGGGAATAAGCCTGAAGTAGGCAGATGACTAAGCCCATTTCAGGAAGATTCCCAAGTATGTCAAGAGTTAGGAAGCCTCTCTGGGACTAAGTAGCTCGGCTATACGGGTTAGTAGACCTTGTATGCATAAGCTGTGGAATTAATGGGCCAGTGAAAATGGGACACAAAAGGTCTATACGGCGTAAATCCGGTGGAAAGGATGCCACCCAACTATGTCCTGTGGTATAGGGCAACTAGTTGAGTAAAAATATGCCGATATAAGTGAGTACACGGCATTTTCAAGGCAGTTGGGTATGCCCTGCGTTTTTGAGAAAACACTGGTATTCATAAAGAAACCCCGAGTAACTCGGGCAGGATCCCAAGCAAGTACCGATAAAGTAATTTTAATAAAGTACTGTCATGATGACTAATAATGACATACTTTTGTGTTGGCCAAATAGAATGGTGACACATGTCCCTTCATGATTACAAAAGACAAAGAGTAATGATGCCAGTAGGACACGTGGCGTGTTTGGGTTGGATGTTTGACTTTTTGGCACCACAAAGTTCGAGGTAATTATGAGACATTAAAATATGCATTTATCGCTCTCCAAGAATGAAGAAAAACGTGCAGCCACATCAGGAGAAAAGGAATAGTTGATTCAGCCCCACACAAGTCCCACAGAGTGGCACGAGTTACGAGGAAAGTTGTAACTGGCAAAAAGGAGCTAAGCGGGACCGGTTAGGGTTTTCCGGAGTCTGGCCCAGGCCCCTGGACACAGAAGGAGGACGAAATTGGTGGGCCCAGAGAGAGAGAAATTGACTTGGAGAGAAAGCCAAAGGTCACATCATGTAATTATGAAGAGAGAGAAAGATAAAATAATCAAAATTAATCTGGACCACACATTTGAATCTGACATGACAAGAGGAATGAGATGTAATTATGACATCACAAGGGTAATTATGACACATCCTAGGGCAGATCAAGTGGGTCCCGTGGGTTGGAAGAAGTGAAGTGCAAATGACCGTTTTACCCCTGGGCCAAAAACCTACAACTAGCAATTCGAGAGACAACTATCAGGGGCAATTTTGGAATCTTATTTTTGGTATTGGAATGTGCCACCCATCTGCCCAAAAGAGTTCTCTAAAACCCTTGAGAATCAAGTAAATAAATTATATTTAAACCCGAAGCACCCTTTTAACCAATGGACAATAACCAAAGTTGGATAATAGCCTTCACCCTTGAGGTCTATATAAAGGGCACTCCTCCCTTCATTCTCCACTTACCTAGAACGAATCCAAGAAGAGGTTCCAGCTGAAGCTCAAGGTCAGGAGGTGAAGAAGGCTATACGCAACCGAAATACCGAGGTAAGTTCTCTAATCGACGACTTGGAGACTCTAGTTTCTGCCCTATGGTATTTTCGTGAGGTTGCAGTAGGATTATCATGTTTTTAAGGTTCTCAATGGTTCCAGAATTGTTTTTTGTGTGGGTAAAAGGGAGATCACCTTTTTCTAAACTCAAAAAGATTAAGTCTTTAATATACGAAAATCTGTCGGTTCTTACGGTTTCTGGACAGTGAGGGAAAAACGATGGTGTTGAAGTAGTAAAGGGATTTTTTTTACTCTGAAGTTTTACATGATGAAATTAGACATCCAGGGGATGATTTTGGTATAACATTTTGTATTATTTGGATTATCCAACCGAGAGTTATTTAAGATGTAAAATGACCTAAAAGCATGGACTCTGTTTTGGACCAGCAACTTGGTTTTGCAGATAATAAAATAATATGAACCCAGAAGACATTCGGAATTATTTTTATGGTAAACTAGACATCGTAAGGGTTCTAATGCCACTGATTTCGTATCAATATGATTTTTCTATAATTTATTATAAATCGGCAAAGTTGGGTCAGCGTTTTTGGGAAATCCTGGTGGTAGGCGAAATGCATGAAACTTGCAGCAAAGTTTGAATATGTGATTGAAAGTATAATGTTTTGATGTATCTAGGATGGTAGCACGTGTGTGGGACGTATCTCCAATATCAAGGGAAGAGTTCATTATTTTGCAAGGCGTGCCGTAGTAACTGTTGACTTGCATACTCTATGTTGCTTTTGCATGTGTGTTTTATCATGATGTAGGGCATCGGGCTGTAGTGCCTCTTGCTGATGCATCGAGATCGGGCTGTAGTACCTATTGGACTGTGTGTCCTTAGGGTTTCGCTACAGACCGAGGGCATGTAGGATCGGGCTGCGGTGCCTATTGACTGTGTGTCCTTAGGGTGTTGCTGCAGATCGAGATATGTGAGGTAGGTAGGGCCTATGTGACTGTGTGTTCATAGGTTGCTACTGAGGCCTCAGGAGGGGTAGGTGGTTAGGGTTTGGCCACCCTTACCACTGAGGCCCCTGAGCGCGCTGTTTCTGAGGGGCTTGTCTTGACCAGGCGGTCCTACGGAGTTGCTACATGTCAGTTTGTTGTGCCAGAGGCAGGTTTATTGTTACTTCCTGATTGTGATTTGCATTGCATGCATTGTATACATATTGTATATGAGTCTAACAGTTACTCTGGGGTTCATCTTTGAACTCCAGACTGGTTTCAAAGAAAACAGTATTAGTTGTTGGGCTGTTCAGGAACAAGGAAGAAAGGGCATGGTGTGGAAGACTGAAGAGATAGGGAATTCCCTATCATGTTTTGTATGCATTTTGGGATGATTGTATTTTACTGTTCAGTATTTATTTTGGACGTTTGTACCCTTAACCCTGCAATGACTTTACTTAGATTATTGTACATTTACCAGTACATTGTAAGTTGTCCAAACCGAGCATATGCTCTGCTGTGTGCACTCTGATGTATATTAAAAAGACTATTTAATGGAGGAAAGGTAATAAGTAAAAGGAGTCCCTCTAACCCGCCACCCGAAAGGGCGAGGCCGGTAGGGGTGTAACAGTTTACTTCAAGTACAGAACGTGTAATCAAGTTGAAAGAAGATAGTGGATTGAAATTCTCAAGTGGAGCTTGGGGACTGGACGTAGGTCAAGGATTGGGCCGAACCAGTATAAATCAAAGTTTGCATATTCTCTTCCCTTATCTCTTACATTCCCAGCATATATGTTTGAATGATTGTTTATCACTTTATAAATTATTATTGACATTCAAACTAGTTTCAATAAGTTGCAGAAAGTTTCTTAAAGTTCTTAGTTTTTAATCAAACACCCAATTCACCCCCCCTCTTGGGTGATAGCCAAGTCTTTCGTTTGGTATCAGAGCTAGGCTCTTGTTTAAAGGACTTAATAGTCTCAAGAGTTATCAAATGCCTAATTTTGGGTGCTGCTCGTTTTTGAAAGGTTTTGACTTTACCATTCCACTACTTTTCAAAGATATTGATTTTTGGTTTTGGAAAGCTAGAATGACTAGTTTTATCAAAGCAACTGATTTTGATATGTGGAAAGTCTTTACAAACGTTTTTGACTTTACTCCAAGAAAGGATTGGACAGAAATAGATATGAAAATGTTTTCATTGAACATTAGAGCAAGGAACATATTATATAGGTCTTTAACCGAAAAAGATTTTGAGAAAATCAAATGTTGCTCTAGTGCTAAAGAAATTTGGGATACTCTTGATTCTATTTATACTTCTAACAATTGTGTTGAAGTTGAAAGTGTTGACAGTTCATCTAAGACTATATGTTGTACATCTATGGTGATGAACAACTGGAGAATGAAGAAGGGGAAATCATTGAATTCAGCAAACGCTTCCATAATCCAGTCAACAGAAAAGAACAAGATGAAGAGGATTCCCAGGAAGAACTCATGGAAGATTATGATCAATAATTATCTAGAGTTCAAGATGCACATGTGGTAAACAATTCCAATTCTTCTTGTGTAGTTAAGGAAAATGATTCTGAACATTTGCATAAAATTGTTTTTCAACCATTTACTAATTCTACTTTGAAAAACAAACATCTTTTCGAAAATAATACTGGAAAATCATGTGGGAAAGAAGAGTATACAAATATGGACCATTTGACATTACATCCTCTAGACCAGAACAATTCTTGCAAAACTGTTTATAATAAGCATCATTCTATTATTTGCAATTATTGTGGAAAGTCTGGACATATTTCTCATACATGCTATATTAGGAGAAATTATAATGTGAGAAATAAATTTGTTTGGGTTTCTAAAGGACAAGTAAGGTCCACTACTAACAGTCAAGGACCCAAGTATAAGTGGGTACCGAAATGTCCATCTAGTACTCCATGTATGCAGGATAATTTGAAATTCAGTAGACATAAAGATATTAAGAGGATGAAGAAGAATCCAAGAGTGTCTCATGAGCCTAAAAGGAGACTCACATCAAGCAAGAGAACTCTCAGAGCATCCATTGCTGGAATTACAGAATCAAATTGCAAGAAGCAATGGACACCTATAAGAAGAATACATTTTGCCTCAAGAAGAAACTACAATGAAGTACCATTCAACTATCTTGAGGAAAATAAGAAAAGAAGGATCTCTCGTGCACAAAGGAAAAGATTTTTGCTGTCTATGTCTTTTGAGAAAACTTTGCCCACACCCATAAGAAAACATATGAAGAACCAATGGGTAAGCAAAGGAAATACTCCAAGTACCTAAGGTAAAGGTATACAATGGTAAAACCTCCTTTCCTATCTTTTTAAATATTCATTGAGGTTTTAAACTTTGTATCCTTAGGAATGAGCATTGTAAACTATCTTTGAAATTGGGCTTTCACATCCTAATTTACTTTTCTAAGGAATTGCAGTGTTCAACAATCTAGTTCTTTATGCATACATGATAATTTAAAAAGAGAACATCTTTATGCATAAAGTCATGTTTAATTCATTGTGCTCAATTATTCAGAATTGATTGTATTCTTAAGAGCATATGAATTTTGGTTCCTACAAGCTAATGATGATTGGATCCAAGTAAGGTTGGATACCAAGAAAGAAAAAGATTTATACATTTTTGTAGGATCAAGGAAAGCTTCTCAAGAATGCAACAACATAGAGAAATGATCAAGTCTTGAGAAAGCTAAACAAACTATGCTTGATGCTGATGGTGATGGTGATGGTGAACATTGGAAAAGGAGTTATCTACATCAATCCATCTCAACCAAGCAAGCTTCTATGAGGACAAGAGGAATTACGGTGATATCTAATTCTTGCCTCTTACTATGATTATATGAAATTCATTTTTCGGTTTGTCTTTGGTTAAGTTAAAAGGATTTGAAACTTATTCAATTTCAATCAGAATTTTTCTGTCAAAGCCAAACTCCAGAGTTTATTTTTAAACCTCCAGTTCTCTCTGGAATGCTTAATTCAGTTTGACATGAATAGTGTTAAACTCGAGCCTAAGTTTCTGGACTCGAGCCTGACCTTTGAAAATGAGTAAAGTTGATTTTCAAACTCTAGAGTTTATATTTAAGCTCCAGTTCACGTTTTGAAGAAATAATTCATTTTGGCATGAACAGTGTCAAACTCGAGCCTGCTCACTAATGGACTTGAGTTTGCCCATTTTGTAAAGTGTGTTTTCACGATGGTTTCCTCGACAAAGCTCTAAACTCGAGCTTAAATCTATAAACATGAGTTTCGTACCTGAGAAATATTTTCAAACTCCAGCTTATCTTTGCAAACTCCGGTTTGAATTTCCAAACTCCAGTTTGTCTTTCTAAACTCCAGTTTGCCTTTCCAAACTCCAGTTTGAGTCAACCACGTTTTTGAAATAATGTTGATCGAATTTGTGAAATCTTATTGTTTGATCTATATATTTCATATCACTAATATTCCTAACTCTATTTAATCAAATTGTTAGTGAGTTTCTTTTGATCAAACAAGTGAATTTGTGCATAACTTCTTGAGTTTATGATTTTGAAAATGCACAAGTCTAAAATTTGCTTGGATTTCAATTCACATTGTTTTGTGAAAATGCAAACAAATGTTTTGAAAACATATCCATACTTTGATTGCATTCAAATGATGTTTCAAAATTGGAAGTTAATATTGTATTCTGAATGTTGGATATGCTTCAAACTTGTCTAGTTGAGACTTCCCTATCATTCACATGTTGATCTTTGATATTCAATGTGTTGCTTGAACTCCTTTGTTTAATTCTCTAACTAGTTGGACCTCATGTCTAACAAGTTGTTCATCTATGAGTTTCAAGCTTATTTCAAGAAAAGAACTCAATTTGTGAAACTATTATTGGCCAAGTTATTCCCAGATTTATAAATGTTCATTAGTGCATTGAATGATAATGCATTAACCATTAAAGGAATAACTTACTAGGATAATATTCTGGAACTCTAGTCATTTGGATTAGAGTAAATACCCTTTTTGGTCCCTGAAATAACACGCATTACCCATTTTGGTCCCTGAGTAAAAAAAATGTCATTTTTAGTCCTTAAACAGTAAAAAAAAGGTCCCATTTAGTCCTTTTAGTTATTTTTTGTGGGCATTTTAATCCCTCACAAATTCCCAAAAAATCCTTTTTAGTCCCTAAAAAGGACCGAAAATGACATTTTTTTTACTCAGGGACCAAAATGGGTAGAGCGTGTTTTTCCAGGGACCCAAAAGGGTATTTACTCTTTGGATTAATGAGTTTGTGCTTCATCCTTCATGAATCCTAGTAATCATGTTGTTACTCAAATTCATAAACTTTGTCTTCATTCATTTTGAGTAACTATATTCAAATTCTTGCTTTGAATGTTCATATACTTTCAAAACTCTATTCTAAAAAGCAAGATTATCTCTTGGTCATAGCAAAGTCATCATGCATATGTATCTCTATTGTGCTAAGCATATTTCGTTAATGCCTTACCTTCATGACTTTTGCTTTTAAGGAAAATCTCCAACACGTTAACTGCAATGTTCAACATGTTCTCTTAATGTTGAAGCATTTTGATTTATTCATTAAACATGTTGACTTCCACCATGTTTAAAGTGAGCATTGTTTTTCAAGCATGTTTCAAAAGTGAACCCTTCATTCATCAAAATTTTGATTTCATAATTCATTATCATGATTTGAAAGAACATTCAAGATTTGAAACAATTTTCATATATTATTATCATTCTTGAAAAATCTGATTTCATTCATGAACTATGATTTGGTAAATGCTTATCATTATGGATAAGATTTTCTATGATCATTGATCATTTGTTCTATAACTTTTTGTTACCTTATGTATATTTGCTTTTGAAACTCTACTGCAATTCTGTAATACTTTGAATACTCTAAGTTATGCAGTATAGTTTATGCTTCATAGTTAAGTTATGCAGTGTGCTTAGTGACTCATCCTATTTCTGCTGCAAACTCTGATTCTGATGCAATTTATGTTTCTGATTCAAATTCTAATTCTGTATACTCTTTGCTCAAGATTCATATGATTTAATTGCATAAGAGCATAATAGTTGTTACCCTTAGTCATGCATTCATTAAGGGGGAGCTTCACATTCACATGTGTTCTATATCTTAAAAGCTTATCTCCTTTATTTGAAGAAAATCCTTTTAAACATTCTCATCTGCATTCACTGTTGTATTAGTTTTGATGATGAATTAATATCATATCTTCCTTTCATTATCTTAATTCGAAAATATCATATAGAAAGGGATATTTTGATATCATGTTGCACTAACAGATCTCTTTGGCAAAGAAAGTGTTCAATTTGTAGCAGGAGATTCTGTTATGTACTAGGACATTCCTCAACATACTAAAAGGAGAAACCATTACATTGAGGAAAGATATTTTGATGCTGAAGCTGTGATATGAAGTACAAGAAAACTTCTTGAAGCCAGCTGAGCCATGTTCTGCAGAAGAGCTGTATGAAGGAAAAGAGAAGGATGGAAATGATCTCATACAAGAAGAAAGCAAGCAAATGGACTTCATTGATCATTCATTAATTTGCAAAATCAACATGAGCATTTCTAATCTCTATCTTTTATATTCATTAGAAACTTTGCACATGTTTGGTATTTATATGGTTTAATTGTGAAAGATGTTTTCGAAACCTCTCCAAACTCTTTCAAACTTGTTTTCATAAAAACATTATTGCATCATATTAAGAATGAAAACAATTTCAAATTGGGGAGAGAAAATCAATTCTTTGATTCTGTCTAATTTAGTTATATACTTGTCTCTCTACAAGCATCTCTTCTTTAAACTCAACTTTTTGCTAATGACAAATAAGGGGGAGAGAATGGCAAGAAAATTATGCTAGGTTTATTAGCTTTTCATATTTATACATAATTTTCTTAAAGTATTTGCCATCATCAAAAAGATGAGAATGTTGGTTTTGATTAATTTTGATGAAGTCTTATATAGATGTCATTCTAAAGAGCAAAAAGGTTGCATACTAATTTTATCTTCTACTTTGACTAATTCTTATATTTAATGTAGGTGCAAAGTTTAATAATGGAGAATGATCAAGAAATGAGACTAAAGAAAGAAGAACTTGAAGTCTCTATGATCAAACAGAAGTTGGAATGAAGCTTCATCATATTTGAGCTACAATGGAGTATACTTTATTGATGGAGAATAATCAAGATTGAAGAAGGAAGCTCTTGCACAATATAATGGGAATATCATAAAGCAAGAAGTTATCAAATGATTTTGGGGGATAATCTAGAAGGAGAAAAGAGATTGAAGAAGGAAGAACTTGCAATGCAATGGAATATGTTTATTCAAGTTCTTATATTGATGCTAGAAGTCTCCAAGATCATATGGAAGCTGGAACGGATCAATTCAGAGTTAAAACCATCAAAAATCAATTCCATTGATTCATAATATGTCCAGATGTTTTCTACCTAATCCAAGGATTTCAAGTTATGATTTATTTTCCATTGGTTCTCATCTCTCTTATCTGCTCCTATTCTCAAAATATCTTTTTCGTCTTATCTCTTAATCATTCCGCCGGTTACGGAAATGACATCGGAGATAGGCCACTCCGAGATAAAAATACACTTGTTTATAATATGTCATGATCTTAGAAACCTAGTTCATGGTTTTCTAGATAGGATTTAATTTCTATCGGTTCTTATTTATCCTATTTGCTTTTTACACAAATATCTCTTACACATTGCAACTTGCATACACACCTATTTACTCAACATTTTTCTTCCATTTTCCTTTAATAATTTCGGCTGCCCCCTTCCTCCACAAGTTTTGACTTTTCAAACTTTAATTAATCCATGTTTTAAGTAGTTAATTAGGTAATTATCCTATGGCTTAATCCTTTGTTGCTTAATTAAGCTTTTAGGGATTAATTGTAGTTCATCATATACACTTTTTAATTATGCCAAATTACTTAGCAATATGCTTTATACCAATCTTGCTCCCTTATTGGTCATTAATCCCAATTTAAGGGCTTTAAATAATAGACTTTGCATATCTCCTTTATCCACGTCTAAATAATTAGCCATTAATTATCTAATTAATCACTTACTAATTGTTGACAATTTTCTTAATTGAGATTAATTATTATCTCACAACTATTGGACTGACATTGGTAATTTATGCTCTATGTAAAATATTAAAAATCATGGGGCAACTTATGCTCCCCAAAATTATATTTAATTTCTCCTCTTTTATTTCCAAGGGAGACAATCCCAAAAATTCCCTAAATTAGAGACAACATACTCTCTAATTTTTAATAATTATTTTATTGCCTCTCAGGATTTATCATAGTATTTTACGACTTATACGACATTTAGGGTTTGTTGGGCACTTTATCTCTTCTATTTTCAATAGAAATAGCCCTAGAAATAATACCTAATTTTGAGACCACATATTCACCTATTTCCAATAGGTATTATTTATTAAAATATAATATTCCAGATAAATAATTATCCGGGTATTACATTAAATGTATATCAGGGTACGCGTAACAGAGCACATGATCGGTTTGAACAAACTGACATATTGGTAAAAGTAAAGTGAACAAAAAGGTAAAGTCCCCGGAGGGGTTAAGATACAGTCATCCAACAGAAAATATCAAAATAGAGTAAATACCATTTTTGATCCCTAACAAAAAACACGGACCCCATTTTGGTCCCTGACAAAAAAATGTCATTTTTAGTCCATAAAAAGGACGAGTAAGGGTTGATTGGTGGACATTTTGATCCTTCACAAATTTTCAAAATGTCCTTTTTAGTCCCATAAAAAGGACGAATAAGGGTCGGTTTTTTTGTTAGGGACCAAAATGGGGTCCGTGTTTTTTGTCAGGGACCAGAAAAGGTATTTACTCTATCAAAATAATAGGTAGAGTCATCCCAAAAAGTAATATACAAAATATGATAGGGAATTCCCTATTCTTCATCAGCACCATCGCCCTACCTTAGCCAAAAAGCCTCCACCACTCAAGTACGACCTGCTGAATCAACAAAAGCTTCTGGAGTCCATTATTGGCCCCCAGTGTAACCGTCAGTACTCAAATACTAAATGTGTAGAGCGTATGCAGGTAACCGGCCATTCCAAATATGAAGTCAAAAGTAACATGCCAAACATACCACATATGCATTCAGAAACATGCCATAATATCCACACACATCACAATCCATAGAACCCGTACAACTGCCTTACCAAGGCAAGCCTCGGACTCACCGGATTCACAACCCGTAGAGCCGCCCTTACCAGGCCAGCCCCGGACTGTCCCGCAACCTGTACAGCTGCCACTTAAGGCCGGCCTCAGACTGCTCGTCCTCAGCGCTAGGAACCACACAACTCTGTATGCATATTTGGCAATACAAACACAAGAAAAACACACATGGCAAATACAACATACAACATAACACATAAAAATATCTGAGTAAAGCGGTTACTACCTGGTGTACTTTATACTGCCTTTTATATTTTTAGGCCCGATGATTTTTCCAAAAATACCCCTGATCAAAATACACCAAAATATACCATTTTCAGTATTTACAAAGATACCCTTGCATTTCTTTAATCAAAACCGAGCCCAAACAGATTTCCAGAAAATCCTGTGTTTTTTGGCCTAACTTCGAACATTTTTAATAAATTATAAAAAAAATCCAATGAACACGAAATCAGTGGAATAGTAACCCTTTAGATGTCTAGTTTGTGGTAAAAATATTAACAGAGGTCAAAAACATATACATAAATTTATTCCTTGTGAAAACCCTTCTCTGGTCTAGAACAGGGTTTCAGGTTCTGAGCCACTTTGTGGAATTTGTTTCTCTCGGTTGGAAACTTGAAAAATCACAAAATATTATATCAAAATGAAGCCCCAAATGTATAATTTAATCTTGTAAAATTTCATGGCAAAAAGAAGTCGTTTACTATTTTAAAATCGCGTCTTAAGAACCACTGCCCATATTTCCAGCATCACTTGCAAGCTTAGATTTAGGGGTTTTCGGTGTTTTCAACTTCGGAAACTTAAACCATAACTATACCCCCTATAAATCAATGTTTCAGAACCATTGGAAACCTTAAAAATGAATAAAACCAACCCCAAAAGCAAGCCCTAGCTTTATGTACGAAATATCTTAGTAAAACACAAGAAGGTGAAGTTTTTCGGTGTTACCTTGAATCGGAGAATCGGTGGATGTTCTTGAGTTCTTGATCTTGGAGCTTGGCTATGGTGGCTTTCTGGTCTTCCTGCTGGCTCTGGAAATTTCGCCCCCTTTGGGGTGAAAAATGAGTTCAACTCACCTTTTAAATTACAGGTTTTGGCCCAGAACTTTCGTAAATTACAATTTTGACCCGGGACTTGTCAATTATTACCAACTTTTCCCATACTTTTTCCTGCCTTATGGGTACATGTGGGGCGCCATTTTTGGCCCACATATCTTCCCTAATTAAATGTTTTACCTATTTATTCCCATTTTACCCTTTTTATTCAGAATGTGGGGCCCGCGATTTGACTTTTACACTAATTATTCTTTCTTACTCTCCAAGTAATTACTTTAATCATTAAGGGGGGTCATGTGGCGCCTAATGGGGCCCAAAAATCATCTCTCCTATAATTAATCCCCTTTTTCTCACTTTATCAGTTCAGTTTTGACCAACCGGTCCCCACCGGGCCCCGCTAGGTACAAAGTTGCTTCTTTTTGTACTTCTTTTCAACTTTTCCAGATATTTTCCATTGAATAGACACTCATGTGTGGCGCCCTCCAAACTTCCTAGAGTGGCCCCACACTTGTCCCATTCATTCAAAAGGAAACTCTAAACTAGTCCCTATCGGTCAACCACCTTTGGGACCCGCATCTCGAGTTTGGGCCTGAATATGACTTATATCACCTGATTTTCTCCTCTCCTTTGTGGTAAACGAAATTTTCCATATTATTTTACTAGGAATTGATTGTTTTTCCCTTTCTTTTCTTTCTCTTAAATAATCAAAAATACATCTTCTCATTAACTCAACATTAATTACAAACACATTAATTACATCAGTAGGGGTGTTACACAATTCTTCCGGTGTGTGCTTAGGAAGGTAAATCACTGTTTTCTCAATGCTTAGTTTTAGACCTGAAATCTATTCTAACAAAGATAGGCACTTCATAACAATATCTAATTGATCAGGCGTTGCCTTTGTAAATAGCACAAGATCATCAGTAAACATCAAATGGGAAATTGGGGGCCTCCCTTTCCCACCTTAATAGGGGTTCAAAGACCACCATTAACAGCCGTGGAAATGATATGAGACAATTTTTCCATAATTAAAGTAAACAAATACGGTGATAAAGGGTCACCCTGACGAACATCCCTAGAAGGTTGAAAAGATGAAGTTTTACCACCATTCCACAAGATGTTAAGAGAGGAAGTAGAAACAACCTGCATAACTAATTCAACATCAGGGCATGGTAATCCAACCTCCCCAAGGACATTATGTAGGAATTTCCAGTTAACACGATCATACGCCTTTTCTAGCTCAACTTTAATTGCCATAAATTGTCTTCCCCGCATTTTATGCATTGAGTAAATCAATTCATGAGCAATGACAATGTTATCATGAATCTGCCTGTGGGGAACAAAACTAGCCTGGAAAGGTGAGATGACAATCTCCATGATCAGCTGCAAGCGTCCCACAATCAACTTGGTGATCAACTTATACAAAACTGAGCAAAGTGATATGGGCCGAAACTAATACATAGACATTGGTACCTGAACTTTAGGGATTAAAGCAATCAAAGTTGTAACGCCCATCCTTTTGACGCCCTTATTTATCAGAGTTATAGTGCACATACATCGAAATAATTTGGACGACTTAATTGCGGAATAAAACTTTAACAAAATCACTTAGTTCGAAAACATGAGGATGAATTTTTCGCGATTCGAATCCATCCCACAGTGGGATGTTAATACATTATTCCATAATAGACAAATGATAAACGATAAAGTACAATCCAACTACCTATATTTTTCCAAAAGGTTCCTTCCGCTGTAACCCTTACAGCTGCATCTTTCCTTTTGATCCCGATCCACTACCTGTTTCTTTCATGCGATCTGGAGTTCAAATGAATGAACCCTAGAGGTAACAGTTAATCTCATATGCAGGTATGAAATATAAATCACAGTATAACACATGTATAAGCATAGAGTAATTCACAATAAACAAGTCGCACTGTTAACCGTAGCTAACAGCCAAGGACCGCGGCCCTTTGGAACACGCAGCTTCATTTTAGGACACGCAGCCCTATGGGACACGCAACCCCAATCCATAGCTAGGATACATACATGCAAATTATCTAGCAACCATGATCAGTCATACATGAATACATACATACAAGCTAACGAGATAACAGTTACCCACCTCAAACTTGAGTCCTTAATTCGTCCGAAGGTGCTGGGATCAGTAGAGGTGTCAAGGTATGCCTATAAACGTTTATCATTGTCATTAGTCACTTCCTATATTGCAAATTAATTAACTACGCGAATTAATTTTTAGAGGATTAAAAATAGTAATTAATCCCTAAAAATTCCCTTAATAAAAAGTACCCTTTTTATTCATTAATTAATAATAATCCACTTTTCTCTTTATTATCAATCAAAAATTTCCTTTATTATTTATTCCCTTTCCTAATAATAATAAAACAAATAAATAATAATAATAATTATTATTATTTTATTTATTTTTCTGCAATTATTTAAACTCTCAGAGGCTATTCAAATATTAAAACATGGCCTCAACACTCTAATTACGATTTTAATGAACATTAACACTTTAATGAATTACATATATACATATATGCATAATAGTAGGATTTTGGGTTAAAAATGTATATATATATATATATATATGAACAGTCACGTTGGGGTTCTATAATACTAACCACCATGTGAATAGACTTGTTTGATATATCTAATCATACACATACATCAACAAGTTTGCACACCACGTCCAGTAAGGCGTTTTCATGTGCAGCTATATGTATTTACATATACATTCAATTAGCAAGTTTTCTTCACCTATTTATATATATATACACATTAAAACAATGGGTTTTCTTTTCTTATATAAATATGTGCGTGTGTATAAGATAGTAATATTTTCCTCCTGGTTCTCTAAACCAGTGACAGCAAACTCTTTCCATTTTCTTTCTCAAGTGCAGCGTATAATAACAAAATTTTCTCGTTTTCTTTCCATGCCAGCGATACACACACATATAATTACGCAACCTACTCACGCACCACCACAAAAGCTATTTCTCTTCCTTTCTCACTAATCCATTATCTCACTGTTCACACACATATATGACAGTAAGCATTCTTCTTCTTCGTTTTTTCTTCTTTTTATTCTTCTGCATAATATCCATTATAACCAGCAACCAAGTTCTTTATTTCATTTTTCACATGCAGCAAACGCATACATACATATATTAGTGAAGCCTTGGTCATATGGAATACAGATCCGCAACCTTTCTTTTTCTGAATATATACACACAAACACTTAACACATATCAGCAACATATATTTGTTTATATATATATTAATCAGCACACAGTGAGGTTTTTCCTTCTTTATATATACGCGCACGTATCTCAGCAAGTTAATATGTGTATATATATATATATATTTGAACAGTAAACCGATGCAAAACCATCCCCTGCTTCAGTTTCCTTAGCTGCAAACTCATGGTTTCATTTTCGATGGCTTATATATTAGCTTGTGCATACATATATATACAGTCCAGTTTTATATTTTTTCCCACAACAGACCCACATAAATATATATACTAACACCCAAACGTCATACATACCTATTACCACAACCCGTTTGGTTCCACACCCAGCGGAATATATATGTGTCTGTGTGCAACGGTAGATGTATATAGTTTTTATGTATTCCGTTCCAACAACCTTAATCATCCCATGACTCATATATACATACATACTTAAGTCTGACATAGCTTGAGTTTTAGAACCATACAGTAACGTATAAGTGTATATATATATACCACGACCTCCCCACATATACATATATATGTATTGCTAAAAACTTCCCCTGTTTGAATTCCTAAAAACAGAGGTACATAAGCAACACCTACACCTTGCAAGTGAGTTTGAAAAATTACCTCACGCAAATCTCCAACTCCCTTGCTCGTGTTGCTTCTCAACGCCACTCTTAACTCTGTTTTGATGCTTGACAACAGAGAAAATAAATGGACTTTCTCTCTCCCTTACTCTCTCTCTGTTTTTTTTTTCCTAAGGCAATGGAATGAAGATAATCCCATGGGTAGTGGTTAAATAGAGAACTAATGGTCCAATTCAAAGGAGAAGCTAACGGTCCAAGGGCACACGACGCTAGGCTCAAGAAGTAAGTTTGTCGCGTGTACAGTAATTGGCCAAAAGGAAAATATGAGGTTTCTGTCCTCTCTTCTTTTTCTTTTCGCTGTGCTTGTGTGCCTGATATGGGAATGATTTCCTCGCTAGTCTCCTGCTGTCTCTGATTTTTCAACGTTAACGTGTTATGGCCGAAAGCAAGATAAAGAGAAATTTTTGCTGTCACTTTCTCTGCTGCTTTCGTGATGTGTCTTGGGTGAGGGTTAAATGAATATAAAAAAAACAGCTGCTGCGTTTTAGTCAGATTAAGGCTGAATTAGTTTAATGGCGTGGGTACTAAATTGGGCTTTTAATCTTACCATGAGGATGAATGCATTACACTTTGGGCCAAGCAGGGAATATTAATTGGGGTCTGTCAAAATAAAAAGAAGGATGTATTGGGGTGGTTGAGGGGCCCAATAAAATTATCCCCATTCCCTATAAGCCTCTTATTTGTAATTTAGGGTCATTACTCATTTAATTGCAACTATGAAAAATAAATAAATCCTTAATTCCAGATAAGGATTTTCCTTTCCCAATTAGTTCCTCCAGGCCATAAAATATAAATTCGAAAATTTTTAGGCCTAAATTATTCCTTACTTGAATTTATTCTTTTTCCAAAAATAAATTAATTAAGGGGAAAATAGGCTTTAATTTCAAATAATTATTCTCATAATTATTTAAAGCCAAAATTTCATAATTAATTTCCATGCATTATTCAAACTTTAAAATTCCACTATAATAGTTCTATATCCTCACAATATTATTTCATAATCGCCCCAAATTTTTAAGGTCCAAAATAAATTTTATAATTATCTTAAGTTTTTCCTCATAATAAGCTTAAGACTTTTGGACTCTACTGGCTATAAGCCTTCTTATCTCAATTTTATTTCCAACTTTCTGGTCCAAAAATTTGGGATGTTACAAAAGTAGCATTTAAAAAGCGAATATGAGAGGGGTTATGCCATACATCCACAATTAATCTCATAATCTGGTGACGAATCACATACCACTATCTCTGGAAAAACACTGCAGGGAAACCATCAAAACCACGGGCTTTATAACTTCCCATACTAAACAAACATTTACGGACCTCCTCACCGAAAAGAATCCGGTGCAATCCCTCCAAAAGGCTATGAGGGATACTAGGCCAGGAGGAAGTAAGCCACCTACGAGTTGGTTCCACATCAAAAAATAGGTTTTGAAAATAAGAAACAACCATACCTTTGAGTTGATCATCTTGTTCCACCCAAATATGGTGCTCATTTCTCAACCTGGAAATTTTATTAAAACTCCTCCTAGTGACCGTCTTTAGTTACCCATTTGTGACGAGACTTTTGGAACCAAAGCATCTCTTCCCGCTTTAAAATTTCATTTAAGCGATTCCTACACTCCAACTCATTTGCACCCAAGAGAGAAGAATCATTATTCACACGCTCCTGGTGTAGCACTTCCAGCTCTGAGCTTAGGCTATTTTTCATCTGGAAAATATTACCTTAAACCTCCCTATTCCAGCGATTCAATGGCATAGCAAAATGAGCTAGCATAATAGGAATGTCAAAGCAAGTCTTCCATTGAGATAACATAAAATTTGGGAATTCAGAGTGGTTCATCCAATCAACTAGAAACCAAAAAGGTCTATCTTGCTTACCTTCTGGAGGACCAGACCATCTCAACAACATAAGAGAATGGTCTGAGCTATATCTCGGTAAATTAATCACGTTCGCCTTATCAATAACCATTCGCCAAGCAACATCAGCAATAACCACGATCAAGCTTCTTGTGCACATGCTCTAAATGAGCCCACTTCGGACCCATCCAGGTAAAGAAACTACCTGACACCCGAATATCATCAAGCTGCCATCCAGTCAAATGATTCCAGAAAACCCGACATGGGCCAATAGCAGCAGCATTGACCCCTTTCTTTTCCTTTATATCCGCAATCTCACTAAAACCTCCAAAAACCAACCATTTATCCAAAGCAGTACTTGCAATACCATCCAGACAATCCCAAAAAGCTTTATGTTCTTCCTCCTTAGGGCTTCCATAAATAGCTGTAAATTGAAAAACATGTCCCATAGTATCCACGTTCACATGAACATGTTGGAAAGAAGTATTTATAATAGAAACCTGAACATCTTGAGATATCCATAGGACCTAGATTCCTCCAGAAAAACCACTTGCTTCCTCCATAAAGGAACTATCAAATCTAATCTTTCTTTGCAACTTCAAACACTTTTCCCCACTAGTTTTTGTCTCAACCAAAACCAAAAGTTTAATATGGTACTTTGAGATCAAGAACCTCAACTGGCGTCCAAGATCATCATTGGCCGCCCCCTTACAGTTCCATATGAGGAACAAAATCATGATAAACGCAATGAAGGGCCAGATAAATTACGCACCTGAGACACTTTACCATTGATTCCCATTTTTACTTTAGCCTTACCACTTCCCAACGGTCAACCTCTCTTTTTATGTGTGCCATTCTTCACAGGGCTCCCATTCTCCTTAGTTGAAATCATAGGCTCACTACTACTAGTGCCATTATCTCGTTTCTTCTCAACACCACTAATGGTAACACCATTCACAATGGGAAGTTCTTCTCCTTCTCGGCCTGAGGTAACACATACCAGGTTAATAGCGTGTGCTTTCTCCTCACTCACCATATTTGAATCCACTCCCTTAATTAAGCTACATTTTAATATACTAATATTGGTCTCTGCATTAGATTCGTCCCCCACGTGATGCCTACAATCATTTACCTCGCAAATAACTAGTTCTCTTCCCTGCACAACAGTTGCTACCTTTTGTTGATCCATAATGGTTGCCTCGGTCATAGCCCCACTACCCCGAGGGTTTATCTTCCAATTTTGCTGTGAAAACTGAGGCATTATAACAGCTCTTTCCTAGTTCCTCCTCTATCGTCACCTTATTCATACCCCCAGGACCCGAGAGCTTCGTTGGCACTTCTGTTATGCTTTTTGCAATAGTATCGCAAATCTTGACAAGTTCCTCCTCCAACACCTGATTAGAAAAAGTTAAAAAACTAGTTTGGCTTGTAGCACTGGAGTCGAACGCATCATCAGTATTACGACCAAAACCATCATTTTTACCCACAACTTGCCAGACACCAGCAATGCTTTTTTTCTGCCTTTCACTGATAGCAGGTTGAATCTTCAAGCATGCAACTGATCTGTGTCCATAGGTCTTACAATTACCACACACTGCTTCTAATCCTTCATACATAATATCTTTTTGCTTGTCTTCTAGAATGTAGTGGAGTTCTAGTTCTTTAGACAAATCAACTTCTACATAAATCCTTGTGAACCGGCCCCTAGCAACCTTGGTGGCTACGACATCCATTTGAATAAATCAACCAATTACATTCCCAACGTCTACCAGCAACTCTGTCTTAATAAACACTGGTGGAAAGGCCGGTAGACTCACCCACATCTTAACCAAACCAACTCATCTACCTCCGGATCAAACTCTGGACTTCACTCCTTCACTGCAAGGTAATGGTTTTGCACTATCCATAATCCCTCGTCTTTGGCCGAACTCATATCTGTCAATGATTCAAAGCGAACCAGATAATATCCATGTGCCACGTCAGTTACAGCGATTCTTCCTTTTCTCGCCTAAAACCACTCTATTCGCTATCGCATGTAGTCAAAAGCAAACCTCCTTCCCGCGGCTTTGACGACAGGGGTTTGTCTCCAGCAGTGCCATACACGGTGCTTGAAGCCTTTTGAGAGTAAGAACATCATTATGCCCTTTGCGTTGTGTTTTTTTGTTATCTCATCGTCTAACTCTGAGGCTTCGTCCAAAGCCGCATCCTCCAACTCCCCGTCCCATACAGAGTGACTCATGTACTACTCCAGTGTATGATCAAGACGTCGACCCTCCCTCCATCGCCATCAATCGGCTGAGAAGGAAACCCTAGCAAAGCCTTTTTGCTTGTCTTTATCAATATACTGAATACAGATTTTCCTTAGTTTAATCGTTAGAGTTAGTAGTTTGAAAAGATACTTTATAAAATTAGATAGCCAAATTAAAATTTTGTATGAAGCAAAGTTACATTACCTAAGATGCAATTTTGTCTTGATATTTTTTGTACAATTAATTCAAATACAAGTATTGAAAACATTAACATTGAAATGATTAAGTAATATTAAAAAAATAAACATGATGGTACCCAAAACAATGATTTTAGATTAAACATGCTAGAGTTAGTAGTTTGACAAGATATTTTATAAAATTAGATAGCTAAATTAAAATTTTGTATGAAGCTAAGTTACATTACCTAAGATGCAATTTTGTCTTGATATTTTTTGTACAATTAATTTAAACACAAGTATTGAAAACATTAACATTGAAATGATCAAGTAATATTAAAAAAAATAAAAATCAATGCCCCTATTCTTAAAAAGGATGAAAGATGAACCCTTAAAAACTTTAAGGGTTAAGGTGTAGATTGACCAATGAAGTGTTACGCTAGGAGCATCTGACACAAAAATATTTGGAAGATATCAAAAATACCAATGAACAATTGAAAGGGAGCAAAAATACCAATGAAAAAATAAATTCCGATGAAAGTAGCACAATCCCGTTTTGGTCTATTCTTTAAAGTTTTAAATTCTTCATTGGTATTTTTGTTTCATTTCAATTGTTCATTGGTATTTTTGATACCTTCAAAATATTTTTATGCCAGATCCTGCGTAGCACTTCTTTGGCCAATTTGACCATAACACAAACTTTAAACTTCATAAACTTTTTAATTTCAACCAAATACCTTCTTTTACAAATTATATGCAATTCATACATGTTGTTCCTAGTTTTTCCTCATCAATTGTATAGTTTAATTACCTTTAGCAGGACATGAACAATCTGCGTGAATCCTCTGCAAGAGGCAGAGACAAGAGCATGAACTGCAACATGAGAACGTATCATGTTGGACTCCATCAGTATCTCTGCAAATGTAGGCCGATCCATGAGGCTTGCTTCCATGAGAGCCTCCTCGCACGCCGCTTGAGACGCTCCGGATTTGATAAGCATCTCCACAACTTCACGGTGGGTATAAGTAAATACCCTTTTTGGTCACTGGAAAAAAGTATGGACCCCTTTTTGATCCCTAACTAAAAATAACTCGTCCCGTCATCCCTAGGAAATCAAAAAACATCTCACGTTAGTCATTCTGTCAGTTAGCTCCTAACGGCGTCACTAACGTTGCTGATGTGTAACGTGAGTTGGTGCAGAGTGCTTCGTTACCTTCAACATTTTTTACTCGTTGAAAAGTCTATTCACTGGCCTCACCGTTGGATTTAGAGAAGTATAAAGATTCAAAGCAGTGAACACTGTCTAACTCCGACGCAAACCTAGGCGAGAAGCACTGCCGTTGTTGCTTGGCTCCATCGGGTTGTGTTGATGGCGGCGG
The DNA here is from genome assembly GCA_025563575.1 of Acacia pycnantha. Taxonomy (NCBI): domain Eukaryota; kingdom Viridiplantae; phylum Streptophyta; class Magnoliopsida; order Fabales; family Fabaceae; genus Acacia; species Acacia pycnantha. Next base: position 2,770,699 of record JAMWYP010000006.1, read on the forward strand.
CGGCGGCGCCTTGGAGTTATCTAGAGATGCTGGTTTCTTTTCGGGGGAAGAAGGCTTCTGCTCGGGCTTGGGCTTGAGATTTGGGGCATCAATAGACAAGCGCGATCTCTGACCGTAGGAAAACTCGGCGCAAAGAGCATCGAAGGAACTGAAGATAGACATCATTTGACGACCATAGAACCGATGGAGTTGACGATAACGTATACAAAGTTAAAGACGAAGTTATATTTGACGACCATAGACATCATTACACATCAGCAGCGTTAGTGACGTCGTTAGGAGCTAACTGACGGAAGGACTAACGTGGGATGTTTTTGATTTCCGGGGATGACGGGACGAGTTATTTTTTGTTAGGGATCAAAAAGGGGTCCGTACTTTTTTCCAGGGACCAAAAAGGGTATTTACTCATGAAATTATAAACGACGTCGTTTTGGGCTTCCTACGTGGCATGTGACTGGACCAACTCACGTTACACATCAACAACGTTAGTGACGCCGTTAGGAGCTAACTGACGGAAGGACTAACGTGGGATGTTTTTTGATTTCCCAAGGATGACGGTACGAGTTATTTTTAGTTAGGGATCAAAAAGGGGTCCGTACTTTTTTCCAGGGACCAAAAAGGATATTTACTCTAAATTAAATATGTGAGTAATACACACGCATATATATATAATATATTTCAACTATATATGCCCTCCCTCATGAATATAATTATCATCCACTGTTTTAATTCATGCAAATCACCAACAGTTGTTATTCAAAAAAAAAAAAAAGCAATATATATGTCCATCAATATGGGTAAAATTTCCGAGCAAAAAATAATATGGGTAAAATTGAAAAGAAACAAAAAAGCAATAATGTTGAGACAAAATTAAAATGAAGTTTATATTTTGGGACTTATTCTCAAATTTGAAGCTTATATTTAAATATGGAGGGAGTATAACATAAAGGATTATTGTGTACCAATCACCTTAAAGTTTTTTTTTTAGAGGTGTCTATACTATATAAAAACTGATAATTCATGAGCCATAACATTATGACTTTTGTTTTTTCGTTTTTTAAAAACATTATATACAATATACACTGAACTAAATAATAGCTCGATTAATTAATTGAATCAGCCATCAAACTTTATATTATACTCCCTCCCATCCTAATTATACTAGCACATTTTAGAGTTGGTTTTGGTCCTAATTATAAGAGCAAATTTTAACTTTTGTCAATTTTTCCTATAATACCCATATTTATACTTTCTCAATAATAATTAAAGACAATAATAATTTAATAATACACCTATACATTTTATAAAGTAAATAATATTTGCAATTCATTAATGTTATATACACCTCAATTATACTTTTTTTATAAAATAATTTTGAGTAATTTTTGTCATATTTTTCCCATATCTCCCTTACTAATACTTCTTCCACAATAATTAATTTAACAACACGCTTATATTCTATCAAGTGATAAATTCTACTTTATTTTTTTATTTTTAAATAAAATAATTTTAATATTCCTTTAAATCAAAATAACCTTTTCATCTTCAGATGCCAATATCTGTAAACTTACTTCATAAACTCTAAACTTCACCATCATAATACTATCTAAAAGCTAAGGACCAACAACCATTATATGTTACGTCTATCATGGAGAAAATATGAGGCAGGTTATATCCTTGTATATAAATGACATGAACGTTGTCATAGAATATGTTTATTGTCTTGTTAGCTAGGCTATCCTCTTCCTCGCTAGATATGTTAACATATTCCTAATCAACGCACTAAACCCGGTTGCCTAGGTCTCCCTAAAATAATCCTAAACGTAACCTACTAATTTTGCTTGATGTAATTTTCAATTTTGAGTAGGGGTATTTTCGAAAAATAATTATAATTAATTAATTTAACTTCTCTTTTTAATCTCTCCAAATTCTGGTAAATAGCTCCTATAATTAGGACCGGAGGGAGTATTAAAAACTATAATAAGCCAAATTTACTGGGATTCACATTACTGTTTCTAAGCCTGTATTTGAGGGCATTTACGAGAGTCTCACATATCCGTTTCTTATAACAAAAATTTATTTAACATACACTGATCCCGACAAGCATTAAATCATTACCAACGTAATTTTTTCTTGAGCTACTAAAAATGTCCTTTTTTCTTTTGAAAATTTTCAATATATTTTATTATAAAGCCTCATTACTATACAAAATATATTTTTATTCTACAATAGTTCTCCCTATGTTTCATTTAGTAGGTAATATAATTTTTAACAATTGCTGAATTTTAGTATCTCTTATGTGCATATGAATGGTTCTTTTTATCACTTCGAAAAAACCAACTTTCAGCGACGATATTTGAAGATGAAAGTTAGATTTTCAGTAATTGGTGCCACTGAAAATTCTGCCCTTCAGCAAGTGACATAGTTTGTTGCCGCTAAAAGTGTTATAATAAGTGGCGATATTGTGAAGTCATCGTTGAAAGTGCACTACTATAAAAATTAGATATTACTATCCTAAAAAACATCCTTATTAAGAAATATGAAGTAAAAAATGAAGGCTGTGGCATTCTTGTAATTATTAAGGAAGTTGAGCTTTTAGTGTCCTAAATTATAGTTTAGGACTCCTAAAATTGATTTTTGGCATCCTAACATTGTTTCAAGACGCCTAAAATCTGAGAATATTGTTTGGCGCCATGGGAAATATCGGAATTTTTTGTTTGGCGCCATGAGATTTAATTTTTTTTTGGAATAAAATTCATTTTTGGCATCCTAAATTTTTTTCAGGACGCCTAAAATCTGGGAATAATTGTTTGGCGCCATGGAAAATATGAGAATTTTTTGTTTGGCGCCGTAAGATTTTTTGTTGTTGGAATTTTGGCGTCGTCAAATAAATTTTAGGACGCAAAAATTAAAACATTGGCGTCATGAAATTTCTTTAGGACGCCAAAATTTAAAAATTGGCGTCCAAAGTTCCCTTTTTCACATTAATAATGAGACTCGATCGATCAACACTCACACGCACACTCCTCTCAATCCCGATAGATCGAAATCATGTCATTTCCCTCCCTCTCCGCCGCGCCGTGGGATTAAAGGAACAACCATATGTTGATAATGCAAATATAGAAGATAAGAGATTAAAGGAGAGTCATCTTTGTCTTTTTTGACTACCTGCTGAGAAATCTTGGTCAAAGGTTTGAAGCAAATGGTTACACTCCCAAATTAGGTTAGTTGCTTTCATTTTATTCACACACACATATATTGTCCTTATATGATACCTTCTTCCTGAGATAGAACAACACTTTTGTCTTATGGCTTCATGGTTTACCATTATTGATTTTAGTGTTTTTAATCTAGTCTTTGAATTTTTTTTGTCTTTCCTTTATTATTAGCCATATGAACTACGTGAACTTGATTAAAAAGGTGATGGGTTCATGGTTTACCATTACCATTACCATTACCATTGAAGTATATGTCAGTAGGAATAATTCCAATGTTCTCTTAGTTGATGAAATTGTTGGATTTAATAGTTGATATTGTTCCGAATTGCTTTAGTTAGTAAGTTTTGTTAAATTAAGCTGAAATTGCTTGTTATTGAAATTTTGGGATGTCTTACTTTTAAGGGGAAATGCTGCCGAATTTTTTTTAAAAGAAAGCATGTCGTTCTTGAAATTGTTATAAACCTGAGTGTTATTGGAAATGTCTTAGCTAGGTGGCAATAAAATGGGTTATAGTTGGATGAATGCGTTGAGAACTAGTGAAGAATATGAGAATGGGGTGGAAGAGTTTATTGAATTTGCTAGAAAGAATGTGGCTACAAAAAATGGGATGTATTTTTGTCCATGTGTTAATTGTTTAAATGGCAGTCTGAAGGGTGAAATATCACCTAGAGGGGGGGTGAATAGGTGATTACAAATTATTTCGCTAATTGCTTAGTCACCCACACAACAGATAAATCAAGGCAAGGTAGAGATAGAGAAGAGGAGATTAACACAGAGAACTTATACTGGTTCGGTCCAAATCTTGACCTACGTCCAGTCCCCAGAAACACTCCGGGATTTCACTATCTTACCCAGAAACACTGGGATTTCACTCACCCGAAACACTCGGGACTTACAATCACAATTACACACTCGCAAGTTGATCCTTCACTCGGACTCACTCCCCTTACAAGTTGTATCTTAGTTGGTCAAGTCTTCATGTATTTATATTGTTTGGTATGAGATGACCGTTGAGGAAGCATTAGAATTTGAATTCAAACGATGCCCATTCCTTATTTGTTCATTCTTTGTATAATTGCTATTGATTGGAAATCCTCCCGTTGGAACGTTGGAGCATTGGAGATGTCCTTAGTCCTTGCCCATGATGCGGTTTTGCCGGATATAGCTCTAACAAGTTGTGACTCATGCTTATCGACCGTTGGAAGATCATTTTCCACTTTTCAGCAAGTTACCCGATTTGCTTCGTTTTCAAATGGAGATTAGAATCTTGAGTGACCCATGATGATCCTGTATTATAACTTGAATATTTGAAAAACTATGAGTAAAACGGTTAGAAACAGGTCATTAAAGATCATCATTAATAATATTGAATGCCGAATCGAAATCTGAAATTTAGATAATATCAGTTTCCAGCGTTCTTGCATATCTTGAACTGACAGCCAATTTTCGAGGGCCATATATCCCTGGTCTGAACTCCGTTTTTGCTGGTTCAAGTCTTGATGGAAAGCCCTTTGAGTCTATTTTCATATTCCACTAATTTAAGCTCAATTGGATTTGTAGTTTGTGAGATACACTCAAAATATTGAAGCTTGGTCTGCTGAGTGGCGGAAATTATACTGTCAATTTCAACAATTCATGACTCTCTCATCTGACCTCCTTTGGACTTGAATCTTATGCGAATAGAACCGTTTGGAAGTCTAGTTTCCAAAACAATTGGTTTCACCTCAATCGGATTTCTGGTTTGGAAGATATTGTCGAATTACCAGAGGTCGCCAGCTGAATACGCGAAACTGAGCTCAGCAGAGTTGCTGATACACACCTTGACTCGAGTTATGTGTGTATGACTCGAGTCAAACCTGTCCAGAGACGAAAAGAACATTTCCTGACTCGAGTTAATGATGCTTGACTCGAGTCAAATCATCCCAGACCACCAAGAACACTGTAGCGAAGGGGATAACTCGAGTTATGTCGACCTGAAACTGAACTTTTGCTGATTTTAACTCTTGATTGATCCATTCCAACTTCCATATGATCTTGAACACTTCTAGCATCAATCTAGGAACTTGAATAAATATATTTTGATTCCATTTAGCAAGTTCTTCCATCTTCCAACTTCCATCTTGATCATTCTTTATCATTTGAACTTCACATCTTCTTTGATTCAATTTCTTTCTTCTTCTTCCTCTAATTTGATACTTTTTGATGATCTTCTACTAAAATAAACTTCACATCCACATTAAATATAAGAGTTAATCAAAGTAGAAGATAAATATATCATTCAATCTTTTTACTCTTAATAATGGCATCTATATAAGACATCATCAAAACTAATCAAAACCAACATTCTCCCCCTTTTTGATGATGGCAAATACTTTAAGAAAAAATATGTATGAATATGAAAAACTAATAAACCCAGCATATTTTTCTTGCCATTCTCTCCCCCTTATTTGTCATTAGCAAAAAGTTGAGTTTAAAGAAGAAATGCTTGTAGAGAGATAAATATTAAAGCAAATTAGAATAAGTCAAAGAATTGATTTTTTCTCCTGATTTGAAATTGTTTTCATTCTTAATATGATGCAATTAGGAATGTTTTTATGAAAACAAGTTTGAAAGAGTTTGGAGAGGTTTTCAAAATATCTTTCACAATTAAAGCATATAAATACCAAACATGTGCAAAATTTACTGAATATAAAAAGACAAAGTTCATAAATGCTCATGTAGGTTTTGTAAGTTGATGAATGATCGATGAAGTCCATTTGCTTGTTTTCTTCTTGTCATTTCAGATCATCTGAAGTGTGCTTCAATGGAAGGATTATGAATATCTTGTATGATGTGAGTAGGACAAAAGTACTATATGAATGAACATGGTCAATACTCGACTTCCATTCTTTGCATTTTTCTTCACAGAGCTCTTCTATAAAGTATAACTCAGCTGACTCCAAGAGGTCTTCTTTTACTTTGTAGAGCATATCACAACTTCAGTGTAATTGATGGCGAAGGCATCTTTCCTCAATTTAATATTTTTTCCTTGTAGAGCATTAAGAAAGATTCTTGCATAGACCGAATTCTCCTGCAACAGCTGTAAGAACTTTCTTGCAAGGAAGAATTATTAGTGCACCCAGATATCAAAGTATCCCTTTCTTAAATGAAATTTTCAAATAAAGATAATGAAAGGAAAATATGATATTAATTCATCATCAAAACTAATACAGCATAGTTGATGTAGATGAGAATGCTTAAAAGGGTTTTCTTCAAATAAATGAGATGAGATTTTAAGATATAAAGCACATGTGATTGTGAAGCTCCCCCTTAATGAACACATAACTTGAAAATATGAAGCTCCCTTTAAAGATACCAAATAATATTGTGACACCAAATGTTATGAGGTTTGAAGTTATCCCTACTTTAAAGAACACAACAAGATATATCAGAATTAAGAACTTTCAAGTTCACTTGGATGGACTTTGAAATTGGTATGAAGAAATTACTTATGCTTTTCATGATGATAAAAATGTTTAAAGCATAGGGAGCATTCTCAAAATGAGTTTGTTTGGGCTAAACTTCTTGAAATAAAATGGAATGAATGAAAACAAGTTAGCCAAGCATGATTATGATATATTATCTCAAAATACAATACCTCACTCAAGTAATATCGTAATCACTTGAGTTACAATCCTTTGTATATTGATATGATCAATATTGAGGATCTCTAGATGTGAATGAGCTTTAGGAGAATGAGTCTCTATAACCATATGCTCTTAATGCATCTTAGAAGCAGAAATGAGCTTTGAATAGGATCCCAAAATTGGTTCTTGCTCATAGCTTCTCATCAATCTGGTATGCTCCTTATCATCTTGGTCTAAACCTCTTGGTAGTGATGGGATGCCACATAATTTGCAGACATAGGTACTGATATGCTTTATTTTGTTTGCCTATGTTCTTTGTCCGACAATACAACATATTGGTCAACTCCTGCAAATATATGTTCTTTGGTACCCAATGATTCTTAGGTCCACATAAGATTAGACAAAACAACTCTTATGCTTGTATACAATTAAATCATATGAACCTTGAGCAAAGAGCATATAACACTTGCAAACAATTAACTGTTTTCAAAGAATGGGGATTTGATCATTTAAAATCAATGAAAACTAGTTTGGCCAAAACTTCTGCAAAGACTGAGTTTCTTTGAAAAGGATTTGATTCATCTCAATTTATTTCTATTTAAATCATAAGCACTTCATGATGGTTCATTTGGTAATTTCATGTTAATACAGCAATTAGAATCAGTCATGATGATTAGATAACAGAAATCAAAATTGGAGTAGAAGTCAGAATCAGAATTAACATCTGAAACAGAATCTGACATTGATAATTGAAGCATAATCAGAGTTAGCAGCAGAATTAGATGAAAACAATAGGTATATACACTGCATATACCAAACTATGAAGCATAAACCATACTGCATAACTTAGAGTATTCAAAATATTACAGAATTGCAATAGAGTTTCAAAAGCAAAAGAAATGATCAAATATTTAATACATGAATTTCTCCTTTTCACATAATTTTACCCAATCAAGTAAATTCAATCCAATGAATCAAAAGGGTAATAATTAAATGATGCCAAGAATATTATTTCTCAATGATAATTTGGAAGTACACTTTAAGTAGGAAGGATGTCATTGATAATAATGCATTTTGAAAAATAACATTCAAAATATGCACTCGAGTTAAGCTATATATATTTGAATCAATAAAAAGTTTATGTAAAAACTTAACTGAGTCATATCTCTATGACTGAGTTATCGATGCAATTTTTGAAAAAAATCATTTATAAATATTTTGACTGAGTTTTTTGGAACAGAGACAAATTTAGAAAATGATGACTGGAGTCATCTCTACTTGACTGGAGTCATAAATGTGATTTTCGCAAACAGAGAAGAAGTTCAAAAATGTTGACTGGAGTCATATCTCTTGACTGGAGTCAAAAATGTGAATTTTTCAAACAGAGAAGAAGTTCGCAAGCTTTGACTCGAGTCATGTTACTTATTTGGAGTCATGTTCTTAAATCCAAGCGAGACAACTCGAGTCATTTTGGATGACTGAGTCATAATTGTGTTTTTCGCAAACAGAGACGAAAGGCGATAAGATGACCGGAGTCATGCAAGTTGACTCGAGTCATATCATAAATACTTAAACCAAGTTTCGTCGATGCCTATGACTTGAGTTACTCTACCATGACTTGACATCAACTTTGAAAATACTTTTTGATTCAACTTTAACCAAGATAACAATATTTTTAGTTGAATCATTAACAACATTTTTGAAAACATATTTAAGATCAATGCTCTCTCTAAACAAGGTGGAAGTCAATATGTTTCAGAATGCTTCAATTTTGAAGAACATGTTAAACATTGAGATCAACAAGTAGAAGAATTTTCTCAGAAGCAAAAGTCATGAAGAAGAACATCCATTAAAGAACCATGCTTAGCACAACATAAATTTACAAGCACAATGACTTGCTATTGACCAAGAAATAATCTTGCCTCTTTGAATAGAGTCTTGAAATATATCAAGGCAAGAACTATAGTTACTAAAAAATGGATAACCAACAAAGTTTATGTGATTGAGTAACAAGATGACTACTAGGAATCATGAAAGGTAAAACACATACTCATTAGTCCAAATGACTAGACACTAGTGCAAAAAAGGGCTTTAAGACTGCCTCATTTGGAGCGGATAATCGACGCACCGGTCTGAAAGGTGTGACCGGTGGCAGTTTTGTAAATAAAAAGAACTTCTTAAACAATGAAGGGCTATAAGACCGCCTCATTTAGAGCGGATAATCGAAGCACCGGTCTTAATGGTGTGACCGGTGGCGCTTTGTAAATAAAAAGAACTTCTTACACAATGAAGGACGCCTCATTAAGACCGGACTAATTATCGATGAGTCCTAAATATGTGACCGGTGGCATATTTGTAAATATAAAGAACTTCTTATTCGATCAATTTTTCATAGATCTTATCCGGACTGTTAAAATAACAACCGGCCTTAAAAATGTTAATAAAAAAATTGAAATATCAAATACTTTTATGTAGAAATCTCATCAAGGCGGACTTATATTTTCTACACTCCAAAATAATACGGAAAAATATAAATATAAAGGTATTAAAGTTTTAAGACCGAACATATATAAAAGCCGGTCTTAAAACTTTGATTTTTAAGACCAAACTTAAAATTTGTCCGGTACTAAAGTTTAAATAAAAAAGTAATAAATGTTAAGACCATTGTTACAGAATGACCGGTCTTAAAAGTAAGACTTTTAAGACCGGACAAAAATTTGGCCAGTACTAAAGTTTGAATAAAAAATTAATTAATTTTAAGACCAGGACATATATAGAGATCGGTCTTAAAGGTTATCTTTTAAGACCGTATATGTGTATTTGTCCGGTCTTAAAATGAACCGCCAAACGTTAACTTCGCGCGGACGCTTTTGTCACTCTCACACTCTCACCGAAGAACCCCTGTTCACGTTGCGAAACCCTTCTGTTCCATTACCTCTCTTCCTCGCCCGCGCACCGTTAGCCTCTGTTACTCCCTCATTTTCTCGGGCATTCCTCTCTTCTGTCTTGAAAATGAACGGTGAAAACGATTCCACTCGTGTTCTTGAAACTCCAGATCTTGGTTTGACCGGGAGGGTCGGACAAACGAACCCTCTTCATCTCACATTGAGCCTCCTCGGCGCCGTGCACGCCGTGGTAGAAGCGGCACACGAATGATGGAAGTATCCCTTAGTCGGAATCTCGGGACGAAGATCGAGATTCATTTTGATGAAAATTTGCAACCTTTCGGTCCTAATAAAAGCACATATACTAGTTTTGTCGGCGCTCTAGTACGCAGCAAGGTTAGCATTTTGACTGATGAGTGGAAAAATGTGGACCAAAAACAATAAAGGATCCTATGTGGGACACTATCCGGCTTACATTCACCGTCCCCGAGTCCGAGAAGTTCAAAGACTCAACATTGTCTTATTGTCTTTGAGCGGTTCGGGAAGTTTAAGACCTTTCTGGCTAACACTTATATTTTTGCCGAGGAGAAGCGACCATCAACCACAGGACAAGTACAAATTTATTGATGAACAAACTTGGCAACAATTTGTTCGAAGCGGACCACTCCTGAAGCTCGGTGAGTTATATTTAGTTTTGTTTGCACTTTTGTTTGCTTATTAACTTTGTGAGGATATGTGAATGTTATTGTGTACATCTAATCCTGTTAGTTAAATGGTTTGGTGTGTGAATAGAAGTATACATTTGCTGCCTTTGTCCTGCATGAGAGGAGCATGTCCTAGTTCCATGCAAGTTTGATATGTAAAGCGTGTAATGGCCATGGTTAGACGTTCTTTGTTAGTTAGTTAGTTATTCTAATATGTGTAGGAACCATTTATGATGAATGAATGAATTGACCGAGTTGGCGGCATTTCGCAACTCCCTTTCCTTTGGTTTTCCCAATTTCTTCTACAATGCTACATCTTCCTTAAGTAAAATGTTGAAACTTGATGAAGTGAATTTGACTAATGTTTGACGTTCATATCAAGCGAAGTTCTCTAATTTCGTTAGTGACATGGCTGGAATTCATAATTGATATATAGTTGTTTTCAATCTGATTCACGAGAAAATAAGGGAAAAATATCAGGAGATTGGGAGAAAGAATGATTGCCCACACAGGGCTTCTCGCGGCGGATATGAAAAGGCCGAAAAAGATTTGATGGCAGCCAAACGGAAGAGATTAGAAGATGAAGCTGAATCCAATCCTTCTACGGTAGTTGACCTGCCGCCATCTCCAATACGTCGCGAGGAGCTCGGTTGTATATTCGGCAAAAGCCAAGCGGCGCCTACACGAGTGAAAAACTCGTGTAGTTCTGAACAATTGTAAGTATCGATATTGTTATTTTTACTTACTAAACATGTTTCATCACTAAGCTTCTCGTTATCCGTATCTTACGGGAAGATCTTAAAAAGAAAGAGGCGAGAGGGATCTTTTGCGTCGGACGGGAGGAATGATGTTCGACCATTGCGACCGGAAAACCAGATCACGCGGGCGTGTAAGGGGATTGGAGGACGGGTAGGCCTAAAGCAATACTTTGGTAAATCCAAACGCCACGAGACAAAGTATGGTTACCGGGAGGAGATGGATCGAGACGGCCAAATTAAGTGAGGAATCGGCGGCGAAAGATGCTACATTGAGGATGTTTCAATCGAGATGAGCAAGATGAAGGAGGAGATGGAGAAAATGAAGTTCCTCCCGAGCTCTCGGCCGAGAGACCAGTGTGGATCCCTTGACACCTTGGTGAACCTATGCGCAGCGAGCACTAGAGGAGCTGCATTGTTGGACGATCGAGTCGAGCAACCTTGTCATCTGTATGTGGAGGATCGTGATGGTCATAGACAATTGGTTGCTAAAGGGACTGTCCACAACTTGGGATCAACTGTACACCACGAACAAATGGGCGATGATGAAGTCGAGTGTCGGTTGAAGAGGTGATCTTTGATGCACTGTCCCTCTCCCAACCGATGAGTGAAGGTTGTGAGTGATGTCAAGGGAACCTTCATCTCTTGGCCAGTGAAGCTTGTAGATGTCTCTACTCCTCCTCAAGCTCCACCCCCTCCTCAAGCTCCACCCCCTCCTCAAGCTCCACCCCCTCCTCAAGCTCCACCCCCTCCTCAAGTTCCATCCCCTACTGCTAACTTGACGGCCAAGGAAAAATAAAAGATTTGGTAGCCAAAAATGGTTTAAAGATAAATCGTGGCTGTCAATGAAGTAGTAGGCCTCCTCATCCTCAACCGCTTTTAGTTGATAATGAAGATGTAGAGTCCATGCTTGCTTCCTGGAGTGAGGTTACTAGTGCATGTGTTCAACTATTTATGAAGTAAGTATCTTCTTCCTTGATTACATAATTGAAATGCACCGTTTAGACACACATATATACATATATACTAATTCCCTCATCGATGTCATTCTTGTAGGTGCATGCACGAGAAACTGGTTCAAGAGGGCAGAATTTCGGATTTTGGATTCTTGTGCCCGGTGTATGCAAGCACAACACTACCTCTGGAATTGAGACAGGAGTACATATCAAATAGGTTGTGTAAAGTGCAAAGAAAGGTGTACTTGTTTCCACACTGGCTCGGGTATACATATATACTTGTCGCAATTCACTTAATATAATTATGCTACATATATATATATCTTGAGTACTTTCTGCTTTGTGAATTTTCAGCAACCACGGCGGTTGGTCGTCATGAACATGGAGTTCCATTATGTTATCTTCTTATGCTCCACTCACGGCGATCCATCGACTACGTTGAAGGTGATGATCACCAAGTAAGAATGTCATTTTGATTGTCTTGTCGAAATCTCTGTTGTGAATTTTCGGTGAACATTGCGATAAATTTCTGATTTTGATGATAGTGCCATGAAGACCTTCCGTGTTGAGGTAAAAAAAAGCGTGGTGCTCAGCTCACAGATCCTAAATGGCACAAAATTAAGGTTAGTACATAATTGGACATGACATAATTGCCTTCTGAAGTTGGTCGATAAGCTATATATGCTCTTATATATATTTATTGTTATTTTTAGACCCGTCGGCAACCGGAACGATCGAACTTATGTGGCCCGTACGTCATGAAACACTTATATGATATTGTGACGGAGGAAACACTAAAGTCACTTTAAGGGTAAGATGTTATGGCTGAATTCGATCCGATGGCTTAATGTTACATATGAAATATGCACATAATATGTTAATTCTGTTTTGTCTTTGATGTTACGAGAGGTTTGCTGTGAAGAGCCATTTGATGATGATGAAATCGAGCACATACGCGAGGTTTTTGTGAATATCTGTATAAACTAGTCTTAGAAAATCCAAGTCAAGACAATAATTAATGTCCTAAATTAATTCATTTGTAAATAATATATGATCTTTGTAGCAACAATAGCCTTACGTACATTTGTTTATTTTTCGACTAGCTAATTCATTCATTTGTAAATATAGCAATGTAATTCAATAATAAATTTGTTTATTTTTTCGAACAATTTGTGTGTGTCCATTTTGGGTTTCGAATGAATGGGATGGTGGATAAAGCTATTTAGTGCTTGAAATTTGAGGTACGGGCGGATGTTGAAAATGAGCCAGATGAGTCTCTGAAAAGTATTCGCGACTTTTAGGACCGTATATTTTTTAAAAGTGCGGTCCTAAAGGTCTTCGTCCATTTTAAGACCGTATATTTAACAAATATCCGGTCCTAAAAGTCTTCGTCTAATTCTAAAAAATTTGGGTAGAGACTTTTAGGACCGTATATTTGTTAAAAGTACGGTCCTAAAATCTTCGTCCATTTTAAGACCGTATATTTAACAAATATCCGGTCCTAAAAGTCTTCGTCTAATTCTAAAAAATTTGGGTAGAGACTTTTAGGACCGTATATTTGTTAAAAATCTGATCCTAAAAGTATAGAAAATATACGGCTAAATTATTAGGACCGTTTATTTGTTAGTAGTCAGTCTTAAAAGTCTTCATTTTATTTAATAGATTGCCGAAACCTTTAGGACCGTATATTTGTTAATTGTCCGCTCCTAACTTTAAATTTTAAAATAAGGCTTAATTTTTAGGACCGAGGAATTTTATACGTCCGGTCCTAATATTCTTCATTTAAATAGAGTTGGTGACTCGATTTTCAGACATATCGTTAGGGTTCAAGGCAACCATGTTTCTGGCGTTCTTCTCAAGTTTTGTGCTTCGTTGTTCTCGTTTCTACTTTTTTGGATGTGAAGAACGTCATCGGTGTCCCTTTTCTTTTTGTCGGAAAAAGAAAGAAGATAACGAAAACGACACTGAAAATTTTCATCACATCAGGAAAAGTAGAGGGGAAGACAACGATGGTCCAAACTTGAGAATAGTCGTCACTCTGTTTGTTTTTATTCGAAAAAGGTAAATAATGTTTTTGTTTTGTTTTGTATGGTCGCAGCTGTTAACTTTATTCGCAAATTTTTAAGATTGATCACCACGAATAGGACAATGTTTTGTTTGTTCTTGTTGTCGGAGAAAAAAGAACATAAAGTTAAAGACAAACAAGGAAGGCGATTGGGAAATAAAAATTTTATTTAATAATTTTTTTTTTTCTGCTGCCTCGTGAGGCAGCAGTACAAAAAAAAAAAAAAACTTAAAAATTTCTAATCCTCCCCATCGTTGTCGGAGGGGAGGGAAGGGTCGGAGACGTCGTCATCAGAGATATGGTACTCAACGTCATTGGCGTCGAGTACCGCGTCCAGCTTTGTTGTTGACGGCGTGATAGACCTGAAAAGTTGGCCCAAGCGTCGGTCTATATGAGCGGCGCGGGCTATCAGTGCTCGCGGCATTTGTTGGAAGTTCGGGTTCGGAGGCAACGGAGGAGGATATGGAGGTGCCTCTCGCCCGGCCACGAGGACCTCGTCGTGGTGGAGGAGCCATTACGGTGGAGGTTGTAGGAGGAGATGGAGATGAATGTGAAGAAAGTAAAGTAACAACGGGTTTAAATAGAGAACTCATCACGAAGAATGTGAAACGCGGAAACATTAACGAGGAGACGCATATTTGCTCGAATACGAGGAGACGCCTAGTTGGGAAGTTTATGTGGAAGCCGAAGAGACTCGAATTCATTTCAACAATGGGGAAGGACTCTTGAAAAGAATGAACTTTCATTTCAACAATGAGTTTTAGGACCGGATATTTGATAAAAGGACGGTCTTAAAAGTAATTGAATTAAAAATTAGTTTTAGGACCGGATACCAAGTAATATATCGGTCTTAAATGAGTTTTAGGACCGGATATTTGATAAAAGGACGGTCTTAAAAGTAATTGAATTAAAATTAGGACCGGATATAAGATAAAAGTCCGGTCTTAAAAGTTTGTATAAAAGTAAATTGACGAATTCATCATCGACGTTTATCTCTCCTGCCATCTGTCTTTATATACTCCACACACTACCTCCTCTTTGTCCTTGTTAACTCCTCACTTCCTAGCTCTCTGCCCCAACTTCTCAAAATCCTCAAACCATGGTTAGATACAAGCAAGCGCTCGTAGGGGTGCATACACGCCTCACTCTCGTGCCATGGCTAGATCATTATATGGTGCGCCTCCTCCGGCGACAGTGCGTCGTATTGTTTCCGAAGACTCTCGGGTCGTTGGACCCACTGTTATTTCTTCGGATGATGAAGAGATTGCTCATGCCGCACCCCCTCGATCCTTACGCCGATCCTTTTCTTGCTTGAGTTCAACCGTCATCTTGAAGTGGCCATGCGGATGTTCGTAATCCCCCTCTCCAACTGTTGGCCCAGCGCGCCTACCTCGACCCCTCTCCGCTCTCTGTAATGATCCATTCATATTGCGGGTGGAGAGAATAAGACAACAACTTGCTGATCTCGGCGGGAAATTAATGCTCTTCACGCCGAAATCGCCGAGGTTGTTCAGTCAAATTCTTGTGGATGATAATATTCAGCTTGTTTTTCATTTGTGTTTTTGTTGTTGTGTATATATTCTGAAGTAATGTAAGAAACATTAAGAACACTGTATGAATTTTTTGGCTCTTCTCCAGTAATTCATTAAAGAAACTTATTCTCCAATTTTGCTTTATTTTTGCTTTATTTTATTGATTTAATATACCAATCACGAAGGCCATTAAGACCAGGACATTTTATTTTA
Organism: Acacia pycnantha; assembly: GCA_025563575.1. Classification (NCBI taxonomy): domain Eukaryota; kingdom Viridiplantae; phylum Streptophyta; class Magnoliopsida; order Fabales; family Fabaceae; genus Acacia; species Acacia pycnantha. The sequence continues at coordinate 2,786,653 of JAMWYP010000006.1, forward strand.
TAAGTAACGGATCTAAAGATAATTTGAATTTTAGGACCGGATGTTTTATAAACCTCCGGTCTTAAAACTTAAAAATCTAATAAAATTTTAGGACCGGATAATTTTAAAACTCCGGTCTTAAAATGTTAGTTGTATCTTTAGGACCGGACATTTAATTAATAACCGGTATTAATAAAATCCAAAAAGCTAAATAAGGTATCTTTGTCGCGCGGAAAAATTAAATTTCCCTCTCTGAACTCTTGTCGCGCCGAAAGTGAATACTCAGGTTCCGACTCGAAATTTCCCTCTCAGCTTCGTCGCTGCTTCGCGTACCTTTCTCGACAATCACTCTCTGGTTCCTTAGCTAAACGTCTATAGACGAAGCTGTAAGAGATGTTTCGGTTAAAACTTTATTACTTTCCGACTTATCGTTCTTGGTTTTCATGGGTTTAACGAAATCGGTGTAATGTTGTTATGGGTATTCTCTGTTGTTAACGAATATTGTTTTTGAAGATTATATTTGCACTTTAGACCTACCCAACTGACCAACAAGTGTTTTTAGGTTACTCTTGTTGTCTTGTCTGCAACATCAACGTTCGTGAGCGGAGAAGTAAGACGACTCAGCAAACGCATATGCTACAGGTTAGTCCACAAGACCTTCATCCCTTGCATTTAATTTCCTCGTCTTGCATTTATTTTGGTTCTTCGATTCACTGTGATGCATTTATGACCAAAAGTAATTCTTAATTCGTCTAAATAATATATAGGAATTCTACTATGGATCACAGTTGGATAGATGCTTTACGAACGAGTATTGAATATCGAGAATGGGGTTAGGGAATTTATAGAATTTGCTAAAAAAATGCCCATGATGATGGGGAAGTATTATTGCCCTTGTGTAAAATGTTTGAATGAGTGTCGACTATGTCACGAAGTTATACGCACACATTTAATTTGTCACGGATTTTGTAAGACTTATACGGTATGGGTATGGCATGGTGAACAAGTGCCATCAAGTGGGAAACAACATGGGGAAGTGGCCTTTGATGATAATGACACGGATATGGATGATCGCATAGAGGACATTATCCGTGATGTAGGAGAAGAGGCTTTTGAGCGATCACATGCATATGGTAATATGTGCAGTGATGCTGAGACACCGCTATACCGTGGGTGTAAAAAATACCAATTGTTGAACGCTGTATTGAAATTGGTAAGCTTGAAGGCACGTCATGGATGGAGCGACAAGAGTTTTTCAGAATTGCTTGAGGCTTTGAAGGACATGCTTCCGGATGATAACGTGTTGCCGCATCGCTACTATGATGCTAAGAAGATACTTTGTCCACTGGGGATGGAGTACAAAAAGATCCATGCATGCCCGAATGATTGTGTATTATATAGAAAAGAGTTTGAAGAGAAGCGAGTTGTCCGATGTGTGAAACCCCACGGTACAAGTCGGATAAGGGGCTGCAAAAGTGTTGTGGTATCTTCCAATCATACCAAGGTTCAAGCGGTTGTTTGCGAATGAAAATGATGCAAAAAATGAGGTGGCATGCGAGATGAGAGGATTTCGGATGGACGGCTTCGACATCCGGCCGATTCTTCTCAATGGAAGAAGATCGATCAATTATTTCCGAACTTCGGCGAAGAACCTAGGAACCTCGGGCTTGCCCTTAGCACGGATGGAATGAATCCCTATGGAAGCCTTAGCGGCATACATAGCTCATGGCCCGTAGTCCCGATTGTTTACAACTTATCTCCTTTGTTATGCATGAAACGAAAGTACATCATGTTGTCTATGTTGATTTCAGGACCAAAACAACCGGAAATGACATAGATGTTTACCTAGAGCCCTTGATCGAAGACTTGAAGGAGTTGTGGGAAGAAGGTGTCGATGTTTTTGACTCTTTCAAGAAGGAGGTCTTTAGAATGAGAGCCATGATATTTTGTACTATAAACGACTTCCCAGCATATGGGAACTTGTCAAGGTATAGTGTAAAAGGCCATAAAGCATGTCCGGTTTGTGAAGAAGGCACATGCTACCATCAACTTCAACATGGAAGAAAGACGGTGTATCTTGGACATAGGAGATTTCTTAGACGGGGCCACCCATATCGTCGATTAAAGAAGGCCTTTTTTGGTGGCCAAGAGTATGAAGAAGCTCCGGTGGCATTGGTGGGAGCAAGTGTATGAAAAGGTTAAAAATATCAGTGTCATCTTCGGTAAGCATGGAAAGAGTAGAAAAGAAACAAATATATGGAAGAAGAGATCTGTATTCTTTGATCTTCCCTATTGGCGCAATCTTGATGTGAGACAACGTATTGATGTCATGCATGTGGAGAAGAACGTATGTGATAGTATTGTGGGCACGCTTCTCAACATACAAGGTAGTTCGAAGGATGGTGTGAAGGCAAGATTGGATTTGCAAGCAATGGGAATACGCGAAGACTTGCATCCAAGGCCATATGGGAAGAGAACTTATTGTCCCAGGCTTCTCATACTTTGTCTAAGGATGAGAAACGAAGCTTTTGTGAGTGTTTACATGGCACAAAAGTTCCCTCGGGGTATTCTTCAAATTTTAAGAGGCTTGTCTCGATGAAGGACTTGAAATTAGTAGGCCAAAAGTCTCATGACTGTCATGTCTTGATGCAACAGCTACTCCCAGTAGCTATTCGAGGATCGCCGAATATGATCTTCGGGTCGTTTTGACTAGACTTTGTTTCTTCTTCAATGCGGTTTGTAGTAAAGTTTTCAAGATTGAAAAGTTGGATGAATTGGAGAATGAAGGATATCTTATCTTGTGCCACCTTGAAAAGCTTTTTGTTCCTTCATTTTTGACATCATGGTTCATCTCATTGTTCATCTAGTGAGGAGATAAAGTTGTGCGGACCTATCCATTTACGGTGGATGTACCCTATTGAAAGATCTATGAAATTCCTAAAAGGGTATGTGAAGAACGCGTACGGCCGAAGCATCAATTGTTCGAAATATGTTTCGAAGAGGCCATGGAATTTTGTCAAAATTATTTGGCCAAAGTAAGACATATTGGGCTTCCAAAACGTCAGCATGCTGAAGGGGGTAGACGTGGGGCTTCGGTAAAGAGTGTGGATCGTGATGAATTGTCACAAGTCCACTTATACATCTTGAATAATGTTGATGAAGTTCAAGCCGGCATATACGCACATAAAGAGGCTGTAAGGAAAGAGAACCATCGAATGACCGAACAAAGGTTGATTAGGGAGCATAAAGAACTTTTGCAAACTGGTTCAAACAAAAGGTCGAGGGATCTGAATGTGTTTCGAGACAATGAAATGGTTAGCACGTGGTCCCGAGTTTGATGTCATAAGTTGGAATTCGTATGTGATCAATGGTTATACATTTTACACGAAGTCCCTAGATGATAGGAGCACAGTCCAGAACGGTGGTGTTATGTTAGAGGTGAATCTATGCACTTCTCCGGTTCGAAAGACAAGAGGCCTAAATTGGCGGTCATGCCATATTATGGGGTTATTGAAGAGATTTGGGAGGTGGACTATGTCAAAGTTAGATTTCCCATCTTCAAATGCAAGTGGGTTAATGTCAATAATGGTGTTCAGGTCGATCGACTAGGATTCACTTTAGTCGATGTCAATAGTAGAAGTTTTGGAGATGAACCTTTTATTATGGCAGATCATGCAAAACAAGTGTTCTATATCACCGATCAAGAAAATAAAATGTGGTGCGTAGCTCTCCAAGGAAAGAGGGTCATTGATATTGATGAGGAAAGTCATTCAAATTATGGTGATCTTCACGAGAGTACTCCTTTTACAAAGGGTCTCTAGGACATGAGCGAAGAAGATGAAGCGGATAATGAACCCGGCATAAGAAATGATCATCAAGAAGGGATATGGGAGGATATCACTTTATAAAAGTGTCAATTCATAAGGTAATTAATATTCATATGCAGTATTCTTAGAAAACTTTAAGGTTTTAACAATTATTATATCTTGTCTATGTTCTTAATTAAACAATGTCATCATTGAATATGAATTTGTTCTTGTTTTGTTTTTGTGGGATCCGTTTCAAAGGGGCATGTTATAAAAGAGGATGCATGTTACGTTGTTGGGTGGGAATCAAATGAAGGCATGGTGAATAATATATTGGACTACATTTGTATGTTGAATTACGTGCTGCATGTATTGTAACTCATTGCCTTTGTAATTAGTTATATGTTAGCTTATTGTATAAATTACTTTAGTTGTTTTAGACTTAATTAAGAGGCCATATAACTCATGGTGGATAATATTTGTATTCTTTTTCCCAATTCAATTTATTCATGTTCATAGCTTGTAGCTTAAAGTATATCGATTTTTATGTGTTGTTTTGGATGGTGGATTTGTGTATATATATTGATCAGGAAGAACAGAACAGGGGAAAAATACGGGAAAATTTAGATCGCAAATAAAAATACGCTCTTAAATGTTCAAATATTAAGACCGGATGTATATATAACACCGCTCTTAAAGGTGTTAAGCCGGTCTTAAAAGTTGGTCTTTTAAGACCGGTCCATTGAAAAAGTCGGTCTTGAAAGTCAGTCTTTTAAGACCGGGTAATTGAAAAAGTCGGTCTTAGAGTCCTCTATCTTTAGGACCGGATTGATATTTGTTCGGTCTTAATATTTGGATCTTTTAAGAGCGGTCGATATTTATTTAGTACGACTTTTAAGACCGAAGGTTTAAAATGTCCGGTCTTAAAGAAAATCTTTAAGACCGTGTAAAAGTCCGGTCTTAAAGGTCGACTTTTAATACCGCCTGGAACAAGACTGCTCGCGGGTCCGGTCCTAATGTACCTTTTTTGTCCGATCTTAAAAGCCTTTTTTCCACTAGTGAGAGTTCCATAACATCATCCTAGTGAGTTATTCCATTAGTGGTTAATACATTATTATTTAATGCACTAATGAACATTTATAAAAATTGGAATAACTTGGCCAATGAGAATTTATGCAGTAGGCATAACACACTCACTCAAGCAACACATTGAACATCAAAGATCAATATGTGACTCATGGGGAAAATTCTACAAAACAGATTTGAAGCATATCCAATATTCAGTATACAACATTAACTTCCCATTTTGAAAACATCATTTGAAAGTAATCAAGGTATTTTTCAAATCTATACGAAATGCTTTCAAAGTATGAATACTTTTCAAAATGTTTGCATGTATCTTTATAAAACAAGGTTAATTGAAATTCAAACAGAATTTAGAATTGTGCATTTCAAAGACATAAACTCAGAAAGTTATGCACAAATTCACTTATAGTCCATTTAGCAATCTAGAAACATTTTCAAGGTCATAAATGATTGATTGCTAATTCAATGATGGACAAGTATTCATTACCCAAATATGAATTTCATATAATCACAATATGGGGTAAGGATTAGATATCACCGTATTTTCTCTTGTCCTTGTGGAAGATTGCTTGGTTGAGATGGATTGATGTGGATAACTCCTTTTCCAATGTTCACCATCATCATCCAGCATAGCCTGTTTAGCTTCCTCAAGACTTGGATTATTTCTCTATGTTGCATTCTTGAGAAGCTTTTTCTCCTCCTACAAAGCCATATAAGTCTTTTTCTTTCTTGGTATCCAACCTTACTTGGATCCAATCAACGTTAGTTTGTAGGAACCAAAATTTGCATGCTCTTATGAATATGATCAATTCAACATAATTGAGCATAATGAACTAAACATGATTTTATGCATAAAAGAGATACTTTCTTTTCAAATCATCATGTATGCATAAAAAATTAAGTTATTTAACACTGCAATCCCTTTGAAAAATAAATCAGGATGTGAGGGCTCAATTTTAAAATTAGTTTGCAATGTTCATTCCTAAAGTTCTGAGAATATAAAACCTCAATGGATATTTCAAATGATAACATAGGAGGTTTTACCATTGTATACCTTTACCTTAGGTACTTGGAGTATTGCCTTTGCTTACCAATTGGTTCTTCATATGTCTTTCCATGGGTTTCGCAAAGCTCTCTCAAGGGGTATAGACTTCAAGAGTCTTTGCTTGGCACATGAGAGATTTTCCTCTTTTGTTCTCCTCAAGATATTTGAATGGTACTCTATGGTAGTTTGTTCTTGAGGTGGAAGATACCCTTATTGCTTGTATCCATTGCTTCTTATAATTTAACTTTGTAGTTCTAGCAATGGCTTCTCCATGAGTTCTCCTAACAAACATGAATCTCCTTTTAGGTTCATGAGAAACTCTTGGACTTTTCTTCCTCTTCTCGTACCTTGATGTCCATTGATATTCAAATCATCCCGCATACATGGAGTACTAGATGGATATTTTGGTACCCACTTATACTTGGGTCCTTGACTGTTAGTAGTGGACTTTACTTGTCCTTTAGGAACCCAAACAAATTTATTTCTCACATTATAATTTCTCCTAATATAGCATGTATGAGAAATATGTCCAGATTTACCACAATAATTGCAAACAACATGATTTTCGAAAACATGTTTGTTTTTCAAAATATAATCAGTAAATGGTTGAAGAACAATTTTATGCAAATGTTCAGAATCATTTTTCATAACTATACAAGAAGAAATGGAATTGTTTACCACATGTACATCTTGAGCTCCAGATAATGATTTAACACAATCTTGCATAAACTCTTCCTGGGAATCATCTCTCTCTTGTTCTTCTGTATTGACTAGATCGAGGAAGAGATCTAAGATTTCTCCTTCTCCATTCTCCACTTCCAGTTGTTCATCAATTGTGGATACGCAGCTTATAGTTTCAGATGAACTGTCAATATTTTCAACTTCAACATATTTGTTAGAAGAATATATAGAATCAAGAGTATCCCAAATATCTTTAGCATTAGAGCAACATTTGATTTTTATAAAATCATTTTCGGTTAAAGCACTATACAAAATTTTCATTGCTCTAATGTTCAATGAAAACATTTTCTTTTCTTTTTCTGTCCAATCCTTTCTCGGTTTAAAATCATAGACATTTATAAAAACATTCCACATATCAAAATCAGTTGCTTTGATAAAACTAGTCATTCTAGCTTTCCAAAACCAAAAATCAGCATCTTTGAAAAACGGTGGAAAAGTATAATCAAAACCTTCTGAAAACGAACAGCTCCCAAAAATAGCCATTGATAACTCTTGAGACTGTGAAGTCCTTTAAACAAGAGCCTGGCTCCGATACCAAATGAAGGGTGAAATATCACCTAGAGGGGGGGTGAATAGGTGATTACAAAATTCTTTCGCTAATGCTTAGTCACCCACACAACAGTTAAATCAAGGCAAGGTAGAGATAGAGAAGAGGAGATTGACACAGAGAACTTATACTGGTTCGGTCCAAATCTTGACCTACGTCCAGTCCCCAGAAACACTCCGGGATTTCACTATCTTACCCAGAAACACTCGGGATTTCACTCACCGAAACACTCCGGACTTACAATCACAATTACACACTCGCAAGTTGATCCTTCACTCGGACTCACTCCCCTTACAAGTTGTAATTGTACTCCCTTACTTAAGGTTCCACAACCTTAAGATTTACAGATGTTTAGATAATCAAATAGTGTTTAAACTCCTCACTGAGTAGATAAATGATAAACACTGAAGCTCTAAGTATCAAAGATATTGTACAGAAAGAAAACTGAAAGAATGAATAAACAGCTCAAGTGCTTTTCGTTTCTGCTTCTTCCATCTGTGTCTTAGTTGGTCAAGTCTTCATGTATTTATATTGTTTGGTATGAGATGACCGTTGAGGAAGCATTAGAATTTGAATTCAAACGATGCCCATTCCTTATTTGTTCATTGCTGTATAATTGCTATTGATTGGAAATCCTCCCGTTGGAACGTTGGAGCATTGGAGATGTCCTTAGTCCTTGCCCATGATGCGGTTTTGCCGGATATAGCTCTAACAAGTTGTGACTCATGCTTATCGATCGTTGGAAGATCATTTTCCACTTTTCAAGAAGTTACCCGATTTGCTTCGTTTTCAAATGGAGATTAGAATCTTGAGTGACCCATGATGATCCTGTATTATAACTTGAATATTTGAAAAATATGAGTAAAACGGTTAGAAACAGGTCATTAAAGATCATCATTAATAATATTGAATGCCGAATCGAAATCTGAAATTTAGATAATATCGCTTTCCAGCGTTCTTGCATATCTTGAACTGACAGCCAATTTTCGAGGGCCATATATCCCAGGTCTGAACTCCGTTTTTGCTGGTTCAAGTCTTGATGGAAAGCCCTTTGAGTCTATTTTCATATTCCACTAATTTAAGCTCAATTGGATTTGTAGTTTGTGAGATACACTCAAAATATTAAAGCTTGGTCTGCTGAGTGGCGGAAATTATACTATCAATTTCAACAATTCATGACTCTCTCATCTGACCTCCTTTGGACTTGAATCTTATGCGAATAGAACCGTTTGGAAGTCTAGTTTCCAAAAAAACTGGTTTCACCTCAATCGGATTTCTGGTTTGGAAGATATTGTCGAATTACCAGAGGTCGCCAGCTGAATACGCGAAACTGAGCTCAGCAGAGTTGCTGATACACACCTTGACTCGAGTTATGTGTGTATGACTCGAGTCAAACCTGTCCGAGACGAAAAGAACATTTCCTGACTCGAGTTAATGATGCTTGACTCGAGTCAAATCATCCAGCACCACCAAGAACACCGTAGCGAAGGGGATAACTCGAGTTACAAACTTCATGACTCGAGTTATGTCGACCTGAAACTGAACTTTTGCTTATTTTAACTCTTGATTGATCCATTCCAACTTCCATATGATCTTGAACACTTCTAGCATCAATCTAGGAACTTGAATAAATATATTTTGATTCCATTTAGCAAGTTCTTCCATCTTCCAACTTCCATCTTGATCATTCTTTATCATTTGAACTTCACATCTTCTTTGATTCAATTTCTTTCTTCTTCTTCCTCTAATTTGATACTTTTTTGATGATCTTCTACTAAAATAAACTTCACATCCACATTAAATATAAGAGTTAATCAAAGTAGAAGATAAATATATCATTCAATCTTTTTGCTCTTAATAATGGCATCTATATAAGACATCATCAAAACTAATCAAAACCAACACAGTCGACGAGATATTGCTGATATAAGGGATCACCTACTTTGTGATGGAATAAACCTTCAATACACAATGTGGATATGGCATGGTGAGGAGGTAAGTACCAGTGTGTCCCACGGAAATGAAGTTGAGGTAGATGATGATGGAATGGAGAGAATGATTCATGACGTTGAGGTAGAATCTTTTGCACAACCGCTTGAATATGATAGCATGCGGAGTGATGCAAAGACACCTTTATTCCCTGGGTGTATTAAGTATACACGGTTGACTGGGACCTTACATTTGGTCAACTTAAAGGTAACTTGTGGGTGGACCGATAATAGTTTCACGTCGCTACTTGAATTGTTGTGTGATATGTTGGCAGATGATAATGTACTTCCAAATCGTATGTATCAGGCCAATAAAATCTTGTCTACGATGAGTATGGAGTATAAAAAGATACACAGTTGCCCTAATAACTGCATATTGTACATAAATGAGTATGAAGGCCTTAGTAATTGTCCGAAGTGTAAAACTTCATGTTACAAAGTGAAGAAAGGTGGTGGTTCTGGAGATGAGACAACAAAAAGGTAACCTTTGAAGGCATTGTGGTATCTTCCAATAATACCACGGTTGAAGCGTCTGTTTACTAGTGAAGCAATGACGAAGAAGTTGAGATGGCATTCTGAAGAGAGAATATCTGATGGAAAATATCTTCGGCACCCGGCTGACTATTCGCAATGGAAGAAAATAGATGAAATGTTCCCTCAATTTGGCAGTGAGCCAAGAAACCTTCAGCTGAGGCTTTGTACAGATGGCTTCTGTTACACCCTTACCGGCTTCGCCTTTTCGGGTGGCGGGTTAAAGGGATTTCTTTTAATTGTTACCCTTCTTTGATTATTAGTCCATTTCGTTATATATTAGAGCACGCACAACAGAGCATATGATTGGTTTGGACAACTACTGTACTGGTAAAAGTAAAACAAATAGAAAGTAAAAGTCTTAAAGGGTTAAGGGTACAGTCATCCCAAAGAAAATCAACATAATAATACAATCATCCAAAAAGTAAAATACAGAATACGATAGGGCATTCCTATTCTTCACCGCACTGCCAGGCCCTACCTTTCCAAAAAGCGTCTTCTACCGCAGGCATGCTTCCCTGCAGCTACAGAAGTGTCTAGAGTCCGATAGTGGCCCCTAGAGTAACCATCAATACTCATGCACTAAATGTGTAAGGTGTATGCATGCAACCATGTCAAATGCGTAAACAAAGATAATATGCCAAATACACCGCATATGCAAATAGAACCATATACACAAACTGTCTTCGCACTGTTGAGCCACCTACCAAGGCAGGCTCCGGAATTACCGGAATCACAAGCCCATCTCTATTGGATCGCCACTCAAGGCAGACTAATAATTGAATATTTCATACACTTATTTTTATATCATGATTAATAATTTAGGACTCTTTAGTTAATAAATAATGACTTTTATACTTATTTGAGCTTTGGGCCTTTGATTAGATTTTAGCCATTTTTAATGATAAATTTCCAGTTTTACATTGCCTCACTATTTTCACCATAACTCTTGAACCAGACATCGGATTTGCCTCATTCTTGTCTCATTTTTCAGATGATTCAGAGAGCTACAATTGTTATGCAGACTTGAAGGGAAAATTCGGACAAGAGGGCGGTCAATTTTGGATCCAAAGACATATGTACATTTCTGGATATTTATTGGGCCCGAATTTTGTATTAAAAAAACCATTTGTTATTTATTTCGTTTTGGGCCATTGTGTAGGCCTAGCCCATTTCCATTTTAGGTTAAATTTAAGTTAGGCAGTAGCCACAAACAACTTATGTCATTATGTTTTTACATATTTTCGGATTAAACACAGAAGTTTCATTTTCTCTGCAATGTTCTTCGCGTCCTTTGTCTATTCTTCAATTTTTCCAGCCATGCTTGGCTAAACTTCTGTATTAGCCCACGGATTGAGGATTCCACTATCCAGAGGACTCGTTCTTAATGGTAACAAATTTGTTTTTGTTTTGTAATTTCGGATTCGATTTACTTTCGGATTGGGTGTTAGATTTAATGTCCAGATTGAGAAATCCCAAGGATTCAGTTCGAACTAGGTTTAAGTTCTTGCTGTGCGATCGCACAGTGATACACCATTGTTCCAATAAACGCTAGGCGATCGTCTAGTTGAGGGATTTTCTAGACGAACGTAGATATTTCGGTTCATCCAGAATCAATCGCGAGTTCGTCTCAAAATCTGTTTTCGTCTGAGGAAGGAAAGTGGTGGAATTCGAGATCCTGGGTTAATCTTCTGTTTATCTATTTAATCTTCGTTTTATCTGTTTCTGTTCAGTTCTATTTTATTCTTCACTGCATTAAAAAACTCCCCCCATATTGCTTACTGTTCTGTTTCGCTATTACTGATTTAAACCTATTGGTTCTCTATGTGTTTTGATGATAACTGACAATTGTAACACCATGTTAAAGTTTGTCTTTGTTAAGTTGAAAAACTTACTGTCAAAGACAAACTCGAGTTTTGGTTTGGAAACTTGAGTTTAGACTTAACAGAGAGTAGCTCAAGTTTTTGCAAACTTAGACAAACTCGAGTTTTGACTATACAGAGAGCTCCTAAGTTTTTTCAAAGACAAAGCAAACTCGAGTTTAGTTTTAATGAACTCGAGTTTTGACAAGACAGAGAGCTATAAATTTTTTTAAGCTTAGCAAAACTCCAGTTTCCATTTGGAAACTGGAGTTTGTGCTAGACTGAGAGTTCTCTAAGTTTCCAAGTTTTGTTGGAAACTCGAGTTTGGGTTTGGAAACTCGAGTTTACAGCATACAGAGAACTATACTCCATTCTAAACTTGTGAAAACTCTAGTTTTGATTGAAAACTCCAGTTTGCATAAGACATAAAGTTTTTCAAAGTTTTCTCACTTATGAGGAAACTCGAGTTTAGTTTTACTAACTCGAGTTTAGGACTTAAAGAGAAAAACTCAAAGTTTCTTAAGCCTTGAAAACTTCATTTTTAATTTGAAAACTCCAGTTTAGAACATACAAAGAGTTTTCCATTTTACTAAGATTTATGGAAACTCGAGTTTCACTTTGTAAACTCGAGTTTAGGCCAAGCAGAGAGCACTGTTCTATCTGAACCTTTTGAAAACTACAGTTTGGTTTTGGAACTCCAGTTTTGAGCTTTTGGACTTAAACTTGTTTTTCATTATAAAAGTCCAAAACTCGAGTTTGTCACTTAATGACTCAAGTTTTGTACTTGTCTCAAAACTTGCTTTAAAGATCAAATCGCGAAATTCTTCTCTGGATGAAGAAAACTCGAGTTTAGTTTTGGAAACTCGAGTTTAGGCTTTTAATGACAAATGAAAACTCCAGTTTGGATAAACAAACTCGAGTTCGTGTCGCAGAATTTGAAGATCAAACTGCTCGATTTTGTGAAATCTTTATGAATGATCTTAATACTTCTTATCATCACTCATTACTATTCCTAGCTATGTTTAATCAGTTTGCTAATGATTTCAGATGGTTTAGAGAATATTAAATGAAGATTTAGACAAAAGCAAAAAGTGATGTCAGCTCATTAAATTCCAACGTTTAGACCACTTTTTTGCTGTTTTTAGTTTCGGTTTCGTGATTTCTACTAGACAGTTTTTTCGGAGTATCTCCGAATGGGCTGAAATTTTGTGAGTTGATAAAAAATGGCCTAAATATCAAGACACAACACTTGCGCCTGTGGTCTTGAGATTTAAGCCAAATTCCATCGTTTAGACCACTTTTTCAATTTTTAAGTTTTTTCATTCCATTTTTGGGTTCCCCAATAGTGTAGAAGTTGCCCTGTCTAAGTCCCATAAATTTTAAAAATCACTTGATAGTGTTTTGGACTTGTTTTGGTCAATTTCTAACATAGGTTTTTGCTTTTGTGTTTTTGTTTTTGTGTTATCTTAGTGTTTTTCTACTTTTTACCACTTGTTTTTGTTGTTTTTACCACTTTGTGGCATTTTCGTAATTCTGAGTATCTGTAAATTCTGCCTTGTGTTTATGCTGCATGAGTACCAGGAGTACTACTAATCCAAAAGACTTGTTGCCATTTGATCTTGAAATAGAAAGAATAATTCTTATTGCTAGAAGAGTTGTTAGGCTAACTCATAGGATTAATACTGAACTGGAGTCTGATTATGATCATTCTGATTGTGTCCATTCTGTTGATCTTTCTGATTGTGTTTCTGATAGTACTTCTGATAATCTTGTAGTTTTCACTGATTGTAGTAGCAATTTTGCTAACTCTGAAATTATGGAAGAATAAGCAGAGCATCCTACTTTAAAAGAATTAGCTACCCCTAATGTGGGCAATCAAAATTTGTGTATTCAATATCCTGAACTTGCTGCTAACTTTGAACTAAAATCTGGTCTTATCCATTTGTTGCCCAAGTTTCATGGTCTTGCAGGTAAATGTCCTCACAAGCATCTCAAGGAGTTCCATGTGGTGTGCAGCACGATGAAACCTCAAGCAATTGATGAGGACCAGATCAAGCTGAGAGCTTTTCTATTTTCCCTAGATGGTGTGGCTAAAGATTGGCTGTACTATTTGCAACCATCATCTATTGGGAGCTGAGATGATATGCATAAATTATTCCTAGAGAGGTTCTTCCCTTCCTCAAGAGCCACTTCCATTCGGAAAAAAGATTAGTAGCATTAAACAAATCAATGGGGAGAACATGTATGAGTATTGGGAGAGGTTCAAGCGATTGTGTGATAGCTACCCACAATGCCAGATTACTGAGCAACTATTGATTACATACTTCTATGAGAGTTTATTACGCTAGATAGAAGTTTTGTGGATGCATCAAGTGGTGGGGCCTTAGACCTCAAGACACCTGAAGCTGCCTGGAATTTGATATCCATTATGGCTTCTAATTCTCAGCAGTTTGGAACCAGAGTGAATACTTCTGCTGTTTACCAGATTCAAACACCTCCAGTCCAGTATGATTCTCAGAGATTGGAGAATAGACTTGATGATTTGACCTCTCCGGTTAGACAGTTGGCAGTGACACAAATAGTACAGTCTTCCCCTCCTCAAATTGGATACTCATGTGGGTTCTGTTATGACCCTTATCATTCTATTGATTATTGTCCTACCTTGCATGATCTATTTATCAATACTAGTCAGTAGCTGCAATGGGTGTTTTTCCGAGAAAGCCACAATACCAACAGAATAGTGCATTTTCTAATACTTACTGTTACGGATCCAGATAAGGCCCAATCGTAGTAAAGCCCAAATATGGGTAGGCGTATCAGACCCGTCACATCCGTTATCTCGGAATATCCTAACTACCACGGAAATATAGGATCATACCTGCATAAGGATAAGAAGCTCGGATCTTAGGCCGGATATCACGCTAGAACCGTTCGGTATATTCTATAAATACCCGGTCAACAACCAAAGGTACACACGCTCGAACCTAGACTATTTACCTACTGTTACACTGAGCACACACCCCACGCCCTCGGCTAAGAGTCTGGTTGTGTTCAGTGATCCCATCTCCGTCTGTGTGCTTCCACATACGCACCCAGGTGGAGACCCTTGATCCAATATCAAATCACCAGCCCATACACGCGGCTGGACATCTCTGTTCTACACCAGAACAGTGGCGCTGTCCGTGGGGACTCGATAAATTTCGATTCCCGTGACCAATGAGGGTTAATACCCGTAGCTCAAGCCTGAAGCAGTCCGAGATGGCTCGAACAGGAGATCAACGTCAACCACCTCCACCTCGGCAACCACCGCGTACTGAGCCACCGAACATACCCGTCGGTAACGACGGACAGCACGATGAAGACCGGTTATCACAGCCGGAGGAACGACTAGAGGAACACGACATCCCTAATGATAAGCGTCGTCCGGAGGGCAACCCGTCCGACACAGAGTCCTCGGCCCCGCAAAATCATGGCCGCCAACCTCCAAATCTGAACCAGGAGGCTCGCACAGAAATCCCGGCCCCAACTCCTGATATGCTCCTTGTCCAAAATGCATTGGCCTCGATGATAAGGCGGATGGAAAACATGGACAAACGGCACACCCTCCACTTCGAGCGAATGGAAGAGCGGTCCAAGACAAAGGATTCGGCCTCCTCACATGGAGACAAGCATGATAGGACCTGGAAGGAAGACCAAAACGCCGACAGTTCCCAACGTCCGAGAAGCACGCAGGAGAAGGAGATCAGCCGAAGCAGGAGGGCGGCTTCTTCCACCAAGGAGTCAAGAAGGGAGAAGTCGGCCCGGGCTGAAAGACCACCCCGGCCTCCACCTATCGGATTTCAGCGGAAAAGATATGTCGGCAATGTCGAAAACATCCCTTTCTCAGACGAGATCCTCAATGCTCGTTTCCCGGGGAAGCTAAACCTTACGGATTTTAACAAGTACGACGACTCTCAAGATCCGACGACTCACCTTGAAGATTTTGAGATGATCATGCTGTGCAGAGGCATAGGAGAACCAATTATGACCCGGATATTTGCCACAACTCTTAAAGGGCCGGCGTTAAAATGGCTCCACACTCTACCTGTGGGGTCGATTCACAGGTTCGATGACCTGGCCGAGGCTTTCGAACTCCAGTTTGCAACTAGTAAACGATGCTCGAAGTCTCAATATACCCTGTCCAAAATCAGGCAGCGGCCCGGCGAATTACTCCAAAGCTATTTGGATCGCTTCAATCATGCGGCCCTGCAAGTCCAGGGATTAAAGGAGGAAGTGCACTTTCACCTCTTGGTCGATGGCCTAGATAGTTTGACCCAACTAGCTGAATCGTTTTTCAAAGAGCCGGCAAAAAACATAAACGACTTCATGACTCGGTCAAAGAAGTACCTTGAGGTAGAACAAATGCGGCAAGCAAATGCTAGAAGATACCCGGACAAGAGCACCCCGCCAAGGGACAAAAGCCAGTTCGAGGGTCGCAAGCAAGATCGCCGTGGGAAAGGTCCAGACAATAAGCCCTCTAGCACAAAGCCGGACTCGAAGAATAAATATGACTATTATACCCCCTTAA
The DNA here is from genome assembly GCA_025563575.1 of Acacia pycnantha. NCBI lineage: Eukaryota > Viridiplantae > Streptophyta > Magnoliopsida > Fabales > Fabaceae > Acacia > Acacia pycnantha. The sequence continues at coordinate 2,802,805 of JAMWYP010000006.1, forward strand.
ACGTGCCCCGGTCCCAGCTTTGAAAGGAAGTAGCATCGACCGAGATGCGGAAGGTCGAGAACCCTCGGCCTCTCAGGAAACGATCCAATACGGATCAGTCCCGTTACTGCTCTTTCCATGATAGTAAGGGACATACCACGGATCAATGCTATGAACTCCGGGACGCCATCGAAAAGTTCATCAGAGATGGAAAATTGCGTCAATATGTGATCAAAACGTAGGGACGAACAAAGGAAAAGCGAAAACAGGATGACCAATTGGACAGCTCAGTCCCTGAAAGAAAAAAGGATGGTAAAAGGCAGAAGCCGGCCTCTAAGGAAAGTGGGTTTCCCGAGGCCGAATTCGATTGCAATGTGATCAGTGGAGCTTTCGGAGGAGGAGGCGACACGGCAAGTCAATGGAAGAAGTACCTAAAGGAGGTCCTCTCAGTAAGGGACCGACCAAAATTTAAGGAGGACCTCGACATGACCGGCAAAGTGGAACGACCCCAGCTCATGTTCACGAAAGAAGATATGACCGACGTATTGCCCCGCCACCAAGATGGTCTGGTAATCACTGGAACCCTGGTCGTCAACTGCCGAGTTAAAAGGATATTCATAGACTCGGGGAGCTCGGCATATATCATCATTTGGGACGCCTTTAAAAGAATGAACCTCGATCAAGAAGACCTGAAGCCTTGCAAAACCACTCTCGTGGGGTTTAATGGCGAGTTGTCCCCCCCAAAGGGGTATATTGACCTCCGACTCACCCTTGGAACGAAGGAAGGCTTTAAATCTGAGCGAGTTAGATTTATTGTGGCCGACTTCCCATCCCCTTACAACATCATACTGGGGAGACCAACGATTCACGAATGGGACATGCTCACATCTACCAAGCATCAGAAGATAAAAAGGATAGGCAACGCCAACCGGGTCATTACCATCAAGGGCGACCAAAAAGAGTCCCGGCAGTGCTATGTCGACACGATCAATGTAAAGGAAAAGGCAATGACGCCTCAATCTCGGCCCCGAATGACAAATCCGAGCCGACGAACCTCGTGCACGAAAAGACCCACGACCCGATCTATATGGTCGAGTAAGACTTACGAGAGGAAAAGGGGAAGCCCCGGCCCGAACCAGAAGGAGAGTTAGAAAACCTCATCCTCAGAAACAATCTAGAGCATAATACAAAAATAGGCAGAACATTGACCCTCGATCTGCGATTGAGAATGGAAGAATTTTTGGCTTTAAATCGAGATGTTTTCGCATGGAGCGCGGCTGAAGTGCCCGGGATCGATCCTGGTTTCTGTTGTCACAGGTTAGCCATCCGGCCGGGGTCCACCCTGGTAGCCCGAAGAAGAGAAAAAGGGCACCGGATAGGCAAGTGGCACTAAATCAGCATGTGGACGAGCTGCTGGAGGCCGGCTTCGTCAGGGAAATACAATATACCACATGGCTTTCCAACGTAGTAATGGTCTTGAAACCAAGTGGCAAGTGGAGAGTATGCACGGATTACACAGACCTGAACAAAGCATGCCCAAAAGACGCCTATCCGATGCCGAACATCGACCAACTTGTAGATAACTCTTCCGGCTATCAACTGCTTTCATTTATGGATGCCTATTCCTGTACAACCAGATCGCCATGCACCCCGATGACCAGGAGGCCACTTCCTTCATCACAAAAGGGAAATTACTGCTATAACGTCATGCCATTCGGCTTAAAAAATGCTGGGGCAACGTACCAGAGGATGATGAATAAGGTTTTCGAGGATCAGATCGGCCACAACATTGAGGTATACATTGACGACATGATCGTCAAATCCTACGATCCCAATAACCACATCCGAGACCTAGGGCAAACATTCAGTAAACTAAGGGCGCATCAAATTCGGCTCAATCCGGCAAAGTGCGCATTTGGAGTGCCGGCGGGGAAATTCCTCGGTTTCTTGCTCACCAGTCGAGGAATCGAGGCCAACCCGGATAAGTGTAAGGTCGTCTTTGGACATACGGGCCCCCGAAATAAGAAGGAAGTGCAGCGGTTAACGTGCCGATTGGCCTCATTAACTAGGTTCTTGCTGAAGTCGGCAGAAAACGCTTTACCTTTCTTCAGATTGCTGAAAAATGAGACATCAGGCAACTGGACCCCGGAGTGTGACGCCGCATTTGAGAAAATCAAGCAATGCTTGGCAACTCCGCCGGTCCTGTTGAGACCACAACCCGGTAACACCCTCTTCCTCTACCTATCGGTCGGGGAGGAGGCAATAAGCTCGGTACTAGTCCGAGAAGGAAAGAATGGTCAAGAACCCATATACTTCGTGAGCAAAGCATTACAGAGCTCGGAGCTAAGGTACCAGAAGTTGGAAAAGTTGGCTTTTGCCATAATAACGACGGCGCAAGATCGCGCCCTTACTTTCGAGCTCACAAAATAACGGTTCGGACCAGCCAACCAATCCAGCAGTACTCCATAAGTTGGACTGGTGGTAGAATGATCGATTGGGCCATCGAATTATCCGAGTTTGACATGGCATACGGCTTGACATGCCATTAAGTCACAAACTTTGGCCGACATCCTCCAGGAGCTAACCCCAACCAACCATGATCTCGGCAACGTTGATCTCTGGAAGGTGTATGTCGACGGTTCGTCGAACTCCAAGGGGAGCGGCGCCAGAATAATCATAGAAAGCCCAGAAGGAGTCACAATCAAACACTCCTTAAAGCTGAACTTCTCGACATCAAACAATCAGGCCAAATACGAGGCACTCCTGGCCGGACTCCAACAGGCTATGGACCTCGGGGCTCAAATAGTCTCGGTCTTCACCGACTCGCAACTCATGGCCACCCAGGTAGACGGAGCTTATCAAGCTAAAGGCCCTCTCATGGCGAAATACCTCAACAGAGTCAAGGAAATCCAGGCTAAGTTTGATGAGATGACGGTCACGCATATCCCGAGAGCGGAAAACGTCAGAGCGGACATCCTCTCTAAGCTCGCTAGTACTAAAGGCTCGTCCAACCACAGGACCGTCGTACAACAAAAAGTTGAAGAGCCGACCTGTATAATGGCCATATCCGATGCGGCCGACTGGAGGAAGCCGCTCGAAGATTACATTGAGCGAGGAATTATCCCCCTCGAGGCAACCGACGCCCAAAAACTCATTTGGGAGGCCGCCGTGTACACGATGGTAGATGATCAACTCTACCGAAAAGGCCTGCATACCCCAATGCTAAGATGTTTGGGCACTAATGAAAGCAGATACGTTCTTGCCGAGATCCATGGAGGAATCAACGGACAACACATGGGTGCGAAAGCGTTAGCAAGAAAGGCACTGCGGGCCGGATACTACAGGCCGACCATGCTGGCAGACGCCAAGGAGTTTGTAAAGGCATGCGACAGTTGCCAAAAACATGCAAAAATCATTTGGTCCCCTCCATCAAACATGGAATATATATCGGCCCCATGGCCCTTCTTTAAATGGGGAATGGACTTACTCGGACCGTTTAAGCCGGCCCCCAGACAACTTCGATGGCTAATTGTGGCGGTAGACTATTTTACTAAGTGGATTGAAGCCGAGCCCCTCGCCACCATCACATCGGCCAGGGTCCGGCGTTTCATCCAACAGAGCATCTTTTTCCTAGTTTGGGGTTCCAGCCGAGGTGGTAAATGACAATGGCACCCAATTTACCAACAGGAAATTTCGGGACATGATGGTCGACCTCGAAATCACACATCACTTCGCCTTGGTCGAACACCCTCAGTCAAACGGGCAAGCAGAGGCAGCAAATAAGATAATCTTGGACGGCCTTCAGAAAAAGATGCAAGAGGCCGGCACATCTTTGGGTCGAAACAGCTTTATAATGTTTTATGGGAATTCGCACAACCATGCGATCGGCTACTCAAGAAACACCTTTCTGCATGACATACGGATGTGAAGCCATGATCCCAGTAGAGGTAGGTCAGCCATCCTGGAGAAGGCTCAGAACCCTGAAAGAAGGAGAAGAATCGAATTCCAGGGCCTTGGCGACAGAGATGGAGCTGGTGGATGAAGTCAGGACCACGACTCATTGCCGAGACATGGCGGCCAAACAACTCATTGCGGCCAAATACAACAGAAAGGTCAACTCCAGGGCATTCGTCCGGGGCGACCTGGTCCTAAGAAGGGCCGACATCGGTAACAAGAATGCGCAAGACGGCAAGCTGGCCGCAAATTGGGAGGGACCATACCGAGTCAAAGAGAAATTAGAAAAAGGAGCCTATGTTCTCGAAACCCTGGCGAGGAAACCTATCAAGAGGACATGGAACGACGACAAGCTAAGGATCTATTATAGCTAGGCCTAGTTGCAGCCGAAATGCCGCAACAGACACTTCATGCCCGAGTTAAGTTTTGCTTTTGTTATTTCAAGTTTATTTTGGTTTCAGTCATTTCCCTTCTGCAAATTTTCCTTTCAAATTGTCAGCTTTATAAAGCTAATCATCTCTTGAATTAATAAATGGTTTATTAACCGAATGTTCAATTCTAAGAATGCTTAAATGATTCGCTAAATAGGCCCGTCGACCTCGGCATCTGACGCGGGTTCCTCTTTAGGAGACGGAGGTAGAGGAATGAGAACACCGCCCTGGAAGTGGGAACGACATCCATAGCCGGCAAGGTTTAGAGTCAGGCCTAGATTTAGATATTCAATTTGAGCAAGGGCCATCTCAAAACAATCCGACGCAGTTTTCCTCACCGCATCCACCGCCTTTTAATGGGCGGCCTTCTCCCCTTCCAGGTAACCCCGGGTCTGCTCCAACTCCGTGCACAACTCACCGCGCTGTTGGGTAAGCCGCTTCACAGCATCCATAGATAATGAGTGCGACGACCGCATCTCCGTAAGATTGGAGTTGGCCTCGGCCAGATTACGGTCGGCCTCAGACAGGTTAGCATGTGCCTGCACCAGATCAGCGTTGGCCTGCGTTAATGCCTGGTGGGTCAGCAGAAGATCCTCGCCGGCCTTGTCCGCGTTTTCCTGGGAAATTTTAAGTTCCACCTTCAGACTGTCCCTTTCAGCCTCGGTTTTTTCTTTGTCCTCCCCAAGCCTCTTGGCTTTCTCCTCAGCCGCCGCCAAACTCAGCTTCAGAGCTCGGGACTCTCCGGTAGCTCGAACATAGTAATTGTGAAGATGCAGGTATGCCTGAGATAATCCGAGGGCTTTACAGAGACGGCTGGACACGTCCTGCACTTCGTGCATGTCCTCATCGGAAAGAGGTTGGGGACATAAAAATCGATGCGGCAGAAAGAAGGCCGCGCCGATTTCTTCAGAAACGCTCCCGTCCCAAGCTTGGCCCCGTCTGAGGCCACCAGGGCGAGGAGCAGCCGTCGTGGCCTTCAAGGGAGACGAGGGAGGAACCGAGTCAGCAGCGAGCACATCTTTCCCCTTTTCAATGGATGGATGGAGAACGGTAGATGGAGAGGCCTCGGTCGCGGCAGACGATGGAGCGGACAAAGGAACCACCCCCGTGTCGGCCGCCAGGGATGGAGAGGATGAAGGAACTGCCTCAGGATTGACGGCGGAGGAGAGAGCGGCTGAAGGCATTACCGCAACATCACCAACCTTGGCCCTCTTTGCCGAGGAAGGTTTCGGGACTGTGGACACAGCAGGATTTTCTTCAGGGGCTCGGCAGCAGGCCATTTCCTGGGAACCTTCTCCTTCGGCCTTCCGCCTGCCGGCAAGGTATAAACGAGGTAGTCCAAATTCAGCTCCATAGCGCCTTGATCTGTTAAAAAAGAAAATTCAGAAACGAGAACAACATGTCAGAAGCCCATTAGGAAACAAAAAACAAGTAGTATAATAGAGTTCGCATAAAGAAAGCCATACTAGAGGCCGAGCTCGAATCTACGCCGGCCTTCTTTATATAGAAGGCCGCACTCTTAAAACCACATTTGGTGACGAACGACGCCAGCCGAGCTGCATGCTCCCTCTCCTCGTCAGAGAGGTCCTTTGCAGTAAATTGATAGGTAGAGGAGGAAAAGTTGTGGTGATCGGAGGTCCAATAAAGAGGAAAGCGCCATTCTACGCCAGGGCCCTCAGCATCCTTCAGAAACCAAGGCTCTTCCCGATTATAGCAACCACTTTGAAGTAAGCATTTTGAAATGCTTGAAGGAGTCGGAGAAGGAGGTCATAAGTTTGCGGTCCGCCTCGGCACGAAGAGAAGTCTGTCCCTTCAGAGAGGGCGGCTCCTTACCCGAACGAGGAGTGAAGGGAGAGAAGAAATGAAGAAAGAGGGCGGCGGTACAAGGGATGACAGGATCCATCGACCTGCAAAGGCATGCAAACGCCGCCAGATAACCCCACCCGTTCTGGTGGAGCTAGGAAGGGGCCAGATGAAGATAGTGGAGCACGGACATTTGAAACCCGGTAAACGGAAAGCGAATACCGAGAAGGGACATATACTCCCGATAGAAGAGAAAGAAGTTAGGAGAGCCAGGCTCTCAGACGGCGCAGATCGGCTCGTTCTCCTCGGGAGGGGCAAGACAGCACCCCGATGACCCTGATGTCCCCACTTTAGCCACATCGACGTCTGTCATCAACGAACGTATAGTCAGCAGTTCACTTGTTATCCATGGATACTTGGATCGCAGGGTCAGGGAAGGACTGCCGGAGTCTACCTCCAGGTCGGAGGCAGAAAGACGAGGAGAAGACGTAGACTCCATTTTCCTACAACAAAAAGAAATAAATCCAAAATCAGAGCTAGATAGAGTACCTGATTGTGACAAATTACTAAGGGAAGACAGGGGACGGATGGGCTCAGAAGAAGGAGGACCCCCGGAAGCTGACGCAGGCTCAGATGACGAGCCATGCCGACATGAGCCTAAGACAACCTCAGCCATACGGTCTTGCCCACTCGCAATCAGGGAGGAGCTCTCGGCAACACAATCCCAGCAGGGACCGTGGTATCCGGCTGGCAGTGACTCCGACCCGGATGGACGACGCGCTCTATAGGCATTTAAAGGTTCGGCTAAAATGGCCTCGGACACCGGTGAAATATCAGGATTCAGCCTAATGGGCTCGGGTCCCGATTGACTGAACCTAGGAACTACTGGCTGAGACCCTCCGGTGCGGCTATTACCCGATCCGCCACGGAGAGCCAAGGATCGTTTCTCCTCCTCGGTCAAGGGAGTTCCTAACAACCAGAAGCTAAAGAGTGGATAACGCTCGCGAAGGGCCTCATCGTCGTTTGGACTTAAAGGCTGACGCAAGGACGAAGGACGTTTTCCCCTATCCATCAAGGGCTCAAACCAATACAGTCAAAATAAGGATAGTGAGAAGGGGGAAAGACTAAGACCAAAACGAAGAAAACCAGAAACTCCCAAAGCCAAAGCCTACGAGTTCGATAGCTCAACTCACAAACACTCCACCCAGAAAAACTAGAACCCAGGAGCGCTCCAGCAAAGGAAAAAGAAGAGGAGAAATTGAAATACTAGAACGATACCAAAAGATCAGAAGAAAAGATAAATACCTGAAAGTTGGTGATGACGAGAAAGGAACGTAATGAAAGACGACGAAGAGTTCTGGATAAGCAGAAATCCCTTATTCTTCAGAAAAGTAAGAGCTAAAGGATTTTTTTCTCTTCCTCGGGACCTCAGTGATATTGTCCTATAATATAACTATATTATAATTAAATTTATGTAAGTATACTTATTTTTTATAAGTAGTATACTTAACTTAAATATAATGATATTGTTATAAATATTATGAAATGTGGATTTTCATTGCCAAATAATCTCTTAGGATTACATATCATAAGGTTAATGTGTAATACCCTATAACTCCCAAATTGAAGAGGTTCTTGTATTTATTCCCTATAACCTCCAATTGCACAATTATATTGCTTCATATACTTATAAATCTTAAGGTTAGTCTTCAATGTTACTGTTCTATAAATAGATGATAATGTACACCATTTGTGATAATGAAGTGAATGAGACCTCCTTGTTTTCTCTTCAACTTTCTCTCAACTTCTTCATCTCCCTCATCCTTAATCTCTTGTATTTTCCTTAATTTCATAACAGATATGAAATTATTATATAATGAATGTTTGTAATAGAGAGTGAAAAATAATATAATTTTTTTTTGCTTACTATGAGGTATGTGAGAAAGATATAATTAAATTTATTTATATTTTATAATTAATAAAGATTTACTTTAACATATTCCTATTTTATATTTGTATTACTTGTTGTAAAAGTTCACTAATTAAATCCTTTTGGTGAGTTGGTATACTGTAGTTACTAATGCCTAGGGTTTTCCAAAGACCGGGCTAGACCGGGTTAGAGGTCAACCCAAGGTCTGGCCCGATATGACCTCGAGCTGAAAAAATCAGCCCAAGGTCTGGTCCGGTTTGGTACCAGCCCGAGCTCGGGCAAGACCGGACCGGCTGGACTGCCTGGACCAAACCAGGCAGTCCAGCTTTTTAAAAAAAATATTTTTTCTAATATTTTCAGTTTTTTTTTTTGCTTTCTTGGGATGCAATATTTTAGCTCTTATTTCACGTAACTTCCTAAAATAATAAAAAGTGACATAGTGAAAAGTGATTCCTATAAATTAAAAAGCACATTAAGATGTCCAGACTCCAGTAAGTGGCTTAATATAGTGGTGATTTACAAAAAAAAAAAGGACCTCGGGTCAGACCGGACCAGTCCAGGGGGTCTAAGCCCCTGGACCGAAGTCCAGTCCAACCCAAGCAATTTGGTTCGGTCCGGTCCGGTCAAATTTGTCTCAGACCATTTTTTTGCTTGCCTTAGACCGGGTCGGCCCGGACCAGACCGGGCCAGACCAACCGGACCTCGGGTACCACGTATCACTTAATAGGCATTAGTAACGCCTATTAAGTGATACGTGGTTCGATTCTTCCCGGTGCAACTTCAGTGTCAATTTTTTGATGATGCTAATTGTTAAAAAAATTATTATTTATAGCAGGCCAGTCATGGATTCGAACACAAGATGGGTTATGTCAACTAATAAAAACTAGTGTAAAAACGTAAGTTTTACATTTGTACTTAAGTGATACATGTTAATGCAACTAAAAATGGGTAATGCCATGTAAAAACGTATGTTTTTACGATTTTACCGTTTTTACTTAAAAAATAAAGAAGATTGGCAAGATGTAGAAAACTTAGATGTTGATGCCCATGTTGAGGAAAATTTGATTGAAGTTGAAGTGAGTGAAACTATGGATTGTTATGATTTGGACATTGTAAGTTTTGTAATTGAACTTGTTATAAGAGAAAGAGAAGAGGACATTGAGGACATGCAATTAATGCAAGATTATGTATTTGATTTAAATCAATTGATATAATTTAGGAATTGTTAAACTTTATTCTATTGATGTTTTGAAACTTGGTTGTAGAAGTTGTTAAATTCTTTTTGTGTTTTTGGACTTATTTTTTATTTAGTTATGTGACTTATATCTTTTAAATATAAAATTGTTCCTTGAATTTTGAGTAGTGATTTATATGTTTTTTTACATGCATATATAATTTTGTATAATGACTTTAAATAGTACTCCATCCGGTCCTAATTATAGGAGCACATTTTGGAGTTGGTTTTGGTTCTAATTATAAGAGCAAGTTTTAACTTTTGTCAATTTTTTCCTATAATACCCCTATTTATACTTATTATTAGGAGCATTTATATATATATGTGTGTGTGTGTGTGTGTGTGTGTGTGTTTATATGTGTGTGTACATATATATGTATATTTGTGTTTATATGTTTGTGTACATATATATGTATATTTGTGTTTATGTGTGTCAATATATATATGTGTAGATGTGTGTGTGTGTGTGTGTGTGTGTGTGTACACACATATATATTTATATAGCAAGACCATTATTTCAATTAAAAAACGTGTGGAAAGGAAAATTGGTTGGAGAGATATGTGACGGGTTGTAATTCACTTTTACTTATGTCATTTTAAATTTTTATAAGGGCATTTTAGGAAAATGAGTAAAAGTAACTAATTTAACTCCTCTCCTTAATCCTCTCAAAATTGGTTAAACAGCTCCTATAATTAGGACCGGAGGGAGTATAATCTTTACGTTTCATGTTGTTTCTGCAATTTACGTTTCTACCTAAAACTCGATTTTAACAACTTTAATGTGAACAATACACTCACGCCAACTTAGTTGATAGGTAATTAGCACATCTAGTGAAAATGTTTATACAAGTTTTAAGCAATTAAAATCTAAAACCTAAATCCCCAAATTTCAGTTCCAACGCCACTCTATTATTATTTTTTTGGGACAATCACAATGAGGTCCCAAGGTACTAAATTTTTTTTAAAAAAGTCCTACACCTAATTCCCCTCACAAAAAAGTTCCTTTGTGATTAGTTTTGAATAAAAAACGATAGAAGCTACTGAATTCCCCTCACGGAAAAGTCCTTACGTAAAAATGGTTTTTTCGTGTTGTCAAAATGGCTTTATTAGTTGTTAAAAGGTCTATTAGCTACTGAAGGTGCATCTTGGGACATTAGTACTGAAGTTGTCACAATTTCTCCAGGTATTAAAAACGCATTGTCAAAATGACTTTTTTCATGTTGTCAAAATAGGAATAAGTAGTTGTTAAAATACGTATTACCTTCTGATGTGAAATTTATCATGAAGTTTCAAAACTTCTCCACATATGAAAAACTCGTTGTAAAAATAGATTTTCATGTTGTCAAAAATTCTGCAGGTTTCTAGAATTCTACACTTATGAAAAACTCGTTGTGAAAATGGCTTGTAATATTGTTAAAATGGTTTTTTATATTGTCAAAAATTCTCGAAGTTTTTAAAATTCTACACATGAAAAACCCGTGAAAATAATTTGTAATGTTGTCAAAATGGCCTTTCAAGTTGTCAAAAATTCTACTATAAGAAAAACTCGTTATGAAAATGGATTTTCATGTTGTCAAAAATTCTCCAAGTTTCTAACAAGACTGACTTATGTATTTTGATGTATAATGTACCTAATGTTCATGTTTCCAAAATAAGCATGAGAACTTGTCAGAAGGCTTGTCAAAAAAGGTACATTCAGTTGTCATTATATACTCTTGTCATGAATTGCCACATTTAGTAGCCATTGGATATATTGTCAAAATATATAACATCATAGAAACACATATAGTTTTCTAAATTACATAAAATGAGAAGTTTCAAAATTTTACAATAACACTACCAAGTCTATTTCTTTGTCTTTATGACAATAAAACTGCTCCTCTCCTTCCTTTGGCTTCCTAACTCTGTCTTTATCTGTCATTTTCGTATTGTTTAGCTTATTATTGTTACCTGAAAATTAACATCGGCAGTATTTTTAATGCTTGCGCTTCCATTATTGACAAAATAAAGATTCCATCAACTGTATCCTTGAAATTCAATTGCACAAAGTAATAGCCAGTAACTTGTTACCTTGATTAAACTGACATAAACCCTAAAAAAAACTCTATTTTCAATTAATCATTTTTATTTTACGGCAACATTCCAACACAGTAAGTAAGGATAGTACTTGACCAGCCCAATCATGGAGTATAAGTGCTAACCTGATCCGAAGTGAGGTACCCGCGGTGCTTCAGCAATACACGATAGGTGTGTCAATCGCATGGTATGCAATGTATGTGGATGTCTAGGACACTACCAACTAGATAGGTAGTGTCTGGTTTCTCAGCATACTATGACGATCCTGCCAAAAATAAAATAAAATAATGAAGGGGAAACTAGTCTAGGTTGCCTCCTAGTAGCACTTGATTTAAAGTCTTCAACCAGACTTTGCCCTGATTTTTAATCCAAAGAATGAAGAGGGGTGATGGCTATCCCCGTGCTTTCGTTTCCATCTCAACAGATTCTAAATTCTTCCTCATTTGGTGATTTCCACATAAGAATTTGATGACCTTCATTAGGCATTGTGCGCCTATCCTGAATTATAGCAGCAAGGTGAGTGTTGGCGTTTGGTATCACCTTAAGAGCCGAGCACTCTTCTACTGCTTCTAGATACTGTAAGGTTTTTAGGATTGAGAATGTCACTTTTTCACCGTTTACTCCATAATGAGTTCACCTTTTTCAACATCAATCAATGTTTTGCCAGTGCCATTGTAATACCCTAAAATCTGACTTAGGGTAAATATCATAAATTAGTAGATTATATTTTCTAAAGGAAAATACTATGGGAATTAAAAGGAATTAAGTGCCAAAATTACCAAAATGCCCCTATGGGCATAAGTGGCCTAGAAAATATTATGAAAAATCCTAGGAGGCAGAAAAATAATTATTAAAATTAGGAGAGTATATTGTCTCTAATTTTAGTAATTTAATAAAATATCACCTTGGAAAAATTATAAGAAGGGAATGAAAAAGTATTATAATGACCAGGATGCCCCCGTAAATGTTATTAAAAATGCATAGGACATAGAATTCTAATGTCAGTGCGAAAGTTATGAGGTGAGGAGTAATTATAATTGAGAAAATTATCAAAGATTAGTAAGGGATTAATTAAGTAATTATTGGCTAATTACATAAGCATAAACAAAGGAAAATTTGAAGATAATTATGTAAAACCCTATAATTAGGGGATAATGGCTAAAAATTAGCATAAATATATTTTCTAATTAATTGGAAAATATGAAGGAAAATAGATGAGTTTAGGTATTTTTGAGCCTAAATGCAAGAATAGACCAATAAGAGAATTTTGTGAAATTTTTAGGAAAATTGAAATAAATAAATAATTAAAATAAAAAATAAATATTTATTAATAATAATTAAGGGCCAGCAGAATTGGACCAAAGAAATGAGGATGAGAATGAAGAAATAAAATCTAGATATTTAGTTATAATTTGTATTATTTTATTATATAATTAATTATAGTGAATAGTAAAAAAATAAATAGGAAACGGATCCTATCTAGAGAACCAGGAATAGGTTTTCCAAAGTCAACGTAAAATATTGATCAGTGGATTTTTATCTTCAGTTAGACTTTTCTGGAAGTTGATTCCGAAGCCGGTAGAGCATTTTCCTAATAAGACGAAATAGGGAAAAATACAGATAGTCACATTTTAGGATTGAAGGAAATAAATTCTAACTCAACATCTGGAGATGAGTTTATGATTATCTGGACATATTTGGAATCAGTGAATTTTTGTCCAGAAGTTGATAATTCCGGAATTCAATTCCGTAACCGTGCACGCTTTTCGAGGAACTTCAGACTGACCGTTGGAACCCTGAATGGAATCAAAAATTAAGTTAACCTAGATACTTTGAAGAGAAAGAGAAGGTCTTCAAAGTTGTGATTCCAGATTTCTAAGATTTTACAAGATTACGCGATTCGGACACCGATCGGAGACTTTATCAGTAGAATCTTCTAGAAAGGACCACATGGCACCTTGTGATTGGCCAAGGGATGCCACCTAGGGGGGGGGGGAAGGACAGCTGCCAAGTGGCATGGAGAGGATCAAGACACCTTGCAGAAGTGCGATCCAACGGTCTATGTCCGGTATGAAAAAGTAGTGAATAGTGTCACAATTTTCCCTATAAATAGCCAAGGGTTCTCTTTCAATTTCTCATACCTTGAAACATTCTAAAGAGTAGAGAGAAGTTAGAGAGAGAGGCTCTGGAGAAGGAGGAGCCGGGGAAATTTTGCAGCGAAGCTCTGGGTAAGTTTTTCGGTACTTAAGCTTTCGTAGTTCTTTCGGTAGTTAGAGTAGAAATGCTAGATTAGTCTTTAATATTTCAAGTATGGTTAGATATCATATGATAGGGGTATTTTAAGTAGGAATTTCGAAAATCACGATGGGGTCGAAGTTCTGGCAAAATTTTGGAATATTAGAGTCAAAGTAACGAAGTGCTGGCGAAATTCCGCCGATTAGGGGGTCAGGGGTAAAATGGTCATTTCGACTAAAAATATCTATCGTAATGATAGATACTTAACAAGCACGTTGTTATCTTGATAGGATATCCCTGATTACATTCTGACCAACTGTTGTACCGTTTTCCGTCAAAGTACCGAATTTCCGTCAACGAAGGTACGTTCGCGTACTGTAACACTAACTCTATGTTTATGGTATGCATGTATGTGGTATGTGTGTTGTATAGATGTTGTACTGTTTGAATGCATATAGTGGTTAGAGGATATGTCTCGTATCTTGGGGGCAATATGTCTCGTATGCCGGGGCAATCTGTCGGTATCTTTGGGGGCAATAGGTCTACATGCTGGAGGCAATACATATGCATGGGTTGTGATAGAGTGATGGTATGTGTTGATGATGTTGTGGATGTCTGTCGTTTGTATGTGTATACATAAACATGAGGTTAACTGTTACCTGAGATCCGGTGCACTGGATCTCAGCCCTTAACATAGCGTCAGGTTCAGGAGGACCGAGGACCGAGGAGAGAGACAAGCAGCCCGCGTAGAAGTTCCGGCTGAAGACTTCTTTTGTTGTTCCGTCTGAAGCCTTCCTTTGATGTTGTTATCTACTTTTGAACCACACGGTTTTGTACCGCTTCTGTAAATTGGCCAGACTTACGGCATTTTATATATACATATCAGTTACTCAATCGCTCCGATGCTCTACTCTGATTATTTGAAATGATGTTTTGATGAAAAAAAATATACTGCTTTTGAAATTGGGATGTTACAGCCATGAATGGTCTTCCCACAATAATTAGGACTTCTCAATCAACTTCGAAGTCCATCATGATGAAATCAACTGGGAAAATGAATTTGTCACCTTTACTAGCACATCTTCAATCTTTCCTTCTGGGTAAACGATGGATCTGTCGGCTAGCTGTAGAGTCACCGTCGTTGGTCTTACTTCACCGTCTACCAGTTTTTTGAATATAGACATTGGTATGAGATTTATACTTGCCCTTTAATCATAGAGCACTTTTCCTTGGTAATTCAAACCAATAGCACATGGAATTGTGAAACTTCCTAGATCCTTTAGTTTTGGAGGCAGCCTATTCAATAGTAAGGCAGTGCTTTCCTTGGTCATGGCTACAATGTCAAATTCACCCAACCTCGTTTTCTTAGATAGGATGTCCTTCATGAACTTAACATAGCTGTCCATTTACTCTAAAGCGTCAACTAGAGAGATATTGATATGAAATTGTTTAAGCATATCCAGGAACTTCTAGAATTGCTTTTCTTGGCTCTATTTTTGTAGCCTTTATGGGAAAGGTGGGGGCTGCTTCAAAACTTGTGATGGCCCTAAGTTGGTGGTATGTTTTGATGGTGGTGTTGTAGCATTCCTTATTGTCTCTAGTATATGAACATCTGTCGTAGCATACAATGGGAATGTTGTAGCATTGGTATCACTAGCACCTTGCTGCAACATAGTAGGGCGTTGCTCTGTTTCTTTGACATCCTTAGTGGCTTCTCGTCCCTTCTTTTTCTGGCCCGATACTGGTTCAACATCTTTAATAGGCCTCCCTGGGACCTTCAGTTGTTCAAAATTTTTGCTACTTCTTGTAATATCCCAAATCTTGGACCCTGAGATTTGAGAATAAGCCTAAAGTAGGTAGACGAGAGATAGGAAGTTATGTGAAAGGAGATATTTTGAGGGTACTCAAATCACCGAAAAACCTTAAGAATAAGCTAGCTGCCAATTCTAGAATTCTGGGGAAGCGACGCTTCAACTCGGTTTTATAAATAGTAAATGAACTCGGTTTTGGCTGAAATTTTACAGTAATATATTAAACATCCTAAGGTTCACCATGATGTATAATATTGTGTTATTTGGATTTCTCTACTTGGAGAAATAAATTGTTGAAAACCGCCCAGAAAGTTACAGGAGGTTTATGACCAGCGAGTAAGGATTGGGCTGTGTAACTACATATGGTTTGTTTTGTTGTCTGGAAGTATTTTTCCCATAAACTAGACATCCTAATGGTTCAGATGGAACTGGTTTCATATAAATATGATGTTTTTGGAATTTATTAAAAATCAGTGAATTTGGTACAAAATCACTGGATTTTCTGGAAATTAAAAAGGAGCTCGGTTTTGAAGGAAAATGTAAGGGTATTTTTAGAAAGTGCTAAAATAAGGTAATTTGATGTTATTTAGGGTTAACACATACTTGGGAAAGCTACCAGGCACGATAAAATATCAAAGAAGAATAAACCCCACAGGTAGTAACCACTTTACTCAGACACTTTTATGTGTTTGTTGTATGTGTTGCTTGCCATATGTGTTTTTGCATGTGTTTTGCCAAATATGCATACATAACATGTTAATGATTGTGTTCCCAGTGTTGTGGCTTGGTCCGGGGTCTGCCTTGAGTGGCGGATCAAAGGAGACAAGGTTGTGATTCCGGTAATTTCGGGGCCTGCCTTGATAAGGTGGCTCAACGGTGCGAAGACAAGTTGTTGTGTATGTTTCTGTCTGCATATGCAGTGTATTTAGCATATTATTTGTGTTTACACATTTGACACTGTTGCATGCATAGACCTTACACATTTAGTGCATAAGTATTGATGGTTACTCTAGGGGCCATTATTGGACTCCAGACGCTTCTGTAGTTATAGGGAGTCGTGCCTGAAGATTAAAGAGCCTTTTTGGAAAGGTAGGGCATTAAAGTGCAGTTGAAGAATAGGGAATGTCCTATTATACTTTGTACTTATATTTTGAGGATGATTGTATTTATTTTGGTATTTATTTTGGATGACTGTACCCTTAACCCTTCAGGGACTTTTACTTTCTGCTTATTTCACTTTTACCAGTACAGTAGATTGTCCAAACCGGTTATATGCTCTGTTGCGCTCACTCTGATACATGTTAAATGGATCTAATAATAATAGGAAGGTAACTAATAAAAGGAATCCCTCTAACTTGCCAATCGAAAGGGCGAGGCCGGTAGGGGTATAACAATTTGGTATCAGAGTAAGGTTTGGACGGTACTGGTAAAAGGTAAAGGTTAAGGGTACTGGAGGAATACCAGAAAGGACATATACCCTAAGGAAGAGGGTTAAGCTCCGGAAAGTTAAAAAGCTACAGATGGATAAGACAGCATGGAATGTGGGTTCTTCTGCTGACTTTAGGAGCACTGATATGGAAATCAAGGTCTGAATAGAATCCCCACCCAGTGTTACAAGAAATAGAAGGGGAGTTGTATGGAAAAGTCAGTACTGCTTAATTTTCCTTGTGGGGGTAATACCTAGCATTTCTGGGGCTGATATGTCGTATTAGTATTAGAAAATATCTAAGTTGTCGGTACCCAATAATATGTGAACTTATACCGATATTAGTACCCTAGATCTGATAGGCACTTTAAGGTTAAAAGTGCTTAGGCGAGGAAAATCTCGGGATGGGTGACCTCCTGGGAAGTATTATAGGAATTTGTGATTTTTGAGATATGACTTATGATAATCCATAAAGATGCCATAAGGATATTAGATTGAGTAAGGATATGATTAAGACTAGGCTTGAATCTGATCTTAAGCAAAAATAATGCCTTGGCTAAAATGTGATTAAGGTTGTATTAAGGTTCCAATACCTGAGAATAGGAACCATGTGAATATTAAATGATAGTGAATTGTCAGAATGTTTGGGTATAATTAAGGATTAATGATTAACCTTGAGGTATTAGATTATACCTTGTAATATTGAGGATTGAGATTGAATTAGAACATCATAAATAGTTTTAATATTATCCGAATGTTTTGACGTTTAGACTAGGAAGATGAATTATGATCCTAGTTTATATTTTGGGTATTGTTGAGGTAATATGATTCCTTAGCTTAACTGATGTTGGGATTCTAGGGGCGTTGTCCCTGGGCTGTAAGACCTATGATGTTTAGCACTATGTAGAATACTTATTGGCATGATGACTTTAGACTAATGCAACTAGAATGCATCTTGAGGCTGATAAAATGTACAATCTATACCAGATGGTAGATGAAATGCCTAAGGCCTGAGGGTGACTCTCTAGGCAATAAGGCTAGAAAATCTAGTGTCATGATAATAGAATGAGTTGGAAAGCCAGAATAAGATAAGCCGAGAGGTAGAATGAGTAAGGCAGTAGGGCCTGCATAACCAAGTACTCAAGAATGGACCAATGAGTCCTATATGGTTGAGTATTACACTTGGATACAAGATGAATAAGAACAATATAAAGCATATTGTATGCTTAATGAGCATACATAAGAAAGAGTTAGGAAGAGTGCCTAGAACGATTCCTCAACGTACAGATGTTTAAATTTTAAGGAAGAAATTTATTAAACGGGGGGAGAAATGTAATATCCTGAATCTTGGACCCTGAGAATTGAGAATAAGCCTGAAGTAGGAAGACGACCAAGTCCAATTCGGGAAGGGTCCCAAGAATGACGAGCGATAGGAAGTTATGTGAAATGAGATATTTTGAGGGCATTTTGGTCATTTCACAAAAATACACCTAAGCTTTTGCTTATGTCATCAAAATGACATCACAATCTTACCCAATAATCTTCAAATTAGTGCCAAACAAGGAGGAGAGAGAAGAGTAAACAAAACTTGCAAAATAAGCCAAGTTAAGAGGATGTTTTGCAAGGGTACTTTGGTCATTTGGTTTGGGGGATTTTTAGGTTCCCTCTTGACATATTTTAAGATTTTTTGCACTCCTTTTTGCATGATTATTTTGATAAAGAGCTCAAGGACCATAGAAATTAAAGTGACAGTATAGAAGGGCACAAAAACACCTATACGGTGTTCATCGGTTAGTGAAAATATGATTTAACTATGCCCTAAGGTATAGGACAGTTAGCTGAGCAAAAATGTGCTAAAATAGGTATGCACATGATATTTTCTTGAATGGTAATGATTTCCTGCGTTTTTGGAGGAGATAGGAATGAAAAGTCAGTGTAATTATTACCTGAGGACACGTGTCACTACAGGATCGGAAAGCAAAAAGTAAGTAATGATTACAAGGGTAGAAAAGTCAAATTCTTACCCCTTAAGCATTGAATTTCGTCCACCCAGGAGAGAGAAAGAAAAATAAGATGATTTTATCCATACTGCACCCAAACACACAATACGGGTCCTACAAGATGTTAAGCGGTAAAAGGGGACCGATAGGGACCAGTCAGGGGCTCCTTTTTGGACTGAATAAGAAAAATGTGGGGCCATATTGGGAATACAAGAAGACACCATATATGTATACCCATTCAGGGGAAAATATCTAAAAAGTTGAAGAAAAGAAAAAAAGGAAGCACCCTGATGACTAGCGGGGCCTAACGTGGACTGGTGGAAGGAACCATATAAAGTGGAAATGATAGAGGGAAAGCATGAGGGAAGATTTGGTGGGCCTAAGATGGCGCCACCCAGCCCTTATAATTATTAGAAAAAAATTAGTTGGAGGAAAAGAAAACCAAAAGTAGTCCAAAAGTCAAAGTATGAGTCATACTTTCTGGATAAAAAGAGATAAATTAGATAAATTGGGAAAAAAAATCAAGGGATCATATTTGAGGGCCCAGGGAGACCCCAACTATCCCTAGGAATCATCTAGAGTGCTTGGGGTAAAAGAAAAGAATAATAAAAAAGTTCCAGGCCAAAACTGGTAATATTCATAAATTCTAGTCCAAAACATGTAATTTTACCCATTTGAGAAGATAAAATCTAACCAGAATCAAAGGGGATGCGCCACCTGTCCTTTCCATAGAGTATTCTGGAATTTCTTGGGAATTAAGTCAATCAAAAAGCCAGATGAATTTTACTAATTACTGGACAGGAATTTACCACAGTTATTCAAAACTATTCAGATTCTTGTACAATTATTAAAAGATCAACACACTCTCTCTATTGCCATGGGAGCACGAAATTTCCATAGGAAAAGGAGAGAGAGATCTGAAAAAACTCCATAGCCAAGATCAAGCTCCAAGCTCCAAGGATCATCAACCGAACTTTCGATTTAGGTAAACACTGAAAACCCAAACCTTTACAACTTGAACTTATGGTTTTCGTTCAAGGGGTTAGGGCTTGGTGTTACAATCTAATTTTGGTGTTTTTGATGATCTCAAAGTGTTCAAAGTGTGAATTTTTATGGGGTTAAGCTATGGTTTAAGTTTCCGAACTCAAATCACCGAAAAACCTTAAGAATAAGCTTGCTGCCAATTCTGGAATTCTGGGGCAATGGCGCTTCAACTCGATATTAAAAATAGTAAATGAACTCGGCTTTGGCTGAAATTTTACAGGAATAAATTAAACATCCTAAGGTTCACTGTAACGTCCTAAATTTTGGAATTTTAAAGTTTGAATAATATAAGGAGATTAATTATGAAATTTTGGTTTAAAATAATTATGAGAATAATTATTAGAAATTTTAGGCTTATTTTCCCTTAATTAATTAATTTTGGGAAAAAGAATAAATTCGAGTAAGGAATAATTATGGCCTGGAATAATTTCTTGACTTTATTTGATAACCCAATGTCAAAAATTAAGAAGGGGTAAAAAGGTAATTTTACTTCCTCAAGACTACAAATAAATTTGGGCAAAGTCAAAGCTCAATTTGATGAGACCAGGATATGCCTAATCAGAATTTTAGAGAAGGAATTGTTGAAGTGTAATGGCCAATATTAGAAAGAAAAGGAGGAAATAGAATTAGTGGTGTTAATTATTGGATCCTAGCTTGCGGAACCATTAAATAGCAAAACAAGCCCATACTCCTCTAATTTTTTGTTTACTCCACTTTTTCAAATTTCTTCCACCAGCCCAACACACAATCAAGAACCCTATTCTTCATTTTGCATAAACCAACCCATTGTCTTCATTCATCCATTAGCCAACACGTGACAAATAGGGGGGCAGCAATAAATACACCTTCATACTCCTTTCTCAACCTTATCCCAGCAGCTCAGACACGCAAACCCAATAAGAAATCAGTGAAAAAGAAAAATAAAATCACAATGCCCTCTTCGAAAATGCAGTTGCAGTGAGAAATAAGTAACGCCATGTCTCCCACGTCAGCTAACCCAGAACAACGCCATTCCTCTTGAGCCCCCAACCACACCAGACACATTAATAATGACCCTTCGGATCGAACCATTGTCCCTTATTTAGCCGCTGCTCCTGGACTCGTCTTCATCCCCATCAACTCTAATAGAATAGAAACTGAGTTGCGTGTCTGAAAAAGAGAGAAAGTCGAGTAAGAAGGGGAAGGGGGTCAAACCTGAAGCTAATTCATCTTCCTCTGTAAAACCCAGCAAAAAACAGAGGTGTTGGATATGAGCAAAGATCAGTGGTCTAGCTGAAAACCTGAGGTAAGTCACCGGGTTCTTATACTGATATATGTTGTTGTCATATTTTGACTTAAACCATTAACTCCATTTTGTTTACAATTATCAGTTATCATAAAAACACATAGAGAACAAACATGATCAACATCCTACGTCTTCTATAGCCCCGTCTAACTTCAGGAAGGGGTTGGGTCTTTTCTGTAGCTCCCACTCTCAATAAATCTTGATCTCTTAATATGAGTAAAGTTGGATTGAAATTGTACTGATTCTCTCACTCTTCACGACTTCGACGACCTTTTTAGGTTTAGCCGTGCTTTCCTCTTATAGCTAGGTCTTTCACCGTATTCCAAATCTTTTAGGCCCGACTCCCAAGATTCGATTGATTGATCCTCTTTAATTTTGTGGGATTCTGCAAATCTTCTATTTGATTCTCTGCACCTTCTATTTTCTCATGTATAACCGCGTCACAACGCCCTTTGACCTGAGATCATCATGGATTCCTACATGAGAGTCGTTGATCTTTGACCTAGTCAAAAGTCACCTTTGACCGGGTGATGATAAAGGCTTTGATCGAGGTTAGTGATTTTCATGCAGAGGAATGTGAATGGTCAAGATGGAATTTGTCCCTTACATTTGTAAAGAGATAAAACTGGGCCCCTCGATGAGTGAGTCTGAGAAATGT
The DNA here is from genome assembly GCA_025563575.1 of Acacia pycnantha. Taxonomy (NCBI): domain Eukaryota; kingdom Viridiplantae; phylum Streptophyta; class Magnoliopsida; order Fabales; family Fabaceae; genus Acacia; species Acacia pycnantha. The sequence goes on from JAMWYP010000006.1 coordinate 2,824,671, forward strand.
ATGACCATACTACGATGGAACGGAGTTTCCATTTCAATTGTTAGACTACTCAAGAATCGAGAAAGTAATGGTCAAGAACAGGAAGTTGACTTTATCCATGCCTCATCCTTGACCAAATTATTGTGTGACAAAAGGGACGTGACATGGTTGTACGATAAGTTGTATCGTATCAATGATCCCCATATGAATTGGATAGTCGCAATATCTTGCTAGAGGTCGTTTGCAACTTGTAGGCTGGTACAGTATTGGCCCGCTGCCAATCCCATGTGGGCCTATAAGGTCGCACACAAGAATAGCCCAACAAGAGTAATAGTGTCCAGATTCGTTGAATCTTAGATATGTCTAATATTTAATGAATACAACATTTAATCTAAGATGGATATATATATATATGAAAATAATAATAATATTATTATATAGTATTTAATTTATTTGATAAATTAAATAACTAAAATAAATAGAGATATCATAAATCTGATTTAATTTGAATTGAAATATAGTATCTCAGATTTAATTAAATAGATAGATATCATATCTTATATTTAATTCTCGAATAGAGATATCATATATCTGATTTAATTTAAATTGAGATATAGTATCTCAGAGTTAATTAAATAGACAGATATCATATCTCATATTTTAGGTAGGCTTTTAATTTGGATTAATTGAATAGATTAGATTATATCTAGTGGATAGATTTAATTAATATCCAAATTCGAATTTCAAGATTAATTTAGATTAATCTTGAATATTTTAATATGGCCCAATTAGGGTTTTAGAAAATCTATAAAAGATATTGATCTAGTAGTATTAAGAGAATGAACCAACAAGCCGCAAAAGAAATCCTAGAGAGAAAAACGTGAGACACAAAGTTAGAAGGCGCTAGCACACTGCCGTACGTGTTGGAGAGCTGTTCGGTGTGGATACCGGTAGAGGGAGGGATTCGTAGAGTCGGCTCCTAGAGATTGATCAAGCAAGAAGGTGTTAGCCCACGAGTTCTCAAGGCACGCATACTAGTTTGAATAGGTACAATTTTTCCTAATGAACCCGATTTAAATGTCGTTGATAGATCCTCTTCGGGATTCATAAAATTTTAATGGATGAATTCCTTCCGCTGCGTGTAAGGATCCCAACATGAATCCCTTTGGATCTTTCAGTTTTAGAGGAAGCTTGTTAAGCAGGATAACACTACTCTTTTCAGTAAGGCCACTGTTATGAATTCACCCAGTCTTCTCTTCTTATAAAGAATGTTTTTCATGAATTTCACATAACGGGGCATCTGTCCCAAAGCCTCTACCAATGGGATGTTAATATGCTACTGCTTCAGAACATCTAGGAATTTTTTGAATTGCTTCTCCTGGCTTTGCTTCTATAATCAGCAAGGGAAGGGAAGTTGTTGTTGACTGCCCTGGTTCTATAGACTTATGTTGCGGCCTTGCTACAACATTGTATGCTCCCTCGAGGGTATGCAATTATAGTATGTGATGTTGTGGCAATGCTATAGCATTAGATGTGCTATTAGTTTTTGGAAATTCAAGGGTGAATTGTTCGGCTCTTTGTTCTTCTATCATAGCTTCTTTCCCTTTCTTTGTTTGTCCTAACAATGGCTCAACATCTTCAATAGGTCCTTTTGTTGGTTAATTTTGGGGTGTTGCAAGACTTTCAAGAAAAAGTTCACGAGGTTGAAAAAAAAAATTTTGTTCACCATTGCGGAACCCGTAACTCCTTACGGTCGTCACGAGTCATTAACTATTACTTCTAGGTGTTGAACATGATTAATTTTGATGATGTCTTATATAGATGCCATTATAAAGAGTAAAAGGATTGTATAATATATTTATCTCCTACATTGACTAACTATTATGTATTTAATGTAGATTAGTCCAAGTTGAATTATAGAGATTAATCAAGAAGGAGATAAGATATTACAGAAAGAAGAAATTACAGAGAATGTCAACAAAGCAAGAAGTTATCAAAGTATTTTGAGAATAATTAAGAAGAAGAGGAGATATTGAAGAAGGTAGAACTTGTAGAGAATGATGAGTCCAAGTTGAATTACGAAGATTGATCAAGAGAAGAGAAGAAAGAAAGAATTGAATTGTGGAAAATGATCAAGAGAATGGAAGAAAAAAAGAGTTGAATTGTGAGAAGAGAAGAAAGAAAGAATTGAATTATGGAGAATGATCAAGAGAAGAAGAAAACAAGGAAGAACTTGTTGAATGGGATGAGAATATTATTATACAAGTTCTTAGATTGATTCTAGAAGTCTCCATGATCAAATGGAAGTTGGAATGACTTAAATCGGAGTTAAAACAAGCAAAATCAAACTCCAGGAAGTCAAAACTCGAGCCATGAAGTCAAAACTCGAGTTCCAAGAAGCCAAAACTAGAGTCAGGAAATCATAGACTCAAGTTAGGATTTAAAATCGAGCCAACCAATAATTGGCTCGAGTCAATAGTTACTTTTAGCAACTTTGTTCACCTCTGTTTCATGTTCAGTTTGGGTAAGGTCTGATAATTCGATGATATCTCCTAAACCAGAGATCAGATTGATGTGAAACCAATTTTGTATGAAACTAGACTCCTAATATGTCAATGTGACAAAGTTTCAAGCCCAAATGAGTTCATATGAAGGATCTATGAATTGTGTAAGTTGTCAGTGAAATTCACGCCACACAGCAGATCAAGCTTTGATGTTTTGAGTGTAAATCACAAACTACAAATCCAATTGAGTTGAATCCAATGGAATATGAAATTAGGCTCAAAATTAGTTCCATCAAGACTTGAACCAACTAAAATGGAGTTTCGGCCAGGGAGATATGGCCTATAAAAGTTGACACTAAAAATTCTGGAACCATTTCAGCATAGGCTCAGTTTTCTGGATATAGCTCACATTATACACAACCAAATGAAATGAAATCAATTCCATATGAATCTAGACTCAACAAGTGTTTCACATAATTTGGAACCAACCAATTTTTTGATAAGCTCTTACCTCGAGCCAAGTTTTAGAGCCTCAAGTCAAAGATTATCAGAGTCATCTTTGAAATGTTTATGGACAAATATTCATTTGAAGATAGACTCGAGTCTGATTTCGAAGACTCAAGTTTGTCCCTAAACTTGAGCCAAGGATTGATGCCTCGAGTTAACAGTCCTCGCAGACTTCATTTCTGCATTTTCGAAGTGCTCTTGACTCGAGTCAGAATTTGTTTAACTTGAGCCAATTGCAAGTCAGAGAGCAAAGATCTTTTGAGAAGACTAGTTGACTCAAGCCAAGTATCCAGAAAATCGAGTCAAGGTTAACCCAAGAGTTTGACGAATTGAGAGGATTTTTTGGCTCGAGTCAATGAACTTTAAATTTGAGCCACATCAAAGTCTGAGCAACCTGGTGAAGAGCTAATTAGACGTACGAGAGAACTCGAGCCATCGAATGCAACCTCGAGTTGACGTCCAAACTTGAGCCATTAAGTAGAAACTTGAGTCAATGGGAGACAGATAGCAATCTGTAGTAAAGCAACAACTTCTTAACTCGAGCCAATTAATGATAACTCGAGTTAACATCTTTGCTTCAGAAAATCACAATCGGAAATCTTGTTTCTCAGCAAGAACATCCAGATGAATACCAAAAGGACTTATACTACTTCTTAACATTATTTATATCATTTGTGTATAAGTTTCAGGTGATTAAAACGGATCGAGCTCAACGACCAAAAACCAACAGAAGCTCTAACGGTCGAATGGTTCCAATGGTCATATTCAAAACTAGAAGAATTGCTCAATTCTCTTCATTAACTATAAAAAGGGAAGCATTAAAAATAGACAGAGAGACACGAGATTATAGCTTCATTGTCAAAATACCAATAATCTGACATCTATATCACTTACTCTCCAATTATCTCAAAGATCGTATAATTTACCTTAGAGAGTGAGATTATCTGTAATGTACTTCAGTGTTTATCTTATTCACTTTTGAGAGAGAGAGAGAGAAGATTCATTATAAACATCTTATCATCTTATCTAAGAGTTACTCAAAATTTGGTGATCTTGAGTGGGAAATAGATTGTATTCTTACGGTGTGTAAGGGGGAGTATCTCGGTAAGAGATTTGTAAAAGGCTGCACAAGTGCCCGACTAAACTTGTGGGATTGTATAGGCTTCTCTTGTGCCCAGATTAAACAAGAGGATAGTGGATTGAAAATCTCAAATGGAGCTTGGGGATTGGACGTAGGTCAAGGATTGGCCAAACCAGTATAAATCTTAGTTTGCTTATTCTCTTCCCTAAACTCTTATATTTCCAACATATATGTTTGAATGATTAACTATCGCTTTATAAATTACTTCTGTCATACAAATTGCTTTCAGTAAGTTGCGAAAAAATTTTCAAAGTTATTTAAAGTTTTATCAGACACCCAATTCACCCCCCTTCTTGGGTGATAGCCAGGTCTAATACTAGGGTGATAATTAATTATACCTATTTCAACCATGATTAGCATAGCTAATCATCAAGAGTTATAACCATAACTCTTTATGGTACTTATGAGTTATAATCTGTAACTCTTTACGATACTCATAAGTTATTCCTAGGTAATTTTCAAAATAGTTCATTATATTCCTGATGAGATATAACTCGTAACTCTTTACGGTACTCATAAGTTGAAAAGTTAATTACCATGAGCTAAACTCGTAACTCTTTACGGTGCTCATTTTTTATATCCGATTTAAGATAATGGGGCTTTAAACACATAATCTTATAACCTGTAACTTTTTATGGTACTCATGAGAACCCATAACCCTTTACGGTACTAATGAGTTATAATTATTTGTATTTGATTAGGATCTACTCGTTAAAACACATAAGGGGTTTTAGGAATACCTTAGATCACTCAAAGACTTCAAAGTCTATGATGTCCTCTAACGTTGATCCACATGCCTATCTCCTGATTGCCTTGAGAACTCCTTCTCCTTGACTCCTCCTTTTCCTTGGATGCTTGCTAGGCGATGGCAAGGTTGAAGATTCAAGTTCTTAGGTTTTGTTTTTCTCAAGATGGTGATGGTGTCTTAAGGTTAGGTGAATGATGGGATGAACAAGATTGGATTTTACCTTTTTTGGATGGAACCTTGGATGCCACCCTCTCTCTTTGATGAGACATACGCTTAACTACCAAAGACTGCACGACCATCTTTCTAAAAATGTCCAAAATTATGTGCCCTAGTTTCAACCACTTCATTAAGGTTAAACCCTAATTAAATTAATTAGAATAAAAGGCCATTCCAAGGTTTAATCCCAAAAAAAAAAAAAATATAATGGATCATCTCCATCTCTTGAAATATATCTTTAATTTAAAATTCAAGATAATGAATCTTATCCTTGTCTTGAAATATATCTCGAATTCAAAATTAAAGATTACTTTTAATTCAATTTTTCCATGCATGCATGCATGCATACATACATACATACATACATACATACTACATACATACATGCATGCATGCATGCATGCATGCATGATGTATGGATGTATGCATGCATCCATGCATGCATCCATACATACATACATACATACATACATACATACATACATACTAGATAATTCAGGATTATCTTTTATATCTTAACCTCTTGAATTTAAAATTCAAAATTCAAACTGAAATTCAAAATTCAAACTGGTCCAAAACCCCGTTTGGTCTTCTAACATATTTGGGCCCATTAATGGAGAAACTAATATCCCACTTGAGAACCATATATGGCGCCATTTTCCTTATTGGGCTTGGAGTCCAACTCCAACCCAAATACGCCTATTGTCTTGACAAAGCCCAATAACAATTATTTGCCCAAGCTTACTAATTTTAAGTAATCAGGAATAACCTTTGTGTGTGACCCATTAGGCCCAATTAGTCACTGACATAAATAATTTTGTACCAATTAAACTCCTTTAATGGGCCCAATTTATCTAATGACCACATAAGACACTAACAATGCTCTATGGCCCCAAAACTAATTGAGTTGATCAAGTGATCTACCTTTCTAATATGAATAAATAACAATTATTGGCCCATGCTTACTAATTTTAAGTAATCAGGAATAACCTTTGTGTGTGACCCATTAGGCCCAATTAGACACTGACATAAATAATTTTGTACCAATTAAAGTCCTTTAATGGGCCCAATTTATCTAATGATCACATAAGACACTAGCAATGCTTTGTGGCCCCATAACTAATTGAGTTGATCAAGTGATCTACCTTTGTAATGTAGATATCGTGCAGACATCATTCCTCACATCGTCATTCACATTTAGTCGAGAGCAAAGATAGACTATCATCTCTCTTGATTGAATAAATGTAGCTAATTCACAGAACTAGGAATCTTCTTCTATTGACTTTAAGATGAATCATGACTCTTTATGATCACTTGTTGTGCGCACAGACTCCCAAGCCAACTAGAAGTCATCCAAGCTCTACCGATCTTGTGAATGACTAGTCCCTTATAGGCGACTTTGAGTCCTTTTGTCTTGTCCATCTATACTCATTTATTTGAGTTACGTCAAAAACTACATTGTTCTCCCTATTTTCAGGCAGATACAATTGTACAATCAAAGTATTGTTGGAAATTATGCCCTAGGGGCAAGTCGGTCGGTCATCTCCGCGGGAGCAAAGATGAATTAAGACCAGTATGACTTTGATGAGTATGGAGATACGAGTCAAAGTCACAGGCACTTGCAAGAGTACAAGGTGCTGGACCGACCCACTATGAAAAAGCTGCATGGAATAAGTCATAAGCTTTTCTCATGTATAACCGCGTCACAACGCCCGTCGACCTGAGATCATCATGGATTCCTACATAATGAGTCGCTGATCTTTGACTTAGTCAAAAGTCACCTTTGACCGGGTGATGATAAAGGCTATGATCGGGATCAGTGGTTTTCATGTAGAGGAATGTGATTGGTCAAGATGAAATTTGTCCCTCACATTTGTAGAGAGATAATACTGGGCCCCTCGATGAGTCAGTCTGAGAAATGTATGGCCATACTACGATGGAAAGGAGTTTCCATTTTAATTAGACTACTCAAGAATCGAGAAAGTAATGGTCAAGAACAGGAAGTTGACATTCTCCATGCCTCATCCTTGACCAAATTATTGTGTGACAAAAGGGACGTGACATGGTTGTATGATAGGCTGTATCGTATCATCAATCCCCATATAGTATTGGCCCGCTGCCAATCTCATGTGGGCCTGCAGGGTCGCACACAAGAATAGCCCAACACGAGCAAAAGTGTCTAGATTCATTGAATCTTAGATATATATAAGATTTAATTAATAATGTATTTAGTCTAGGATGAATATATATATATATAATTCGAAATTAATATAATAATATTATATAATAAAGATTATAATATTATTATATAATATTTGTTTGTATTTAATTTATTTGATAAATTAAATATCTAAAACAAATAGAGATATTGTATCTCAGATTCAATTTTTGAATAAAGATATCATTTAATTTAAATTGATATATAGTGTCTCAGATTTAATTAAATAGATAGATATCAATTCTTGGATTTAATTTATAGAGATAAATTAAATCAGAAGGCTTTTAATTTGAATTAAATAAATAGATTAGATTAGATCTATCAGATAGATTTAATTAATATATTTTTTAATCCAGATTCAAAATTCAAAATTCGAAATTAATGAGGATTAATTTTGAATATAATACGCCTACCAGGTTTAGAAAAACCTACGGGACTTTTGTCAAGCGTATTAGAAAGCTGCGAGAAACCCTAGATAGAAGAGAGAAACGCGAGAATACTAAAGGCGCCAGCATGCTGCCGTCTGTGTTTGAGGTTATTCGTGTGGATACCCTAGATAGATTTAATTAATATATTTTTTAAGTCCGCTGCATGTACGGATCCCAACAAGTATAACCTAGGAGATAGTGTTCGATGACATCCTCAAGTCTAGGACGATCCACACTACCAAACGATGAGAGACTTTACATATTCAATGATACTCTCTACGATGAATCTGTGTAGAGTCTCTTGACGGGTCAATTCCATGCTATATGTTATCCAACAGATCCACCCATGACATCAGCTAAGGGATCACCATGCCTGCATTCCATAAGGTCCCAACCTTGTATCTCTATACAAGTAGATGATGTCGTACTAGTCTTATTGAGATCACCAATGCCCTTTGTTGGTGATTCAAGACTAGGAACAAGCTTTAAGCTATAGACATGCAGTGTCCTCAAGTTCTCAAGATCATGATCCATATCATAGATCCTCGAGTGAACACCTGTTCTATTCTTAGGGATTTTATCTTTAAACACATATTGACCTTAATAAAGGCGAGATATAAATATGATAAAGATAAAATATGCTCTTTATATTAACCATGAAATACTACAATGTAAAAAAAGTGTTCATCTGTCATAACAGATTGTCTCCAAGACAACTAAATACTAACACTTGGGAATACCTTGTATTACTTCACAGACTTTCCACTCCTTAGCTCGATAACTTTAATGTGTTCTTTGCCTTTTTCCTAGAGACTTCAATATTGCTAGGTAAGGAATTAGAGGGCCTGTTATTCAGAGTTGTAGCAAGTTACCAGACTTGATTGTCAAGATTCCTAAGAGACACTTGTTGACTCTGTATGATGACATCGTTCTTGGCCATGTATTCCTTGAGTAGGCTTTCCATGGATGACTGAGGAGGTGGCTCCAAACTCAGTTTCCTTGGTTGCTGATTAAATCTAGGAGGGTATTGAGGTTTGTTGGATTGTGAAGGACCACCAGATTGTTGCCTTTGTTGTTCCTATTATAGTTTGCCATAAAGTTTGTAGATTTAGGATTAGCTGAGCAATTAGTTTAGAGATGTTCTCCTCCGCAATATACACAGGCCACTTGTACGGATTGCAGTGATTGTGTTCCGGTAAAGAAACTCATCGACTTAATCATGTTAGTCATGGAGGAAACCTGTGCAGTAAAGGTTGTCATGGCATCAAGTTCATGAACTCTGGCTACTGTTCTGGATGTAAATAGCCTTTCTATCGGCCATTGATGACTGTTGATGGACATTAACTCAAGAATTTCATTTGCTTCATTGTAGGATTTCCTTAAGAGGGCTCCATTGGCAGATACATCAACTATTGATCTTGTTTGTGCATTTAACCCATTATAAAAAGTTCCCAGTTGCACCCAAGGTCGGATTCCATGTTTTGGGAACTTTCTTAATAATTCTTTAAATCTTTCACAAGCTTCATATGTGGATTCTCCAATAATATCCTTTCTCAGCTGGGTGTTCTTCGTTGGTGGGAAGATTTTTAGTAGAAATTTCTCACCCAAATCTGTCTAGGATGTGATTAAGTAAGTTTATAGAGTGTTAAGCCAAGCTCTTTCCTTATCTCAGAGTGAGAATGGAAATAACTTGATCCTTAAAGCATCAATGACCACTCCTGAGATCTTGAAAGCATCACAAACTTCCATGAACATCCTTAGATGGAGATGAGAATCTTTTTTTGATATTCCAATAAATTGTTCCATAGTTTGTAGCATTTGGAACATGTCAGGCTTCACCTCAAATTAAGGTGCAATAATGTCTGGTGGAGCTATCCCAGAGCTAAGTCCATTCAGATTAGGAATTCCAAATTCCATAATAGCTCTGTTCAAATCATGTTCATTAGCAGTATTTAGCAGGGGTGGAACTTACTCTCTATCCACATTGAGCAAAGGTTGTTCAACTCGATCTCTATTAGGATTTCCTTGTTCTTCTGCCATGACTACAAATGCAGTCAGGCGTACTCGTTGTTGTTGCCTTCTTCTCTATTGATTGTGCGTTCTTTCTATCTCAAGATCAGTAAAGCGAGAACTGCATATACACAGATAAAAGTACCTAAAAATCATAAACAAAAATTTAAAATTTGATCAAACGCAACTGTCTGAAACAATAATTTACTAGCATAAACAATATTATCAATCCTCGACAACGACACCAAAAACTTGTTGGTCGAATTCCCTTATGGCAAGTGAACCAGTCGAACATGTAATAAAGTGAAGAATAAAGTATCATCCCACAGAGATTGAAATACTAGTTTATGCTACTAGTTAATGAGTAAAAGTCGCATGATTATAAAGATGAACGTTGGATTTGAACTACTAATTCTAACAAACTTAATAAAACAAAGTGTTTGTGAATACGGATGAGATAAATCCTGTCTGTATAGTGGAAACTGTCTCTGTTGATAATTGGAAGAATTCTGCTGAATATGGTTATTTTGATTCTAGTTCCACCTAAAATTCGGTTGATTTCTCCAACCAGGATTATAAGTGTTGGAAAATACATTATGTTGCTACTGGTATTGTGGTTTTCCTAGAAAGACTCCTACTACAGCTATTGACTGGTCTAGAAAGATGGTATCTTGCAAAGTGAGGCAAGAATAAGTGGAATGAAAAGGATCAAAATAGAATCCATATGAGTAGCTTATCTGTGGAGTAGGAAACTGCATTGTTTATATTACTGCGAATTGCCTCACCAAATAGGTCAAATCATCAAGCCTATTTCCACCTTCGTTGATATGGACTTGATGTTACTGATTTCTGGGCACTGTGGTACTAGACTGGGGGTGCTTAAATATGGAACATAACATTACTATTTGCTCTAGTGACAAACTATTGAGAATTAGATGCCATAGTTGATATTAAGTCTCGGGCTTCTTCATGTGTCTTGTCATTCAAAGCCTCACCACTAGATGCATCCACCAAATTTTTTCTATAGGTAATAAGCCTTCATAGAAATAAATAATTAGTAGCTGCTTAGGTATCTGGTGGTGTGGACATCTTGCACATAGCCTCTTGAATCTTTCCCAGTCTTCATGCAAATTCTCTCCATTTACTTGTTTTATGCCATTGGTTTCCTTTCTGATTGAAGTGGCTTTTGAGGGAAGAAAAAATCTCTCCATAAATAGTTTTTGCATGAATGGATGAGGTTGAAGATAATACAACCAATCCATAGCTCCACATCGAGAGAGAAAGGGAAAGAGCTCTCAAGTTAATGTGATCCTCATAAATTCTTTGCAATTTCATTGTGATGCAAACTACATAGAACTCCTTCAAATGCTTGTTCGGATCCTCACCTGCAAGACCATGAACCTTGGACAACAAATGGATAGGACCAGACTTAAGCTTAAAGTTAGTTTCAAGTTTAGGATATTGGATGCATAAAGGCTAATAGTTAATATCAGGAGCAACCAACTCCTTTAAAGTTTTGTTGGTATGTTTTCCTCCATATTTTCTGAGTCAACAAAATTACTACTAGAATTAGTGAAAACAACACTATTAGAGGAGCTAGAAAGATCAACAGAATAGACACAATCAGAATGCTAAAAGTCAGAATCAAGTTCAGTAGTGATCCTTTGACTTAGCTTAACATCCCTTATAGTAGCAAGAATTATTCTTTTTATTTCAGGATCTCTTTCTAACAAGTCATTGGCACTAGTACTACTCCTAGTCATATAGCATATGGAAAAATTGGCCAAAAAAAAACACAAAAACACAAACCTATGCTAGAAATTAACCAAAATAAATTTAGAAATACTATCAAATGATTTTTAAAAATTATGGGACCACCACAGACCCATTTCTACATTATTCAAGAACCCAAAAATGAACATAAAAACTTCAAAAATTGAATAAGTGGTCAAAATGATGGATTTTCGTCAAACCAAGGGTGAGCTCCTATTGAAGTGGTGAGTTGTGCTCAAAATGCCATTTTCTTGCAGCTCACCAAAATTTCTCCTAGTCTGAAAACAATTGTAAAAATACCCATTATGTCCCACGAAGGCCAAATTAAAGCAGTGAAAAATAGGGTCTAAATGATGGAATTTGGGAAAATAGGGGTGATCTCACTTCCTAAAGGAAGTGAATCTTGCTCAAAATGCTCAATTCCTTAGGGAATATACCCATTCAAAGTTATCTGAGTAAGATAGAAATCTGCCTAGTCACCTAAACTACCTAAGCTAATATACTCTACTCTACTGTGAATATTAAATCGATGCAAATTCCCCAACAACGACGCCAAATTTTGACAATAGTTGTCAAACTCATGTAAAATAATAACCAGGTTTACTAAATATTTGTAGCATAGGGACAACATGAGTTGGCTCTTAGGGAATTTGCATTTTGTCTAAATCAATCAAGTAAAACAATAAATGAAATGGGGGTTTCCAGTGCAATTAGAATTAAAACTAGAGTTAAAGCAGAATATAAGAAAACGAGATTAACCAGATTAGAGACAATCAACCCATAATTGGGATTCCAACAACTTCCATCATCGGACAATAAATTACCAAATTCGTGATTGACTCTAGACAAATTGGAATCCTTGCATTTGTCCAAAAATTTCCTCGACTAAGCGATCGCCTAACAATTGTTCGAACACATGGCGTGTTCATTATGAGATCGCATAGTGCTCACTGTAACCCTGTTTGAACTATGTCCTTAGGTTAATCAATCTGGATATTAAATCTAACATCTAATCTCTTCCCTAAAATCAAATCTGATTAAAATGAAAATAAACGAATTTGATTACCAGAAACGCAGGACCTATGGACTACATCATGGAATCATCAACTCATGGGTTGATCAAAGGAACTCAGCCAAGCATGGTTGTACAGAACGGAGACATGGCAGAAATGACGATGAACTTCATGAACACGAAGAATAGTTGAAAGAAAATATAAGCTTTGTTTTCAATCTGAAATTTTGTCAAAACGTAATAACTTAGGTGTTTTCAGCTACCCTAGTGTTTATAAACCTAAAACAAAACTGGGCTGGACTCCATATAACCTGTTCAAAATGAAAACAAATAATAAAATGGTCTTCGATTACAAAATCAGGCCCAACTAAATAAATTTCCAGAATTTTGTGTATGACTTTGGCTCCAATTTTGACCATCTTCTTATTCGAATTTAGCTTTCAATTCTTCATATAATTTGTAGCTCTTTGAATTGTCTAAAAAATGAGACAAGAATAAGGCTAATTGGATGGCCAAAGCAAAAGTTATGGTGAAAATACTCAAAACTGTAAATATGGAATTTTAATATAAAAATGTATTAAATCCAATTGAAAACACAAAGCCTAGTTAAGCTAAAAAAAACCCATCAATTATGAACTAAATAATCCTAAAATTATTGACCAAGAGATACAAATAAGTGTAATAATATTCAATTATCAGATTCCACCCCCATTTCTTTTGTGGTTTTCAGGGATATGATATTAACTGAACTTCATCGGTTAATCAACACACATTTAATATCAAAATTATCAAGATAGACAGAGATTACCAGTGCACCGTTGTAGGGTTGGTCCAACTCATCTATTTCGTCGTCAAAGAATGTGATTTCGGCTTCTCATGTTGGTTGGAGTGTCTTTCGGTCGCCTCTAGTGGGGTTCTTTCGATAAGACCAGGGGTATGCCACTTTATTGTAGAATAGGTGGCACCACTTATCTCTGAGACACTGTGATGAAATTGATGGTTCAATGGTTCTTTGGTGGTTCCACTAGTGCTGGACCTGTATGTTTAGTGCCATCGTTGGATAGAGTATACTTACCTTTCTTGGTTAGTAGGTCCACTAGGTGCCCTCGTTTAACAAGTTCAGCCACTTCTAATTTTGGTGCACTACAGTATATTGTATGATGTCCGTGGTCAAAATGGAATTCACACCATTTAGACCTATCTTGTTGGTCCGCTAGCTTTTTTGGTCTTGGGAGGCGATTTTGTTGCATCTCCCATCTTGGTAAGCATCTAAAATAACTTACCAGAGCTGACAGAGAAATTGTAGTATGCTATCATCGGGGGTAATGCTTGGTTGAGAGGGGTTGATACACTGTTAGACTGGTTCCTCCTTTGGTTCGTCGCTATGTACTACTCTGCTCTCCAATTACGGCTGGTTCGTCATGGGTTACGACTTCTCCTATCTAATTGTTCATCTCTTGGGTATTGGACTGCCCAGCATTTACTTCATCTTCCTCCTACTTGATTTGAGCCTAGGCTCTTGCTAGTACGTCATCCATGGTATGGCAAGTGTATTTGGTCAAGTCTTTGTACAAATTATAGTTAGGAAGTAGACCTTTGCAAAATACAACAATGGCGGTATGTTGATTTTTTCTTTGTTGAACTTGCCAACGTGGTCTCGTAGTGATTCTTGTTTTCCTTAGACCACCCAATAAAGTTTGTTGAGCTGTTTTTCCAGTTTCTGGCTACTAGAAAATTGCTAAACAAATAGGTCATTTAGGTTTGTAAACGATCCTATTGTATTGGTTGGTATGTTGGAAAACCATCTCAATGCATGTATGACTAAGCTAGATCCGAAATCCTTACACATGCAAGCTTTGTGTGCTTCTCAAGGTATGATTGTGGTGCGTATCCTCTACTGGTATTGTGACATATGTTTGTCCATATCCATTGAACCATCATGAAGCCATACATTTAGTTCTTATGCATTTCGACCAATGTGATGTCATCTGTGAATGGTGAATCAACGAAGCTATTGGGTGCTCTCTTTTTCATTAGAGAAGGAACTCATGGGAGGCGGAGTATCATTGCTTAAAAGCTTGGAATCTCTGGTTCCACTTTTCTTCATTAGACGTTCCAGAGGTTGGTAAGTTGTTTGCTCCAGGCTGGTCTGTCTAGTGTGGTCAGTATGGTTGACATACTTTCATTATTTGGTTCGTCAGTATTATTCTCAGTTGAAGTTATGCTACCTACCATCATTGGTTGGTCTGTCATAGGAGTTCTCAATGATGACATGCATGGAATGATAGCATGTTGGATTTGCAGAGAGTGCGAAGCTAGCTGACCCTGTAGAGCATTATTCTCACCATTCAGGTGTTTGAGTTGTTCCTATTATTGCGCAACCAACCTAGCTTGGGCTGAAATCTGTTGAGTCTGTTCATGTATCAAGGTAGCCATTTTGTCAAGACGTGCTCGAAAGTCAGTATGTCCGTCCTCCATGGTGGGCACGTTAGTCATGACGAATGATCAAAGGTGAGTAAGAGCAAAGCAATCGCTTCGAAATCCATTGTTGGTCCCCATAGTCGGCGCCAAATTAATGAAACAATAATTCGCAGAAAGGGGAAATTAAATGAAAAGGTACCAACAACGTAGGGATTGGTAAATGAAACAATGATTTATAATAAAGCAAGAGGAAAACAAAGAGTTATCTTATTACTGATATGTGAGGAGTACAAATGAGTAGATGAAAGAAAGAGATGAGAGAAGAATAACGAGTTTGTAATGTAATCTTTCAGATTGAATAACTTCTATTAATAGAGCCCTCGTCATGGTTATTCAGATCCTATAATTCCGGATCTAAGCTGAGCGAAGTCCAATGAAAGTTGCCATATCCGTGGGTTGAAGTGGCTGGGAGTGAGTTTGACCATGTAGTCGAGTGTAGCGCAAATGGACTTATCCTACTGGGCTTGCTTGGGCCCGCTTGTATTAGGCCTGCCACATATTGTTGGTTAATTTTGCCTATTACATGACTTTCATGCAAAGTTTCATGAGGTTGAAAACAAAAGTTTTGTTTAATCGTTGCGGAAACCCATAACTCCTTACGGTCCTCATGAATTATTAACATTAACTCATTACGTTAATTAGTTATTAATTATTAATTCGTAACTCTTTACGGTGCTCATAAGAATTCATAACAATTTATAATATTTATGAGCTTCAGGATTACTCGTTAAAATAACTAATGGGGATTAGGATAACTTAATAACACAACTATTGGAGATTAGGATTACCTTAGATCACTTGAAGACCTCAATTTTGTTGATGTCCTCTAACGTTGATCCATGGCTATCCCCTGATTGCAATGAGAACTCGTTCTCTTGAAACCTCTCATTCCTTGGATGCTTGCTAGGCGAAGACAAGGTTGAGGTTTGGTTTCCTTGGATTTTTCTCTTTTCAAGAAGGTGATGGTTTCTTGGAATTAGGTTATGGATAGGATGAACAAGGTTGGAACCTTACCCTTTTATGGATAGTGCCTTTTCCTCTCTAATCCTTTGGTAAAGACCACAATTTAGAGAGAATAAGGATGTTTTTTTTTCTTTCTCCTAAACAAGAAAAACGCATACCAAAAATTAGCACTTTATAAGAGTCTAACCCTAATTTAAGTGCTTACAAGAAGAGTAAATACCCTTTTAGGTCCCTGGAAAAACACGTTCTACCCATTTTGGTCCCTGAGTAAAAAAAAAGTCATTTCGGTCCTTTTTAGGGACTAAAAATGATTTTTTGGGAATTTGTGAGGGATTAAAATACCCACAAAAAATGACTAAAAGGACTAAAAGGGACCTTTTTTTTACTGTTTAAGGACTAAAAATGACTTTTTTTTTACTCAGGGACCAAAATGGGTAGCGCGTGTTATTTCAGGGACCAAAAAGGGTATTTACTCTTACAAGAAAGGCCCAATCCATGCTTGAATTGGAAAATCCAATTCACAATGAATTAAATTCATATCTTGATTGATTGATTGAATTTAATATGATGAATCATATTCATATCTTGTCAACCATGTCACATTAAATTTACATCTTGATTGATTGAATTTAATATGATGAATCATATTCATATCTTGTTAACCAAGTCACATTAAACTCACATCTTAATTGATTGATTGAATTTAATATGATGAATCATATTCATATCTTGATGAGTAAATACCCTTTTTGGTCCCTGGAAAAAACACGGATGCCCTTTTTGATCCCTGAAAAAAAATAAGTCACTTTTAGTCCCTAAAATGGAAAAATAAGGTCCCTTTTAGTCCTTTTGATCATTTTTTTTTGCACATTTTAATCCTCAGAAATTCCTAAAAAGGTCCTTTTTAGTCCCTAAAAAGGACCAAAATGACATTTTTTTTACTCAGGGACCAAAAAGGGTCAAATGTGTTTTTCCAGGGACCAAAAAGGGTATTTACTCTATCTTGATTGTTGGATTGTATTTAAGAGAGTAAATACCCTTTTTGGTCCCTGGAAAACACACGGATGCCCTTTTTGGTCCCTGAGTAAAGGAAATGTCGTTTTGGTCCTTTTTAGGGACTAAAAATGACCTTTTTGGGAATTTATGAGGGATTAAAATGTCAAAAAAAATGTCCAAAAGGACTAAAATGGACCTTATTTTTCCATTTTAGGGACTAAAAAATGACTTCTTTTTTTTCAGGGACCAAAAAGGGCATCCGTGTGTTTTCCAGGGACCAAAAAGGGTATTTACTCTATTTAAGATGAAGGATCACATTTATTTCCTTTTTTTCCTTCAAAAAACGTCCATAAAAGAGCACACACTAAATCAGCACTTTATAAGGGTCTAACCCTAATTTAAGTGCTCATAAGAAAGCCCCAATCCATATCATAATGAATTAAATTCATATCTTCATTGGTTTAATAATAATTTAAGATGATGGATCACATTCATCTCTTAAACTAAAATTAAAAATCATCTTTAAATCAATCCTCATTTATTATTTCTCCTATCTTCATCAATCATTATTGGATCCTAATATATGTGTGTCTGTGTGTATTAGATAATTCAGAATTATCATTTATAACCTAACCTTTTAGAATTAAAATTTATATTTTAAATTTCAAACTTAAATAATTCTAGAGTAAAATACCCTTTCTGGTCCCTGACAAACAATATGGACCCCATTTTGGTCCCTGACAAAAAACCGACCCTTATTCGTCCTTTTTATGGGACTAAAAAGGACATTTTGGAAATTTGTGAGGGATCAAAATGTCCACCAATCGACCCTTATTCGTCCTTTTTATGGACTAAAAAGGACATTTTTTTTGTCAGGGACCAAATGGGGTCCGTGTTTTTTGTCAGGGACCAGAAAGGGTATTTACTCTAAATTCTAAATTTGAATTCTAAATTCAACTTGGCCTAAGACCCTGTTGGGTCTTCTAACATATTTGGGCCCTTTTGTGGAGAAACTAATTTCCCACTGAGGACACCATATATGACGTCATTTTCTCCTCATTGGACTTGAAGTCTCACTCCAACTAGGGGTGGAAAAAGGCCAGGGGCCTGTCAGGGGCCTATGGCCTAGCTTGTTTTGAGCCTGGTCAGGCCTGGCCTGTCAGGCTAAAAGGCCAAGCCAAGGCCTCTTTCAAGGCTTGTTTTTCATAACAGGCCAGGCCTAGGCTAGATAATAAGCCTTTTAGGCCTGTCAAGCCGGCCTGTTAGAAGAAGGATAAAATTGTAATTTCCCTATTTACTCTTGTGACACGTATACCTACTGGCTGCTTGTGTGAAAAAACCCTAAAGTTCATTCAATCTTTCAGCCGCTCCCTCGCTCAGCTCACTGTGCCTACCCTAAAATCTCAATCACGATTCACGCAAGCCGAGTCCGAGATCTTATTGAGAAAGACAAGTTTGGGATCTGATTGAACAAGCCGATCTGTTTGTAACTTTCCCTGGTTCAGTCTTTGGCTGGATCTCGCTCTCACCGACAAATTGGTAAGTATTTGCTTCTGCTAGTTTGATTCGATCAATTCTTCTTTCGGATTTACAATTTGTTTCTCAATTTCTTTTTTAAGGTGCTTTGGATGATTTCCAGAACTAGAACGTCAATTCTACCATTCAAAGGTATTATCTATTTTCCCCTTTTTGCTTTGCCTTTGTGTTGAAAATGTGCTATTCGTGCTTTTATTTCTTAATCTTCACTTTCTTTTGCTCGTAGTTCTAGGGTGGGAACTGAGAACAGGGAGGATTATCCTCCTCCTCTGCCTTCCGATGTTCTAAAGGAATAGATTTGGTTGGTCTTTCTTCTATGGTAGGCATAATTAATTCTCATTATTCTTAGAAAGTAGAAGATAACTCTTTAGTTTGGAGCATAGATTGTAATTACATGTACAACAACAAGGTTGACGACTTGTGCATCTATATGATCGTTTTATGTCTTTTATGCTCATTTCTATCATTGCCTTCCCAAATTTGGTTTCTTTTCTTTATGTAATGCTTCATCAATTGCTTTCTGCCTCACAAATGAAGTCATAGCCATATCTGATTTTACTTTTAGAGTTTACAGCACATCTGTTGATCACTAATCACTAACCCTAATCCAAGTATATGATTGTATGGTTCTGTTGCCTTGGTCAACAATTTTTGGTTTTGTAACCATTACATTGTTGAAAAGCTTACTTCTAGTTTGGATTTAAACAGTCTCAGCCAGCTGTAAGTTTGCTTACATTTAGAAAAACTGGCCTCCTTAATAGGCCACAGTCCAGGCCAGCCTTGTATACAGGACAGGCTCAAGCCAAAAAAATGGCCTATAACAGGCCAAAGGAAACAGGCCAGGCTCATGCCACTTTGTTGCCAAACAGGCCTGGCCTGTTAAGGGTGAAGCCTGGCCTGGCCTAGCCTGTTTCCAACCCTAACTCCAACCCAATTACACCTTTACTCTTGATAAAGCCTAGTAATAATTATTGGCCCAAGTTTGCTAATTTTAAGCAATCGGGAATAACCTTTGTGTGTGACCCATTAGGCTCAATTAGTCACTGACATAAATAAACTTGGACCAATTAAAACTCCTATAATGGGCCCAATTTATTTAATGACCTCATAAAAAAACTAGCAATGCTCTGCGACCCCATAACTAATTGAGTTGATCAAGTGATCTACCTTTTATATTTGGACACCAAGCAGGCATCATCCCTTACATCGTCATTCACATTTAGTCGAGAGCAAAGATAGAGTATCATCTGTCTTGATTGACTAAATGTAGCTAATTCACAGAACTAGGAATCTTCTTATATTAACTCTACAACGGATCATGACTATTCATGATCACTTGCTGTGTGCACAGACTCCTGAGTTAATTAGAAGCTATCCAAGCTCTACCGGTCTTGTGAATGACTAATCCCTTGTAGGGGACTGTGAGTCCTTTTAGCATGTCCATCTATACTCATGTATTCGAGTTACACCCAAGAGTACATTGTTCTCCCTATTTTCAGGTGGATAGAGTTGTACGATCAAAGTACAACCCTAGAACATAGTGTTCGATGACATCCTTAAGTCCAAGACGATCCGCACTACCAAACGATGAGAGACTTTACATATCCAATGATACTCTCTAAAATGAATCTTTGTGGAGTCTCTCAGCGGTTAGTTCGGTGCTATCTTTTCTCCAACAGATCCACCCACGACATCAACTAAGGCATCAACATGCATGTATTTAGTAAGGTCCCTACCTTGTATCTCATACATGTAGATGATGTCGTACTAGTCTTATTGAGATCATCAATGCCCTTTCTTGGTGATTCAAGACTGGGAACAAATTTTAGGCAATAAATATCCAGTGTTCTCGAGTCCTCA
This sequence comes from Acacia pycnantha, assembly GCA_025563575.1. Lineage (NCBI taxonomy): Eukaryota > Viridiplantae > Streptophyta > Magnoliopsida > Fabales > Fabaceae > Acacia > Acacia pycnantha. The sequence continues at coordinate 2,845,043 of JAMWYP010000006.1, forward strand.
TGATCATGATCTCTATCATTGATCCTCAAGAATAACACATGTTCTATTTCTAGGCTTTTATCTTCAAACACATATTTACCTTAAAATAAAGGCGAGACATAAATATGATAAAGTTAAAATATGCTCATTTATTAATAATGAAATACTACAATGTAGAAAAAGGTGTTGATATGTCCTTACAGATTGTCTCTAGGACACCTATATATTAATAATTTCTCACTTGGCCTAGAGTCAATCAGGTTGACGTGTATACCCAATGACTCATAATGACTATAATGTTTTCTCTAAGAAACTCTCTTAGTGAGAGAATCAGCCAAGTTATCATCGGTGGGGACATAGTCCATCTTTATATCTTGTCTTTCAACAATATCTCAGATGAGGTGATACTTGTGGAGCATATGCTTGGATCTTTGATGAGACCTAGGTTCCTTGCCCTGAGCTATAGCTCTGGTGTTATCGCAATACAAAGGTATTGGGTTAACACTGCTAGGAACCACTACAAGTTCATTGATGAACTTCTTGATCCATACTACCTTCTTAGCCGCTTCTAAAGCTGCTATGTATTCTGCCTTGGTACTAGAGCCTGCCGTGATCTTTTTCTTGCAACTCTTCCAACAAATTGCTCCACCATTTAGGGTGTAAACTACGCTTGACTGGGATTTACAGTCATCTTTATTATTCTGGAAACTAGTATGAGTGAACCCTTTCACTTTTTTTCTCACTACTACCACTGTAAACCAGAGACAGATCCTTAGTCCTTCTTAATAACTTTAGGATTTGTTTCTACGGCTGTCCAGTGACCCTCTTCAGGGTCAGCTTGGTATCGTCTCGTAATGCTTAAAGCATAAGAGACATATAGTCTCGTGCATAGCATGACATACATGATGGATCCAGTTGCTGATGCATATGGAATTCTCTCCATGTGTTCCCTTTTAGCTAGTTTCTTGGGACACATAGCTTTAGAAAGATGAATGTCATGACTGACAGGAAGAAAACCCCTTTTCGACCCATCCATGCTAAACCTCTTTAGCATTTTGTCTATGTACGTGAATTGGGATAAACCCAGCAACCTTTTGGATCTATCTCTATAGATTTTATACCAAGTATGTAGGCCGCTTCTCCCATATCCTTTATGGTGAAGTTTTCTGATAACCATATCTTTGTGGACTGTAACATGGGAATGTCATTTCCAATGAGTAAAATGTCATCCACATAAATCAAAAGGAAAAAAATAACACTCCCACTGACCTTCTTACTAACTCATGGTTCATCTTCATTCTTGATAAAATTGTTTCCTTTAACAACTTCATCAAAACAAAGATTCCAGCTCCTTGATGCTTTCTTAAGCCCATAGATTGATTTTTAATGTTTGTATACCATATGCTTTTGGTCCTTGGATTCAAAACCCTCAGGTTATGTCATATATACCTCCTCCTTCAAGAAACCATTCAAGAATGTGGTTTTGACATCCATCTGCCAAACCTCATAATCATGATATGCGGCTATAGTTAGCATAATCCTGATAGATTTGATTATGGCAACAGGCGAGAAAGTTTCGTCAAAGTCAACTCCTTGCTTTTGACAATAACCCTTCGCAACTAACCTATCTTTGTAGGTTTGTATGTTGCCATCTGCATCAATCTTCTTTTTGAAGACCTACTTGCACCAAATGGGAACTATTCCCTTAGGTGGTGTAACCAAGGTCCATACCTTGTTCTCATGCATCGATTCTATCACGGATTCCATGGTTTGAAGCCATTCTGAGGAGTCAACATCCTTGACTGCCTCATTATAGGAAGTAGGTTTGTCATCATCAACGGTCTATTGATTCTCAATCACAAAACTGTACCTTTTAGGTTGATGAATATAACCCTAGAAGTCCGACGGGGTTGGGTGTTTACAGCCTCTTTTTGAGGCATCGCCTGATCAACAGACTTGGGCTCTGTTATCTATTCCTGTAGGTCTTGAATTTCTTCAAGTTCTACCTTACTCCCACTAGCTATTTGAGAAAGTAGATCCTCCTCAAGAAAGATAGCATCCTTGGATACAAACACTTTATAGTCCTCAGGGTAGTAAAAATAGTATCCCTTAGTTCCTTTGGGATATCCTACAAAATAGCACAAAGTGCTTCTTGCCCTTAACTTATTCGGTGTTAGGGTATTAACATAAGCTAGACAACCCCATACTTGAGGTAACTCAAGTGGGGCTTTCGGGCCCTCCATATCTCATACGGAGTAGTCTTGAACAGATTTCGACGAAACCCTCTTTCTAGGTTTAACGCCATATAGAGGGTGAATCCCAAAAACGATTTTAGGAGCTTCTTACTGCTCATCACTGACCGTACCATGTTAAGCAAGGTTCAGTTCCTCCTCTCAGACACACCATTTTAATGTGGTATGTATGAAGCCGTCAACTATGATAGAATTTCATTCTCTCTTAGATAATCTTGAAACTCCTAACTCAGATATTTGTCACCTCGATCAGATCGAAGTGTCTTAATCATCTTGCCAAGTTGTTTCTCTACTTCATTCCTAAATTCTTTGAACTTTTCAAAGGCTTTAGATTTATATCTCATAATATACTCATATCTGAATCTTGACTTATCATCAATAAAGGTGATGCAGTAGAAGTATCCTCCTCTAGCTTGATTAGATATGGGCCCACAAATATCCGAATGAATGAGTTCTAACAACCCATTGGCTCTGTGACTCACGAGCTTCTCAAGCTTGGTCTTCGTCATCTTACCAGCCAAACAAGATTCACAAGGCCCATAGGATTCGAAATCCATGGAATCTAGACAATCATCATTATGTAGTTTAGACAATCTTGTCACATTAATGTGTCCCAATCTACAGTGCTAAGGATAGGATCAATTATCCAGCCTTGGTTTCTTAACTTGAATACTAAGAAGTTCACTATTCCTAGGATTCTTTAGTACCAAAGATGATTAATACATGATATAAAATAATAAATCAATTTGAAGAGTCAACAATGGGGAGATTGATGTATATATGTATGCAGCCGAAATGGAAGAGGAAAAGAAGGAGAAAATTGAGTGAAATTAAAGCAGTAAACTTAGTGAAGAAGTTGTTGAAAAGTCAACATAAAACTCAAGCTAATGGGAACACATGAGCAATGGATATTTTGAGCAAGTGGGAGCAACATCTTTTGCCAAAAAGATGCTATGTAATTCGAAAATGGGAGGAAGAAAGAGAGATAAAATGTGTAGTGTGAATGCAATTTATGAGCCAAGAGATAAAGTAGAAAGGGATATTTGTGAAAAAGCATATAGGATAAATGAAAACCGATAGAAATTAAATCCTACCTTCAAATCCTTGGATTAAGTAGGAAAGATCTGGACATATTATGAACCAGTGAATTTTTATCCAGAAGTTGGTGTTACCGGAAGTCATTTCCGTAACCGACGACGGTTGTTCGAAAATCTTCAGCAGATTAGGAAATACCCTTAATGGGATCAAAAAGATTGTTAAACCAAATATTCTTAAAGAGGAAGTTTAGATCTTCAAGGAGTTGCTAAGGAATTTTTGAGGTTAGTTAAGATTACGCGATTAAAACACCGAACAGGGGACTTTATCGGTAGGAGTCCATAAAGCATATAAGTGACATCATGTGGATGACATCACTTTTGGGAATGATGAGGTCAGCCAAGGGAAGTGTATGGTGGAGATTTGATCTCAAAAAGTGACCTTGATCCAACGATTGTGGTTGAAGTAGAAAGATTGGAAGATTACCATTTTGCCCTCACTTTTCTTCTATAAATAGGCTTCACCTCTTCACTTCATTCCCCAGAAATTCCTCAAGCAATTTCGAAAGTAGAGAGAAGGTAGAGAGAAGGAAGAGCCTTGGAGAAAGTTGTAGCGAAGCCCTGGGTAAGTTCTTCGGTCCCGAGTCTTAAGTTTTAGTCTTTCGATTCGGTAGTATAGTAGAAATGTTAGTTTGGTCTTTAATCTTCCAAGTTAGTTTAGATATCATGTTTTAAGGTTAAATATGATATTTATTTCGAAAATATGTTGGAGTTGGAGTTATGGCAAAATTTTGGAAGATTAGAGTCAAAGTAACGAAGTTCTGGCGAAATTTCGCCGATTAGGGGAATCAGGGGTAAAATGGTCATTTTTGACTAAAATGACTGTTATGATGATTGTTTAGTAACAAATACGCTATTGTCCTTATAGGATACCTGTGATTACGTTCTGACCAACAGAGGTACGTTCGCGTACTAGTAACACTAACTCTAATGGTTATTGTATGCGTATATGTATTATGTGTATTGTATGCGTAGAAATGGTATGTGTGTTGAGTGTATATGGGTGTTAGAAGATATCTGTATGCATGCTGGGAGCGATACATCTGAGATGCTGGGAGCGATACATTTGATATGCTGGGAGCGATACATTTGCATTTGGATGGGTGTGATTCATTGGTTGTGTGTTGATATACTGTTAAGGTTGTGATTATCTGTAATACCTATGTGTGTATGTAAACATGAGGTTAACCGTTACCTGAGGTCCGTATGCATTGGACCTCAGCTCTTAACATAGCGTCAGGGTCAGGAGGACCGAGGACCAAGGAGAGAGGAAAGCAGCAAGCTTAGAAGTCTGGCTGAGAACTATCTTTGGTTGTCACGGCGTGGGGATCGCCAGGGAGACACTTCTGTTGATATTTACCTTAAAAACTCTCGGTTGTTGTACTGCTTTTATAATTAGCCAGACTTACGGCATTTTGAATATATATATATCAGTTACTCAGTTGCTCCGATGCTCTACTCTGATGAAAAAAATATATACTGCTTTTAAAAACGGGATGTTACAGTTCTCTTCGGTCCCATCTTCAATTACTAACTAATAAATTAACTAGCATTTAGTCAATTTCTAAGCTAGAATTGATTTTATCTTGCATGCATAAATTAGACATACATATAAAACAACTATCACATAGTTCAATTTTAAATAGTTTGTATTTATCATGCATGCTAGTCGTGTATGTGGTGAACACGTTTGCTATTATCATGCATAGTAGTCGTGATAATTCTATGCATAATAATAATAATAATAACAACAACAATTCATGTATTTTGTGGATGATCATGGTGCCTTCCGATTATTGATCCAAAACATCTCCATGTCTTGGGTTTTCAAATCTTTTAATTTGCTCCATTCTTTCATCATGGTCGAATGATCTCTTGGTAAACTCTTGTACTTGTCCACGATCTAAAATTTTACATTCTTATTCTTATTACAATTTTTTATGCAATATTTAAATTGGGACAAAACAATCCCATTTACCAAAAATAAGAAAATAAAATTTAAATTTAAATCGGAACAAAACAATCTCATTTGCCAAAAGAAATAAAATTTAAATAATTCATTCGAGGCACCATGACCATCCATTTTCTTGTACCTACAAAAAGGTTAGAAAAAACACATGCATGTATTTTTACAAATCCTAATTTATCATTGAATCAAATTCAATAATATTACCGCATGTGTTTTCAGTAACAAGCCCGCAACTCTAATACCAAATGTTGTCTCTTTGGCGTCACCACAAACACATATGTCATTAATCATCGTACAGAAGCTTTTTTTTTTTTTTTGGGTCAACAATCATACAGAAACTTATTACACATGCAGTTGCAACTAAAATCTAATCATTCGTGTTTACTTGAGTTTGGAATACTTGGCGAGTCCTCTTTTGCGAAGGTAAAGATATTGTCGCATGAGATACCAATTAAGGAGTGAATGAGGAACCATTCGTATGAGAAGACATTGAAGAGAATGGAAAATATAGGGCACACACATACTCTCTTTATAACCAAACCATCTGATGCAACTTTTGCAGTAATCGTTAGCAGTTGGAATAAATAAGGATGTCTTCAGTTGAAGCACTTCCACCATCTTCGTTGCCACATACATTGGTACCTATACATAAATATGATCCAACAATATTCATCACATCATGGATCATTAATCATATCATAAATAACTAAATTGTGAGTCATGTGTCTTGCACAGAGTTTGAAGCAAGCTTATCTATGATTTTGTTCTCTCTCTTTTTTTCGTTTTTGCTTTTTATTTTATAGTATATATTAAATATGAATGAATTTAGAAGGTTAAGAGAGTATAGGAGAACCTGGCACTGGATGTCAATCCCTTTTGATTTGTATTCTAAACCGATGCATTTTGAAAACATCCACAAATACCTGGGAAATTGGCAAAGTATGAAACTATAATTACATATCTTAAAGTAATAATTGCTTTAGAACTGTATCTTTGCTACAAAGAGAAGCAAAGATTGTGGGGGTAATTGGGCCCCATTCACATGCCACCCTTTCGTCTTGGTCTTTCTTTCTTTTCACATTATCCTACTACTCCCTCCGGTCCTAATTATAGGACATATTTATCCGATTTTGAGGAAATTAAGAAAAGAAGTTAAATTAGTTAATTTTACTCATTTTCCTAAAATACCCTTATATAATTTAAAATGACATAAGTAAAAATGAATCAACAACTTCTACCATAGACCTCTCCGATCTAGAATTTTCCTTTCCACACGCTATCTAATTGAAATAATAGTCTTGCTACATATACATATATATATGTGTGTGTATATCTACACATATGTATATGCAAACACACACACAAAAAGATATATGTGTGTGTGTTTATATATGTACACACACATATATATTGACAGACAGACACAGATATATATAGATATATATATATATACATATAGGGTTAAATAACATTTTTGCCACGGAAGTTTTGGCTAGGGGGCATCTAGCACCCGAAAGTTTTCTTGGTATCATTTTTGCACCGGAAGTATACAAAAAGGAGCAAATGTGCCCTGGAAGTTTTTTTTAGAAACAAATTTTCCCCAGAAGTTTTTTTTTTAAGAGCAAATTTGCGTAAACTTCCGGGGCAAAAATGATACCACAAATGATCAATTCAACGGTTAAGATCAACTGATGGGCAAGATTGCTACATTTGTAAACTTCCGGGCTAAAAATGATACAAAAAAAACTTTCGGGTGCTGGGTGCTCCAAAACCAAAACTTCCGTAGCAAAATTGGTCTTTATCCCTATATATATATATATGTGTGTGTGTACACATATATCCATACATATATATACAGACACACACATATATATACTAAAAGTTTCATTAACTTGAAGAGTCTACGCACCCACATACATATACTCACCAAAAACCAAACATACTTAAGAGAATAAAATATGAGTATTTTAGGAAGAAATCGATAAAAATTAGAATGTTGTCTTATAATTATGACCAAAACCAACTCTCAAATGTTGTCCTATAATTAAGACTGGAGGAAGTATTACATATATAGTTGCCGTATAGAATCAAAATTTGTAATATATATATATAAAAACTATAAAATAATTGAAAAGCTGATAATAAGAGCTTGTGGATTACACATGACATGGCAACTAAAAGAATAATTATTTTATTGAATTAGAATAAATTTTTTCATGTTTTACATATTATTATCTTTTAATATTTTAATATTTTTGAATGATCAAAATAAACAGAAAGTTAAGTTGAACCCATATTGGATCAGAGAGCATCCAAAACTTGTGATACTCAGATCAGGTTTTAAGAACTTAGTGGAAAACACCGTTTCTCTTTCTTATTATGCCTAAACTTTTGTAACTGCTTCTTTAATCAAATTTAATGTAAACTCATACCAGAAATAACCTTAAGCTGCAATATTGTTCAAGAAACCGGTTGAGAACTTCAAGATTAATAATAAATAAAACTTACTCTGGAAAAAAAAAAAGAAAGAAGAAGATTAATAATAAATAAAACTTACGCTTTTGTAGCAGCATAGAGAGAAAGCAGAGGATAGGAAGGAACAATAGAGCATGAACCAGAACCAATGTTGACGATGACTCCTTTTTTCTTTCTGATCATTCCTTCAATCACAGCCTTTGTCACCCAAGTTATTGCTTCCAAATTCACTTTAATTATTGCTTCCATAAACTCCAAATCATCTTCATGGAAGTACCTTGGATAAGGACTTGCCATTCCTACGTTATTCACCAACACACCCACATCTAAACCTTCAGTTTCTTCCTCTATCTTCTTCACTATTTCTTCTCCATTAACTTTCTCGAAGTCTATCACTACAAGCTTCACTTCAACATGTTCACCATGTGTGTCTCTTATCTCCTTCGATGTGGCTTCGAGCTTTTTAGGGTTTCGACCAACCAGAAGGACGTTGAGTCCTTTGGAAGCCAATTCCAAGGAAATGGCTTTTCCGATTCCATCAGTCGAACCGGTGACAATAGCCCATGAACCATAGGTTTTGAGATTCTTGGATGGCCGTAAAAACATGACCCACACCCACCTCACAAAATAGATGAAAGCTTTGAAAAGAGTGATGAATCCTGTGAAGCATGTTGCCACCAAGAAGATTTCCGGCCACCCCATGGCCAAATGCCTGACGATAATTGAGTTATGAATATTCCTTTTTAAAGGCGCATAATATATATGGGTATCAATGTATTGTCATTAATATTTATTTATTTATTTTATATACCGTTGGCTAATTTACATAAAATTTCCCTAAACTTAGAACAATGTATAAATAACACCCTTAATCGTTAAAATCTCATAACAAACCTCCTTAAAATTTTAAACCATGTTGATAATCCTAAATTATCAATTTTAATTTATACCATTTAAACTTTATTTTTAGCATATAACCTCCTCAAACTTTGAGTTATATGAAAATAAATCCTTTAAGATAAGTAATAATTAACAAAGCTAATAGTATAATTGTTATATATATATATATATATGAAAGATTTTGTACATGTTTATTATAAAATTTCAAAGGTTTGAGAGATTATTTACATATTACTTAAAGATCTGCGGGTAAATTTTGTATAATTTAAGCGTATATTTATATTGCAATTTTGTAGTGTGTATATATTAAAGATTACTAACCTACTCCGTTTTCATTGGCCTTGATTTGACCACTCCACACACGGGTGGAAAAAAGGCTTTTAAGACCGGATAAAACAGTTATATTAGGACTGGACCCGCGACCAGTCTTATTCCAGGCGGTATTAAAAGTCTCCCTTTAAGACCAGACTTTTAAACGGTCTTAAAGAGTTTCTTTTAAACCGGACATTTTAAACCTTTGGTCTTAAAAGTCGTACTAAATAAATCTCAAATATTTTTGGTTCGGTCCTAAAACTCAAACTTTAAGACCGGACATAAACTCGACCGCTCTTAAAAGATCCAAATATTAAGACCGGACAAATATCAATCCGGTCCAAAAGATAGCGGACTCTAAGACCAGAGGACTAATTACCCGGTCTTAAAAGACTGACTTTCAAGACCGGATGTTATAAATGGACCGGTCTTAAAAGACCAACTTTTAAGACCGGCTTAATGTCTTTAAGAGAGGTCATAGAAGTACATCCGGTCTTAACATTTGAACATTTAAGACCGTCTTTTTTATTTGCGGTCTAAATTTTCCCGAATTTTTTCCCTGTTCTGTTCTTCCTGATCATATATATACACAAATCCACCATCCAAAACAGCACATAAAAGTCGATATACTTTAAGCTACAAGCTATGAACATGAATAAATTGAATTGGGAAAAAGAATACAAATATTATCCACCATGAGTTATGTGGCCTCTTAAGTCTACAACAACTAAAGTAATTTATACAATAAACTAAGATATAACTAATTACAATCACAATGAGTTACAATACATGCAGCACGTAATCAACATACATGTAGTCCAATATATTATATATTCACCATGCCTTCATCTGATTCCCACCCAACAACGTAACATGCATCCTCTTTTATAACATGTCCATTTGAATCGGATCCTGCCACAAAAACAAAACAAGAACAAATTCATAGTCAATGATGACATTGTTTAATTAAGAACATAGAAGGAATATAATATAGTTAAAACCTTCAAGTTTTCTAAGAATTCTGCATATAAATATTACCTTATGAATTGACTCTTTTATAAAGTGATATCCTCCCATATCCCTTCTTGATGATCATTTCTTATGCCGGGTTTATTATCCGCTTCATCTTCTTCGTTCATGTCCGGTAGACCCTTGAAAAAAGAGTACTCTCAGGAAGACCATAATTTGAATGACTTTCCTCATCAATATCAATGACCCTCTTTCCTTGGAGAGCTACAGACCACATTTTATTTTCTTGATCGGTGATATAGAACACTTGTTTTGCATGCTCGCCATAATAAAAGGTTCATCTCCAAAACTTCTACTATTGACATCGACTAAAATGAATCCTAGTCGATCGACCTGAACACCATTATTGACATTAACCCACTTGCATTTGAAGATGGGAAATCTAACTTTGACATAGTCCACCTCCCAAATCTCTTCAATAACCCCATAATATGGCATGACCGCCAATTTAGGCCTCTTGTCTTTCGAAGCGGAGAAGTGCATAGATTCACCTCTAACATAACACCACTGTTCGGTGTGCTCATATCATCTAGGGACTTCGTGTAAAATGTATAACCATTGATCACATATGAATTCCAACTTATGACATCAACCTCAGGACCACTTGCTAACCATTTCATTGTATCAGAAACACATTCAGATCCCTCGACCTTTTGTTTGAACCAGTTTGCAAAAGTTCTGTTATGTTCCCTAATCAACCTTTGTTCGGTCATTCGATGGTTCTCTTTCCTTACAGCTTTTTTTGTGTGCAGATATGCTGGCTTGAACTTCATCAACATTATTCAAGATGTATAAGTGGACTTGTGACAATTCATCACGATCCACACTCTTTACCGAAGCCCTCGTCTACCCCCTTGACCGCTGACGTTTTGGAAGCCCAATATGTCTTACTTTGGCCAAATAATTTTGACAAAATTCCATGGCCTCTTCAGAAACATATTTTTGAACAATTGATGCTTCTGGCCGGTACGCGTTCTTCACGTACCCTTTTAGGAATTTCATAGATCTTTCAATAGGGTACATCCACCGTAAATGGATAGGGCCGCACAACCTTATCTCCCTCACTAGATGAACAATCAGATGAACCATGATGTCAAAAAATGTAGGAACAAATAGCTTCTCAAGCTGGCACAAGATAAGATATCATTCATTCTCCAATTCATCCAACTTTTCAATCTCGAAGACTTTACTACAAAATGCATTGAAGAAGAAACAAAGTCTAGTCAAAACGACCCGAAGATCATATTCGGCGATGCCTCGAATAGCTACTGGGAGTAGCTGTTGCATCAAGACATGACAATCATGAGACTTTTGGCCTACTAATTTCAAATCCTTCATCGAGACAAGCCTCTTAAAATTTGAAGTATACTTCAAGGGAACTTTTTTGCCATGTAAACACTCACAAAAGCTTTGTTTCTCATCTTTAGACAAAGTATGAGAAGCCGGGGGACAATAAGTTCTCTTCCCATATGGCCTTGGATGCAAGTCTTCGTGTATTCTCATTGCTTGCAAATCCAATCTTGCCTTCACACCATCCTTCGAACTACCTTGTATGTTGAGAAGCGTGCCAACAATACTATCACATACGTTCTTCTCCACATGCATGACATCAATACAGTGTCTCACATCAAGATTGCGCCAATATGGAAGATCGAAGAATACAGATCTCTTCTTCCATATATTTGTTTCTTTTCTACTCTTTCCAGTCTTACCGAATATGACACTGATATTTTTAACATTTTCATACACTTGCTCCCCAGTCAATGCCACCGGAGCTTCTTCATACTCTTGGCGACCAAAAAATACCTTCTTTAATCGACGATATGGGTGGCCCCATCTAAGAAATCTCCTATGTCCAAGAGACACCGTCTTTCTTCCATGTTGAAGTTGATGGTAGCGTGTGCTTTCTTCACAAACCGGACATGCTTTATGGCCTTTTACACTATACCCTGACAAGTTCCCATATGCTGGGAAGTTGTTTATAGTACAAAATATCATGGCTCTCATTTTAAAGACCTCCTACTTGAAAGAGTCAAAAACATCGACACCTTCTTCCCACAACTCCTTCAAGTCTTCGATCAAGGGCTCAAGGTAAAAATCTAAGTCATTTCCGGGTTGTTTTGGTCCCGAAATCAACATAGACAGCATGATGTACTTTCGTTTCATGCATAACATAGGAGATAAGTTGTAAACAATCAGGAGTACAGGCCATGAGCTATGTATGCTGCTAAGGCTTCCATAGGGATTCATGCCATCCGTGCTAAGGGCAAGTCTGAGGTTCCTAGGTTCTTCGCCGAAGTTCAGAAATAATTGATCGATTTTCTTCCATTGAGAAGAATCGACCGGATGTTGAAGCTGTCCATCCGAAATCCTCTCATCTGCATGCCACCTCAGATTTTTTGCATCATTTTCATTCGCAAACAACCGCTTGAACCTTGGTATGATTGGAAGATACCACAACACTTTGCAGGCCCCTTATCGACTTGTACCGTGAGGTTTCACATATCGGACAACTCGCTTCTCTTCAAACTCTTTTCTATACAAGACGCAGTCATTCGGGCATGCATGGATCTTTTTGTACTCCATCCCCAGTGGAAAAAGTATTTTCTTAGCATCATAGTAGCGATGCGGCAACACATTACTATCCGGAAGCATGTCCTTCAAAGCCTCAAGCAATTCGAAAAACTCTTGTCGCTCCATCCATGACGTGCCTTCAAGCTTACCAATTTCAATACGGCGTTCAACAATTGGTATTTTTACACCCAGGGTATAGCGGCGTCTCTGCATCACTGCACATATTACCATATGTGTGTGATCTCTCAAAAGCCTCTTCTCCTACATCACGGATAATGTCCTCTATGCGATCATCCATATCCGTGTCATTATCATCAAAGGCCACTTCTCCATGTTGAGACCCGCTTGACACTTTTTCACCATGCCATACCCATAATGTATAGGTCTTACAAAATCCGTGACAAATTAAATGTGTGTGTATAACTTCAGGACTTAGTCGACTCTCATTCAAACATTCTACACAAGGGCAATAAAATTTCCCCTATCATCATGTGCATTTTGTTTAGCAAATTCTATAAATTCCCTCACCCCATTCTGATATTCACCACTCGTTCGTAAAGCACTTATCCAACTGTGATCCATAGTAGAATTCCTATATATAGACTAAAATCATTGATCATACATAATCCGAAAAAATTGAAACTTGCATATAAAATAAGCCAACATCCAAATGCAAAATATATGCTCAAAGAATCACTTTTACGGAGGAACTTGACCATTAAATGCATAACAAAGAATTACTTTTGGTCATAAATGCATCACAGTAAATCTAAGAACCAAAATAAATGCAAGACGAGGAAATTAAATGCATGGGATGAAGGTCTTGTGGACTCACCTGTAGCATATAAATTCAAATGCGTTTCTTTGAGTCTTACTTCTTCGGCAACGAACGGTGATGTTGCAGACAAGACTGAGTAATCACTTTCGGCGTGACAAGAGATATTCAGAGAGGGAAATTTAATTTTCCGCGCGACAAAGATACCTTATTTACCTTTTTGGATTTTATTAATACCGGTTATTTATTAAATGTCCGGTCCTAAAGATACAACTAACATTTTAAGACCGGAGTTTTAAAAGTATCAGGTCCTAACTTTTTATTAGTCATTTAATTTTTAAGACCGGAGGTTTATCAAACGTCCGGTCCTAAAATTCAAAATACTCTTTAGATCCGTTACTTATAAAATGTCCGGTCTTAATGGCCTTGGTGATTGCATTAGAATGAATCAATAAAATAAAGGATATTTTTTTGGACAAAAAAGTAAAGGAAAATTGGAGAATAAGCTTCTTTAATTAATTACTCGAGAACAGCCAAAAATTCATACGAGTTCTTAATGTCTTACATTACTTTGAGAATATGCATACACAAGAAAAAAACAAAAGAAAAAGAAGCTGAATATTATCATCCACAAGAATCGATTGAACAACCTCGGCGATTTCGGCGTGAAGAGCATTAATTTCCCGCCGGAGATCAGCAACTTCTTGTCTTATTTGCTCCACCCGCAATATTAATGGATCATTACAGCAAAGCGGAGAGGGGTCGGAGGTAGGCGCGCTGGGGCCAACAAGTTGGATAGGGGGAGCACGAACATCTGCATGTTGTGAAGGCTCGTGGGGAGCACGAACATCAAGGGGTGCGACATGCGCAATCTCTTCATCATCCGAAGAAATAACAATGGGTCCAACGACCCGAGAGTCTTCGGAAACAATAGGACGCACTCTCGCTGGAGGAGGCGCACCGTATAACGTTCTAACCATGGCACGAGCTTGAGGTGTGTATGCACCCCTACGAGCAGTTTGCTTGTATCTAACCATGGTTTGAGGCTTTGAGAGGTTGGGGCAGAGAGATAGGTAGTGAGGAGTTAACAAGGACAAAGAGGTAGTGTGTGGAGTTAATAAGGACAGAGAGCAGGAGAAATAAACATCGATGATGATTAAGTCAATTGGTACAAATGAATTTAATGTTTCTACTTTAAGAGCGTATTTGTTTAAATATCCGGTCCTAATAGTCAATTATTTTTAACAATTACTTTTAAGACCGATCTTTTATCTTGTATCCGATCTTAAAACTCATTTTTAATTACTTTTAAGACTGTCTTTTTATCCTGTATCCGGTCCTAAAACTCATTTATTTTTATATTTTCAAATTTATTTTTTTCAAGTAAGAATTTTTGGCTAAAAATTATTACTTTTAAGAACGGATCTTTACAGTATCCGGTATTAAAAGTTCATTCTTTTCAAAATCCTCAGATTGCAGAGTCCCTTCCCTATGTTGAAATGAATGATTGAGTCTCTTCGGCTTCCACATAAACTTCCCAACTAGGCGTCTCCTCGTATTCTGAGTAACTATATGATCCTCGTTAATGTTTCCGGCGTTTCACATTGTTCAGGATGGGTTCTCTATTTAAACCCGTTGTTACTTTACTTTCTTCACATTCATCTCCATCTCCTCCTACAACCTCCACTGTAATGGCTCCTCCACCACGACGAGGTCCTCCTGCTGGGCAAAATCCTGAAGCACCTCCATATCTTCCTCCGTTGCCTCCGAACCCGAACTTGTGGCAGATGCTGCACCACCTGATAGCCCGCGTCGATCATATAGACCGACGCTTGGGCCAACTGTTTCAAGTCTATCACGCCGTCAACAACAAGCTGAACGCGGTACTCGACGCCAATGACGTTGAGTACCATACCTCTGATGATGACATCTCCAACCCTTCCCTCCCCTCCGACAACGATGGGGAGGATTAGAAATATTTATGTTTTTTTTTGTACTACTGCTGCCTCACAAGGCAGCAAAAAAAATTAATAAATAAAATAAAAATTTTTAGATCCCAATCGCTTTCCTTGTACTTCCTTTATGGTGATGTTCTTTTCTTCCGACAAAAGGAAACAAACAAAACATTGTCCTCTTCGTGGTGATCAACATTAAAAATTTGCAGAATAAAGTTAACGATTACGACCATACAAAAAAAAACAATGTTTACCTTCTTCAAACAAAAACAAACAGAGTGACGATTCTTCTCAAGTTTGGACCATCGTTGTCGTCCTCTTTACTTACCCTGGTGTGAACATTTTCAGTGTCCTTTTCGTTATCTTCTATCTTTTTCTGACAAAAAGAAAAAGGACAAAGAAAAGGGACACCGATGATGATCTCCACATCCAGGTTAAGTGAAAACGAGGACAACGAAGCACAAAACTTGAGAAGAACGCCAGAAACTTGGTTGTCTTGAACCCTAACAATTTGTCTGAAAACTGAGTCACGAACTCTATTTAAAGGAAGAATATTAGGACCGGACATATAACAAATCCACAGTCCTAAAAGTTAAGCCTTATTTTAAAAATTTGAAGTTAGGAGCGAACAATTAAACAATATACGATCCTAAAAGTTTCAGTAAACTATTAAAATAAACAAAGACTTTTAAGACCTGACTCCTAACAAATACACGGTCCTAAAAGTCTAGCCATATTCTTTGGAATTTTTCGAAGACTTTTAGGACCTGATATTAATTAAATATACGGTCCTAAAAGTCTAGCCATATTCTTTGGAGAGTTTTAGGACCGGATATTTGACTTATATACGGTCCTAAAAGTCTAGCCATACTTTTTAGAATTAGACGAAGACTTTTAGGACCGGATATTTGTTAAATATACGGTCTTAAAATGGACGAAGACCTTTAGGACCGGACTTTTAACAAATATACGGTCCTAAAAGTCGCGAATACTTTTCAGAGTCTCTTATGGCTCATTTACAACATCCTTTGTATCTCAAATTTCAAGCACTAATTAAATAGCTTTATCCACCAATCCATTCATTCAGAAACCCAAAATGGACACACACAAATTGTTCAAAAAAATAAACAAATTTATTATTGAATTGCATTGCGTTATATTTACAAATGAATGAATTAGCTAGTCGAAAAAATAAACAAATGTATGTACAGAAGGCTATTGTTGCTACAACATATATTATTTACAAATGAATTAATTTAGGACATTAATTATTGTCCTGACTTAGATTTTCTAAGACCAGTTTATACAGATATTCACAAAACACATGGCGTATGTGCTCCACTTCATCATCATCAAATGGCTTTTCACAGCAAACCTCTCGTAACATCAAAGACGAAATGAAATAACATATTACATGCATATTTCATATGTAACATTAAGCCATCAGTGACTGAATTTAGCCATAACATTTTACCTTTGCACCGAATTTAGTCTTTCCCTCCATCACAATATCATATATGTGTTTCATGACGTAAGGGGCACATAAGTTCGATTCTGGCGGTTGCCGACGGGTCTAAAAAAGAACAAGAAATACATAATAGCATATATAGCTTACTGACCAAGTTCACAAGACAGTTATGCCATGTCCAAATATGTACTAACCTTTGGTTGGTACCATTTAGGGTCTTTGAGATCAAACCCACGCCTTTTTTTTTTACCGTTATTTGGAAGGTCGTCGCTGTGAGTGGAGCATAAGAAGATAACAGAATGCGACTCCATGTTCATGACGACCAATTGATAGTGGTTGCTGAAATTTCAATACAGCAGTAAAGTACTCAGTATATATATATATATATATATATATATATATATGTAGCAGAATTAAGTGAATTATAGACAAGAAATGTGATATATATACCCGAGCCAGTTTGGAAACAAGTACACCTTTCTTGGCACTTCACACACCCTCTTTGATATGTACTCCTGTCTCAATTCCTTGGATGTTGTACTTGCATACACTGGGCACAAGAATCCAAAATCCTCGATTTTTCCCTGTTCAACAAGTTTCTCATGCATGCACCTACAAGAATGACATCGATCAGGGAATTAGTATATATGTATGTGTGTCTAAACGGTGCATTTAAATTATGTAATCAAGGAAGAAGATACTTACTTTATAAATACTTGAACACATGCACTAGTAACCTCGTTGTCCAGAAGCGGCATGGACTCTACATCTTCATTATCAACTAAAAGCGGTTGAGGATGATTGAGGCCTACTACTTCATTGACAGGCCACGATTTATCTTTAAACCATCTGTTGGCTAACAAATCAGATATTTTTTCCTTGGCCGTCAAGTTAGCAGTAGGGGATGGAACTTGAGGAGGGGGTGAAGCTTGATGAGGGGGTGGATCTTGAGGAGGGGATGTAGCTTGATGAGGGAGTGGAGCTTGATGAGGGGGTGGAGCTTGAGGAGGAGTAGAGAGCTCTACAAGCTTCACTGGCCAAGAGATGAAGGTTCCTTGACATCACTTACAATCTTCAGCTCATCAGTTGGGAGAGGGACAGGTGCATCATTGATCACCTCTTCAACTGACACTTTGACTTCTTCATCATCCATTTGTTCGTGGTGTACAGTTGATCCCAAGTTGTGTACAATCCCTTTAGCAACCAATTATCTAAGACTATTACGATCCTCCACATATAGATGACAAGGTTGCTCTGACTGTCCAACAATGCAGCTCCTCCCGTCCGACGCAAAAGATCCCTCTGCCTCTTTCTTTTTAAGATCTTCCTGTAAGATACAGATAACGAGAAGCTTAATAATGAAACATGTTTAATTAGTAAGTAAAACGTCACAATATCGATACTTACAATTCGTTCAGCAACTACACGAGTTTGTTCACTCGTGTAGGCGCCGCTTGGCTTTTGCCGAATATACAACCACTACCCCTCGCGACGTATTGGAGATGGCGGCTGGTCAACTACCGCAGAAGGATTGGATTCAGCTTCATCTTCCAATCTCTTCCGCTTGGCTGCCATCAAATCTTTTTCGGCCTTTTCATATCCGCCGCGAGAAGCCCTGTGTGGGCAATCATTCTTTCTCCCGATCTCTTGGTATTTTTCCCTTCTTTTCTGTGAATCAGGATTGAAAACAACTATCAATTATGAATTCCATCCATGTCACTAACATAAATTAGAGAACTTCTGCTTGATATGAACGTCAAACATTAGTCAAATTCACTTCATCAAGATTCAACATTTTACTTAAGGAAGATGTAGCATTGTGGAAGAAATTGGGAGAACCAAAGGAAAGGGAGTTGCAGAATTGCTGTCAACTCAGTCAATTCATTCATTCATCATAATTGGTTCCTACACACATATTAGAATAACTAACTAACTACTTGCACCGAAAACATTACACAGTTAACATACTAACTAACTAACAGTAACGTCTAACCATATTACACAGTTTACATATTAGACTTGCATGGAATTAGGACATGCTCCTCTGATGCAGGACAAAGGCAGGAAATGTATACTTCTATTCACATACCAAACCATTTAACTAACAGGATTAGATGTACACAATAACATTCACATATCCGCACAGGTTCACAATAAGACAATGTTGAGTCTTTCAACTTCTCAGAGTCAGGGACGGTGTATGTAAGCCGGATAGTGTCCCAAATAGGATCCTTTATTGTGCTTTGGTCCACATTTTTCCACTCATCAATCAAGATGCTAACCTTGCTGCGTACTAGAGAGCCGACAAAACTAGTATATGTGGTTTTATTAGGACCGAAAGGTTGCAAATTTTCATCAAACTGAATCTCGAGCTTCGTCCCGGAATTCCGACTAAGGGAAACCTCCCTCATTCGTGTGCCGCTTCTACCACGGCGTGCACGGCGCTGAGGAGGCTCATTGTGAGATGAAGAGGGTTCGTTCGTCTGACCCACACCAGTCAAAGCAGTATCTGGAGTTCCAGGAACACGAGTGGAATCGTTTTCACCGTTCATTTTCAAGAAAGTGAGAGGAATGCCTGAGCAAATGAGGGAGTAACAGAGGCTAACGATACGTGGGGCGAGGAATAGAGGTAATGCAACAGGAAGGGTTTCACAACATGAACAGGGGTTCGTTCTTCAGTGAGAGTGACAAAAGCTTCCGCGCGAAGAAACTATATTTGGCGCTTCATTTTTAAGACCGGACAAATGAGTATATACGGTCTTAAAAGTTAACCTTTAAGACCGATCTTCCTAAAACACTAGTCTTAAAATTAATTAATTTTTTATTTAAACTTTAGTACCGGGCTGATTTTACGACCGGTCTTAAAATTAATTAATTTTTTATTTAAACTTTAGTACCAGCCATATTTTAAGTCCGGTCTTAAAGGTCTAACTTTTAAGACCGTCTATTATATATGTTCGGTCTTAAAACTTTAATACCTTTATATTTTAATTTTTCCGTATTAATTTTGGAGTGTAGAAAATATAAGTCTGGTTGTATGAGATTTCTCCAAAAGTCATTGATATTTCAATTTTTTTAATAACATTTTTAAGACCGGTTGTTATTTTAACAGGTCTGGATAAGACCTATGAAAAAATGATCCAGTATAAGAAGTTCTTTATATTTACAAATCTGCCACCGGTCACACCTTTAAGAGCGGGGCATCGATGATCCGCTCTAAATGAGACGGTCTTAAATCCCTTTTTTGCACTAGTGACATTGACTTAACCAAATTTATAACTCCTTCCGGTCTTTAATATAAAACCTATTTATTTAATTTGATTAGATTAAGGAAGTTTGTTATGTTTCTTAATATTATATGTATTTTTTAAAACATCATAGACATCCTTAATTCCCTCAATCCCTCTCCTCTTTATATATATAAGAGTTTGTACATGTTTATTGTAAAATTTCAAAGGTTAGAGAGGTTATTTACATATTACATAAAGATCAGGAAAATTTGAATAATTTAAGCGTATATTTATATTGTAATTTTGTAGAGTGCATTTATTAAAGATTATTAATTATCCTGCTCCATTTTCATTTGACTTGATCTAACCGCACTCCACATGGACTTACCCACATTTATTACTCACTCCAGTCTTTAATATAAAACATATTTACTTAATTTGATTATATTAAGGAAGTTAGCTATGTTTCTTAATATTATATGTATTTTTTAAAACATCATAGACATCTTCCTTTATTCCCTCAATTACTCTCCTCCTTGATTATTGTTGAGGAAACACCAATAAGGATAATTTAGACAAAGATTGACAAAAATAAATAATAATAATAATTATATTTAAGACCAAAATAAACTCCCAAAATATATTATGTATTCTAAAATATGTTATATATTAAAGGCAAGAGGGAGTACAATTTAGTTGAAATGAAAGTTGTTGTATCTACCATTATTAAGGCATATATTGTTGTAGCTACCAAAATAGTGTTATTAATTGATCATTTAAAGATAGTGTGATTGGATACATAGGTAGCATAAACATAGCAAAATCAGGCGGTTCATTTTATAAAGCAAGGTTTTGAAATTCAGATTAGACATTGAACCAGTGAAAGTAATGGGTTAAGGGTTAGTGAGTCAGACGATATTAATTAAAATATATAATTTAATTAAAATAGGTGATATTATATTGATTTTTTTCTTTTTCTTTTTTTAAAAAAATCATTGATGCCTTGGTTTATGTGACTAAATAATAAATAGGAGAACATAACAATTAGAGTTGGGAATCAGGGCCGGCCCTCCAGGGCTTGGGGTAAGAAAAATATCTGTTTTTCAAAGCCCGACCCGAGAGCACGAGGGCCAAGGCCAGCCCTCCAGGACCCGGAAGTTACTATTCCAAATTTTAACTATTTTTTCTCCATTTTTAATTTCAAAGAAATATAATTAGTAAATTACAACAATTAAAGTTCTAATATATCAAATAAATGTTGTCAACATTAATATCAAAACAACACGAATCATCCAACAAATAAGCACAGTCACTAATTCATAATCAAAAGCAAACTATGTTCATAAATAGCTCGCATAAAACATAAGAAGCATATCACTAAGCGACATTAGTACGATGACTATTATTGTGTCATCTTCACCATTATCATCAATTTCAACGACATTTGATTGTGTTTTGCTTTGAGTAGGCTCTAGCTCATGAGTAAGAATATCATGAATTTTTTCTTCTGCATCATGAACACATCCATAATCTTTATCTGCAACAAATAATAAACCAAATCATAAAATTAGAGTATAGTTATTACGTATTTGTACTTAAATGGATAAATAACTCTATAAAAAATACAAAATGCATATAAATTAGTAAATTACTATCATATGTGAATCCATGCATCTAAACAATAATAATAATAAATTAAAAGGCTCTGTAGGACCGGCCTGAGGACCTCCAAGGCTGGCCCTTTTAAACCCGAGGCCCTACAAGGCCAGCCCTCTAGAGCTTATTTCATTAAACTCCTTTAATTTTCAAGCCCGACCCTTGCAAGGCCAGGGCTTAAAAGGGCTAGCCCGATGGGCTCGGTCCGTTTTCCCGCCTCTAATAACAATAAATGGCAGAATAGGCTTAGGTGGCTGGTCAGCTTTACTTCTGTCAGTTGAACTATTAGCAAAAGTAGAAAATGACAAAAGCTTTATGAATCTTCGTTTCTGATCTCATTCCCTCAGCCCTCCCTATTAGCAAAATTACTCAAGTTTTAATTGCGTTTTTCAATTTTCAACCCTTCATATCCCGAGGCAAATTGAAGTTTATTGGTGAATATTTAATTCTAAATTTGAACCAGAGTCATAAATTAAACGAGTCCACTTACCTCCTCCCTCATGTCTCAACACTCAGATGACGATCTCATCCTTCTCACTCATGAAAGAAAACCTCCCTCCATCACCCCCCAACCTCCATGCCCATAGCTTCCGTCGCCCTCAACCAACAACCTCTCCTTCGTCGGCAAAGCAAGGAAAACATAACCTTGGTCTGCTTGTTGCCGCCGCCGTCGCACTTGATCTTTGTTTTCTTCTCCTCCATCTATTTTTTGTCTTGGGGAAATATCACTCAGGTCCCAAGAAAGAGAAAAAATATCAAAAAAGTTTCAACCCCAAATCCCGGCCCTATCAAAAAAGCCATTTTGACAACAACTGGAAAAACTCGAAAAAAACAAATAACAACAGAAAAGCCATTTTGACAACAATTTTTTCATAGGAAAATTTTAACAAAAACCTATTTTGACAATGAGACTTTTTTTATATTGGAATTTTGTAATTAATATCAAAAAAAATCTCTAGGACTTTTTTGATAGGGAATTTGAGGTTTGGACTTTCTTGATTTTTTTTTTCTCTTCCTTAGGACCTCATTTATATTGCCCCCCCCCCCTTTTATTGACTCGATGGAGACTTTTTTCACTGCATAACTTCAAATTCAAAGTGACATTTTTTTTTTTGGGTACGACTTCAAAGTAACTATTGTTTCAAAATAGGAGTATTAATTTTGGGAACAAGTGGGAGTAAATGTTTGATGAATACTAGAAATGTCTCTCTAAGGTGTAGGGACGGATCAACCTACCTTCGTTACTCATGAGTAATGGCCACCGGTATTGTTCTATATATCCAATTGGAAAGCGAGGTGCATAAGCGGTTTTAGAGCCCAAAAGTCGTACAGTGGTTATCTGTATCCATCGACAAAAATTTAATACTCCAATTATGTGTATCTATGAACTTTAAAATATTGACAGCTTTTTTTGAACAATTATAATAAAAGAAGGCAAAAGGCAGCTTGAGAAATTTTATTATATAGCAGATCATTGGTAGGATTCATATGAATAATTGCACAAATAATTTTTCTTAACATTGTTTTAAAAATATGGCTACACTACTACAAAAAAAGGTCTTTCATCATGTTTATTTTCGAGCATATATACATCATGATTTTGAAACATCATATATGAAGGCACTATCTATACTCAGCGCAAATACCTAACGGTTCCGAACCGTGATGTATTGAGGACATACTTAAAAGTTCTTTGTTAATAACCATCATGTATTGAGGACATATTTAGTAGTTCTTTGTTAATAACTGTAATGTAAGGAGGACATACTTGATGTTCTCTTTTAATAAATGTTAATAAAGTATGAAAATCATAATATAATAAAAATTGGCAAAAATAAAAACTTGAACAAATATCAAAACTTGATTTCAACATATAGTTTCGGTTGCTATGGTTTAGAAACGTGACATACTCAATGTGTGTGTCTATATATATATATATATATATATATATATATATATATATATATATATATCTCAACATTTTACCTCATCATTCTTTTCCATGTTCTCTACTTTTCTTTTGTATTTTTCTCTATTTTAATCTTCAAACCAACACTTCATAAATTAAATATACTTTCTTGTCTTGGAATCTTATTCTTGTAACACCCCAAATTCCATACCAATTAGTGTGTCCGTGGACACGTAGTTTTAGAAAAATCAACAGAGTTTGAGGTGCTACATCAGAGTAATGCGAAAACGGAGAACATGTACCAACATTTGGACGATGAGTAACTGATATAAAATGCCTAGGTATAAGCTGATATATTAAAAATTTTCCGAAGGAATATTCGTGTGATACAATAAAACAGAGCTTTGTATAATTACATCTCCTACATGTAACTATACAATCTTAAACCAAGCCTTAGGTAGACTTGGGGCATAGAACCTAACTCAGTCAGTCAAACCTATTGGCCAGGTAGGTGTCTAGTGTGTAATACCCTAAAATCTGACTTAGGGTAAATATCATAAATTAGGAAATAATACCTATTAAAAATAGGTGAATATGTGATATCAAATTTGTAGGGGAAAAATCATAAGAGGCAATCAAATAATTATTAAAAATTAGAAAGTGATTAAATAGATAATTATGGGCTAATTGTTTAAGAAATGAATAAAGTGAATTATTAGCCAATTGGAGTAATTACTAATTAAGATGATTAAGGCATAATCTAAGGGATTAAGAAGAGGGTTGAAAAGTCAACAATTGGGCAAATTGGAGGCAACATCTTTTGTCAAAAAAGATGCCCTCATTTTCGAAAAAAAAAAATAATACAAGGAAAGAAGAAGAAATTTTGAAGAAATTTTGGTAGAAAACTTAGCAAGTAAGTTATGGAAAAGTCAAACAAAATACTAGCCAATGGAAACATAATGTATGGGATTTTGAATTGATTGTTGTTGGGGGTGTGGTAGCAGCCGAATATGGAAGGAGGAAGAAGAGTTGGAGTGTTGAACAAATCACACATGAATTAGTAAAGCACATGCAAGCATTTAATGGTGAAGACTTAGAGGTAATGGAAGAGGATAAGGTGGGGTCATGGAAAGCAACAACTTTATCAAAATAAGCCTTGTATTTTCTAAATTTGGAAGAGGAAAATAATTGTATTGAATGTATATGCAAGTGGATAAAGAGATAATTGTTAAAAGCATTTGTGATTGAACCAAAAAGTGATGTCGGTCATGCATTAAGGGAATTCATTTTCAATCAATTAATCAAAAAAGCAAGTAGAATAGTCAAATTGGGGGGAAGGATCCGAATTGATAAGTGTGTATGTGTAAAGTGATTTTGCAAGTGGAAAAGTCAACAAAGATGGCGCCATATACCTAGAGGATTTTGAGTAGGATGTATTATATTATAATCAGGATATTCTTCTAATAAACAAGCACATAAAAGGGCTGATTGGTGGAGAGATGTCGACAGCCACATTGAAGGTGGAGATTAAACATCATAAAGTGCATTTTGATCTAAGGGATAAGGTGTGATTTGGTCACAATTAATTGCCAATTGTGTCCTTATAATTTCTCTATAAATAGAGGCATCATCCTTCATAATTCTTCACACCTAAAAATCATAAGAAAGAGTAGAGAGAAGTTAGAGAGAGGGGCTCTGGAGAAGGAGTAGCGAAGTTCTTCAAGGGTAAGTTCTTCGGTTCTAGTCTTTAGTTCGGTAGTTCTTTCGGTAGTTAGAGTAGAAATGCTATATTAGTCTTTAATCTTCCAAGTATGATTAGATATCATATGTTAGGGGTATTTTAGTCATTATTTCGAAATCTTGGTGGGGTCGAAGTTCTGGCAAAATTTTGGAAGATTAGAGTTAAAATAGCGAAGCTCTGGCGAAATTCCGCCGATTAGGGGCATCAGGGGCCAAATGGTAATTTTTACCTAAAATGCCTGTTATGATGTAAATCATTAATTAATATGATTTATATTTCGAAAACTATGTTGGAGTAGGAGTTATGTTGAAATTTTGGAAGATTAGGGTCAAAGTAACGAAGTGCTGGCGAAATTCCGCCTATTAGGGGGTCAGGGGTAAAATGGTCATTTTGACTAAAAATGTCTTTTCGTAATGATAGATCCTTAACAAGTACGTTGTTATGTTGTTAGGATATCCCTAATTACGTTCTGACCAACCGTCGTACCGAAATTCCGTCAACGAAGGTACGTTCGCGTACTGTAACACTAATCTGATGTTTATTGTATGCGTGTATGTGCTAGGTGTATGGTATGCTTATATGAGGTAGTTGTTAGCTCTGTGATATGTTCATGTACTGTTGTTATGCTTGCTGGG
Organism: Acacia pycnantha; assembly: GCA_025563575.1. Lineage (NCBI taxonomy): Eukaryota > Viridiplantae > Streptophyta > Magnoliopsida > Fabales > Fabaceae > Acacia > Acacia pycnantha. The sequence continues at coordinate 2,870,996 of JAMWYP010000006.1, forward strand.
TATTGGGATACGATTGCTAGGTGTGAAAACGATTGCTAGGTGTGAAACGGCTGCTAGGAGTGACACTATAGCTAAGTGTGACACATGTACTAGGGGTTATGTGTTGTTGGGATATGCTTGTTTTCTGTATGATTATTTGTAATGCACATGTTGTGTATGTAAATATGAGGTTAACCATTACCTGAGATCCGGTGCGGATCTCAGCTCTTAACATAGCATCAAGGTCGGAAGGATCGAGGAGAGAGGAAAGCAGCAGGTTCAAGGATCCGGCTGAAGACTTTCCGTTATTGTTCTTTACTTTTGAAAACTCTCGGTTACTGTACCGCTTCTGTAATTAGCCAGTGGGCATTTTGAATATATATATCAGTTACTTAATCGCTCCGATGCTCTACTCTGATGAAAAAAAATTTATACTGCTTTTTAAAAACGGGATGTTACATAGTGGAAGTCTCCCCGTCTTTCACGAGACTTATTGACTGAACCAAATAGACAAACCCTGACTAGACACCAAATGGTTTGAAGTAACTTTATCAGATTCATGCCAGAAACTATGCCCTGTTGTCCTTCTACTGGCATTCGTCTTTGACCGGTGCCTTTCCACGACTTCATCCATCAGTGCCTCTCCACGGCTCTGTCCATCGGTGCCTCCTCAGGTCCAGGTTCCTTCCCTGAACTTCTAGTCAAGGCTGAGATTCAACTGAAATTGAACCCTAGGTAACAGTTAACCTCTATAGCAGACATAACAATATATGACAGATATTCATTACTTATCAGCATTAATCATACATAGCACACAACAGATGTAAGGTTACAACAATACATAAGCGCACAGTACATGTAATGTTATCCACGTTTGCACTAACTAGTGCCATGATGGCCCCTCGTGTCCTCAGGGCTAGGAAAACAATACTACGGCGTTATCAAGACTACAACCCGTATACAGCTGAATGTATATAAAATGTGACCTAAGACCGAGTCTTAGCCACTCTATGAATTATCTATCACATATAAACATATAAGATATAGACGATTAAAGTTACCAGTACGCGAGCGTACCTTTTGAAGGTGGAGCTTGAATCACCAAGAGGGGGGTGAATTGGGGATTCTCAAAAATCTTTTCGATAGGCTCTGTTTCCGGATAGAAAATGAAAGTAAAACAGAGTATAAGGAGAAGAAGCAAGACACAATAATTTATACTGGTTCGGTCCAACAACTTGACCTACGTCCAGTACCTGGACTCTCGGGATTTCTCACTATCAAGATTGATTACACACTCGCACTCAAGAGTAATTCTCTCTCTAGAACTTACTCCCCTTACAAGTTGTAATCAATGAACCCAATCTCCAAGTCCCCTTGACTTGAGATAACTTACAGAATGATTTACAATCAAGAAAAACTCTCTAAGAGTAGATATGATAATCACTTAAGAATAAATGTATCAACAGATACTTTCACAAGAAAACTCAAAGAGTAAATGAAACTATCTTAATTTTCGTTCTTGCACAGGTTGGTTGTTGAGAAGACTTGAATGCATCTCTATTTATAGGTAGAGATCATTAATTGACCGTTGTAAACCCTCAGATAACCGTTGGAGTGATTAGAAGAGGATTAGTGAAGGTTTTGGTCTTCTTCTCTCTCTACTCTTTGATTAATTCAGCTTTGCAGAAATTCAAAGTTGACTCTCTGATTATTAATCCGTTGGAAGAGCAGTTTGCTGAATGTAGAAGGCAAGCATTAACTTCTCCAAAACGTGTGGAGAATGTTTTCCCAAAAGCATGCAAGTTTCTGCACTTTTGCATTTAATGTGCTGACATGCTTTATGCTTTTTGCCTAATCTCCATTTAAACCTGTCTTTAACCATCTAAAACTCACTAACAAATTTGTTAAACATAGTTAAGAATAGTTATGAGTAATGGTAAAGAGTATTGAGATTAAACAGAAACATTTCATGAAATCGTTCAAATCGAAATTCAAATTTTGCGATGGAAACTCGAGTTGGTTCTTCGAAACTCGAGTTTTCATGTTTCAGAGAATTTTTAACGAAATGCCGAAACTCGAGTTTTTAAACTAAACTCGATTTTTCTCTTTACAGAGACAAACATCGCGATTTGTCATTTTGGACATGTTGGTGAATAGTGCAAAACTCGAGTCAATTAATGACTAACTTGAGTTTTGGACTCTTGAATGAAAAAGCATGTTTTAGTCCAAAAGCTTAAAACTGGAGTTTCCAAAACATAACTCGAGTTTTGAAAGGCTCAAAATTGGCAGAGCTCTCTGCCTGGCCAAAACTCGAGTTTCCAAAACATAACTCGAGTTTTCACATTTGTTGAAAACTTTGGAAACTTTTCTTTAGTGACGAAACTCGAGTTTCAAAACAGAAACTCGAGTTTTCTCTTTTATGAGAAAACGTTGAAAACTTTGGTCGATTCAATCATGGAAGTTTTCACAAGGTCAGAGACGAGCATTGTTCTCAGTTAAGGAAAACTCGAGTTTTCAAACAGAACTCGAGTTTCCAGAAAACGTTGGAAACTTAGAGAACTCTCTGTATAACCCAAACTCGAGTTTCCAAATGGAAATTGGAGTTTTGGTTTCTTTGAAAAACTTGGTTTCTCTCTGTCTTGTCAAAACTCGAGTTTTCAAAATCAAACTCGAGTTTGCTTTGTCTGTGGAAAAACTCGAATGCTCTGTATGGCCAAAACTCGAGTTTTCAATCCCAAACTCGAGTTTGTCAATTTTTACAAAAATTCGAGCATTTCTCTGTCAGGCCAAAACTCGAGTTTCCAAACTGAAACTCGAGTTTGCCTTAGACAGTAAGTTTTTCAACTTACAAAGACAAACTTCTTCTGTGTTTACAATTGTCCGTTATCATCAAAACAAATTGAGAACTAACACCTTTCACCGTGTAGTTACCAGTACGCCCGACCTTTTGAATCCGACCCCGGACTTCCCGGATATCCTATACATTATCGTCAGATTATTTCCTTTTCCATAACTTATATGATATTGTAATTAATACCATATTTCCTAGAATAATATCAAAAAGGATATTTTCACCTATTTTGACATTTCTACCCTTGGTGGATTTATTATTCCACTTTTACCTTTATTTTCCTTAAAAACGAAATACTGGATTTTCTGGGCAGATTTTTCAGCAACTTTGAAAAATCATAATTAATTCTACATAAATATTTTTTGAGTTCTGAAAACTTATTTATGACCCTTGACATGTATATTTTCAAGGAAAAATATTCCCAGAAGCCATAACATCAAGAATCATTCCCAGTTAAATATTTTCTCAACGCTGCCCAGTTTATAACTCCAAAAATAAAGCTTAACTTTAACAAATTTTATCTCCTTATGTAGAACTCCAAATGATACATATGTTATATATTTGGAAATCCCTACATGTATACTTTATTCCTATAAATCCTAATAATTTTTAAATCTCATTTTAAACATAAAATAATAGCCCAAACGTGGCTGACTTCAGAAAACTTCTAACCGCAAATTTTACCAGAATTTCGCTACTTTGATCTTCAACTTCCAAGAATTTTGCTCCACCATATTTTCCATCAAATTTTAGAAATAAACTCATTTTTAACCATAAAAACATGAAAACAAAACTACTTTGGAAGATTCAAGATCAAAACACAATTTAACTATGAATTTAAAGACTAAAACTTCAAGAACTTACTTGATCTTGCTTCTGCTCCTTCAAGCTACTCCTCACTCACTCTCTACTCTTTAGAAATCACCTCTTGGGGCTGATTTGGTGTGAAGAATTGTGAAGGGGTTTCTCTCTATTTATAGAGAAAGTCATGGCTTGTGCAATTATCATTTTGCCCTTCCTTCTTCAACTTATTCAACAAGCCATCTTCCTCTCTCTTTCCTATCCTCAAAACCGTCCCCCTCCCCCTTCTCTCTCCTTACCCTCTTTCATGCCATTAATAAGATTCAATATCTTATCCTCTTCCATTTTGATTTCTTATTAAAAACACATGTGCTCATATCTTGAATTAATTGCCCATAAATGCTCCCACATGCCTAGCTAATTGGAAAGACTTTTGGGCAGATTTTATTGATGCAACTAATGCCACAAGATAAGCCTTAAGTTCCATTTGAATTTATATGCCAACTTGTAATTGATTAGTTAACTTATCAAGTTACATTGGGATATTATTTGACAAGATCTATCTTATCATAATGGTCCCTTAAATTTTGAAATTTCAGCCCCTTATGGCCCTAAAAATTGTCTTTCCATGTGTCTCAATCTTATGGAAGAGAGCTAAAGAAACATCAAGTTATTTTAACTTTTTTCCACATGTACTTTCATTTATGACAAATCTTGGATATTAATCTCAAATCTTATCAAAATCTTATCTCATTATTTCCCCATGTGCTTGGACGAAATTGTAGACTTTAGGGACTGATTTTTTGTGAATTCATTAATGACATTAGTTAGCTCTAAGTATCCTTTGAAACTAGATGCAAGTTGCTAGTTGGTTGCCAACTAAACAAGAATGTATTTAGGTGTTAATTATAAAGTTTATCTCACACCTCTTCTTTCCTCTCACCCATTGGATCCAATGTGTGTTAGTTTAAGTTTAAATTTAAGTCCGCTTTGGCAGGACGCTTAAAATCAAGTTATTTAGGTAGGCAACCTCTTTGCCAATTACATCATATGTAACTCTTAGATCTTTATGGGATTTGATCATCATATGACCTGGCATGTTTAATCCCATCTAATGCCTTGAGATCCAAAACCGTTTTGATAATCTCAATTAAGTCAAGACAATAATGAATGTTGAGTATCACAATTACACACTCTTGTCTCACCAAGATAACTCAACTGCATCCACTTTGGTGGAACGTTGAAATGGACGATCTAGGTTTTGACAAGTATTCATTAATTAACGGCATTACGACTTAAGATTTTATTTAGAGGGTAAATTAATTAATCCTATTAATTCTACTTATATGAATGCAATCACTATTGTATCTCATATAAACTCTAAATTAATCGTGCAGTGATTAAATCAAAACATAATTAAAACTGTGACACAACATGGCTTATCTAACCTATAATCCTCTCAAGCTAATGAGGGAACTTCTCTAAATAATAAAAGGAGAAATACATCAAGAGAAACCTCATTTTACATATGAGGGGAGTGAGATGAGAAGATAATGTACATCAAGAATATTTAGAGAAAGTCATGGCTCACAGGCCATATTTAAATAATACAACACTTGTAAATTCTAGAGTCATGTTGTTCACCACACCCAAAACACTTTAAATAATTAATTACAACAAATATTAATTCATACAATAGAAAGAAAATATCTTGATTAAATTATTGAGTTTATATTATATTATATAGATTGATTGATTGAATTTAATATGATGAATCATATTCATTTCTTATCAACCAAGTCACATTAAATTCACATCTTGATTGATTGATTGAATTTAATATGATGAATCATATTCATATCTTGATTGTTGGATAGCATTTAAGATGATGGATCACATTTATTTCCTTTCCTTTCTTCAAAAAACGTCCATAAAATGGCACATAAGAAATCAGCACTAAGAGTCTAACCCTAATTTAAGTGCTCACAAGAAAGACCCAATCCAAACTTGAATTGGAAAATCCAAATCATAATGAATTAAATTAATAATCTATAATATAATATCATGATTTAAATTCTCGCGCTAAGAACAGTTTGTCACGGCGGTCCCGCTTTGATTTTGAAAACATTATATTGTTTTGGAAAGATTGTTTCATAAAAAATAATTTCAAGAACAAGTTGTTTCAAAAATAATGTCACCAGAGCTATTCAAAAGGATATCATCTTTTAGAAAGATTGTTTCGACCATGATCGAATGTGATCGACCTAGCGTGACCATCGTTTCTGCATAATTAGATCACAACGTGATCGATGTCGATCTGAACGCTTCAGAACTCAACGGATTTGAACATGACTGTCGGCCGTTTTCAGAATGTTCGATCTGAATGCTTCAGAACTACATGAAACGGCCGCGAGAACCTACTACATGCCCGTATACAAACCCTAACGTTGAACTATCGTTTAGCAAATTTGGTTTTAGCATATATATCACATATAGAATCGGTTTAAACATATATATCACATATATAATATCATGTTGAAAACCCAATTTAAACACATGGTTGACTTGGCTCTGATGCCACTGTTGGGATCCGTACATGCAGCGGAAGGATTTCTCATCCATTAAAACTTACGAATCCCTTAAGAGGATCCATCAACGGCGTTTAAATCAAGGTTCGTTAGAAACCATACCTATATGAGCTTGTATGCGTCCTTTGCGAACACGTGGGCTAACACTTTCTTGCTCGATCAATCTCTAGGAGTCGACTCTTCGAACTCACTCCCTCTACCGGTATCCACACCGAACAACTCTCCAACACGTAGGCAGCATGCTAGCACCTTCTTACTTTGCGTCTCACGTCTTTTCTCTCTAAGGTTTTTCGCGACAGTTCCTTATTTTAATATGACTAGATCATTATCTTTTATAGAGTTTCTAAAACCCTAATTAGGCCGTATTAAAATATTCAAGATTAATCTCAATTAATCTTGAATTTGAATTTTAGATATAAATAGCATTAATTAATCTGTCCAAAAGATCTAATCTAATCTATTTATTTAATCCAAATTAAAAGCCTGCTGATTTAATTTATTTCTATAAATTAAATCTGAGATATGATTTCTTTCAATTTAATTAAATCTGAGATACTATATCTTTATTCGAAAATTAAATCAGAGATACAATATCTCAATTTTTTATAATTATTTAATTTATCAAATAAATTAAATACTATATAATAATATTATTATCTATAAATAATATCATTATTATTTTCAAATTTTAATAATAATATATATATATATATATATATATATATATATATATATATATATATATATGTATGTATGTATGTATGTATGTATGTATGTATGTATGTATGTATGTATGTATGTATGTATGTATGTATGTATGTATGTATGTGTATATATATATCCTAGATTAAATACAGTATTCATTAAATCTTAGACATATATAAGATTCAATGAATCTAGACACTTTTACTCGTGTTGAGCTATTCTTGTGTGCGACCCTGCAGGCCCACATGAGATTGGCAGCGGGCCAATACTATATCAGCCCACAAGTCGCAAGCGGCCCCTAACAAGACATTGCAACTACCCAATTCATATAGGGATCGATGATACGATACAACCTATCATACAACCATGTCACATCCCTTTTTGTCACGTGATAACTTGGTCAAGGATGAGGCATGGATAATGTTAACTTCCTGTTCTTGACCATTACTTTCTCGATTCTTGAGTAGTCTAACAATTGAAATGGAAACTCCTTTCCATCGTAGTATGACCATACATTTCTCAAACTCACTCATCGAGGGGCCCGGTATTATCTCTCTACAAATGTGAGAGACAAATTCCATCTTGACCATTCACATTCCTTTGCATGAAAACCACCGATCCTGATCCAAGCCTTTATCATCACCCGGTCAAAGGTGACTTTTGACTAGGTCAAAGATTAGCGACTCATCATGTAGGAATCCATGATGATCTCAGGTAAAAGGGCATTGTGACGCGGTTATACATGAGAAAAGCTTAGGACTTAATCCATGCAGTTTTCTCATAGTGAGTCGGTCCAGCACCTTGTACTCTTATAAGTGCCTATGACTTTTATTTGTATCTCCATACCTCATCAAAGTCATACTGGTCTTATTTCATCTTTGCCCCCGCGTAGATGACCAACCAGGGACATTTAGGATAATCAATAAGATATATCCAAGGATACAGTTATCACTATATACATACAAATGAAAATGATAACTAAATGAAGAATACTTTAAATGAAATTCAAGTTAAAGTACAATGACTTGCCCCTAGGGCATAATTTCCAACAAGGCCCACTTCCAACACTAATCGTGCCACTTCCCGCCACTTTTCTCCTCACCATTTCCCGTATGTCGTGCCTTCATCTTCCATCTGCTCACATCCCTCCAACATACAACATCCCTGACACCTTTTCATCCTCCACTACCCTCATTATGGACCCCATCGTTCATCGTGCCTCTTCTCCCTTATATGCCCTCTCCACTCCTTTCTTGTTTCACTTCCTAGCACCTTCTCCCTTCACCAACCCTAACCCTTGCCTTCGTTCACTATCCACCATTGTTACACCCCTACTGGCCTCGCCCTTCCGGGTGGCGAGTTAGAGAGAATTCCTTTACTTGGTTATTTTTCCTTCATTATTAGGTCCATTTAACATAAATTAGAGTGAGCGCAACAAAGCATATAACCGGTTTGGACAATCTACTATACTGGTAAAAATACGATAATCAAAAGTAAATAGTCCCCGAAGGGTTAAGGGTACAGTCATCCAGATCCTCAAAATGCCTATTTCTGGGGTATCCTAAGGAAACTAAAGGATACTATGTCTACAATCCTACCGATCACAAAGTGTTTGTTATCTGGAATGGTGTTCTTTTGGAGAAAGAGTTCATCTCTAAAAGAACCAGTGGGAGTAAGGTATACCTCGAAGAAGTTCGAGAGTCAAAAGACAATATAGAACCACATATGGAAAATGGAGAATACTCACTATAAGTTGATGAGCTTACTCTAGTAACACAAGGCCCACGAAGGTCCAATAGAACATGGCTACAACCTTAGAGATATGGATTTCTGATTACCGGAAGTCGTGATGTTTTGCTCTTTGAGCATAATGAGCCAACTACCTATCGAGAAGCCGTGGTGGGACCAAAATCCGAAAGATGGCTTAATTCCATGAAGTCTGAAATGCAATCCATGTATGACGATAAGGTATAGACCTTAGTCGATCCACCTGAAATTATAAAAACCGTTGGGTGCAAGTGGGTTTTCAAGGAGAAAACTGACATGGATGGCAAAGTAAATATCTTCAAGGCATGACTGGTTACAAAAGGATTCACTTAAACTCATGGTGTGGACTATGATGAAACCTTTTTCCCAGTTGCAATGATCAAATCAATTAGAATCCTTCTTGCCATTGCATCATATTATGACTATGAAATATGGTAGATGGACGTCAAAACTGTCTTCCTTAAGGGAAAGCTCCTCGAGGATGTGTACATGACACAACCTGAGAGTTTTGTACGTCCAAAGGACTCTGGTAAAGAATGTAAGCTTCAAAGATCCATTTATGGATTGAAGCAAGCATCTTGGAGTTGGAATCATCATTTTGATGAAGTAGTCAAAGAGTTTGGATTCATTCAAAACATCGATGAACCTTGTGTTTACAAGAAGGTTAGTGGGAGTACAGTTACATTTCTAGTGCTTTATGTTGATGACATCCTACTCATTAGGAATGACATTCCTACCTTGCAGAGTGTCAAATCTTGGTTAGGAAAGTCTTTCTCAATGAAAGACTTAGGCGAAGCCACTTATATCCTAGGGATCAGGATCTATAGAGATAGATCTAAGAGGCTGATAGGCCTAAGTCAGAGCACATATATAGACAAGATACTGCATAGATTTAGTATGCAGGATTCTAAAAGGGGTTACATGCCCATGTCTCATGGCATCCATCTCAGTAAGGATTTGTGTCCTAGTACACAAGATCAAAGAGATCGTATAAGTAAGATTCCATATGCCTCCACCATTGGATCTAACATGTATGTCATGTTATGTACTCGACCGGATGTATCATATGCCTTAAGTATGACCAGCAGATATCAACAAGATCCCGGTAAGGGTCAATGGACTGTTGTCAATAATATCTTGAAGTACTTAAGAAGGACAAATGACTTATTATTGGTATATGGTGGATTGGATGATGAACTCTGTGTGACTGGTTACACAGATGCGAGTTTCCAAACTGACCAAGATGATCTAAGATCGCAATCTGGATATGTATTCCTTTTGAATGGTGGTGTGGTAAGCTGGAAGTTCTCTAAACATAGCGCTGTAGCTTATTCTTCTATAGAAGCTGAGTATATAGTAGCATTGAATGCAGCTAAGTAGGCCGTTTGGATCAGAAAGTTCATTACTGAACTAGGGATGGTTCCTATAATCTCAAATCCAATAAACTTGCTCTATGACAATAGTGGCGCTATTGCGCAGACCAAGGAGCCTAGGTCACATCAAAGGACCAAGCACATACTTAGGCGATTTCATCTTATCAGAGAAATCAATGATAGAGGTGATATAAAATTATGCAAAGTACCATGAGAAGACAATGTTGTTGATCCTCTTACTAAGCCGCTTGTACAAGCAAAACATGAGCGTCATGTTAGGACAATGAGAATTAGAGTAATTAATGATTGCACCTAGTGCAAGTGGGATTCTATTGGAAATTATGCCCTAGGAGCAAGTCATTGTACTTTTAACGTTTATGTTATTTGAAGTATTTCTCCATTTATTTATCACAGCATTTGCATGTTTATAGTGATAACTGAATCCTTGAATATATCTTATTGATTATTCTAAATGTCCCTGGTCGGTCATCTACGCGGGAGCGAAGATGAAATAAGACCAGTATGACTTTGATGAGGTATGGAGATACGAATCAAAGTCATAGGCACTTATAAGAGTACAAGGTGCTGGACCGACCCACTATAAGAAAGCTGCATGGATTAAGTCATAAGCTTTTCTCATGTATAACCAAGTCACAATGCCCTTTGACCTGAGATAATCATGGTTTCCTACATGATGAGTCACTGATCTTTGACCTAGTCAAAAGTCACCTTGGACCAGGTGATGATAAAGGCTTGGATCGGGATCAGTGGTTTTCATCCAGAGGAATGTGAATGGTCAAGATGGAATTTGCCCCTCACATTTGTAGAGAGATAGTACTGGCCCCTCGATGAGTGAGTCTGAGAAATGTATGGCCATACTACGATGGAAAGGAGTTTCCATTTCAATTGTTAGACTACTCAAGAATCTAGAAAGTAATGGTCAAGAACAAGAAGTTGACATTATCTATGCCTCATCCTTGACCAAGTTATCGCGTGACAAAAGGGACGTGACATGGTTGTATGATAGGTTGTATCGTATCATCGATCCCCGTATGAATTGGGTAGTCGCAATGTCTTGCTAGAGGCCGCTTGCGACTTGTGGGTTGTTCACAGTATTGGCCCACGGCCAATCTCATGTGGGCTTGCAGGGTCGCACACAAGAATAGCCCAACACGAGCAAAAGTGTCCAGATTCATTGAATCTTATATATGTCTAAGATTTAATGAATATTATATTTAATCTAGGATATGTATATTGATTATTAAATTCAAAAATAATAATATTATTATTTATAGATAATAATATTATTGTATAGTATTTAATTTATTTGATAAATTGAATAACTATAATAAATTGAGATATTGTATCTCAGATTTAATTTTCGAATAAAGATGTAGTATCTCATATTTAATTAAATTGAGATATAGTATCTCAGATTTAATTAAATATAAACATATCATATCTCCGATTTGATTTATAGAAATAAATTAAATTATCAGGCTTTTGATGTGGATTAATTAAATAGATTAAATTAGACATGTTGGACAGATTTGTTAGTCCTGGCTATCACCCAAGAGGGGGGTGAATTGGGTGTCTGATAAAACTTTAAATAACTTTGAAAATATTTTCACAACTTACTGAAAGTAGTTTGTATGACAAAAGTAATTTATAAAACGATAGTCAATCATTCAAACATATATGCTGGAAATATAAGAGTTTAGGGAAGAGAATATGCAAACTGAGATTTATACTAGTTCGGCCAATCCTTGACCTACGTCCAGTCCCCAAGCTCCACTTGAAATTTTCAATCCACTATCTTCTTTCAACTTGATTACACGCTCTGTACTCGAAGTAATCCTCTCACTAGGATTCACTCCCCCGTACAAGCTATAATCAATACACCCACTTGATTACACACTCTGTACTCAAAGTAATCCCTCACTAGGATTCACTTCCCTTACAAGTTGTAATCAATACAATGTGTTTCCCACTCAAGATCACCCAATCTTGAGTATCACTTAGATAAAATGATAAGATGATTACAATGAATCTTCTCTCTCAGAAGTAAATGAATAAACATTGAACTACAATACAAATAATCTCACTCTAATATAAACTATATGATCATTGAGATAATCAGAGAGTAGGTGTATGTGTATATCAAAGTATTGGCATTTTGAAGATGTAAGCTCGTGTCACCAATCTCTTCTATCTTTGAATGCTTCTCTTTTTATAGTTGATGAAGAGCATTGAGCAATTCTTCCAAGTTTGAATATGACCGTTGGAACTATTCGACCGTTGGAGAATATTACCGTTGGAGCTTCTGATGTAACCATCCACCTTTTCATAATGTGATGTTAATCCTTTGTTTGATCATCTAAAACTTGCTAACAAATATGATTAATAGCATTGAGAAGTATAGCAAGAAGAAATCAATCGATAATAGTCATTTTTGAATTCTCGGAGACATTGCTGCTACTGTGTGCTTCGTTAATTCGAGGTGGACTTGTTGCCTCTGTTGGGATCCGTACACGCAGCGGAGTAAAAATTTTACGAATCCTATCGGAGGATCGCTCAACGACGTTTAAATCAAGATTTAGGGTTTCCGAATCGTACCTTTGCAGAACAATTTGAACTGGTGGGCTACCTTCTCGATCAGCAGAAGTCGACTCTTAGAATCGCCTTCCTCTACCGATATCCACACGAACAGCCTTCAGAAACACGAACGGAAGCGTGCTAGCGCCTCTGAACTGTGCGTCTCTCTATTTTCTATCTAGGCTTTCTTGCGACTTTCTAATACACTCGACAAAAGTCCCGTAGGTTTTTCTAAACCTAGCAGGCGTATTATATTCAAAATTAAACCTCATTAATTTGAAATTCAAATTTTGAATCTGGATTAAAAATATATTAATTAAATCTATCTGATAGATCTAATCTAGTCTATTTATTTAATCCAAATTAAAAGCCTTCTGATTTAATTTTTCTCTATAAATTAAATCCGAGAAATGATATCTATCTATTTAATTAAATATGAGATACTATATCTCAATTAAAATTAAATGATATCTTTATTTTAAAATTAAATTGAGATATAATATCTCTATTTTTTTTAGATATTTAATTTATCAAATAAATTAAATACAAACAAATGTTATATAATAATATTATAATCTTCATTAAATAATATTATTATATTAATTTCGAATTTTATATATGTATACATATATACACACACACTTATTCATCCTAGATCAAATATATTATTCATTAAATCTTAGACATATCTAAGATTCAATGAATCTGGAGACTTTTGCTCGTGTTGGGCTATTCTTGTGTGCGACCCTGCAGGCCCACATGAGATTGGCAGTGGGCCAATACTGTACCAGCCTACAAGTCGCAAGCGGCCTCTAGCAAGACATTGCGACTACCTAATTCACATGGGGATCGATGATACGATACAACCTATCGTACAACCATGTCACGTCCCTTTTGTCACGTGATAATTTGGTCAATGATGAGGCATGGTTAATGTCAACTTCCTGTTCTTGACCATTACTTTCTCAATTCTTGAGTAGTCTAATTGAAATGGAAACTCCTTTCCATCGTAGTATGGCCATACATTTCTTAGACTGACTCATCGAGGGGCCCAGTATTATCTCTCTACAAATGTGAGGGACAAATTCCATCTTGACAATTTACATTCCTCCGCATGAAAACCACTGATCCCGATCATAGCCTTTATCATCACCCGGTCAAAGGTGACTTTTGACTAAGTCAAAGATCAGCGACTCATCATGTAGGAATCCATGATGATCTCAGGTCGACGGGCGTTGTGACGCGGTTATACATGAGAAAAGCTTATGACTTATTCCATGCAACTTTCTCATAGTGGGTCGGTCCAACACCTTGTACTCTTACAAGGTGCCCATGACTTTGACTCGTATCTCCATACTCATCAAAGTCATAGTGGTCTATTTTCATCTTCGCTCCAGCGCAGATGATCGACCAGGGACATTTAGGATAATCTATAAGATATATCCAAGGATCAGTTATCACTATAAACATGCAAATGAAATGATAACTAAAGGAGAATACTTTAACATAAACATCTAAAGTACAATGACTTTCCCCTAGGGCATAATTTCCAACAGACTCCCATTTGCACTAGGTTCAATCATTAATTACCCTAATTCTCATTGCCCTAACATGACGCTCATGTTTGACTTGTGCAAGCGGCTTAGTAAGAGGATCAATGACATTGTTTTCTCCTAATACTTTGCATAATTTTTGTATCACCTCTATCATTGATTTCTCTGATAAGATGAAATCGCGTGAGTATATGCTTTGTCATTTGATGTGACCTAGGCTCCTTGGTCCGCGCAATAGCATTGCTATTGTCACAGAACAAGTCTATTGGATTTGAGATGGTAGAAACCACCCCTAGTTCATTAATGAACTTACTAATCTAAAAGGCGTCCTTAGCTGCATCCGATGCTGCTATATACTCAGCTTCTGTTGCAGAATCAGCTACAGTGCTTTGCTTAGAGCTCTTCCAGCTTACTACACCACCATTCTAAATGAATACATATCCAGATTGCGATCTTAGATCATTTTGGTCAGTTTGGAAACTCGCATCTGTGTAACCTGTCACACAGAGCTCATCTTCCAATCCACCAAATACCAAGAATAAGTCCTTAGTCCTTCGTAAGTACTTTAGGATATTCTTGACAGCAGTCCAATGACCCTCACCGGGATCTTGTTGATATCTGCTGGTCATACTCAAGGCATATGAGACATCCGGTCGAGTACATAACATGGCATACATGATAGATCCAATGGCAGAGGCATATGGAATCTTACTCATGCGGTCTCTTTGATCTTGTGTACTAGGACACAAATCCTTACTGAGATTAATGCCATGAGACATGGCATGTAACACCTTTTGGAATCCTGCATACTCAATCTATGCAATATCTTGTCTATGTATGTGCTCTGACTTAGGCCTATCAGCCTCTTGGATCTATCTCTATATATCCTTATCCCAAGGATGTAAGTGGCTTCACCTAAATCTTTCATTGAGAAATACTTTCCTAACCAAGACTTGACACTCTGCAAGGTAGGAATGTCATTCCCAATGAGTAGGATGTCATCGACATAAAGCACTAGAAATACAAATGTGCTCCCACTGACCTTCTTGTAAACACAAGGTTCATCAATGTTTTGAATGAATCCAAACTCTTTGACTACTACATCAAAACGATGATTCCAGCTCTGAGATGCTTGCTTCAATCCATAAATGGATCTTTGAAGCTTGCAAACTTTACCAGAGTCCTCTGGACGCACAAAACCCTTAGGTTGTGTCATGTACACATCCTCAAGGAGCTTTCCGTTAAGGAAGGCTGTTTCGACGTCCATTTTCCATATTTCATAGTCATAATATGATGCAATGGCAAGAAGGATTCTGATTGATTTGACCATTGCAACTGGGGAAAAGGTTTCATCATAGTCCACACCATGAGTTTGAGTGAATCCTTTTGCAACCAGTTGTGCCTTGAAGATATTTACTTTGCCATCCATGTCAGTTTTCTCTTTGAAAACGTACTTGCACCCTACGGTTTTTACACCTTCAGGTGGCTCGACTAAGGTCCATACCTCATTGTCGTAGATGGATTGTATTTCAGACTTCATGGCATTAAGCCATCTTTCGGAGTTTGGTCCCACCACGGCTTCTCGATAGGTAGTTGGCTCATTCTACTCAATGAGCAAAACATCACGGCTTCCAGTTTTCAGAAATCCATATCTCTGAGGCTGTAGCCGTGTTCTATTGGACTTTCGTGGGCCTTGTGTTACTTGAGTAGGCTCAACAACTTGTTGTGAGTCTTCTCCGTTTTCCATCTATGGTTCTATGTCGTCTTGTGGCTCTCGAACTTCTTCGAGGTACACCTTACTCCCACTGGTTCTTTTAGAGATGAACTCTTTCCCCAAAAAGACACCATTCCGAATAACAAACACTTTGTGATCGGTAGGATTGTAGACATAGTATCCTTTAGTTTCCTTAGGATATCCCACATATAGGTATTTTCAAGATCTGGATGATAATTTATCAGAGGCTTGGTATTTAACGTAAACCTCACATCCCCAAATTTTAAGAAAGGACAAACTGGGTTTCTTCCTAGTCCATATCTCATATGGTGTCTTTTCAACTGCCTTTGACGGAACACGATTCAGTGTGAACGTAGCTGTTTCTAAGGCATGGCCCCAAAAGGAAGGAGGAAGATCTGTTTGACTCATCATAGATCGAACCATATCTAATAGAGTTCGATTCCTCCGCTCAGAAACACCATTCCATTGAGGTGTTCCTGGAAGAGTAAGTTGTGAGATGATCCCACAACTCCTAAGATGGTCAATGAACTCTTGGCTCAAATATTCATCACTCCGATCGGATCGAAGGGCTTTAATTGTTTTACCAAGTTGGTTTTGCACTTCATTTTGGAATATTTTGAACATTTCAAAAGATTCAGACTTTTGTTTCATTACATAGATATACTCATATCTACTAAAATCGTCTATGAATGTAATGAAGTACAAATGACCCCCTCTGGAAGATGTATTCATTGGTCCACACACATCGGTATGTATGAGGCCCAATAAATCAATGGCCCTTTTACTACGCCCAGTAAAAGGTGCCTTTGTCATCTTTTCCAATAAACAAGACTCACATATATCAAATGATTCAAAATCAAATGAGTGAAAAAATCCATCTTGATGGAGATTCAAAATGCGTTTCTCATTTATATGGCCTAGACGACAATGCCATAAGTAGGTCGGATTCAAATTATTTGACTTGAACCTTTTAGTAGTTATGTCATAGATTCGTCCATTCAATTTTCTACTGTCCTTAAGACCCTACATTTATTCAAATATGAGATCAACATGCAGTATCCAATACCCATGTTGAGGAAGTAGAAAAGCGAATATCTATGACATAGATACTTGAAGCGATAGCCCCACTATCCTTCTTGTTCTTCTCCAGATCTTCGAGGTAGAGTTTGCAATTTCTTTTCAAATGACCAAGTTCATTGTAAAAGAAGCAAACTCTATCCTTCGGAGGTTTTTCCTTCTTGGCTTTCCATTTCATACCCCTTCCTTTCTGAACGGACAAAACAATACTGGGCCTCTTCTTAAGGCTCAGCTCAGCAGTTTTGAGCATCCTATGCTGTTCAGAAATTGATTCCTCCATGTTGTTCATGTTGTAATCCATGACAATACAACCTATCGTACAACCATGTCACGTCCCTTTTGTCACGCGATAATTTGGTCAAGGATGAGGCATGGTTAATGTCAACTTCCTGTTCTTGACCATTACTTTCTCGATTCTTGAGTAGTCTAATTGAAATGGAAACTCCTTTCCATCGTAGTATGGCCATACATTTCTTAGACTGACTCATCGAGGGGCCCAGTATTATCTCTCTACAAATGTGAGGGACAAATTCCATCTTGACCATTCACATTCCTCCGCATGAAAACCACTGATCCCGATCATAGCCTTTATCATCACCCGGTCAAAGGTGACTTTTGACTAAGTCAAAGATCAGCGACTCATCATGTAGGAATCCATGATGATCTCAGGTCGACGGGCGTTGTGACGCGGTTATACATGAGAAAAGCTTATGACTTATTCCATGTAGCTTTCTCATAGTGGGTCGGTCCAGCACCTTGTACTCTTACAAGGTGCCCATGACTTTGACTCGCATCTCCATACTCATCAAAGTCATACTGGTCTTATTTCATCTTCGCTCCCGCGTAGATGATCGACCAGGGACATTTAGGATAATCTATAAGATATATCCAAGGATCAGTTATCACTATAAACATGCAAATGAAATGATAACTAAAGGAGAATACTTTAACATAAACATCTAAACTACAATGACTTGCCCCTAGGGCATAATTTCCAACAGCCTCGAGGTAAAAATCTCTCTCAAAATGTCTAACTCTCTGCCTTCACTTAGACTCGAGGTGAAACTTCTGGCTCGAGGCAAAATCCTCAATTTGTCAATCTCTCGGGTTGGTCATTGACTCGAGGTACACTTGTTGGCTCGAGTCAATTTCCAATTGATCACTTAGCTTCTGAAGATACTTCAACTCGAGGCAGAAAACAGTGGCTCGAGTCTAAGTCCAGACTCGAGGTAGCAATCTTGGCTTGATTCAGATGAGATAAAACATTTTGAATCATTTTCGAAAGCTATCTTCGTGGCTCGAGGTGAGCTTGTTGACTCGAGGTAAGAGCTCATCCAAAATTGGTTGCTTCCAAAATCTTGTGAAACACTGAGTCTAGATTCATATGGAATTGGTTTCACTTCATTTGGTTGTGTATAGTGTGAGCTATATCCAGTAAACCAAACCTATTCTGAAATGGTTCCAGAATTTCGAGTGTCCACTTTCGAAGATCATAACTCCCTAGTCTGAACTCCAATTTGGTTTGGTTGGTTCAACTCTTGATGGATTTAATTTTGAGTCTACTTTCAAGTGGCACCGGTTTCAGCTCAATTGGATTTGTATATTGTGAGATATACTCGAAACATCAAAGGTTGGTCAACAGTGTGACGTTAATTGATTTACCAACTTGTGAAATTCATAGATCTCTCATCTCAACTCCTTTGGGCTTGAAACTTTTTCAAACGGACACATTGAGAGTCTAGTTTCATACAAATTTGGTTTCACCTCAATCTGATCTCTGGTTTGAGAGATATCATCGAATTACCAGACGTCACCCCGCTAAAACGTGAAACAAAGGTGACGAGTGCTGAAAAGCATTATTAACTCGAGGTAAAACATTGTTCACCTCGAGGTTCAAGCCAAACTCGAGGCTATGAGATGCCTACTCGAGGTAACTCGTACCAGATGCCCAAAACACGGTAGAAACCATTCTAACTCGAGGCTAGACCTCCTGGCTCGAGTTAATTCATCCCAAAGCTTGATTTTACTTATTTTAACTCCGATTTGAGCCATTTCAACTTCCATATCACCGTGGAGACTTGTAGAATCAATCTAAAAACTTGTTTAATGATTTTCTCATTCCATTTAGCAAGTTCTTCTTTCTTTACTCTTCTCTTGATTATTCTCTACAATTCAATTCTTTCTTTCTGCTATTCTTTTCTCTTCATCATTCTCCATAATTTAATTCTTTTCTTTCTTTTTTTATCTTCTTTTTCTCTTGATCATTTTCCCTTGATTTAAATGCCGTTGATAGATCCTCTTTAGAATTCGTAAAATATTAAATGGATGAGATTCATTCCACTGCGTGTACGGATCCCAACACAATGTTGACCTGAAAGTTTTTTTTTGGAGCAATTTTGCCCCTCCGTTAACAACCCTAACGGTCAACTATGACTGTTAGGGTTGTTAACGGAGGGGCACCATTACTCCAAAAAAAACTTCCGGGATAAAATTGAACCGAAAAAAATTTTCAGGGTAAAATTGCTACTTAACCCTCTAATTTATTTTACCTACTTCCCTCTACTAAGCACTGTTGGAGTTGGTATGCGTTTTGTTCATTTTATTTTATTTTTCTCCCAGCAATCATCATCCACAACTTTCCTCCTTTTCCCGTGCGAGCATGTAGGTATATGTATAAATATATGCGAGCCCATTGATCCAGAAGGACTCATTTGTTTCTCGTCACTGTGGGTTTTTCTTTTATTTGTTTTCTATATAAATATTTAATTTGGTACTATTTGGTACATCTCTTCTTTCTTTTTTTCCTCCATATTTCCAACGCATGTGTATTGTCTTCACTTTTTCTCACACCAAGCTATCACATCGTTATAGTAAAGGTGAATTTATATCTCTGAGGAAAAAAAAAGGTGAATTTATATCATGCTTTATGACGCATACCCTTATGCCTTGTACTCAGTGTGTGTATTATATATATATATATATATATATATATATATATAAAGGCTCTTTCATGCTTCTTGTGCACGCCAACATAAGTACAGGAAAAACCATTTTTTAAGGGAAAATATCACTCAAGTCACAAAGAAAAGAAAAAATATCAAAAAAATATCAACCTAAAATCCACTATCAAAAAAGTTTCTAGGAACTTTTTTTTAATATTAATTACGGAGAAAAAAATATCAAAAAAGTCTTATTGTCAAAATAATTTTTTCTATTGTGAAAATTTTCTTATGAAAAAATAATTGTCAAAATGGTTTTTCATGTTGTCAAGATAGTTTTTCTTGTTATTAAATTTTTTTTGAGTTTTTCCTCACTTAGAAAATTTCTTACAACAGGAAAAACTATTTTAACAACATAAAAAAGCCATTTTAACAATAATTTTTTCATAGAAAAATTTTAATAACATGAAAAGCTATTTTGATAACGAGAATTTTTTGATATTGAAATTCCGTAATTAAAATAAAAAAAGTTCCTAGGGGATTTGGGGTTGAGTCTTTTTTGATAATTTTTTTTTTCTTAGGATTTGAGTGATATTTTCCCATATTTTTTTTTAAAAAAGAAACCCTTCTCGTTTTATGTGATACGCACATTTGTTACCTCTTTCATATAATCCAATCTCTTATTCTTGTGTATATATGTGTGTCGCCAGAACCCACATGCCTTGTCATGAGGCAGCGAGGGCTGTCAAATTTTCTCTCCGTTGTGAGTGTTTCCTCTCCGTTGTGAGAGACTTTTTCTTTTTCTCATTCTGTGAGAATCCTCTTCCTTTTCGTTGCTCTCTTGTCTAGATCATAAGTTCTCTTCTTTGGGTTTATCTCATTGTTTAGGGTACTCCCTATTCCTGTGCTTATATTTTCTGTTGTGTGTTTTCCTTTTATTTCTAGATAATGGAGATTGGCTCGAATAGCAATGATACTAGGCGTCCTAAGGAAGTTCATCTGAACCTTTGCACATCAATTAATGGCCAGAAGGGACGTGCACTTGTAGGGCATTTGGAGACCGACAAAAATCTGAACATAGGCATAGTGATTTCAATGATAAAAAAGGGTTGGGGAATTGACAAAGGGATGGAGATTCATGAGATGCCTACTAAAAATGCTTTCTTGTTCAGATTCACAAGGCAGGAAGATTACCACCGTGTTCTAAAAGAGCGTCCTTGGTCTATTCAAAATACCATGCTCAACCTACAACATTGGGATGACTATATGGTATTCCAGGAGGTGATCTTCGACTGGTGTCCGTTCTGGATACAATTTCATGGGCTACCACATGTTGCCTTTGATTGTAAGAATGCAATAACACTAGGAAATGCTATAGGAAGAACTCTTATGTATGAAATACCAACAATACAGGGGCGATTATCTCGAACCTTTATCAGAAACCGTGTTCTCCTAAATATCCTAAACCCGCTACTAGCAGGCTTCTGGGTCCCCAGGCATCAGCGTGACCCAATCTGGGTCTCTGTTAGATATGAACGTTTACAGAACTACTGCTACGACTGTGGGAGAATAGGACATGAAGCAAGAAATTGTAAGTTCCAATCAGAAGATACAGAGGACGCTACAACTGATGCTCGGGTAGGCAACGGTTTGGGTACACATCATGTTAGGACTATGGAGGAGGTGCTGGTGGCGCATGATTTGGAATGGGAAGAATCAAAACTTTTGGCCAGAAAACCGACGCCGGCGACTGGACAAGCGACCAACCGGAGATTGGCCGGAGAAAAATCTCAACAGGGAAATAGCGGAAATCACGGTGGGAATATTACAAATCTTTCCTTATGCAGCGAGGAAGGTGAAGACGGACGATTTAATTCAAATATTCCAACCCTGCGATATTCATGGGAGGTCCGAGTATCTCCTTCCCACCGGCAATCAAGGTGTGTCCACCGTTGAATCAAACACCTATTCTCACGGCTTCAGTTATGGGGTCATTAATTGGGGATCTCTCCCTAAATGGAAATTCGCGTATTCAACCGTGTGTAATCCCGAATTTGGAGCTTGAGGTTTGTAAATCTGGTAACAGCTCCCCTATTCTTGTGGATCGCAATGATGGGCGAAACCAGAAGGGAAATTGCATTAAAGAAATTCCTAAATCTAGTAACAGCTCTCCTATTTTTGTGGATCGCATTGATGGGCGAAACCAGAAGGGAAACTGCTCCCCTATTCTTGTGGATCGCATTGATGGGCGAAATCAAAAGGGAAATTGCATTAAAGAAATTCCTAAATCTGGTAATAGCTCTCCTATTTTTGTGGATCGCATTGATGGGCGAAATCAAAAGGGAAACTCCTCTCCTATTTTTGTAGATCGCATTGATGGGCGAAATCAGAAGGGAAACTGCATTCAAGAAATTCCTAAATCTGGTAACAGCTCTCCTATTCTTGTGGATCGCAGTTATGGGCTAAATCAAAAGGGAATTTGCATTAATGAAATCATTAATCCTTTGATTTCCGATTATATGCATTCAAATCCTCTCTCCTCATGGCTTGATTCTCGGCGAAACTAAAGTGAAGCAGTTATACCTGGTTCAGCCACTGTCCCGCGGTTCCAAGGTCACTTTCCTGAGAAGAACTCCGACCAACCACCGCCGGCCAACCAGCCACCGCCCTACCAAGTGGAATATCCGACCTCTGAAGCTGAGAATTCTAAGGCCCTGGTCCCCTTTGTCGGACTATCTCCACTTTCGATTGTTACCACTGGGGTCCGTAACCTTAACATAAAAAGAGCTCAAGATGCTGAGGAAGACGATTGGCTCTCTAATCCACCAAAAAAAAGGTTGTTGTTCCTGGAAAACCATCAAGTACCGTCGGGTGTGCCCCCTATTTCATACACAAGCCCTGTGAGTACTCGTAAAAATGTGAGGAATTTTAAAAAAGTGATGAGGGGAAGAAAGGCCAAATACAACACTAAAAATATTAAGCCTCTCACCCTGGTGGTCCCCATCAACTCTTTGACTGAAGAATCTGGGTCCACTGCTGACCCCCAACATCATACTGTTGACTGTAATGCTCTGCTACACGCCGATGGCTGTCACCAAGCAGCCATCGGTTCGCCATGAGTCTTCTAGCTTGGAACTGTCAGGGGTTAGGGGTTCCTCTGACAGTCAAATTCCTTAAAGAAATATGTAATATACAAAAACCCCAAATCGTCTTCATCATGGAGACCAGGAAGAATCAAAAGTATGTTACCAAGATATGATAGCGATGTGGGTTCGAGGAAGAGTGGATTATTGACCCAGTTGGTTTGAGTGGAGGACTTGCTTTATTCTGGGATAAAAATACTATTGTTAATATCATCTCCTCATCCAGGAATGTCATTCACACCTCTGTATCTGATCTGTCAGTTGAGCTCCCTTATTATATCACTTTTGTTTATGGGCCACCCAAAGAGAAGGACAAGCTTGAGACTTACAAAAATATCATCACCTTCGCCTCCTAGAGGAGTCAAAGTTGGGTGTGTATAGGGGATTTCAATGACACCATGTCTCACCAGGAAAAACAGGGAGGAAACCCAAGAGCCATCCGGAAGATCCTTAATTTCCAAAAATTTATCTCAGATTGTTCCTTTATTGATCTGGGGTTCCATGGATCATGGTTTACATGGTGCAACCGCAGGCAGGATAAGGCAACTATCAGAGAGCGAATTGACCGGGCTATGGGCAATGATACTTTTTGTCATAAGTTTCCTTCTTGTCAAATTTTTCACATTGAACCCTTTGGTTCGGATCATCATGTGTTGATTGTTAACTTTACTCATGTTTCTTCTAATAAAATAAAACCGTTTAGGTTTGAGGATTACTGGACTACTCATGTTGATTTTATGCAGGTGATTCGGAATAGTTGGGAAGTATGTGCCCCGCGGTCTAATCATGCTATTATTCAGTTTGCTCTTTCTTCGAATATTTGCAGGAAGGATCTTATAAATTGGAGGAAACATAACTTCCCTAACCGTAGGAGGATGATAGACGCATTGAAGTCTTGCCTAACTACGGTTAGACAAGGCTATCAAACTGAGACCAGCAAAAGGGAAGAAACATCCCTCCTCCAAAAAATTGAGGAACTAATGGATCAGGAAGAAAACTATTGGTGGCAACGCTCTCGCATCTCTTGGCTGAAATCTGGAGATAGAAACTCAAAATTCTTCCACCTTACCACGCTTATCAGGAGAAGGCATAATTCGATCTTAAGCATCAAGGACGATAATGGCGTGTGGACGCGGGACAAAAGTACAATAAATGCCATGTTCACAGATTATTTCAGCAACCTATTCTCTCCTTCAGGGCCTAGGCAACTGACCCCAGCTTTAGATGCAGCCGACATAAGGATTGATGATGCTTCAAATGAACGGCTCCTCCGCCCTGTCACGAGTGAGGAAGTCCGAATTGCTGTCTTTGAGTTGGGAGGAGCAAAAGCCCCTGGGCCAGACGGTTTTCCAGGTAAATTCTACCAATACTCATGGGATAAGGTGGGAGAGTCTACAGTTAAAATGGTGAAAGAATTTTTTGATAAGAACCTCCCGTTGTATGAGATTAATGGAACCAATATTACTCTTATTCCAAAGGTTGATAAGCACAAACAGTTGCTCATTTCCTTCCAATTGGCCTATGCAATTTCTCTTACAAAATTATCTCTAAAGTCCTGACCAAAAGAATGAAACACTGTCTTGATAAGTGCATTTCTCCTAACCAGGGTGCCTTTGTACCTGGCCGTTTAATTCAAGACAACATTATCATAGCCTATGAAGTGTTCCATTATTTGAGACGGAAAAAAAATGGAAAAAAATTTGAGTTTGCTTTAAAAATGGATATGAGTAATGCCTATGATAGGGTTGAGTGGGACTTCTTGAGGAATGTTTTGTTAAAATTTGGCTTCTCAATTAAGTGGGTCAATCTTGTTATGAATTGTGTGGAAACTGTCCACCTTAATTTATGTATTGCAGGGGAGAAAATATCATCAATTAGCCACAGTAGAGGGCTTAGACAGGGAGATCCCCTATCACCTTACCTGTTTATTCTGTCCCTGGAGGTGCTCTCAAATATGATTAATAAAGCTGTGTCTCAGGGTCGATTAACTGGGATTAGATTAAGTAATAATTGTCCAATCCTGTCTCACAGCTTCTTTGCAGATGATGCCTTGTTTTTTATGAATGCAGTACTCAGAATTGCCAGGCCTTGGCCCAAATACTCCAGCAATATTGCTCAAAGATCGGGACAACTACCAAATCGGACAAATCTAGCATTGTCTTCTCGGATAATACCCCGCACCTGACGGGAAGGATATCCGTGACATCCTTGGCATTGGTGAAAGCACAAATCAAGGCAGATACCTGGGAATCCCCAGTGTTTGGGGGAAGACCAAGCACCAGGCGCTGGCTTATGTTCGTGAGAAGATTGGAAAAAAGACCCTCGGATGGAGCAGTAAACATTTATCATTTGCAGGACGAGAGGTCATGATCAAGGCTGTTATAAATGCTATCCCAATCTTCCCTATGACCTGTTTCAAATTTCCTATCAAAACATGTAAAGCCCTAAACAGTTTGGTGGCAGATTTCTGGTGGGAAGGACAAAACAAGACTCATTGGAGGCATGGAACAAACTTACACGACCTAAATCTGAAGGGGGTATGGGTTTCCATGACTTTATCAAATTTAATAATGCCCTACTTGCGAAGACAGCCTGACGCTTGACTCAGAATCCCAACGACCTTTGGGTGCAAGTCCTGAAGGGCCTATATTTTCCCAATAATGTGTTCCTAGATGCTAAAAAAGGCCATAGAGCCTCATGGTGTTGGTCAAGTATTCTTGAAGGGAGAGATTTCATAAAAAATGATCTATGCTGGCAGATTGGTAATGGTGAGTCTGCCCGAATCTGGCAGGACAACTGGATCCCCCCCTCCCCAACTTGAGGCCAGTTACTGATGATGATAGGCTCAAAGAATCAGACCAACGAGTTGCTTCCATAATAGATGTAGGTAATAGATGCTGGAATATCACATCTATCAGGTGCAGCACTGATGATCTCACATGCAACGCTATTACTTTGATCCCGTTATCTCGGACTCCTCAAAACGATCATCTCAGATGGAGGCTAGCTACCAATGGGAAGTATAGTGTTAAACGGGATACCACTGACGCAAGACAACACTGCGACCCGTTATCCTCCTCCCGAAGCTCGCCCAGATCCCAGTGCGCTTTGGAAAAGAACCTGGAAAGTCAAAGCCATTCCCAGAGTGGTAAACTTTTTGTGGAGATGCTTATCCAACTCACTTGCAACAAATGGAGCATTATTTAAAAGAAAGAGGGGCCCTACGGAGGTATGCCGGCCCGCTGAGCCTCTGTGAAACTCTGGAACACCTCTTCTTCCACTGCCATTGGGTGAGGTGTGTCTGGTTTGGTAGTCAGCTGTCAATCAAAAGTGACCTTGGTAATATTCACAGCTTTAATCAGTGGTGGATTACTATTATGCATCCATCTTGCCCGTTATCAGACTTTTATATTGCTTCCATTAGCTGGTTGTTATGGTTTATTTGGAAGGGAAGAAACGATCAGGTCTTCAATGGTATAACACCGGATCCCAGAGCGGTCATTGAGAAAGCAAACCAGGCACTACTTGGTCACTGGAATGCGAATTTCCCCAGGTATGATGAAGAAACAACCCCTAAGCCTCCAATCAAAGTCGTCCGATGGATCCCACCGGAGAGACATATGCTAAAGGTCAATCTGGATGGCTCCTTTGTAGAGTCTTCTGCTGCCATTGGCCTGATTTGTCGTGATCATTGGGGCCATGTCCAGTGGAATTTTACTGACAAAGTCAAATCAATTTCAACCTTTATGACTGAAGCTTTAGCATTGCACAGGGCTTTGATGATTGCCCAAGATCTGGGGAATAAAAATGTCATTTTTGAGATCGACTGCTGGACCCTTGAACGACTTGCAAACAATTATCAACAGGATTCTTGTGAATGGCAATCTTGGGGCATCCTCGATGATATTCTACTTGCTCTTAAATCTGATCCCAGCTTTTCAGTTACTTTTACTCCCCGCTGGGAATCGAGCAGCAGATTGGTTTGCTGTATCTACTAATAAGGAGGTGTGCCCTGTGGGGTGGGTAGGCATACCCTTACCTTCTTTGTCCCAGTTGCTGGAAGAAGATTGTCGGAGTGTTAGGGATCATCGGGACCACGTCTTGGTCCTGCCCAGATATTTTGATCCTAGCTGATCTGTGTGTCCCGCCTCCCTACTAGGTGGCTTCTATCTTTTATCTGCTTTGTAGTTGGTTGTTTGCTTTCTTGTGCTTTCTTTTGTTGAGTTGTTTTGTGTTTACTAGGCTTATTGCCTGAGTACCTTCTTTTGTTTCCCTGTATCGCGTTGACTCCAGTTATCAATATCATTAGAGTTGTTCAAAAAAAAAAAAAAGAACCCACATGCCTTTCCATCTTATTACGTGCATTTATATATATTTTTCTATTCCTTATGTGGGTGTGTGTCTATATATATATATATATATATATATATATATATAATTCTTTTGTTTTTCAACATTATTCTTCATTCTTCCATACTCTCCTCCAAATCGTCAACGCCACCTACTTTATTATCTATCCTTTTCTTCATTAACACAATTGTAACGCCACCTACTTTGTTATCTATCCGTTCCTTCATTAATACAATTGTATGCCCACTACTTCGTTATCTATCCTTTCCTTCATTAATACAATTGTAACGCCGCCTACTTCGTTATCTATCTTTTCCTTCATTAATACAATTGTAATGCCATTCGTTATCTATCCTTTCCTTCATTAATACAATTGTAACGCCACTACTTTGTTATCTATCATTTCCTTTATTAATACAATTGTAATCATAGGCGGATGCAAATGTTAGAGAAGGGGGGCAAGTGTCCCCCTTAATTATGATGATTTTTTTTAAAAAAAATAAACGAATTAAAATTATGATGTATTTGATGGCATTGATAATAAGATAATTATAATGAAATTTCAAAAAATAAGGTATAGAATGTAACATCCTATTTTCTAAGCGGAAATTTTTTTTTTTTTTAAAATCAGAGTAGAGCAATGGACCGAAAGAGTAACTGATCATAACAAAACATGAACCATAGTGTACAGAGTATTGATACAGCATCCTATTGTTCTCATAGGTAATTACGTAAAACGATAAAGTGACAACTCCGTCTCAGAGCTCACTCGTGCTACATGCCCTCCAACTATGAGCTTACTCGTGCATGCCTCGATCTCCGATCCGTGGTCCTCCTAACCCTGAAGCTATAGGCGAGATTCAATTTATCGAATTGAATCTCGTGTAACGATTAACCTTATGCTCAAATAAAACAAGATACGGATGACAGATATTCAAAACATAACAAGAAACATATCACTTATGCATATAGCAGATGCATGATTGCATGATTGTGACACGATGTAACATAAGCGTTAAAGCAGTACGTATAAGTCCTACACAATTATAGCTTGCACAAAAACCAGTGCCACGATGATCGGTCGTGTCCTCAGCGCTAGGAAAACTCTAACGGTATCATTAAGTCTATAACCCGCGTGAAACTGTATGTTTTAATCGGTAACCCTGAACAGAGTCTCTAACCGTGAATGTATCTCGGTGACCCCTAACAGAATCTCTATCCGTGAATGTACTTATCACATATATGTATATGAGCAGCACCAGATTAGTGTTACAGTACGCGAACGTACCTTCGTTGATGTACGTAGATGTTTCTGGCGGAAACTGTACTTTTTGACGGAAAACAGTGGTTTGTCCGACAGCGGCACGTTGGACAGCGTAACGGCAGCAAATTAGGATTTCTGACGTCCTATAAGAGTAATATCACTTCCACTAGTGATTTGACACATTAACTGGCATTTTAGGTAAAAATTACCATTTTGCCCCTATGCCCCTAATTGGCGGAATTTCGCCAGCACTTCATTACTCTTACAAATTTTCTTCCCGAAATTTCGCCAGAACTTCGACGCAATTATGATTTTCAAAATTCTAGACTAAAATAGCCCTATCATATGATATCTAATCATACTTTGAAACATAAAGGCTATTCTAGCATTACTACTCTAACTATTGAAAGAACTACGAAGATTTCAACTTTCGGGGACTCAATCCCTACTATGTTTTTACCTCGTCAGGCATATTTTTCAATGCAATGAGGCCTAAAAATCAATAGTAGGAATATCACTCCCTACTTGCTAAAACCATCTAACAATTCTACTAACTACTGAACTAAAGAGCTAAAGACTTACCCGTTGAAGATTTCTGCAGAACTTCCCCCAGAGCTTTTTTCTCTACTTTCTCACTCTAATTTCGGTAAGAGCAAGGGAAATGGATGTGAGAATTTGAAGACCCCCTCCCCCTTATTTATAGGCAATTTTTTGGGTCCAAAGTTGTAATTTCCCTTTCTTTCTTTGTAATTTTCCCTTTTCATTTTAGAAAACTTCTTGAACAAGTTTTTCTCTCTCCTTTCCCTCTCTTGGTCTACATGCAGCAGCTGATGTGTCAGCAAGGGAGTGGTCCAAAAATGGTGATCACCTTACTTTAGAATTAACTTCCGGAAGAAGTCACTTGAAGGTAAAAACTCACTGATCAATATTTTACCTTGACTTTGGAATTTCTATTCCTAGATCTCTAGATAGGATCTGTTTCCTAATTTCTAAATTACTATTCACATTTTTTTGCTTTAATTAATTATAATATTATAATATTCACAAGTTGCAACAATTATTTCTCATTTCATTTTTCATTTTTTTTTCTTTTCTTGGGTCCAATATTTCGGCTGACCCTTTATTTAATTTAATAAATATTTATTTTTTTATTAAATTAATTATTTAATGATTTATTTATTTAATTTTTCCAAAAATTCCACAAAATCCCTAATTGGTCCATTCTTGTATTTAGGCCTAAAAATACCTAAACTCAACTATTTTTCTCCAAAATTTCCAATTAATTAGTAAACATGTTTTTACTAATTTTAAAACAAAAACCACTAATTTTAGGGTTTTACATAATTATCTGTGAATTTTCTTTGCTTATACTTAAGTAATTAGCTCAATATTATCTAATTACTCTTTTATCACTTGTTGATAATTTTCTTAATTACGATGCCTCATTACCTTCATACTCTTGCATTAACCTTAGTGTTTCCATACCTCTTACATTATTCTATAATTTGTAAGGGTATTTTGGTCTTTATTACCTTTTGGACCTTCTTATACCATTTCTCCAAGTTCATAATTTATTAAATTACCATAATTAGGATAATATATTCTCCTAATTCACTTGGTCATTTTACTGCCTTTTAGGATTTTTCATAATTTTCCTAAGTTATTTATGTCCCTTAGAGGCATTTTGGTCATTTTGACCCCATAGTTCTTTTTTCCTAAGAGATTTTTCTTTGGAAAATAAGCTAATTATTACTTAATATTTGATATCTCATATTCACCTACTTTCTATAGGCATAATTTTACCAAATTATGATATAGATTTTTAGGGTATTACATAGAAGGATGACATTGTAACTATTTTTATTGTAATATACTTTTGTTATTAAAATATATATACTTGAGTTTATTGAGTGCTCACTCTTCATTATAATTTATGTAGCTACATTTCTAATAACACCTAGCCTTACTTTTCTCTAAATGATAGGTTGTAAAATAATTGTCTCTCTTATTACATCATCAGTATTCACTTGATTTCATGAATATTTTTTTGATATTCTTTTCTTTTCTGGTTTATATTCTTTTCTTTTTTAATATATTTAAGACTTTCCTTAAAAAAATAAAAAATATTCGGGGGTCCGAATCTCTCACCAATTATACCCCCTTCTATAATTTTTTGGATCCGTCCTTACAATTTGTAACGCCACTGCTTGGTTATCTATCCTTTCCTTCATTAATACACTTGTAACGCCACCTACTTCGTTATCTATCTTTTCCTTCATTAGTACAATTGTAACGTCACTACTTCGTTATCTATCTTTTCCTTCATTAATACAATTGTAACGTCACCTACTTCGTTATCTATCTTTTTCTTTATTAATACAATTGTCACCATTTGTGCAGTGTCATCTTTCTCTTAACTGCACTCTTTCCTGATCAAAAAATCTTTCTTTTAACTGCACTTGGTGCATATATCATTTCAAAGGTTTTTTTTTTAAATATATAAAGATATATATGTTAAAGCTTCTGACTTTAGGTAATTTTTATTTCTAAATCTAATAACTATTATAAAATATCTTAATATAAAAGTTGATAGGTGGTAAAGCAATCAATTAAACTATATATGATGCGTTGCTTTTTTCGCTAAAGCAACCAATTAAACTAGGTCCTAACTTATTAGATAGTTTAGGGTCAACTTAAGTCATTCTCCCAAGGGGTAAGCTGTAGGTTATCTTAATATTTGATTAAAAGCAAATCAAACAACAAAAATTTAGCTCAGTTATGACGAAGGGGACAACTTAAAGGTTCACATGGAGTTAACTTCTTAGCCCGATCATTGATTAATTAGACCAAAGGGAGATTAATGAATTTAATTACCTAATTGAAATATAGGAAGCCCTCAAGCTCAATGGCACTTATTCCACTAGAAAACTCATAGTGAAATTAAGCAGTGGGGCTAATTAAACTCATTAAAAACATATCACAGTTAATTTCTAAATAATCTTGGAATCTTGTTTACAATTATCTAATTGAACAACTAGACAATTTATCAACTCAATTAAACAATTAAGAGGATAAACCAAATTAACAATAAAAACTCAATTAAAAATTCAATTGTCAATCCAAAGATTGCAAACAAAAATCCAACAATTGTCTCAAGCACAATTCAAATTCAAAGTATCAATTCAATCCAAATTAAATAACATGTCTAAATCTAAAACTAGATTATTCTCAAGAAAACAATTCAAAATTATCTAAAACTAAATAATCTCAAATCTTGGAATAAATAGATAAAAGGAAAAACACTCCCATATGATCTTCAAGTGTAAGCTTTAGGCCTTAGCTTCCTCCATGCTTCTTCCAAGTTGCCTCCCAAAAGATCTCAAGCTGCCATGGAAATCATTCCCCCTCCAAGCACTAGACTAGCCACGGCCATGAAAAAATATGGAGAAGAATGGATAAATTCAATTGTCACTGTCACTACGCATCCACTGGATAAAGTATAAATTGAATTAATTGATGGAGTTGAAATACGTGATATGTAGTGTTCAAAAAAAAAAAAAATTACGTGATATGTGGCTGCATCTCTTTTTCTTTGTGCGTGTCTGTGTGGCTGCGCCTTTTCCGAGCATGCCTGTAGCACTCTGCGGCTAGGTCAATTAATGAGAGGAAGATGGGGCTTTTTTGGGTACTAACTTGAACCCATTAAAATTTAAGAAACCCAATAAAATTTCACTATTAGATTTACGACTTTTGGGCACTAAAACCACTTATGCACCTCACTTTCCAATTGGATGTATAGAACAATTCCGGTGGCCTTTACTCAAGAGTAACGAAGGTAGGTTGATCCAT
This sequence comes from Acacia pycnantha, assembly GCA_025563575.1. Classification (NCBI taxonomy): domain Eukaryota; kingdom Viridiplantae; phylum Streptophyta; class Magnoliopsida; order Fabales; family Fabaceae; genus Acacia; species Acacia pycnantha. The sequence goes on from JAMWYP010000006.1 coordinate 2,903,565, forward strand.
CCTACACCTTAAAGACAAATTTCTAATATTCATCAAACATTTACTCCCACTCGTCCCCAAAATTAATACTCCTATTTTGAAACAATAGTTACTTTGAAGTTTGAAGTCGTACCCCAAAAAAAAATGTTACTTTGAATTTGATGTTATGCAATGAAAAAGTCATTTTGCAATCCCACGTAAAAAATCAATTTTATTGTTGAAAAATTGTAAAACACAGTTTTATAAGAAACGGTTTGGATCCATCCGGGATTAATATATCTCGTCTTAATCGTTATTTCATAATATTTCCTAAGGGAAATACTTCCTAATTCTATTTATTTTTATTTTCATATTTCATTGGTTAATCAATTATGTTTGGAAATATGATCAAAAATCAATTATATTCAGAAATGATTTGATAATTTTTATATTCCCTAATTTTCTTTATTTTATAACTTTCTCCATTTGAACAGAATAAAAACTTCCTAAAAAGGGTAATATAGGTCCGAAAATTATCTCTCCATCAATGGTATTACATCTACATAAATAATAACGATTCTGTTTTTTCCATTCACATAAATTATGTCCTAGTTATAATAATTTGATTTAGAAATAGTAATTCTATTTTTTCCTAGTAGTTTATATTTCACCTCTTGATAATCTTCAAACGTTTTCTAACTATAATGATTCCGTAATACATAATTATAACATTCCAAATTTCTACCCGAAAAATTAGGAGAATATAATTAGGAACAGTTATCAAACTTTTAATGATATTTAATGGATTGCTAAAAATTTGCTAAGACATTATAGAAATTCATCAAACTTTTAAAAATAATTAATGGATTGATAGAAATTTGTAGAAATTTTATTTCCAAAATGCTTTCAATGTCATCAAATATCATTATTCTCTTATTTCCTTTATTTATAGGGATAAGATATTGTCAGTACTATTTTTTGTCACTATCAATGTCACTACCACTTTTTCACCGTTAGATCATAATCTCAATAGGAGAAAGAAATGATAAAGGTAGATGAGATTCTGTAACATCCTGTTTTCCAAAAGTAGTATAAAATTTTTTTTATCAGAGTAGAGCATCGGAACAAGAGTGTAACTGATATATATTCAAAATGCCCACTGGCTAGTTACAGAAGCGGTATAGTAACCGAGAGTTTTGAAAAAGTAAAGTACAACATCGGAAAGTCTTCAGCCAGAACCTTGAACCTGCTGCTTTCCTCTCTCCTCGTTCCTCGGTCTTTCCGACCCTGATGCTATGTTAAGAGCTGAGATCCGCACCGGATCTCAGGTAACGGTTAACCTCATGTATACATACACACATATGGGTTACACAACAACATCAACACAACCTATAAACCACACCCAACCGATGCACATGTATCGCTCCCAGCATGTAGATATATCGCCCCCAGCACTACAGATGTATCGCTCCCAGCATTATAGATGTATCGCTCCCAGCCTTACAGATATGTCGCTCCCAGCATGCATACAGTTATATTCTAACATAATATGCATTCCAACAACACAGCACATATACACATACCATACTCACATCACATACACCCATACTATATGCATCGGATTAGTGTTACAGTATGCGAACGTACATACTTCCGTAAACCGAACAGAATGGCCAGGTAAGTATCTATCATGGGGGCCTCACCGAGTTCACGGTGACTTAATGGCTTACCCACATAGACTAGCCTTTCCTTCGGCACCAAACTGTTCTAACATATTTGTATTCAATAAACATACCATAACAATACACATAGCACATATATGCATACCATAAACATAAGAGTTAATGTTACAGTACGCGGACGTACCTTCGTTGACGGTCGTCGGTATTTCTGTCGGTATACGGCACGACAGTAGGTCAGAACGTAATCAGGGATATCCTATCAACATAACAACGTATTTGTTAAGGATCTATCATTACGGCGGACATTTTTAGTCAAAATGACCATTTTACCCCTGACCCCCCTAATCGGCAGAATTTCGCCAGCACTTCGTTACTTTGACTCTAATCTTCCAAAATTTTGCCATAACTCCGACCCCATCATGAATTTCAAAATTAATGACTAAAATACCCCTAACATATGATATCTAATCATACTTGGAAGATTAAAGACTAATCTAACATTTCTACTCTAACTACCGAAAGAATTAAAGACTAAAGACTGGAAAAATTACCCAGAGCTTCACGCAAATTTCTCCGAGCTCTTCCTTCTCCGCAGCTCCTCTCTCTAACTTCTGTCTAAGATTGCTCTTTGCAATGGTGTGAATTTTCAAGAGCAAAGGGAGGCTATTTATAGGGAAAAAGTGTGGCCAACTTGGTAATTTTCCCCAAAATTTCCCTTCAACCACAACCAAGCAAATTAGGGTTTTTGCACAAGTTTTTTCTCCTCCACACAAGCTCAAAACCGTCCCCCCCTATGTCACATCAATGTGATATGATGCTTTTGCTTTATGGTCTTGTACCGATAAAGTCGCCGTTCGGTGTCGAAATCGCGTAATCGTGGAAAATCTTAGAAATCTGGAATCACAACTTTGAAGACCTTCTCTTTCTCTTCAAAAGTATCTAGGTTAACTTAATTTTTGATTCCATTCAGGGCATTTCGTGCTCAGCCGAAGATTCTCGAAAAATGTGCCGAGTACGGAACGAACTTCTGAAATCATCAACCTCTGGACAAAAATCCACTGATTCCAAATATGTCCAGGAAATTCTCAACTCATTCCCAGATGTTGAGTTATGATTTATTTTCTTCAAATTCTAAATCTGTGACTATCTGCCTTTTTCACAGATTACCCTATTTCGTCTTATTATCAAAATACTCTACCGATCTCGGAATTAACTTCTGGAACAGTCTATTTCAAGATAAAAATCCACTCTTTCATATTCTTTACTGACTTTAGAAACTTTGTTCATGGTTTTCCAGTCAGGATCCAATTCCTATCGGTGGTCATTTGTCCTATTTGCTTTTCACATATAATATTATTATATTACAAAATCCTATCATCTTATCCTCTTGAGATTTTTTTGTCCTTTTTATTATTATTTTATTTATTTTCGTTTTAATTAATTATTTAATTAATTAATAATATATAAAATAATTATGTAATAATTTTTTTATATAATTTTTTTACAAAATTTTCCTATTGGTCCATTCTTGTATTTAGGCTTAAAATTACTTAATCTCACCAATTTTTCTTCATATTTTCAAATTAATTAGCAAATATATTTTATGCTAATTCTAGCCATAAACCACTATTTATAGGGTTTTACATAATTATCTTGAATTTTCCTTTGTTTAAGCTCAAATAATTAGCCAATAATTACTTAATTAATTACCCACTAATTTTTGATAATTTTCTTAATTAGAATAACTCATTACCTTACAACTTTTGCACTGACATTAGTCTTTTATGCCTCTTGCATTATTTTAGAATTTACGGGGACATTCTGATCATTATAATACTTTTTGACTTTTCCCCCTTTATTTCTTCAAGGTAATAATTCAATAAATTACCTAAATTAGGGACAATAATATTCCCTATTTCAAATAAATATTTACTCGCCTTTTTATAATTTTCACAGGGTATTTTATAACCCGTAAATGCGTTTAGGGACCTATTTGCAAACTTCCTAACGTTTTAGGGACCTAATTGCAAATTATTCTATTTTCAAGAGTAATTACCCCAAAAATAAGATAAATTTACCACAAGGTCTTTGAGACCTCATATTCACCTATTTCAATAGCTATTATTTACTCAATATGATACTTATCATAAATGAGATTTTCAGGGTATTACAGATTCTGATCTAACGGTGAAAAAGTGGTAGTGACATTGGTAGTGACCAAAAATGGTAGTGACAATATCCTATCTCTTATTTATATGCCACAATCATGAATAATCCCTTTTAATATGTCAAAGGCGATAGTGATAGTAAGTTCCATTCTATTTTTGCACGCGTTATTTTGTTGAGGTTCAACAACATCTATACTTGTGCTGGGCTCAATGTGATTCATGGCGTGTTCTTGGCCATTCACCTATTTCCTTATTAAATCCTTCGTGCATTGAGTGGCAAAGAGTAGTGGAAAAAACAATCATTCTGTGAAGATTTATAAATAGAGAAAGCAAAACTAGTTGATGGAAATTAAAAGTGCCGAGGAAGAAGAGGAAGTGAACATATAGTGGTTTTAGGTAATCTTCTTCTTTTGTAATTGGGTTAGTATAGTACTCACACTACAAAAACAACGACCATTAGTAGCGGTTAAAATGACCTATTTGTAGCGGTTAGTGTAACCGCAACAAAATCCACTGTGGCAAGCTGATTTGTAGCGGTTAAAAAAAACCGCTACTACATATATATACACCGCTACAATATCTGTAGCGGTTTCCACTGACCGTCACTAAATGGGCTGGGCTGACGTCGGGTTTGAGAGCTTAGTAGCGGTTACAAAACCGCTACAAGTAAATTTGTAACCGCTACAAATTAATCTGGATTGCCGCCATCAGTTTTGATTGTTTTCAATATTTGTAGTGGTTACCAACCGCTACAAATATTCCCACCATTTTTTGGAAATCAAAATTTGCCGCCATGTGAATATTTGTAGCGGTTGGTAACTGCTACAAACGTTCCCGCCAGTTTTTCGCAAATTTTTTTTGCCGCCGTTAGTATAATTTATTTTGAATATTTCTAGCGGTTTGTAACCGCTACTACGACCGCTACAAATGTTCCCGCCATTTTTTCCCAGAAAATGTTTTAAACTTAGTAGCGGTTAGTGTAACCGCTACAAATTCATGACTGTAAAAAAAAATTATTTATTGAGGTAATTAGGTAAATATTACGTAATTAATAATTTATTTTTAATGAAAATAAAAGATATTTAAATATATAAGGTGATTATATAGGTGCAAAATAATGAGAATATGTAAGTATAATAAGAACTGATAATGAGTTAATTAAAATAATACTTATTGTTTAAAAAATGTGTGTACAAGTCATTGAATAATGTATCTGGAAGTAGAAGGAAAGTTGAAAAATATTACCGGTTCAACTGCAAAATAACAAAACATTAGTATAAGAATCATTAGATTTGATCCGGTTGAACGGCACTTACCCCCATCAATAAGTTAACCTCTTTCAAAACGTAAAAATATCTCTTTCAAAACGTAAAAATATGTGAGGAGACGGAGAGAAAACGCAGGTAGAAAAGAAACTGATGCATATTAAATGTGGTTGGGTGGGGTATTTATGGGGTATCTGTGCATCGTTTTGTAGCGGTTGTGGTCTCACTTTTTTGTAGCAGTTGTATTTAGTAGCGGTTATTATGCGTATTTGTAGCGGTTTGTGTCTGTTTTTTTGTTTGTAGCGGTTATTTAACCGCTACAAAATATGTTCTGGATTTTTTTAACTTAATAAAAAGATTACATATTACAGCGTAGGCACAAGTTTTTCTCTTAATCTTCTTTGCCATCCTTACAAAGAAAGTTCGCATAAAATGTTACGCGTAAGGTGAATACGTTTGAACACAAATAAAACTTTAGTTAAATGTTACTATTTGATAAGGTGTAAATTAAAAAACGTACCGAACTATAGGTAAATTGTCATCGCCGTCTGGGAAGAAGTCTTCGAAGCTGGCGGGCTGGAACGGCTCACAATCGTAGGCGACGTTATCACCATCGCCCATGTCGTAAAGGTCCCGAGGCTTTAAGTGAACCACCATATTCCAATCCTTGTGCCTCTCATCGGCGACATAATAAACTTGATGGGCCTCTGAGGCAAGAATATACGGCTCGTCATCTTCAAACTGACCACTGTGAATAGGCCGGGAGAAATTCACTGATGTGATGCCTAAGTCGTCATTCGTGAGTCCCCTGGACGTTGTGGTATTCGCCCACAAAAACTTGAACAACGTCACAGTGAAAAGGCCTGTGTAACTTATCCGGACCACATCAAGCAGCCTTCCATAATACGGGACGTCACCGAACTGCATGTTCCCGTCACTGCTGCTTGCATAACTCCTCGTCCCAAACGTGCCATATACACCAGAGTTTTGGGTCAGCAATCCCTGATCTCGTGAGACGGTGCAAAACTAAAAACCATTGACATTGTATGCCGTAAATCTTAGGGCGTGGTCAAGTTGGCCTAGCGCGAGAGCTCTGAATTCTGGTGAGTGCGGGTTGTGGTCGTTCATTATTCTCCTCCTAAACCAACCCTGAAATTCTCTGTGGACCTTTCTATCAATTTCGGAGGATGTTTGTGTACGGAACCTCAGTTCACGCTTCACATGACTCCTGAATTCCCTGAAATTAAACATGCAATGAAATGTGAGTATGTATAAAATGTAAGGATATATATATATATATATATATATATATCTGTGTGAAATCCTTTCTGAAGGTATGGTTCAACTTTGGTGCAATTAATCAAGACATGTCTATGTGCTTGAAACTTCTCAAGTGCCGTGAGTTTGAATTCCTCACTTCCGCCAACTGGTTTACCAACACGAGGGATTAACAACTCTGTTGCTGATGGCTCCGGCTCAGGCTCAGGCCCAGGACAATCGTCTACACGAGGCGGTCGGTTGAATGATGTCTCAATGTCATCGAAGTACCTGGAACAAAAATACAAGACCTCATCCCCAATATAACTTTCTGCTATTGAACCTTCAGGCCACGCCTTATTCCTCACGTAAGATTTCAGTTTCCCAAGAAACCTATAAAGTTGAGAAGGAAAAATTTTGATGCATCAATTGTTAAACGTTCGACTAGGGTGTAATGCTAAAGTAATTATTTTTAAACAAGTACCTCTCAATAGGATACATCCATCGGTATTGAACTAGGCTAGCAAGCTTTGTCTCGTGAACAAGGTGTACTGTCAGGTGAACCATGACCGTGAAAAATGACGGAGGAAATATCATATTCAAATGACACAGCGTAAGAATGATTTTCTGCTGAAGCTGGTCGAGTTCCTCCACTATCAAAACCTTGGAACACAACTTCCTAAAGAAGGTACAAAGCTCGACCAAAACGAGAGACACATCGAGAGGCAACGTATTTTTCATGGCCAGCGGAAGTAATTGTTGCATAAGCACATGTGAGTCATGACTCTTCAGTCCTGTAACCTTTCGAGCCTGCAAGTCAATACATCGTGATATGTTGCTTGAATACCCGTCAGGAACTTTTATTTTCTTCAAGGTCGCGAGAAAGATTTCCTTATTCGGTGTTGTCAGGGTAAATCTTGCCGATTGAAATCTGTCATGCTCATCCAGACACGCGTCTCCACGAACGCCCATCTCCCGTAGATCTTTCCTCACTTGCAGATGATCTTTTGACTTGCCTGGTTCGTTGAGAATCGTGTACAACATATTGTCGCACACATTCTTTTCAATGTGCATGACATCCAGACTGTGTCGGAGCAAATTATCTTTCCAATACGGAAGAGTAAAGAAGACGCTTACCTTTCGCCATTGCTGGGGCGTAGAACCAGAAGCCCTGGCAATCTTTGTCCCGGCCCTTGCCGGATCGTCTCTTTTCCCAAACTCAACATCAACATCCTGAAGCTGCTCTATGATTTCTTCACCAGATAAATTTCGAGGAGGTTCTCTTTTTTCCTGCTGCCCATTAAAACGATTGTGTTGCAACCTAAACCTGTGCACACCATCAAGAAACCTCCGATGACCCATGAAGCACCACTTACGACTGTGGGGAAGGCACACTGAGTCAGAGTCAAAATTGCAAGCTGGGCACGCACGGCCGGTATGCACATTCCACCCGGATAATGTACCAACGCCAGGAAAGTCGCTTATCGTCCAAATCAAGGTCGCACGCAAGTTGAAAAGTGTCTTCTCGTGCGCGTCGTACGTCTCCACACCTACATTCCACAACTCCACCAACTCCTTGATCAGCGGTTGGAGATACACATCGATGTCATTTCCCGGTGCCTTTTTCCCTGGAATGATCATGGACATAATGAAGGAGCTTTGTTTCATACACATCCACGGGGGCAAGTTGTAGGGTATCAACATCACGGGCCATATACTATAGCTTGAGCTAAGGTTCCCAAACGGATTAAAACCGTCGGTCGCCAAAGCAAGACGAACATTTCTAGGTTCCGCCGCAAAATCTGGAAAGACTGAGTCGAACGCTTTCCACGCTTCAGCATCCCGTGGATGTCTGAGTTTCTCATCTTGATTCTTATCATCTTCATGCCACCTCATATGCTCAGCTGTCTTAGATGACATAAACAATCTTTGTAAGCGAGGTTTTAAAGGAAAGTACCTTAGAATCTTTGCGGGTTTCTTCTTCTGCTTCTTCCCTTTCCGAACTGTCCTGAACCTCGAAGTATGACACTTCTTACAAGTCTCCCTCCGAGCGTCCTCTCCCCAATAAAGCATGCAGTCGTTTGGGCAGGCATCTATTTTTTCGTAGTTCAAACCTAATCTGTTGATTATCTTCTTCGCCTCGTAGAAAGATGAGGGAAAGTCCGCGTCAGGGAAAGCATCTCGAAGTAATTCCAAGAACATCGACATTGCCTTATCAGTGATCCCACACATGCACTTGATATGGTACAATTTGATCAGAAAAGATAACTTTGAGTATTTCTGACAACATTGATACAAAGGACGATCGCTCTCATCCATGAGACTAAAAAATTCTCAAGCTGCATCATTCCTAAAGAAAAAAAGTTCTGGACCCTGAACTTCTGCTGTGAAGTTGTCGTCTTGAACACCAAAAGCATCACGAACAGCTTCATTAACCGGATCATCTTGATGTACTTGATTTCCTACTTGTGAGGTTTGAGGAAGATGAAGCCCATATCTCATACCACGTTGCTCACCATGAACCTCCCAGAATGTATATGCTTCTGGGAAAGGCTTTATAAGAAGATGTTCCAAAGCACATTCTCGTGTTTGCCACTTCTTAAACTTGCATCGCAAACAAGGACACACGATCTTGCCATTAATGCTAGCGTGAGAGAAGGCGAAATCTAAGAAAGTGTTCAATCCCGCTAAATATACAGGCGAACTACGTGGCAGCTTGATCCATGACTTATCCATATGTAACAAACAAATCTAGGATAGAACATAAATGTGGATACAATGTTTAATTACACCCATAGCAGAACTTCAGCTCTTTAAATGCATTGAACACTTTGTTGCGGTTAAAAAAGCGCTACAACAACCGTTGCACACATACGAGACATATTTGTAGCGGTTGATCACCGCGACAAATTTGAAACCATAATCCCGCCGGAGTTTTGTAGCGGTTACATGACCGCTACAACAACCGCTACAAAATGTGGCGCACTTTTCAAAATTCAAGTTTGTTGCGGTTATTTGATGAACCGCTACAACAACCGCGACAAAATATGGCGCCCTTTCAAAATTCAAATTTGTTGCGGTTAGTTCAGGAACCGCTACAACAACCGCGACAAAATGTGGCGCCCTTTCAAAATTCAAATTTGTTGCGGTTAGTTCAGGAACCGCTACAAAAACCGCGACAAAATTTATATAAATTTTATATTTAGGGTTAAATTTTAGAAAATATTTTTCACTACGTTATTTATTTGACTATAAGTAATATAATTAAGTTATAAGTTTTGAAATAACGTACCAAAATTAATGATAACAAATATTGCGCAAAATCATAAGTTAAACAAACCAAATATTTAAATTAAACATAGCAAATATCCAGCAGCATGCGAGGGGGATTCCTCATAGATGAACGAAGGGGGAGGCTCGGGAGATGGAAACCGTGTCTCGGGTAACAGCTGTGTCAAGGCCCCGGTAACACCATCCCATCGCTGCTTATGAGTAGCGTACCAACGGTCGACTTTTTCCTTCATGCGCCTATTCCTGGCCTCATGCTCGGCATCCCGTGCAGCAACCCTTTCAGCGACCAACGCATCAACCCGCGCATCAAACTGCCCAGCAACTTTCTCCGCAATCAACCGCCTCCGGTGGTGGCCTTCTCGAGATGGAGGGTCCGGGAGTATCAGAGCTGGAGCCCTTGGGGTACACCATGCTAGGCCTGGCGCTAAGTCCCATGCCCTTAACGCGCCCAGGATGCTCGACTGGGCCCACAACAGCTTTCAATGGGGCAGTTGGATTCACAGACCCCTGTGGCTCCGGGGTCTGCGACGCTCGCAGCTCTGCCTCGCTCTTCTCAATCCGGGCCTGATGCACAGAGTTCATGAACGATTAATAAAATAATTAAATCAATTTAAATATAATACATTAATTATATAAAAACTGTTTTTTTAACTTACTATTATCTCCTCTGCTGCCTCAGAGGTCGGCGTCCCATCACGGTGTCTATGGGTGCATGTGAACAACTGCCCATAGTGCGTCTGACAGTTCTCTTCCTGAGCCTTCTGTTGCTGAAAGAATTAAAACAATATAAACTTTGTTATTTCAAAAACAAACAATCAGCATGTTAACTTTGAACATATCATCTCACTGTAGGTCACAGCAAACGTCTTGGTCCCTGCCGTGTGATGGACCTTCTACTTTGCCCGGCTTCTTGTGTTCCTCTGCGACAGAGCCTGCAAGGAGGAGGAAACAAAATTTTAATTTAAAATATATTTCAAAAAAATAAATTAATTTAAATGACATTTCAACAAAATTAAAGTAAACTTTATTTAACCTTCAAATTAAATAATGTTTACACAAAATTAAACTATAATTTATTACAAAAGGTACCTGTCCGTCTACACCCCTCCTATAATGGACGAAAGCCGCCCAGTGATTTGGGTCCACGCCGTCTGGGACTTTTTTTATCAGCTGCTGCAGAGGAATAGTGCCATCTCCATTCATACGGTTGTAGAGACGACCCCTCCGGCTCTTCCACCATTCCCCCAATTTCATCAGCATGTACCTCTTATGCTTTTCGCGCAGTTTAAACCTTGTCTATATCATAATTTCATTATTAATTATTAATAAATTAAGAAATAAATAAGGAAAGAAAGAAACTAAAACTTATAACTATTAACATGTAACATTTATTTAAACAACATTGAATACCTGGAGAATCTCGGCAAACGCCTTTTCCTTCACGTCCTTCGTCACATGCTTCCAATCATGAGCAAATATCGGGAACCATGCCCAATTCCCGCCAAATTCTGAAAGGAATCGGTTCATCAAGTGACCACCGCTGCCGATCGCCTAGTCTGTGTCCTCGTTCCACGGGACTATGACCCGAAACCCGGCCCTCTCCCCGTCCATCTGAGTGAGGGCGGAAACATCCAGCGTCATCTTGTTGATGTTCCCAAGTCTATCTGCAATATTACAAAAAACAATTACTATAACTACGTTTAAAAAAAGTGAATTAAACGTACCGAATTTAAATTAATTTCTCCAAAAAAAAAAAATCAATATATCTTCGACATCCACCAAAAATCCGGTGGAACGCGAAGACGCCGGTCGGGGGTTCCCGTGGTCCCGCTGGTTTTCCTGGTCGATGAACTGCTCCACGTCCGCTATGGGAATGTCAATATGGATCTCTTCATTCTCGTCTAAGTCGTCCAACGACATACTTGCTATTCGATCTCCCCCTACGGTCTCTAGGGTCTCCGAGTGTGGAATTTCTTCATCGGCGAAGAGCCCGGCAAACTCGTCCAGCCCCTGAGAGGGCGTAGGCTGAGAGGGCGTGGGCTGAGAGGGCAGAGGTATATTTTGAGCCCCACGCCCTCTCGCTCGGGCCCCTCTACTACTACTACTGCCCCTTAAACCCCTTTTCTCGAGGAACTCTGCTTTCTGCTTTCCCTTATCTTGTGTCATGGTATTGAAAGGTAGAAGTTTAAAAAAAAAAAGTTGAAAGGTAGGTTGAAAGGTAAAAATGGTGAAAACTCAAAACCGTTAGAAGTTGTGACTTTGAAAATGAGAAAGCACTGTTTAAAAACCGCTTGAATTTTGTAGCGGTTTCTATGGTAACCGCTACAAAAGTCAAATATTTGTCACGGTTCCAACGTCACCGCCGCAACAACCGCTACAAATATGCCTCGTTCTTCGTGATTTTTTGTAGCGGTTAGTAAACCGCTACAAACCAAGCGACCCTTGCAATTTTGTAGCAGTTATGGTTACGTAACCGCTACAAACCAAGCGACCCTTACAATTCTATAGCGGTTATTCTCCATAACCGCTACAAAATTATTATTTTTTCAAAAAAAATTTACCAAACTAATTAGTTTGGTACAAATTTTTAATATAACAAACCTCAATTCATTTATTTTTTTTCTTTAAGTTTTCCAAAAGTGTCGACAGTAATAAATTAAACATAATGAAGTCACCGAAAATAGTCCAACATGTCCGTGGGGATTCGGATTCAGTATAGCCGTCGATCTCCCACGAAAAACTTGCTGAGTCATTTTCTTCAGAGATATTTTCATGAGACAAAGGAGGATATAATGGAACCGAATCTCCGGTCGCATGTTGGACTGTTCTCAGAAGAGTAGAAGTCTAAACGCCAAAGAAATGAGTAAACTTTGGCTTGTCACTGAATGAATTTTCTCGCAAGGATGAGAGAGGCAAATATCTACAGCTCTTATCACCCGAGATAGGAGATCAGAGCTGCTGATATCTGCATGTCTTCGACAACCAAGCGAGATAGTTCATTCAGTTACAAGTCAAAATTTAGTCATTTCTTTAATTTTTATAGTTGATGTACGGAGACGTGGTATTTATAGAGTGAATATTTGTAGCAGTTAGGCATGAAACCGCTACAAAACTTTAGATTTTGACGTGGTTAATGTCGCTCTTCCTGGTGACCGCGGCAAAATTGTGTCGTTTCGTATATTTGTAGCGGTTGTGGTGATGCAACCGCTAGAAATACACCGCAGCAAAGTTGGCGCAAATGTTGGCGCCAATTTTGTAGCGGTTAGTATCAAATAACCGCTACAAATGTCACGCCACAAACATTCCCGCCATTGTGCGCCAAGGTGGCGCCAATTTTGTAGCGGTTAGTATCAAATAACCGCTACAAATGTCACGTCACAAACATTTCCGCCATAATGCTCCAAGGTGGCGCCAAATTTGTTGCGGTCTTTTTTTCTTTAACCACTACAAATAAACAAAACGACATGCCGCCAAGGCTTCCGTTACTAATTAGTCGCGGTTTAGTGAAAAAACCGCTACAAAATTATATTTTGTAGCGGTTATGAACAACCGCTACAAATAAACCGCGACAAACACCCTGTTTTTTTGTAGTGCTCAATAGTGTTTCAACCTAAAGATGAAGAATATCTCTGTTCAAGGGGAACTCGTTGTGTGGCATTTATCTATCTATCTCTATTTGTGTGCATGTATGTGAATAAAAGCTTTAGATAGTGGAAGCATGCAGGCTTGTGTGGTGAAGAGCATTGAAATGTGATTGTCCTAGTTCGAAGGTACAATTATCTAAGGGAAAATATCAATGAGGTTCCAAGGAAGAGAAAAAATATCAAAAAAGTATCAACCCCAAATCCTGTTAGTTATGCTTAGTTTTGATGATGACAAATATGCTTATCAATATTAAGAGGAGAAAGTTTCCATACTTCATTTATCTTCTACTTTGATTAATTCTTATATTTAATGTAGATGTGAAGTTTATTTATGAAGAATGATTTAGAAGAAGATCAACAAAGAAATATCTAATTAAAGGAAGCATGAAGTTCAAATGATAGAGAATGATGAAGAGAAGAAGAAGAGAAGAAGAAGAAAGAAGGAAGAAATTGTAGAATGGATTGAGAAAATCATTATTCAAGCCTTTATATTGATTATTGAAGTCTCCAAGATGATATGGAAGTTGGAACGGCTCAATTCGGAGTTAAAATGAGTAAAAACGAGATTCAGGAAGATTTGGGCTTAAATCCCGTCCATTCTCGAGTATGGAAGAGGCATTCTCGAGAATGGGACATCAATTCTCGAGAATGCCATATCAATTCTCGAGAATGAGCTTCTGCTACAGTGATCTACGCAAAAATCACGTCAATTCTCGAGAATCATCAGCAATTCTCGAGAATGAGCAACTCTGTTCAGCTCTGTTTTGCGTTCAGCACGGGCGACCTCTGGTAATTCGATGATATCTCCCAAACCAGAGATCAAATTGAGGTGAAACAAATTTTTTTGGAAACTAGACTTCCAATGAGTCAGTTTAAAATAATATTCAAGTCCAAAGGAGGTCGGATGATAGAGCTGTGAATTTTTGAAGATGACAGTGAAATCAACGTCACACAGCAGACCAAGCTTCGGTAATTTGAGTGTAGCTCTCAAAGTACAAATCCAATTGAGCTGAAATCGGTGGCATATGAAATTATACTCAAATGGATTTCAATAAAGATTTGAATCAACCAAAACGGAGTACATACCAGGGAGATATGGCCCTAGAAAGTTGATAGTCAGTTCAGGATGCTGGAAAAATGCTAGTCAAGAAGAACATGCATTCATCTGATGCTAACAGACGTATTACAACGAGTTTGGAGCAGATTATTCTTGAATTACGAAGAAGACTTGAAAAGCTTTCTGAGCATGAGTGGTTTGACAACTTTTCTATCATCTTCTGATATGATTCTCGAGAATGACTTGAGATTCTCAAGAATGTGCCGATGGTGTATGTGCGAGATTGTTCACTGTCAATATTCATCTTCGATCAGAACAACTCTCGAGAATGGATAAGTGATTCTCAAGAATGAATATGCTTAACATTGTTCAAACAACAAGATTACAGTGAAGCACTTGAAGAAACAAAGTTGAATGCCACGATGTTCAACAATATGGTGTTCTTCATCCACAACGGTGATTCAGCAAAACCAATAAAAGCAACGACCATAGTATGAAGTTAAATGGCAGACAAGAATGCAGGATTTCAGCCAAACATCATACGATGGAATAAAACTAACTTCTTGAGTATTAGCATTTAGTTATACAGTATCATTCTCGAGTATGGAAAAGGAGTTCTCGAGAATGGTCATCTACGGAAATTTTATGAACGTGTGATTCTCGAGAATTAGAACTGATTCTCGAGAATGCCTTTGTCTGTTCAGTATTCATCTTCCGCTGATTCTCGAGAATGAGAATTGATTCTCGAGAATGCCTTAGCCAAAATCTTTCTCACTTCTCTAGAAACTTTGATTCTCGAGAATTGGCTATGATTGTCGAGAATGCCTTGATAGATCAACTTATATGCTTTCTGGAAAACAACTGATTGTCGAGTATTACATATGATTCTTGAGAATGCCCATCTACGAAAAATTCAGAACGCCTCATTCTCGAGAATAAGAACCTGATTCCCGAGAATCAACGGGATTTCATTTCTGAGTTCACTTTCCCTCTGTCAATTCTCGAGAATACCAGAACCATTCTCGAGAATGCATTTCCAGATTTTTATATTATCTCACAAATGTTTAATCTCTTCTATTAATCATTGGGTCACTTTCTAATCTTTATTAAACATCTTCAAACTCATTTGTATCATATTTAACTACTTCTTTGATTGAGTTCCAGATGATTAACCAAATATTTGAATTATGCTGAGGTGTGAAGCACCGAGAGACAGAGCCGACAACGATGAACCCGATACAGAACAAACCATGCTGCAAAAGTACTTTTATCAATATTCTAAGTCATTCTTCGTCAAAGGCCACGTGGATAACAATTTGAAAAGAGACCCAACTATGCGAACATTCGATCATGGCTTGGCAGAAGGCGTGGATTTCTTTAAAGCTGAATGTTGCAGATCCACTTGAATATTCAAACGGCTAAATAACTACGAAGCATCTCCTGTCCAACGGCTATATCCAAGAGTCACAACGGAAACATTCAAGCTTCACCAACGGACATATAATGCAACATCTATAAATACCAGAAGCATTTGAATTCGCAATTTGACGAAGAGAAACATTGTGCATTCAAATTCGAACATATTACAATTTACAGTTTCATGAGTTTCATTTAATATCTTCGAATATTTTCTATACTTCAGTGTTTATCATTATCTACTCAGTGAGGAGTCTAAACACTATTTGATTATCTGTTTATCTGTAAATATTAAGGTTGTGGAACCTTAAGTGTGGGTGTACAATTACAACTTGTAAGGGGGAGTGAGTTCAAGTGAAAGGATGATCTCGAGTACAGAGTGTGTAATTGTGTCTGTGTCTTTGATTACAACTTGTAAAGAGGAGTAAGTCCTAGTGAGAGGATTACTCGAGAGTTACAGAGTGTGTAGTCAAGATTTGAGATAGTGAAATCCCTGAGAGTTTCTGGGGACTGGACGTAGGTTAAGAGTTGGACCGAACCAGTATAAACCTCTTGTGTTCATTATTCTTCTTTCCTTCTCTGTTTAAGTGTACTTGAGTAATTTGTGAAAGAATTTTATAATCACCTATTCACCCCCCTCTAGGTGATATTCCACCTTCAAATCCCCTATCAAAAAAGTCCCTAGGGACTTTTTTTTATATTAATTACCGAATTCCAATATAAAAAAAGTCTCATTGTCAAAATAGTTTTTCCTGTTATTAAAATGACTTTTTCTGTTATTAAAATTTCCCTATGAAAATATTGTTGTCAAAATGACTTTTCCTGTTGTTCAAAAATTTCCGATTTTTTCCTCCGGCGTGTAAAATATTAGAAACTTGGAAAATTTTTGACAACAGGAAAAGCTTTTTTGACAACAGGAAAATCCCTTTTGACAACAATATTTTCATAGGGAAATTTTAACAAGAGAAAAAATCATTTTAACAACAGAAAAAGCTATTTTGATAACATGACTTTTTTGATATTGGAATTCCGTAATTAATTTCAAAAAAGTCCCTAGGGACTTTTGATAGGGGATTTGGGGTTGGGAATTTTTTGATATTTTTTCCCTTCCTTGGGACCTTACTAATATTTTCCCATTATCTAATGGGGTTGTTTATATTTACATTAGTTGCAATGTTTGCTTGGTTCCCATTTGTGTTAGAATTCCAAACCAGCTTTTATACAATTGAGCATTCAACAAAGGGTTTCAAATATAACAAATTATTCCATGGCAAGAATAAGTAACACAAAATTGAATTGCACGGATTGAAGATGAGAGTAGGATGTTGTGCAAGATGAGTTTAGACATATGGATAGTGTCATCCTCCTGTTCTTGACCATTATTTTCTTGATTTTTGAGTAGTCTAACAATTGAAATGAAAACTCCTTTCCATTGTAGTATGGTCATATATTTCTTAGACTCACTCATCGATAGTGTCATCCTCATGTTCTTTACCATTACTTTCTCGATTCTTGAGTAGTTTAACAATTGAAATGAAAACTTCTTTCCATTGTAGTATGGCTATACATTTCTCAAACTCACTCGTCGAGGGGCCCAGTAAGATCTCTCTATAAATATGAGAGACAAATCCCATCTTGGCCATTCACATTCCTCTGCATGAAAACCACTAATTCCGATCGAAGCCTTTATCATCACCTGGTCAAAGGGCATTGTGACGTGGTTATACATGAAATAAGCTTATGATTTAATCCATGCAGCTTTTTCATAATGGGTCGGTCCAGCACATTGTACTCTTACAAGTGCCTATGACTTTGATTCGTATCTCCATACCTCATCAAGGTCATACTAGTCTTATTTCATCTTTGCTCCCACATAGATGATCGACCAGGGACATTTAGGATAATCTTTATGATACATCCAAGGATACATTTATCATAATATACATGCAAATGATATAATAACAAAATGGAGAAATACTTTAAATTAACAATAACGTTTAAAGTATTTGCCCCTAAGACATAATTTCCAACAAGATATCCCTTTATTTTTAATTTTTATGTAATTTTATAATATAATTTTATAAGATATTTAATATTAATAGTTCAATTTTTAAATTAAAGGTGAAGGTAGGATGAGGAGAAAAAGATTAGGAGAGTATCCATAATCTAGATTTAACAAAGTTTTGAAGCTTTTTTTTTCCTTTTTCTTTGTGGGGTGGGGTCATCCAAGTTGGGATTATGTGCTCCCATATGATCCTTAGTATAAGATCTATTTATGAGTTATTTTTAAATTTTGACGTCTCATGCTGATTATCATCTCAATATACTTTCATTAATCATGCCACTTAATTAAATTTTGTTCTTACATGCATTCCATATTCAAATAGGTAACATTATCATATATACTATTATCACAAATGCATGTGGGAAAACACTTCTCGTGCAACACATGGGAAGATATAGCTTGTTTAATCACTAAAAATTAAAACAACATATTCTCTCTAATTCTTTTTATAAGGAACATTCTCTCTCATAGAGCTGGTCCTTAATATAAGAAACAAATATACTTTATTTAAAATTTAAAATTGATTTTTCCATTTTTACCCTCATCAAAATGTCACTCAATATTTCTCTATAATAATTTTTCACATATCTTCTCTTGTTCATACTTTTTCAAAATAGAGGTATAATTGAAAAGAAAGGTGTAAAAATTGCACATTTATTATTTTTAATTAACATTTTAAACCGTGTAATTTTGGTAGTTATTCTTTATAGAAAGAACCGCCTCATTTTCAAAATAGAGGTATAATTGGAAAGAAAGGTGTAAAAGTTACACATTTATTGTTTTTAATTAACATTTTAAACCGTATAATTTTGGTAGTTATTCTTTATAGAAAGAATTGCCTTATTTTCAAAATAGAGGTATAATTGGAAAGAAATGTGTAAAAGTTACATATTTATTGTTTTTAATTAACATTTTAAACCGTGTAATTTTGGTAGTTATTCTTTAGAGAAAGAACCGCCTCATTTTGCTATGTTTATGCTACCTATGTATCGAATCACACTATATTTAAATGATCAATTAATAACACTATTTTGGTAGCTACACCAATATATCTGCCTTAATAATGGTAGATACAAGAACTTTCCTTTAAACTAAATTGTAATCCCTCTTGTCTTTAATATATGACATATTTTGAAAGTTGATTTTGATCCTAAATATAAGACATATTTCATTTTTGTCAATCTTTGTCTAAATTACCCTTAAGACATATTTTTCATTTTTGTCAATCTTTGTGTAAACTACCCTTATTGGTGTTCCCTCAACAAATAATGAAGGAGGAGGGTGATTGAGGGAGTAATAAATGTGGGTAAGTTCATGTGGAGTGGTTAGATAAAGTCCAATGAAAAAGGAGCAGGTTAATTAGTAATCTTTGGTAAATACACTCTACAAAATTACAATATAATAAATATACGGTTAAATTATACAAATTTTCCCGATCTTTATGTAATATGTAAAATAACCTCTCTAACCTTTGAAATTTCACAATAAACATGTACAAACTCTTATATATAAAGAGGAGAGGGATTGAGGGAATCAAGGATATCTATGTTTTAAAAAATGCATGTAATATTAAGAAATATAACAAACTTTCTTAATTTAATCAAATTAAATAAATATATTTTATATTAAAGACGGGAAGAGTTATTAATTGGGTTAAGTCCATGTGGAGTAGTTAGATCAAGGCCAATGGAATGGCTAGTAATCTTTAATATATACACTCTACAAAATTGCAATATAAATATACGACACTTAAATTATACAAAATTTTCCTGCAGATCTTTAAGTAATATATAAATAACCTCTCTAACCTTTGAAATTTTGTAATAAACATATACAAACTATTTATATATATATATATATATATATATATATATATATATATATATATATATATATATATATATATATATATATATATCTTTAAACAGGGTTAAAGTTTACAGGATACTAACTAGTATTAAAAGGATACTTCAAGATACTGACTGGTACTGAAAAAATAATTCATGATCTTAAAAAATTATTTTAATATCTTAAAAAAATATCCTAAAGCATATTTTTAGTAGCAGTTTGATAAGTGTATATTTTATAATTAAATAAGTACAGATTCTGAGATATATTGGATTGCATTTATTAATATTATACTTATTTATTTATTAATATTATACTTATTTATTTATCTTTTATATATTTATCTATCTTTTAATTAAATATAGGATAAAAGAATATTATAATAGAAAATCTATTGATATCCTATTTTATTGTGCAGGAGATATTATGTGATATAGGGGAGGCAACAAATTAAATTGAAAAGGATATAATATAATATATTATTATATTATATTAAATTGAAAAAGATAATAGTATAATATATTATTATATTATATCAATTGAAAAAGATGAGTGGAGAAAAGGACGTACTGTGAAGCGAGACCATGCAAGCAATATATATATATATAACACACGAGAGCGAGACGCATCGCATCGAAGAGATCAAAAAGAGGCACGACGCAAGCCGAGAATTCAAGAAGCAGCGTCCAAGGCATAGGGAGGAGCAAGAAGAGCAGCGGGATTTTGGTTATCTGCACCAACTCCATGGAAGGACGAGAGGACTGTGGAGGCGACGGAGAAGCTTTCTTTCCTAATTCTTTTTATTCTTTAAACCTAAATGCTTATTTTGTTGTTTTGGATTTGGTTTTAGCCATGTGTGGCTAATTTCTCTTCAACCTAGAGTAGCTATGAACTTATGAGTAGATTAGATTTTATTGTCATGGTTTAATTAAAATTAATATTAATTTTGGTTATTTAATCTTGTTTAGTTTTATCTATTGGTGATTGGCCATCATTGAATAGAAATTTGAGAATTAGGATTTACCTTGACGAAGGGAATTTTAATTAAGCTCTTAGATTAAGTAATATGGGATTAGATGACTATTTAATTTGCGGTTAGGATAGACATATACCTAATGGCCCCATATAATTGTTGAAGAGTGTGTTTGTTTATTTTCCTCTTGAGTAATTAGGTTAGACATAACATATTATACTTAAGAGAGGGTTGTAAGTGGACCGACAGCACTTATAGCTATTTATACTCGAGATTAACAAAAAGAATATTAAGGCTAATTAAATTCATGAAAACAAGGGTTATGAAGCTAACAAGGGAGTGGTGACTCTAGGTTGCTCGTTCGATTATTCTAGTAGTTTGTTATTTTGATTTCCTTTTCTTTTAATTAAATTCAATCTGGTTTGCTCAACTTAAACGAAATTGTGAAATTAATGCCTAACTGAAATTTGTGATACTAAGTCCTCGTGGGAACGATAATTTTATCATCACTTTATTACTTGATACGACCCGTGCACTTGCGGAGTTATAGGCTTTAAAGTTTTGCCCTATCAAGTTTTTGGCGCCGTTGCCGGGGACTTTGTGTGCCACAACTGTCTTGGTTAGAATTGATTGAGCATTAGTAATTTAAGTTTGAGTTCGTAATTTTTCTTTTTTTTAGGAATTTTTTTTTTTAAAAAAAATTATGGATTTTAATTGGCAACCAACTGGTCTTAATATTGATAAGGGGATGAATTCTTTGTCTTCTACACAAGATGGATTGATTGCTATTTTAAATTCCTTGAATGAATCTAGGCAACATAAAAGGAGCATAAATGATAGTTGTATTCCATATGTTGATTCTTTTCAATATGTTTGCATGTATTGTGCTTCTTGTAGAGGGAATCATTTATGTGAGCATTGTCCATATAGTACAACTAGTCATTTTCTGAGAAATGATTTCACTAGGAACAAGCTTATTTTGATCATTCATTTTGTCCTAATGAAAGTTTTGAGCAACAAAATTTTAGGGATCCACATGTCTATTATTCTCATGAAAATACCCCTCTTTTTTACTCTTATCCACCTGTTGAAGAACACTATTGAGTATAAAGAAAAATCTAATTTAGAAAGATTATTTGAGGAGTGTGCGGAAGCATCAGAGAGATCTAGTAGAGAACAAAAGGAGATTGTCACTAGCATGGAGTCAAGTGTCCAAAATATTGGGGTAAGTGTCCAAAATATTGAGGTATATGCGAGTCAAATTGTTTCAACTCTTGAGACTGTGGTGCAAGATAATTCCTTAAGCCTGATGACTACTTCTTATGCTGATAATGATTATTGTGAGGAAGTTGAAGGTGTGGAATTACATGAGACTGTGGATAATGTAGAAAGTGATTGTGAGCTTGAAATTGATTTAGGTGAGAATAGTGGATGTTTAGAAGAGGTTTCGATTGTGGAGCCTAAGGTTTGTAATTTTGATGATCAATTTGATGTGGATATCCCAAGAGTTGTTGTTCATAACTCTCCTATTGAGATGTTGACTCTTACTGATGAGAGCTTGAAAGAATGCTTGTAATCCACGATTGTCTATGATTGAGGAAGTACAAGTAATTAACTGGAATAATCAATTTTTGTGTGTGACATCTTGTTGCTTGAAAAGAAATGAAGATAAGGTAATTAAGGTGTTTGATACTTATGATTAGTGGTTTGTTTTGAGAAGTCTGGCTGAAGACTATAAACCAAGTGCTTCTTGGGAGGCAACCCAAGGATTTTGCTTGCATTATTATTATTATTATTATTATTATTATTATTATTATTATTATTATTATTATTATTATTATTATTATTATTATTATGTTTTTCTTTTGTTTTTCTCTTAGTTTTATTCAGGTCTAAAGATGATCACTCCTCTTGTTGCTGCGAAGTCTTTCTTAAGCACTCTCTTCTCCTTAAAAATTTGAAACATCATGGATGGTATTAAAAGAAGAACTCCACATCAGAGTTAGAGACTTAAACCAGGGGAGTACTATTTTCTTTACCTCTTTATATTTTTGCAACATTGAGGACAATGTTTGATTTAAGTGTGGGGGAGGGATATGATTTCATTGGTTATGTTTGTCCTTATGCAATTGAAAAGACTCTTTTTTAGATTGACCTTAACTTTGAGCTTTCCCCATCTTAGAAAATATTATCAAGTCAAAAATTAAAATAGAAAAGAATGTTTCAACTAAGTCTCTAAGCCTTAAATTTTTGTACGAATCTTGAGATTGACTATGAGAATAGTGAATAGTTTGTAATAGGATCAACAAATTATTAGTTTCTGAATATTTTGCTACATGATTTTTTTTTTAGAAAATTAGATGATGACCTTTGCTAGTTAAGTACAACTTTTGTTTAAGGAAATGACTCAGGTAAAAAAAGAGGAAAAAGAAAAGAAAAGAAAAGAAAAGAAAACAACAACTCCGTTGACATCTCTAGACTTGACTTAGTAACCGGTGCTGCATTACCCATGTGCAGGGTCGCGTCAAACGGTAAAGTCCAAGAGAGTTATGAGTTGGGCTAAAAGCCTCTTGAGGTGCCTGTTGGAGTAACTGAGTAACCGGTGCTGCATCACCCATGTACAGGGTCGTGTCAAAAAGGAACCTACAACGGCTCAAGACCAAAAAAAAAAAGGAAAAAAAAAGAAAAGAAAAAAAGAATGAGTTATTTCCTACCTGAGGATCCTTATTAAATCAAATAAAACACTTGGCTTAGTGGGGACATTTGAATTTTTCTGGAGAAATTGAGTAGCTTAATATTCTATTACTAATCTTATGGTTGAACTTGTTGCGTGCCGATCCTTTGATTATGGGACGTTAAAAGGGTGTTACAATTGTTTAAAGCTATTGACTTAGTGACCTATTCTTATAAGATATTAACTTACATAAGATTTGATGATATGATCTAAGTGTGGTGGTTTATTGCTCTCTGTTTAGGAATTTCATATGCAATGTTCCTTTTAGATAATTAATTCTCTTTCTTTTGCTTGAGGACAAGCAAATGTTTAAGTGTGGGGGAGTTTGATAAGTTTATATTTTATAATTAAATAAGTACAGATTCTGAGATATATTGGATTGAATTTATTAATATTATACTTATTTATTTATTAATATTATACTTATTTAATTATCTTTTATATATTTATCTATCTTTAAATTAAATATAGGATAAAAGAATATTATAACAGAAAATCTATTGATATCCTATTTTATTGTGCAGGAGATATTATGTGATATAGGGGAGGCAACAAATTAAATTGAAAAGGATATAATATAATATATTATTATATTATATTAAATTGAAAAAGATAATAGTATAATATATTATTATATTATATCAATTGAAAAAAGATGAGTGGAGAAAAGGACGTATTTGTAAAGCAGACCATGCAAGCAATATATATATATAACACACAGAGCAGAGACGCATCGCATCGAAGAGATCAGAAAGAGGCACGACGCAAGCCGAGAATTCAAGAAGCAGCGTCCAAGGCATAGGGAGGAGCAAGAAGAGTAGCGAGATTTTGGTTATCTGCACCAACTCCACGGAAGGACGAGAGGACTGTGGAGGCGACGGAGAAGCTTTCTTTCCTAATTCTTTTTATTCTTTAAACCTAAATGCTTATTTTGTTGTTTTGGATTTGGTTTTAGCCATGTGTGGCTAATTTCTCTTCAACCTAGAGTAGCTATGAACTTATGAGTAGATTAGATTTTATTGTCATGGTTTAATTAAATTAAAATTAATATTAATTTTGGTTATTTAATCTTGTTTAGTTTTATCTATTGGTGATTGGCCATCATTGAATAGAAATTTGAGAATTAGGATTTACCTTGACGAAGGGAATTTTAATTAAGCTCTTAGATTAAGTAATATGGGATTAGATGACTATTTAATTTGCGGTTAGGATAGACATATACCTAATGGCCCCATATAATTGTTGAAGAGTGTGTTTGTTTATTTTCCTCTTGAGTAATTAGGTTAGACATAACATATTATACTTAAGAGAGGGTTGTAAGTGGACCGACAGGCACTTATAGCTATTTATACTCGAGATTAACAAAAAGAATATTAAGGCTAATTAAATTCATGAAAACAAGGGTTATGAAGCTAACAAGGGAGTGGTGACTCTAGGTTGCTCGTTCGATTATTCTAGTAGTTTGTTATTTTGATTTCCTTTTCTTTTAATTAAATTCAATCTGGTTTGCTCAACTTAAACGAAATTGTGAAATTAATGCCTAACTGAAATTTGTGATACTAAGTCCTCGTGGGAACGATAATTTTATCATCACTTTATTACTTGATACGGCCCGTGCACTTGCGGAGTTATAGGCTTTAAAGTTTTGCCCTATCACAGTCAATATCTGATTTTTTTTTTTCAAAATCCAAAAATAATTTTTTCAGAATCATGAATTATGTTTTCAGTATCCTAAAGTATACTTCTAGGAACTGTCATACCCTCAAAATTTTTTTTTTTTTATGATCTTAAAATCATGAAGACTTTTTTTAGTGCTATTTAGTATTCTGAATTATCTTTTTACTACCTCGATCACAATGCCTGATTTTTTTTAAACAAAATAATAAGGGATGTGAAACTGCACCAAAACGACACAGTTTAAGGCAGTGGACCAAAGCCAAATCCGAAGTCGTGTAGAAGAAGTGAAAAGATTATTCAATGGACAATAGAGTGGTTAGACAATTTAACTCCGGAGGGACAAAAATAATGACGTGAAGAAGTGAAAAGACGCTTCACTAAGTACTTTATTTTATCCAATGGACATAGGATAGTCATACATTCTTTTAACTAGAGGATAGTTGCTATTTTTTTTTTTTTTTTATATATATATCAATTCATATTAATAAGTTTGAAATCCTAACATCTCACACCAGTTTGACTTCGGTCTACCTACTGACCCTTAACTCAGTATACCTTGACCGATTCAGTGACTGGTCCAGTTTTAATAACCTCTCTAACCTTTGAAAATTTATAATAAAATATACAAACTCTTATATATATATATATATATATATATATATATATATATATAATTATACTATTAGCTTTGTTAATTATTACTTGTCTTTAAACAGAGTTAAAGTTTAAAGCATTTATTTTCATATAACTCAAAGTTTGAGGAGGTTATATGCTAAAAATAAAGTTTAAATGGTATATATTAAAATTGATAATTTAGGATTATCAACAAGATTTAAAATTTTAAGGAGGTTTATTATGAAATGTTAACGATTAAGGGTGTTATTTATACATTGTTCTAAGTTTAGGGAAATTTTATGTAAATTAACCTACAGTATATAAAATAAATAAATATTAATGACAATACATTGATAACCATATATCTTATGCGTCTTTAAAAAGGAATATTCATAACCCAATTATTTCAGGCATATGGCAATGGAGTGGCCGGAAATCTTCTTGGTGGCAACATGCTCCATAGGATTCATCACTCTTTTAAAAGCTTTCATCTATTTTGTGAGGTGGGTGTGGGTCATGTTTCTACGGCCTTCCAAGAATCTCAGAGCCTATGGTTCATGGGCTATTGTCACCGGTTCGACCGATGGAATCGGAAAAGCCATTTCCTTGGAATTGGCTTCCAAAGGACTCAACGTCCTTCTGGTTGGTCGAAACCCTAAAAAGCTCGAAGCCACATCGAAGGAGATAAGAGACACACATGGTGAACATGTTGAAGTGAAGCTTGTAGTGATAGACTTTGAGAAAGTTAATGGAGAAGAAATAGTGAAGAAGATAGAGGATGAAACTGAAGGTTTAGATGTGGGTGTGTTGGTGAATAACGTAGGAATGGCAAGTCCTTATCCCAGGTACTTTCATGAAGATGATTTGGAGTTTGTGGAAGCAATAATTAAAGTGAATTTGGAAGCAATAACTTGGATGACAAAGGCTGTGATTGAAGGAATGATCAGAAAGAAAAAAGGAGTCATCGTCAACATTGGTTCGGGTTCATGCTCTATTGTTCCTTCCTTTCCTCTGTTTTCTCTCTATTCTGCTACAAAAGCGTAAGTTTTATTTATTATTAATCTTGAAGTTCTCAACCAGTTTCTTGAACATTGCAGGTTAAGGTTATTTCTGGTATGAGTTTACATTAAATTTGATGAAAGAAGCAGTTACAAAAGTTTAGGCATAAGAAAGAGAAACGGTGTTTTCCACTAAGTTCTTAAAACCTGATCTGAGTATCACAAGTTTTGGATGCTCTCTAATCCAATATGGGTTCAAGTTAACTTTCTGTTTGTTTTGATCATTCAAAAATAATAAAATTTTAAAAGATAATATGTAAAACATGAAAAAATTGATTCTAATTCAATAAAAAAATTATTCTTTCAGTTGTCATGTCGCGTTTAATCCGCAAGCACTTATTATCAGCTTTTCAATTATTTTATAATTGATATATATATATATATATATATATATATATATATATATGTTTATTTATTTATTTTTTTCTTACAAATTTTGATTCTATACGGCAACTATATATGGAAAAGGGTGGCATGTGAATGGGGCCCAACCACCTACACAATCTTTGCTTCTCTTTGTAGCAAAGATACCGTTCTAAAGAAATTATCATTTTAAGATATATGCAATTATTTAAGATATGCAATTATAGTTTCATACTTTGCCAATTTTACAGATATTTGTGGATGTTATCAAAAAGCATCGGTATGGAATACAAATCAAAAGGGATTGACATCCAGTGCCAGGTTCTCCTACACTCTCTTAACCTTCTAAATTCATTCATCTTTAATATATATTATAAAATAAAACAAAAAAAACGAAATAAAAGAGAGAGAACACAATCATAGATAAAGCTTGCTTCAAACTCTGTGCAAGACACATGACTCGGAATTTAGTTATTTATGATATGATTAATGATCCATGATGTGATGAATATTGTTGGACCATATTTATGTATAGGTACCAATGTTTGTGGCAACGAAGATGGTGAAACTGAAGACTTCCTTACTTATTCCAACTCCTAACGATTACAGCAAAAGTTGCATCAGATGGTTTGGTTATAAAGAGAGTTTATGTGTGCCCTATATGTCCCATTCTCTTCAATGTCTTCTCATACGAATGGTTCCTTATTCACTCCTTAATTGGTTTCTCATGCGACAATTTTTGTACCGTCGCAAAAGAGAACTCGCTAAGTTTTCCAAACTCAAGTAAACACGCACTATTAGATTTTTTTATTTGATAAAAATTGGGGCGTAATTGCCCATTACTTCAATTTAGTTGCAACTGTATGTGTAATATATAAGTTTATGTATGATTGTTGAAAAAAAAACAAAAAAAGTTTATGTATGATGATTAATGACATATGTGGGCCCCAAAATCCGCCTTCGGACTGATACACGAGGCAGGCCCAATACAAGCAGGCCCGAGCAAGCACAGTAGGATAAGTCCATTTGCGCTACGCTCGACTACATGGTCAAATTCACTCCCAGCCGCTTCAACCCGCGGATATAGCAACTTTCATTGGACTTCGCTCAGCTCAGATCCGGAATTATAAGATCTAAATAACCATGACGAGGGCTCTATCAATAGGAATAGGAGTTATTCAATCAAGATTACATTACAAACTCGCTACTCTTCTCTCATCTCTTTCTTTCATCTACTCATTTGTACTCCTCACATATTAATAATAATATCACTCTTTATTTTCTTCTTGCTTTATTATAAATCATTGTTTAATTTACCAATCCCTACGTTGTTGGTACCTTTTCATTTAATTTCCCCTTTCTACAAATTATTGTTTCATTAATTTGGCGCCGACCGTGGGGACCAACAACGGATTTCGAAGGGATCACTTTGCCCTTACTCACCTTTGATCATTCTGAAAGACAGAATATCACCTAAGAGGGGGTGGATTGGGTGATTTAAAAGTTCTCACGAAAGTTCATAGTAAGCACAGTAAAACTGTACACTGGTTTGGTCTAAACTCTTGATCTACGTCCAGTCCCCAGACTCTCTGGATATTTCACTATCTCTGTCAAATGATTACACACTCTGTACTCGAAGTAATCCACTTTCTAGGATTCACTCCCTCTTACAAGTTGTAATTAATACGCCCATTCTTAAGGTCCCACTACCTTGAGTTTCTTTACAAAAATGATGAGTATAATTTAACTCTCTAAAAGAGTAGATAGATAAACACTGAAGATTATATATATGAAGATATTACACAATGAATGAAACAATAAATGCAAATAGTTCGTTTGAGCGTTTGTGTTTCCGGTGGTTGAATCGTATTAAATGCTTCTGCTTATATTTGGTGAAGGCAATTAATGACCGTTGTGAAGCTTTCAATGTACCGTTGAGAGTAATCAATATAGCCGTTAGTCAATGAAGCACTTTCATTAGTCACAGCATTTGATTCTACAAATGAGTGCCGTCATTCGCCACTTTGACATTTTTTCTATTCTTCCCTTTGGATGATTAGACTTTTAATTTGGGAAAGAAAACAAGAATGCCTTCAGAATGCTCAGAGAATGGTTGCCCAGATGGTGCTTCATTTCTTGCAACCGCATTAAATACAATTGACGCACTCAAAGTGCTTTTTGATTAATTTGCATTTAATCTCTCATTTAATCATCTGAAACTCATTAATAAACTGATTAAAAATAGTTAGGAATAATAATGAGTAATGATAAGAAGTAATCAAATAACAAACAAAGATTTAAGATTTACGGACATGGTGATTTGCAAAAACAGGGATAGCTAACTCGAGTTGATTTTCAAGCACACTTAAGTCGCTGACTCGAGTTGACCATTCTATACTCGAGTCACAGATTCATCTTCTTTGAAAATATGTTTGAAACTAAATGTGAAGATATCTCTGTATGAACTTAGCTCGAGTCTAAAATGTTCACTTCAAGTAGATGACTCGAGTCACGGATGATTCACTCGAGTCAATATCATTTTCTTCAAATGTTCTTCGAGTTAAGTTTTGAAAATTATTTGAACGTCAAGCTAACTCAAGTCATTAAGTGATAACTCGAGTTGACAAAATATGTTTTGAGAAAATCTTTCAAGCTTACACTCGAGTCACTCAATGCTAGCTCGAGTCGATGTTTTGTCTTTTAAACGTATTTTGAATAATGGACTTAGTGTTCTGAAAAAATAAATTTTAGTCCACATGAGTCCACTCGAGTCACATATCACTGACTCGAGTTGGAGTATTTCACAAAATATTTCACAGAGTCCTTTAGCTCGAGTCACCAAACCAGTAACTTGAGTTAGTCAAAGATAAGACTCATTTTAATTGAAGTCTCAAAGCACTTGACTCGATTCTAATGACCCTTAATTCGAGTCAATTTGACAGTAAGTTACTGATTCAAGTTTGATCAAGTTAAAACATTTTTTACTTGAATCATTAACTACATTTTGTTTACAATTGTCTGTTATCATCAAAACACACATAGAGAACTAACACATTCATCATGACTGACGTGCCCACCATAGAGGACGGACATACTAACTTTCGAGTGTGTCTTGACGAAATGGCTACCTTGATACATGAACAGACTCAGCAGGTTTCAGACCAAGCCAGGTTGGTTGCGCAATAATAGGAACGACTCCAACACATGAATGGTGAGAATAATGCTCTACTAGAACAACTAGCTTCATGCTCTCCGCAAGTCCAACATACTATCATTCCATGCATGCCATCATTGAGAATTCTTGTGACAGACCAACCAATGATGGTAGGTAGCATAACTCCAACTGAGAATAATATTGATGAACCTAATAATGCAGGTATGTTAACCATACCGACCACATTAGCTGGTGAGGGTCTAGACGGACAGACTAGCCTAGAGCAAACAACCTACCAAGCTCTGGAACGTCTAATGAAGAAAAGTGGAACTAGAGATTCCAAGCCCTTAAAGCAATAATACTCTGCCTCCCATGAGTTCCTTCTCCAATGAAAAAGAAAAAGAGAGTACCTAATTGCTTCATTGATTCACCATTCACATATGTCATCATATTGGTTGAAATGCATACGAAGTTTACATTTCCGAATGTACGGCTTTATGATGGTTCAATGGATATGGACGAACATATGGCATAATACCGGTAGAGGATGCGCACCGCAGTCATACTTTGAGAAGCACACAAAGCTTGCATGTGTAAGGATGTCGGATCTAGCTTAATCAGTCTTGTATTGAGATGATTAGCCAACATACCAATCAATATAATATGATCGTTTACAAACCTAAATGGCCTATTTGTTTAGCAATTTCTAGTAGCCAGAAATTGGAAAAGCAGCTCAATGACCTTTACTGAGTGGTCCAAGGAAAACAAGAATCACTACGAGACTATGTTGGCAGATTCAACAGAGAAAAAATCAATATACCACCATTGCTGCATTCTGCAAAGGCCTGCTTCCTAACTCTAATTTGTACAAAGACTTGACCAATTACACTTGCCATACCATGGATGACGTACTGGCAAGAGCCTGGGCTCAAATCAAGTAGGAGGAAGATGAAGAAAATGCCGGTTAATCCCACACCCAAGAGATGAACCATTAGATAGGAGAAGTTGTAACCCATGATGAACTTGTTGGGATCCGTACACGCAGCGGAAAGAATCTCATCCATTGAAATTTTACCAATCCCAAAGAGGATCTATCAACGTCGTTTAAATCGAGGTTCGTTAGGAAAAACAGTACCTATGCGAACTCGTGAGCGACCTTTGCAAACACGTGGGCTAACACCTTATTGCTTGATCAATCTCTAGGAGCCGACTCTACGAATCCACTCCCTCTACCGGTATCCACAACGAACAACTATCCAACACGTATGGCTGCGTGCTAGCGCCTTCTTGCTTTGTGTCTCTCGTTTTTCTCTCTAAGATTTCTTTTAAGGCTTGTTAGTTCGTTCAGATAATACGACTTAGATCAATATCTCTTTATAGAGTTTCTAAAACTCTAATTGTGCCGTATTAAAATATTCAAGACTAATATCAATTAATCCTTGAATTTCGAATTTGGAATAAATATATAGTAATTAAATTTATCCAACAGACCTAATCTAATCTATTTAATTAATCCACATTAAAAGCCTGCTGATTTAATTTATTTCTATAAATCAAATCTGAGATATGATATCTATCTATTTAATTAAATCTGAGATACTATATCTCAATTCAATTAAATATGAGATAATATATCTTTATTCAAAAATTAAATCTAAGATACAATATCTCAATTTATTATAGTTCTTTAATTTATCAAATAAATTAAATACTATATAATAATCTCATTATTATTTTCCAATTTAATAATTAATACACACACACACACATCCATCCTAGATTAAATACAGTATTCATTAAATCTTAGACATATATAAGATTCAATCAATCTGGACA
The DNA here is from genome assembly GCA_025563575.1 of Acacia pycnantha. NCBI lineage: Eukaryota > Viridiplantae > Streptophyta > Magnoliopsida > Fabales > Fabaceae > Acacia > Acacia pycnantha. The sequence goes on from JAMWYP010000006.1 coordinate 2,935,626, forward strand.
CTTTTGCTTGTGTTGGGCTATTCTTGTGTGCGACCCTGCAGGCCCACATGAGATTGGCAGCGGGCCAATACTGTATCATCCCACAAGTCACAAGCGGCCTCTAGCAAGACATTGTGACTACCCTATTCATATGGGGATCGATGATACGATATAGCCTATCATACAACCATGTCACGTCCCTTTTGTCACACGATAACTTGGTCAAGGATGAGGCATGGATAATGTCAACTTCCTGTTCTTGACCATTACTTTCTCGATTCTTGAGTAGTCTAACAATTGAAATGGAAACTCCTTTCCATCGTAGTATGACCATACATTTCCCAGACTCACTCATCGAGGGGGCCCAGTATTATCTCTCTACAAATGTGAGGGACAAATCCCATCTTGACCACTCACATTCCTCTGCATGAGAACCACTGATCCCGATCCAAGCCTTTATCATCACCCAGTCAAAGATGACTTTTGACTAGGTCAAAGATCAGCGACTCATCATGTAGGAATCCATGATGATCTCAGGTCAAAGGGCATTGTGACGCGGTTATATATGAGAAAAGCTTATGGCTTAATCCATGCAGCTTTCTCATAGTGGGTCGGTCCAGCACCTTGTACTCTTATAAGTTCCTATGACTTTGATTCGTATCTCCATACCTTATCAAAGTCATACTGGTCTTATTTCATCTTCACTCCCACGTAGATGACCGACCTGGGACATTTAGGTTAATCAAGAAGATATATCCAAGGATACAGTTATCACTATAAACATACTAATGAAAATGATAACTAAATGAAGAATACTTTAAATGACTTTCACGTTTCAAGTACAATGACTTGCCCCTAGGGCATAATTTCCAATAGAACTAGCCGTAATTGGAGAGCAGAGTCGTACATAGCGACGAACCAAAGGAGTCGCCAGTCTAACAGTGTATGAACCCCTCTCAACCAAGCACTACCCCCAATGATAGCATACTAAGATTTCTTTGCAGCTCTAGTAAGTTATTTCATATGCTTACCAAGATGGGAGATGCAATAAAATCGCCTCCTAAGTCCAAAAACCTAGCAGACCAACAGGATATGTCTAAATGGTGTGAATTCCATTTTGACCACGACCATCAGACAATAGACTGAATTGCACTAAAATTATAAGTGGTTGAACTCGTTAAACTAGGGAACCTGACGGACCTACTAACCAAGAAAGGTAAGTATACTCTATCCAACAATGGCATTAACCTTACAGGTCTAGCACCAGCAGAACCACCAAATAACCCTCGAACCATCAATTGTATCACGATGGCTCAGAGATAAGTGGTGCCACCTATTCTGCAATAAAGCGGAATACTAGGGTCTTACCGAAAGAACCCTACTAGAAGTGACCGAAAGACACTCCAACTAGTTTATGAGAAGCCCAAATCACATTCTTTGACGACGAAATAGATGAGTTGGACCAACCCCATGATGGTGAACTGGTAATCTCTGTCTATCTTGGTATCAAAACATGTGTTGATTAACCCATGGAGTTCTGTTAATATCATATACCTGAAAACCATCAAAGAAATGGGGGTGGAATCTGATAATTGAATATTTTTACACTAATTTGTATCTCTTGGTCAATAATTTTAGGATTATTTATTTCATAAATAATGGGCTTTTGAGCTTAATTGGGCTTTGAGATTTTAATTGGATTTAATTCATTTTAATATTAAAATTCCATATTTACAGTGTTTGAGCATTTTCAACATAACTTTTGCTCTAGGTATTGATTAGCCTTATTCTTGTCTCATTTTTTAGACGATTCAAAGAGTTACAAATGATATGAAGACTTGAAAGCTAAATTTGGACAAGAAGATGGTCAAAATTAGAGCCAAAGTCAGACGCAAAATTCTGGAATTTTATTTAGTTAGGCCTGATTTTGTAATTGAAGACCATTTTATTATTTGTTTTCATTTTGGGCCGGTCATGTGGAGTCGATCCCAGTTTCTTTTAGGTTTATATACACAAGGGTGGCTGAAAACATCAAAGTTATTACGTTTTGATAGAATTTCGAATTGAAAACAGAGCTTATATTTTCTTTCAACTGTTCTTCATGTTCATGAAGTTCATAATCATTTATGCCACGTCTCCGTTTTGTACAGCCATGCTTGGCTGAGTTCCTTTGATCAACCCATGAGTTGAGGATTCCACGATGTAGTCCAGAGGTCTTGCGTTTCTGATAACCGAATTCGTTTCTTTTCATTTTAATTGAATTTGATTTTAGGGAAGAGATTGGATGTTAGATTTAATATCCAGATTGATTAACCTAAGGACATAGTTCATACCGAGTTATAGTGAGCACTGTTTAATCACACAGTGAACACGCCATGTGTTCGAACAAATGCTTGGCGATCATCCAGTTAAGGGAATTTCTAGACAAATGTAGGGATTCGAATTTGTCCAGAGTCAACCACAAATTTGGTAATTTATTATCCGATGATGGAAGTTGTTGGAATTCCAATTCTAGTTTGATTGTCTCTAATCTGATTAATCTCATTTTCTTATATTCTGCTTTAACTCTTGTTTTAATTCTAATTGAACTGAAAACCCCCATTTCATTTACTGTTTTACTTGATTGATTTAGAGAAAATGCAAATTCCTTGAGAGCCGATTCAAGTTGTCCCTATGCTACAAATATTTGGTAAACTTGGTTATTATTTTACATGAGTTCGATAGGTCTCGTCAAAATTTGGTTCCGTTGTCGGGGAATTTGCATTGGTCTAATATTTATAGTAGAGTATAGTATAGTAGCTTAGGTAGTTTTGGTGACTGGGCATATTTTTATCTCACTCAGATCACTTTGAACGGGTCTATTCCTTAAGGAATTGAGCATTTTGAGCAAGACTCAATTCCTTTAGGAAGTGAGATCACCCGTTTTTTCTCAAATTCCATCATTTAGACCATGTTTTTCATTGTTTTAATTTGGCCTTGGTGGGACATAACGGGTATTTTTGCAATTGTTTTCAGACTGGGAGAAATTTTGGAACTTACTCCGATCGGGCTGAATTTTGGTGAGTTGCAAGAAAACGGCATTTTGAGCACAACTCTCCACTTCAACATGAGCTCACCCTTGGTTTTGCCAAATTTCATTGTTTTGACCACTTTTCAATTTTTGAAGTTTTTTAGTTCATTTTTGGGTTCCTGAATAATGTATAAATGGGTCTGTGGTGGTCTCATAATTTTTAAAAATCATTTAATAGTGTTTCTGAATTTATTTTGGTTAATTTCTAGCATAGGTTACTTTGTTTTTTGCCAATTCTGCCATATGTTGTATGACTAGGAGTAGTACTAGCGCTAATGACTTTTTAGAAAGAGATCCTGAAATAAAAACAACAACTCTTGCTACTAGAAGGGTTGTTAGGCTAAGTCAAAGGATTACTACTAAACTTGATTTTGACTTTGAGCATTTTGATTATGTCCATTCTGTTGATCTTTCTAGCTCCTTTAATAGTGTTGTTTTCACTTATTCTAGTAGTAATTTTGTTGACTCATAATATATGAAGGAAAATATACCAAACAGAACTAAAGAAGTTGGCTGCACCTGATGTTAACTATCAACCTTTATGCATCCAATATCTTGAACTTGAAGCTAACTTTGAGCTTAAGTCTGGTCTTATCCATTTGTTGCTCAAGTTTCATGGTCTTGTAGGTGAGGATCCGCACAAGCATATGAAGGAATTCCATGTAATTTGCAACACAATGAAACCGCAATGAATTGATGAGGATCATATTAAATTGAGAGATTTCCCTTTCTCTCTAGATGGTGGAGCTAAGGATTGGTTGTATTATCTTCAACCCTCATCCATTCATGCATAAACTATTTCTGGAGAGATTTTTCCCTACCTCAAGAGCCACTTCAATCCAAAAGGAAATCAATGGCATAAAACAAGTAAATGGAGAGAATTTACATGAATGCTAAGAGAGATTCAAGAGGCTAAGTGCAACCTGTCCACACCACCAGATAACTAAGCAGCTACTAATTACTTATTTCTACGAAGGCTTATTACCCATAGACAAATTCTGGTGGACTCATCTAGTGGTGGGGCTTTGAATGACAAGACACTTGAAGAAGCCCGAGACTTAATATCAACTATGACAGCTAATTCTCAACAGTTTGGCACCAGAGCAAACAGTAATGTTGTGTTCCATATTCAAGCACCCCTAGTCTAGTACCACAGTGCCCCGAAATCAGTAACATCAAGTCCATATCAACGGAGACTGGAAAATAGACTTGATGATTTGACCTTTTCGGTGAGGCAAATGGCAGTAACACAACCAGTACAATCTCCTACTCCACAAATAAGCTACTCATATGGATTCTGTTCTGATCCTTTTCATTCCACTAATTCTTGCCCCACTTTGCAAGGTACCACCTCTCTAGACCAGTTAGTAGCTGCAGTAGGAGTCTTTTTAGGAAAGCCACACTACTAGCAGCAACATAGTGCATTTTCCAACACTTATAATTCTGGCTAGAGAAATCATTCAAATTTTAGGTGGAACTAGAACCAGAATAACCATATTCAGCAGAATTCTTCTAATTACCAACAGAGACAGTTTCCACAATACAGACCAAATTTATCTCATCCGTACATTTACTCTTCACTTTATTACTTGTTCGACTGGTTCTCTTGACATAAGGGAATTCGATCAACAAGTTTTTGGCGTTGTTGCCAAGGATTAATAATACTGTTTATGTCAGTAAGTTATTGTTTTGAACAATTGCATTTGATCAAGTTTTAACTCTCTCTGTTTCTGATTTTCATGTACTTTTGTCTGTGTATGTGTAGTTCTTGCTCTGGTAATCTTGAATCCTTTGATCCTGAGATAGAAAGAACGTACAAGCAAAGGAGAAGAAGGTAGAAACAATGAGTACGCCCTACTACATCCGCAATCATGGCAGAAGATCAAGGATATCCTAATAAAGATTGAGTTGAACAACCTCTACTAAATGCAGATAGAGAGCAAGTTCCACCCTTGCTAAATACTGTTAACGAAGATGATTTAAACAGACCTATTATGGAATTTGGAATTCCTAATCTGAATGGACTCAGCTCTAGGATAGCTCCACCAAACATTATTACACCTCAATTTGAGATGAAGCCTGTCATGCTCCAAATGCTACAAACTGTAGGATAATTCAGTGGAATGTCAACAGAAGATTCACATCACCATCTGAGGATGTTCATGGAAGTTTGTGATGCTTTCAAGATCCCATGAGTACATGTTGATGCTCTAAGGATCAAATTATTTCCATTCTCACTCGGAGATTAGGCAAGAGCTTGGCTGAACACCCCAACTCACTCAATCACATCTTAGATAGATTTGGGTGAGAAATTTCTACTAAAATTCTTCCCACCAACCAAGAACACCCAACTAAGAGAGGATATTACTGGAGAATCCACATATGAAGCTTGTGAAAGATTCAAAGAATTATTAAGAAACGGCCCAAAACATGGAATCCGACCTTGGGTGAATCTAGAAATTTTTTATGACGGGCTAAATGCACAAACAAGATCAATAGTCGACTCATCTGCCAATGGAGCCCTCTTGAGATATCAGAAGAAGATAGAGAAGGACCAATTATCTGGAGAGGCAAAGGTGCATGGATCAGAGATGGATCAAGAGTAGGAGTGGCTGTGAAAGGTGAGGTAGCAGTGGATGAAGGTGATTCAGGTCTAAGTGTTGGACATTGAGAGGGAAGGCTTTCATTGGAAGAGGCTGGTGAAAGTTTGGTAGTGGATGGTTGGGAAGAGGGAATATGGATGGTAGCAGGGGTAGAGGATATAATGGATGTGGTGCAGATAGGAGTGGGAGTGGTGAAGGTCAAGGGAAAGGAAGGTCTAGGAGGTGAAGGTGATGTGCCTAAAGGGCCAGATTGATCAGTAGCAAAGGGTCTCAATAGCTTGGCAACTTTAGATTCAATGATGTTAAGCATGCCCAGGATGTTGTTGAACTTCTAAGCAAAATCTTCCAGTGTTCCCTCCATGTTCTCAAGTTTCTCTTCTTGCCCTTCCTGAACCTCAACTAGTTTGTTGTGATTGGTGGTGACCTCAGATATCAATTTCCCAATCTCAGTCTCAATTTTCTCAGTCAATTCATGATATTGGGCTATCATTGAGATTTGCAAGGAGCTGATAGCATCAGTCACAACCTTCTCAACAATTGTCTTAAGAGAGGCACCAAGGATAGATGGAGGAGGCTGAGAGAAAGTAGAATGAGCATCCACTGGGGAGGATTGAGCCTCATTGGCTCTAGAAGTAGTAGCCTTGGTTTTGGTGGGAGCCCTGGACTGTCCTGAGCCCTCTTTGAAGGAGATCCTCATATGATTGAGGTGGAACTGTCCAAACATTTGTGGTTTCACTTGTTTCTCATTCACTCAAGATTCCATATCTTGTGTTGAAAGAGAATAAGAGAAACCAAATTGGGAAAAAGAGTAGTGGCAGACTTGTTAGACTCAAACCTAAATCTCTTGATCTCATTATACACCCACTGACCTATATTGTGGGGAATTTTGGCAATGATAGAGGCAAAAAGAGAGTAGTCTCTTTTTGCAAAATGAGTGAAATTTTGCCCTTTTTGAATCAAGTTTCTGGAATAGATATACTAAAGGGCTCTATGGATAAGTGGCATCTCAACAGGAGCAAAGGTCAGTGAACCTAATGGTTCACCTGGCCTGAAGATTTTAAAGATATCCTCTTCAGTCAAAGTAATTGAGAATGATGATCACCTAAGCCAAGAAGAACTACAAGTGCTCCGCAAGATACTTGGAAGCAAAATAATTCAAACTTTGTTCCTAGTGTGAATCTAGTATAATCAGGTAATTCCATTTTAGCTCTCAATGATGTAAAGACTAGTGAAGACACTTGAATTGTTGACCAGGAGCTATAGATCATATGACCAGTAATAAAAACTTATTCCACAACCTTAAATTCTGTCACGAACACCTCTGTTATGGAATCAAATATTACGCTCGTCATAAGTGTGGCCCAACAGGAGACATCCAATACATTTGGGCTTGGAGGCACAAGAGGCCCAACAAGTCCGAACCCTAACCCTAACCCTAAGGTAGCCTCTATATATAGTAGGTTAACCTAAAAGGTACACATCTTCTAAGCTCTCTCCTTTATGATTCAGCCACACAGAGCACACACCCCACCCCCTTTGGTGAAAGCCTCCATGTGTGCGCAGAGATCATCGATCCTCTTAGGTATCTCATCCATGGATACCTTGGGAGAGAGCTATTTGATCCTACATCAATATACCAGCCCACCTAGGGCTAGACACTTATGTTCTACATCAGAACAACCTCAAAGTAAAAGTAGCTAATGGTGTTAACACGGGTTAAGGGGATTGGCACAACCACATTATCTAATCACTTGGAAATATACAATGTCCAGTTTGTGCCTTCACTCACATGTAATCTAATATATGTGAGCAAGTTGACTAAGGGTCGTATATGCCAAGTAATATTTGATGATGATCTTTGTGTTTTTCAGGATTTAAGATTAAGGAGGATGATTGGGACTTCTAGAGAATGGTATGAATTGTTTTACCTTGAAGGATCGAGTCTGAATAATAAAGATGCATGGAAGGCAAGTAAAGCACTAGTTAGCTCCAATTCTCAAAACAATGATGTATTGTTATGGCATTGTCATTCAGACCACCCTAGTTTTGATTAATGAAACATGTGTTTCCAAGTTAATTCAATAAAAATTATGTTCCTTTTCATTGTGAAACTTGTCAACTTGAAAAAGAAACTCAATCCTCTTATCCCAAGCAACCTTACCCCTTCTATACCATTCACACTAATCCACAATGACATTTGGGGACCTGCACGAATGAAAACCCTCACTAATGCTAGATGGTTTGTTACTTTTATAGATGACCACACAAGAACCAGAAGGGTTTACTTAAAGAAAGAAAAGTCTAAAGTATCCAAAGTATTTCAAAGTTTATATACCTTTGTGAAAACCCAATTCAATACTTCTATTAAGGTACTATGAAGTGATAATGCCAAAAAATACATGAGCAAAGTGTTTAAGGAATTCCTTGATCGGCAAGGAATTCATCACCAAACTTCCTGCCCTTGCACTCTTCAACATAACGGAGTGGCTGAGTGTAAGAATTGTCACTTGTTGGAAGTAACTCGAACCTTGTTAATGGAGCGGAGTGTTCCCATAATATTCTGGGATGATGTCATACTAACAGTTGCTTATCTAATTAACCGCATGCCTTCTAGAAGCATCCAGAAATTTAATTTCCAGAATCACAACCAAAAGATTTACAAAAGGTCCTGTAAAGACTTGCAAAAATGGTGAAGCGGTATGGTGGGGATTTTATTGACTTATGAAAGGACTTGCATGGTTGCTCAGAGAAGGAGATATCACCATAATCGTCGCATTAGTCTCAAAGAGTCCGTTTGATTCTTAACTGTATCAAATTCATAAATTTAAAAACTTTAAAGTTAGTACAACAAATTTTGGAGAGGAAAATAAAGAATGCAAAGGGAAGGATAGAGAGGCAGGAGATCTTGAGAGTGTTGGTTAATTTTTCCTATTACATGACTTTCATGCAAAGTTTCATGAGGTTGAAAACAAAATTTTTGTTTAATCGTTGTGGAAACCCGTAACTCCTTACGGTCCTCATGAATTATTAACCTTAACTCATTACGTTAATTAGTTATTAATTATTAATCCGTAACTCTTTACGGTACTCATGAGAATTCATAACAATTTATAATATTCATGAGTTTCAGGATTGCTCGTTAAAACAACTATTGGGGTTTAGGATAATTCGATAAAACGACTATTGGAGATTAGGATTACCTTAGATCACTCGAAGACTTCAAGGTTGTTGATGTCCTCTAACGTTGATCCACATGGCTATCCCCCGATTGCAACGAGAACTCCTTCTCTTGAAACCTCCCTCTCCTTGGATGCTTGCTAGGCGAAGACTAGGTTGAGGTTTGGTTTCCTTGGGTTTTTCTCTTTTTAAGAAGGTGATGGTTTCTTGGAATTAGGTTATGGATAGGATGAACAAAGTTGGAACCTTACCCTTTTATGGATGGTGCCTTTTCCTCTCTAAACCTTTGGTAAAGACCGAAATTTAGAGAGCATAAGGATTCTTGTTTTTCTCCTAGAAAAAGCGTGCAAGAAAAAGGCACACCAAAAATCAGCACTTTATAAGAGTCTAACCCTAATTTAAGTGTTTACAGGAAATGCGCAATCCAAGGTCGAATTGGAAAATTCAATTCACAATGAATTAAATTCATATCTTGATTGATTGATTGAATTTAAGATGATGAATCATATTCATATCTTGTCAACCAAGTCACATTAAATTCACATCTTGATTGATTGATTGAATTTAATATGATGAATCATATTCATTTCTTATCAACCAAGTCACATTAAATTCACATCTTGATTGATTGATTGAATTTAATATGATTAATCATATTCATATCTTGATTATTAGATTGCATTTAAAATGATGAATCACATTTATTTCCTTTCCCTTCTTCAAAAAGACGTTTATAAAAATGGCACATAAGAAATCAACACTTTATAAGAGTCTAACCCTAATTTAAGTGCTCACAAGAAAGACCCAATCCAAACTTGAATTGGAAAATCCAAATCATAATGAATTAAATTCATATCTTGAATATTGAATAATAGTTTAAGATGATGAATCACATTCATCTCTTAAACTAAAATTCAAAATCATTTTAAATCAATCCTCATTTATTATTTCTCCTATCTTCATCCAATCATTATTGGATCTTTTTACACACACACACACACACACATATATATACAGATAATTCAGAATTATCTTTTATAACCTAACCTTTTGAATTAAAATTCAAATCTCCTCATTGGGCTTGGAGTCCCACTCCAACCCAATTACACACTTACTCTTGATAAAGCTCAATAACAATTATCGGTCCAAGTTTGCTAATTTTAAACAATCGGGAATAACCTTTGTGTGTAACCCATTAGACCCAATTAGTCAATGACATAAATAAACTTGGACCAATTAAAAAACCACTTTAACGGGCCCAATTTATTTAATGACCTCATAAGACACTAGCAATGCTCTGCGGCCCCAGAACTAATTGAGTTGATCAAGTGATCTACCTTTCATATTTGGATACCATGCAAGCATCATCTCTCACATCGTCATTCACATTTAGTCGAGAGCAAAGATAGAGTATCATCTCTCTTAAT